>OU015764.1:26181078-26292365 GCA_907173295.1 Fagus sylvatica
TGTTTTTGTATTATTTTAATATTTAAATTTCACTACTTTCTATAAAGTAGAAACATTAAATACTTCTTTAACCATTGTCTTTAAGGCACTTCTTTAACCCATATTCTATTAGTATATGGGTCCTATTTCTATAAAGTAGAAACAGGACCCATATACTAATAGAATATTTGGATGATATCTCGTATATCAGATTATCTGACATTTATGAATTATCTTGAAATAATCAAATATAGATTTCTTATGTTCTCCATTTCTAAAACTGATTTGAATATTAACAGGGGAGACAGTGGTAAGCAACTTGACAAGGTTTGTGGTGATCATATGGGTTTTTGTGGTGCTCATTCTCACTCAAAGTTACACTGCGAGTTTGGCATCACTCTTAACCGTTCAACAGTTGCAACCAACTCTTACTGATATTCACCAGCTTATTAAAAGTGGGGAGTACGTAGGCTACGAAGAAGGTTCTTATGCTTTGGGAATCCTAAAAGAAATGAAGTTCGATGAAACCAAGATTAAGGCATTCAAATCTACCGAAGAATGTGATGAACTTTTATCAAGAGGAAGTGCAAATGGTGGTATAGCTGCTGCTATTGATGACATCTCTGGCATGAAGCTTCTTCTCCGAAAATATTGCTCCAAGTATACTATGGTTGAAACCATATATAAAACTAATGGATTGGGCTTTGTAAGCGTTCTCCCTCTCCCTCTCTCTCTCTCTCTCTCTCTCTTAACTGTTTGTGTAGGTGTGCATGAGTTTCTCATGAAGATTTATTTTATTTTAATGTCTCCCAGGTCTTCCCAAAAGGTTCTCCGCTAGTATCTGATGTTTCAAGGGCACTATTAAATTTGATTGAAGGAGAAAACATGAAAAAAATTGAAAGAGCTTGGCTAGGAGAACAAACCAGTTGTCAAAATTCCAACAGCCGGGTTTCTTATGGCAGTCTCAGCCTTAAAAGCTTTTGGGGCCTATTCCTTATTGCCGGGATTGGTTCCTTATTAGCTCTCATCATCTCCATCTCTATGTTCCTTCATAAGGAGAGGGGGCAAATCTTTATCCGGTTTAATTCAGAAAGCTCAATATGGAGACGAATTCGTCATACCTTAATAATCTTTGATAAAAAAGACCTTAGCGCTCATACTTTTAGGAAGAGAGCACACCAAGAAAAAAGTGACACTGATAGTGTTCATGTTATAGGTGCGAGTGATGCCTCACCAAACAATAACTACCCTCCAAGTCCATCAAGTTGTTTAGTCTCCATGGAACCCCACTCTGCTTTCTCGGATTTAGGAACGCCACCTAGAGAATATTGCCATCCCAATCCAAATGGTCATACATTTCAATTGGCACAAGCTATTGAGCTAATTAATCACCCAAAGCAAGAAGGACCGAGAATCCCATAAATAGCACGTGAAAATTGTTAATTTGCATTTTCAATCTAGGACAATGACAAAATTGTCCATATGATACTTTCCTTTAGGAGCTGTGGCGTAGTTAGAAAGTTGGATCAATGTGGTCATTTCATACAAGTGTATGACGACAAGCAAGGCTGCAAGGAGAGGATCGATCCGTCGATGCCGTTTGCTTATTGCGTTTAAGATTTAGGAACAATGCTCTCTCTTTTTCTTTAATTCAACTAGTAAAGTAAAGTAAAATTTAAGGTTTTTATTTTTATTTTTATTCTAATGACTAAAAAATGGACTACTATTAATTTGTGTGTGTTAGGCTGATTTGTTTTTTTTTCCTACCACTGTTTATATTAGTTCTTAAGTAAATTTAAAAGTTTCAAACCCACATAAACAATGGTTGGGTAATAGACAACATATGACATAATGACAAACCACAAACCCACCAATATCTTTTTGCTTGTAATATAAAAATCTCAACTTCACAATCAACACAAAAAGACAAGCAATAGACCACAAAGATAACATATTAATAGTTTAACACACGGTGATACAATCACACAATGACACAAACGTATTAAAAATCAACCAATACAATTATACAAATAGTCAATGACTCTGACTCAATTGGCAAACAAACAAAATAATTTTCATATTGACCTCATCTCTACATATTTTAAAATTTTTTTAGTGGGGTCAACTTATATAAATCCTCAAATTTTTTATACAAACATACATAAGGAAGCTTTATTTTTTAATTTCAATAGGATCAATTGACCCCATTGAGTTGTACCTAGTCCCGCCCTTGTTTAAGAATAGTATTCCTTTTATATACAGTACTACTGGAGGATTAAAGGTAATACATACGCAAATTTACTAAACAAGCACGATTTTCTTGACAATTTTTGTGGAGGTTTTCTATTTTTGATAAACAATGAAAGGGGCTCACTAGAGTGGTTACTGTCCTAGCCCATTTAAACCTTGTCGTGCATGGCGTGGGATACTGTGGATAATTTTGTTTATTCCTTCAAAGTGGGAAGAGAACAAGGAAGAAAGGAGTTCACAACCGAAGATTTTCTAGACCTTTTTTGCTTGTTCGTTTCTTTTCTGTTTTCAATTAATAATTGATTCAAATATCGATCTTATATTTTTCAAGTGTTAGAAATTCATTCAAGATTTAAAAGAAAGTGGTAAATAAGCAACCTAGGAAAATTTCTTGAGTCATCCGAAAGGTAACATTTGAATTTAATTCCCCTTTTTTTTTTCTTTTTTCTTTTTTTTGGTATGGATGACGGAAATTTATATTTATATTGTTTTGTACAAGCCTCCATGAATATTTTGGAATTCATTGTTAGGGTTGCATGTTGGTTCCAATATAGCGTTAGTACGCATGATGTCTTGTTTAGGTTTCATATATATGTCACGCGTTAGGGTTATATTTATTTATTTTGATTCAATTATATGCATGATTAGGATTTGAGTTTTCACATGAGATAACATCATGTTTATCTTTAGATTGGTACAAACATACCCTCACCGAGTATTTGGGCGGTCAATTCAAAAAAGAGTATTTGGACAGTGAGTTCATTAGTTTAAGGTGTGACATAAACCTAAAAGTTCCACGTTCAATTCACCACATTATCGATTCATGGGATTTTCAGAACGTCTCATAGCAATAAATAGATTTAGTTTAGCCAAAAGTTGGAATATCACTTTTTTAATGAAAAAAAAAAAAATGAAAAAAAAAATTTCGTTACAAAATGTTATCATAATATATTCATTGCTTCTTTTTAAATAGAGCTTTATCATGAATCGGTTTGAAATTATGATGAATTGATATCATTGAGTTTGTTTTTGTCTTAGCTTCGTGGTGGTGAATTGTACCTGCGATTTGGATTTTGAAAAACGAAATTATGATAAAAATGCAGATCAAAGGTCAAATATGTCAGAAAATCTACTTTTTCTTTCTTAATGTTTTGGTGCTCGGTTAAATCTCTTACAAATCAATTAACGTGATTACAGCCACCACGTAACAAAAACAGAGTAAAACTAAAATGCAAAGAGAAAGCAAGTGTTTGTAAAAGAAACTTTGTAGATTGTATTGTATATTTACTTGATGATGATTACAGAGAGATTACTACTATTTATACACAAGGATTACCTACAGATAAGCATTGAGCCAATCAGTTCTGATTACAAAACTGAACTTAACAACTTTGCTTAACAGCTAGCTTTTATCCAACTAACTAACTGATTATATCAGTGGCCTAATCACAATGTAACATCTGTTCTAAGTAAACCACGTGATCTCCATGTGATCAGTTCTTTATTGTTGCTTGAGCTGCTGTCGTTTTATTCTTCTTTCTCTGTAAACTACCTTGCAGCTTCTGTCCAGTTTTAACACTCCCCCTCAAGATGGAGTGCACAGATTGTGCATTCCCATCTTGACTGTCAAACTAGAGAAGAGAGGAAACCCGAGGTGCTTTAGTCATAATATCTGCAACTTGGATGTTTACTTGGCACATGGAGATTTCGAATAACACCTTCTTGGATCTTGTCTCTCACTAGGTGGCAGTCTATTTCTATGTGCTTTGTTCTCTCATGGAACACAGGGTTAGCTGCTATATGAATTGCAGCTTGGCTATCTGAGAAGAGTAAGGCTGCATCTGGATGAGATATTGAAGATCACTGAGTAAAGATCTTAACCAGAGGACCTCACATACTGCTGAAGCCATTGCCCTGTATTCTGCTTCAGCTGAGGATCTGGACACAGTAGTTTGCTTCTTGGATCTCCAAGACACTAAAGGAATGACCCAAGAAAACACAATAGCCTGTGGTGGATCTTCGGTGTGTCTGGACATCCTGCCCAGTCAGAATCTGAGAAGGCCTTTAATGTGCAAGTTCTGAAGTTGGATGGATAGAACAATGCCTTGACTAGGAGCTCCCTTAATGTATTGTAAAATGTGTTGAGCAGCTTTGTAATGAGGTTCTCGAGGATGCTCCATAAACTGGCTGAGCTTGTGTACTGCAAACACTATGTCTGGCCTTGTTAAAGTCAGATACATTGAGTCTTCCAACTAATCTTCTATAAACTGTTGGATCAGGACAGCAAAGAACCTTCAAGCTTGGACAACTTCAAATTCTGGATCCATTGGGCACTTGGTTGGTTTACAACCTAACAGTCCCTGCATCTTCTAAGACTTCCAATGCATACTTCCTCTGGGAAACTAGAAATGCCTTGAGTAGACCTGGCTATTTCAAGACCTAAGAAATATCTCACTGGGCCAAGGTCTTTAAGCTTGAATTGGGCATCTAGGAACTGCTTTAACTTGGTGACTGCTGCTATGTCACTGCTGGCAATCAGGATATCATCTACATATACAAGCAAGGCAATAAAACTTGAACCATCTTGCCTTGTAAATAATGAAGTAATCAGCTTTGGATTGTGTGAATCCATGACTGAGGAGGGTTGTTGAGAACTTAGAGAACCACTGCCTCGAAGCCTGCTTTAACCCATATAATGACTTGGTAAGTCTACACACAGAGTTAGAAGATGTCTCCCCCTTGCTGTGAAGACCTAGAGGCAAAGTCATATAGACTTCTTCAGCTAGCTCACCATGTAAGAAGGCATTGTTGACATCTAGTTGGTACAATGACCAACCCTTCACAGCAGCAATGGCCAAAAGACTTCTGACAGTGACAAACTTGGCCACAGGAGAGAATGTTTCAAAATAATCAAAACCCTCCTTTTGATTGTACCCTTTAGCAACCAATCTTGCTTTGTATCTTTCCAGAGACCCATCTGATTTAAGCTTGACCTTAAAAACCCATTTACTGCCAATGGGAACTTTGCCATGAGGAAGGGGTTGAATGGTCCAGGTGTTATTGGCTTCAAGGGCTGCTAGTTCAGCTTGCATAGCCTCACACCACTTTGGATCTTGGCTAGCTTCTTGAAAAGAAGTGGGTTCTCGGATAGTGGATGCATTTAACACAAAGGAATGATAACAAGGTGCTAAATTGGAGTATGAAAGAAAATTGGAAAGAGGAAAATTGGTTGAGATAGTACCTTGAGCAGCAGTTGAAGAGGAGTGACTTGCAGTAGACAAAGAAGCACTGTTACAATGGAATTCTTGCAAATAGCTGGGGGCTTTATGTGGTCTAGTAGATTTTCTAATAGCTGGGACTATTGAGGGATGAGAAGGAACCATGTTTTCTGGTATAGGAACCGTGGGATTTGACAGAGGAACAGAAACAGCAGATGCAGGCTGGGATGTATTATGCAGTGGACTATGAGAAGGACTGCTATGTAAAGAAGTGCTGATTTGATCAGATAAAGTAGGACTGTTGTGATCAGACAAAGATAAAGCAGAATTGTCACTGTCAAATGAAATAGGTGATATAGCTGTAGGTGTATCTGTGACAGGATGAGGTAAAACCATAGAAGTAGTAGTAGGTAAAGTGTAAGATGTATGAAATGGAAAGGAGTTTTCATAAAATATTACATCTCGAGAGACAAAGATTTGTCTGGTGGAAAGATTAAGAAGTCTATAGCCTTTTATGCCTTGTGGATAACCAAGCATGATACACTGGATGGACCTAGGTGCAAACTTGTGTCTATTGTGAGATAAAGTTGTAGCATAGCACAAGCAGCCAAAAACTCTGAGATAAGAGTAATTTGGTGACTTGTTAAACAACACTTCAAAGGGTGATTTATTAGCTAAAAGAGGTGTTGGGGTACGATTTATGAGGTGTGTGGCAGTGAGTACACAGTAACCCCAGAATGGTAAGGGAAGATTAGCTTGGAACCTTAAAGCTCTAGCAACTGCTAACAAGTGTTGGTGCTTTCTTTCTACAGT
This sequence comes from Fagus sylvatica, assembly GCA_907173295.1. Classification (NCBI taxonomy): domain Eukaryota; kingdom Viridiplantae; phylum Streptophyta; class Magnoliopsida; order Fagales; family Fagaceae; genus Fagus; species Fagus sylvatica. Next base: position 26,187,339 of record OU015764.1, read on the forward strand.
TGCATTCTGTTGTGGGGTTCCTACACAGCTTTTTTGGTGCAAAGTACCATGTTGGGCATAGAAAGAGGGCATATGAAACTCAAGTCCATTATCTGATCTTATTTTCTTAATGGTTGCTGAAAACTGAGTTTTGATGAGGGTAAAGAAAGACTGTATTAGGGAAACAGTTTCTGACTTTTGTTTCATTAAAAACACCCAAGTGCATCTTGTGAAATCATCAACAATGGTAAGGAAATATTTTTGATTATCTAAGTGTAGGTACATGGTAAGGACCCCAAATATCACAGTGTATCAATTCAAAAGGCATAGCAGTAACATGAACAGAATTAGTAAAAGGCAATCGTTTCTGCTTGGATATATGACACACTTTACAATGCTCATTGGCAGATGGAATGACTAAGTCATTGATTACATGTTTTAACAAAGATAAACGAGAGGAAAGAAGGGTGACCTAGTCTATGGTGCCATACATCAAATGTAGGTGTATTATTGACTGCAGTATGGACTGCAACTGAAGGAAAAGAATGAGGTTTGGTTGCAGTGGTTGACACTTGCAAGAAGTACAGCCCATTCCTCTTTCTACCCAAGCCAATCCTCTTCCAAGCTACCAGGTCCTGAATAAAGCAAAAATGTGAAAGGAAAAACACACAGCAGGAAGGAGAATTGGTCAAGCTTTGATATGGAAATGAGATTAAAAGAAAAGGATGGGACACAAAGAACATCAGTAAGAAATAATGAACTTGTGACCTGAACAGTTCCAATGTGAGTGGCTAGAGCCTTTTCACCATTGGGTAGATGAATATATGTATTGATGGTTGAAATGACAGAAGAAAATTTGCTTAAAGAATGAACCATATGATCTGTGGCTCCAGTATCCAAAATCCAAGAACTATGACTAAACTGAGTCCTATTAACAGTTTGGACAGAAAAAATGGAATGTTTAGGCAGGGTAGTATAAGAATTTAAGGACATTACCTGCCATGAATTGAGATATGGCTGAAGCAGCTTGGTGAGGGGTAGATGAAGAGGCATCTTGATTCTGGCATGTAATTTGGTTGGACATTTGTGGCTGTGAAGGGTTCAAAGAAGCCTGAGAAGACAACATAGCTAGCAACTGTTGGCACTGGACTTGTGTAAAGGGCAGATGGGGTTCTTCTCCAGTGGCAGAGGTCTGATTAGCAGAATGCATCTTGTTCTTGAATTTGTAACCTGGAGGGTACCCATGTAGCTTGTAACACTTGTCAACAGTATGACCAGTAATACCACAATGACTGCATAGAGGTCTTTCTTTCTTGATGAACTGGCCTTTTCCACCATAGTGATTCCTTGGTGCTTCTCCTCTGGTGAAAAGAGCCACAGAATCACCAGCTGGTGCAAGGGATGGAATATTAATGTTCCTTTGCCTTTCTTCCTGAACCACTAAAGCAAAAGCTTTGGTTATTGTTGGAAGTGGATCTGTCATCAAGATCTGTGCTCTCACATGTGAGAAGCTATCATTCAAACCCATGAGAAACTGCATAACATACTCGTGTTGCTTGTTGTCCAGAAGAACCTTCAATGCTCCACATGAACAGTCTGGAATGGATCTGAAATTATTCAGTTCATCCCAAAGACTCTTAAGCCTTGTATAGTAATTGCTCACCGAGGACTGATCTTGAGAAAGTGTGGAGATGGATTTCTGAATCTCAAAGATTCTTGGTCCGTTACCTTGAGCAAACCTTTCTTTGAGATCCTCCCAAATTTCTCTGGCTGTATTGGCATAGATGACACTGGATGCTATCTCCTTGGAAAGAGAGTTCAATAACCATGAAATCACCATGGTGTTGCAACGAACCCAAGCATTATAAGCAGGCAGTGATTCATCTTTAGGTTGCTCTATCAACCCATTCACAAAACCAACCTTGTTTTTCGTAGTCAAAGCCATTACCATGGACTTGGACCAGGTATGGTAATTATCCCCAACTAGGGGCTGCGATACTATAATCGCACCGGGACTGTCCCCATGGTGTAAGTAGTACTTGTTGGCAGGATCATCACTGAGATTCACAGAAGAACCAATTGGAAGTGTAGATCCAGAACTGAGAGTCTCGTTATTCGCCATGAAAGCAATGTTTATTGCTCTGATACCATAACAAAAACAGAGTAAAACTAAAATACAAAGAGAAAGCAAGTGTTTGTAAAAGAAACTTTGTAGATGTATTGTATATTACTTGATGATGATTACAGAGAGCTTACTACTATTTATACACAAAGATTACCTATAGATAAGCATTGAGCCAATCAGTTTGATTACTAAAACCGACTTAACAACTTGCTTAACAGCTAGCTTTTATCCAACTAACTAACTGATTATATCAGTGCCTAATCACAATGAAACAACTGTCTAAGTGACCACGTGATCAGTTCTTTATTGTTGCTTGAGCTGCTGTCGTTTTATTCTTCTTTCTCTGTAAACTACTTGTAGTTTCTGTCCAGTTTTAACACCACGCCCAAGCCTTTACGCCTCTTGAGTCGTCCAAGCCCAACAAAGCTCCCAAGTTGCTCTTTTATTGGGTTGAACATCAACTGTATAGAACTAGTATTCAGGTTGCAAAGAAATGAGGGTGAAGAGATGGTAGTGCCAAGAAAAGAGTGAAATTTTTCAAATTGAATCTTTCCATGATCTGATGTGGGGCAAGAGCTTCAAGGTTGGTTGAAAAGAATTTATATGAAATTCAAAAAAGTAATGATAGGCTCACCATGGGATTGTATAGCCTCCCTTATTAAAATTTTATTTTCATTATAGTTTGCTATAGGGTAAATTACAATGACATCTTTGTTTTAGCGAAACTAATCTTGACACATCTTAGTTTTGAAAATTGATACTCCATTCCACTTTTTTGAAAATAATAGACATTCCACCTCTTTTTGACCAAATTAGACTAATAATGTTAAATTTTTAACTGAGTAGTCCATTTTTAAGTTAGAACAGATGAACAATATTTTTAAAACATTAGTTACCGAAACCAGTACTGTTTCAACTCTAAACATTATCCACATGTTTTCCACTTTTCACTTACTCTTTTTTCTTCTTCAACCCGTGAAAGAACACTCTGGAATCAACTTTACTCTTTTCTTTTTTTCTTTTCAGTCGAAATGCAGAGAAGTACGTTAGAAGAGGTAGACTGAATTGGCCAGATGGTGCAACCTCAAGAGAGAGTATTAAAGCTGTAATGAAGCTTCCCCGTCTTCAGGTTGGTACTGACATTGTATTTGTTTACCTTGTCAACAGGTCTCACTACTGTTTTGTTTAAAAACTAATTATGCTCTTCATCTACCAAATTCTTGCAGAACCTGATAATAGAGCTTGTTGATCATTCGGCTGGGGATTTTATACATCTATTGCAGGGATTGCTTAGATATGATCCGTTGAATAGGCTGACAGCTCGGGAAGCCCTTAGGCATCCCTTCTTTTCTAGGGATCATTTGAGAAGATAATCCAGCCAGACATGTTGAGGTTATGCTTTGCTATCTGGTGTTACATAGTGAATCATCTAGCTGCTGGGCTTTTTACCCAACTGTAGGATGCAGCAGAAGAATATGCGAGTTGTATATATACACTGGACAAAGGTCACCTGCTATAGCAAGCATTGCCTCTTATCTCATCTGATGACCATATTTTTTATTTTTTTTACAACTTGTATGTATGTAGTCCCGAGATAGCTAACAAGATTCCTAGTGTATACAAAGGCAAATTTACTCAATTATTCTCTCTATGTCCCAACATAAGGTTCTATTTGACCGCTAGCTACTGTTGACACGATGATTCTCCAACCGGAAGAATTCTGAAGGCGGATGATATAAGAGACGTCCCTCCACTGCCTCTAATACCAATGGCTCCCGCAACAACACCATCCTCATGAGATTTCTTAAGGAAATGTTCAAGTGCTTTACTGATTATAGCAATAGCCTTGCCTCGATCATCTGGTAGCAATGTTGCGGCTTGCCCAACCGATTCAAAATAACAAGAGAGAACATCCTTCCTCGAAACAAATATAGATTCCCCCAAACTATCAATCTCCTTCTTCCCAGAACAAACATCAACAACCGCCACTTGTACCTGTCGTTTCCAATTTAACAACTGTTGATGTCTGAAATCTGCATCTCCATGGAAATGACCGAAGTTTGCGTCTTCATATCAACAGTTGCACAGCTAGCCAAGAACTGAAGTTGCTGGAAAATCAATTGACTGCCATCAAGCGAGCCGAGGAGCGGAAGACCTGCAAGGGACAAGAGAGTGATCGGAGTGGGCACCGGTTTGGGGCCGGCTTAGGAGGCTCCGATGCTTTTGTTAGTCGGAGTTCACCAGAAAAATATGCAGAGAGAGTAATCTGGTGTTTTAGTGTACTGTTCATACCTGAGTACGGAAGGAGAGTGGCATTTTATGCCTTTCGGTCATCCACGTGGCCTTCCGGAGGCCATTGGATCTTGGGACACATGGAGGGTTTGTGGCCCTTCATCTGGCAGGTAGTGGCCAGCTCGTGCATGGTGCTGGGCGACGCTGCGAGGGCTTCATCCCCAGGATTCGCGGAGGACACCTGTGCACGATGAGGTGTTGATCTGGTGAGGTGTCTCACTTGGTTCCCGTAGAAGATAAGGATGATCTTAGTCTGGTGACTAAGCTATTGTGAGCAGTAGAAGGGAGTTGATCTTCTGAGGGAGTGGATGGTCTTCTTCTCGTATTAGAAGGTCGTCATCCCTTACTTGGGAGAAATTGACAAATATCCCCTTCAGAAACTATTGACTGGAATAGTTAAGCATGCATGAGGGATGGTCGTCGTTCGGCTTAGTAATTGGAAGGTCGTCACTCTTAAGGGCTGGAAGGTCGTCATCTCTTACTTAAGGAAAAGTTGTAAAATATTCCCATCAGTTGCCCCCCTATTCTGTGGTTGTCTGCGTAGACGACCTTCGGAATATGAAAAGTCAAGGATGAAAGGGAGATCTCACATACTTTTTGGGCTTTTCGAGAAAAGCTACTTCATCGTCTTGGTCTAAGTCCAAGCTAGCCAATTCCCAAATGCTTGGCGTATTGTGATTGGTCTTCAGGTACTCTGAAGGGTAGTCAGTGGAGGAGAAGGCGAACATACCGTGGATGAGCTTCTCTTTTACTGTAAGTTGTCGAACATGGTCGGTTCACCAGGGATCTAGGGTTTTACCGATCATCATATTTCACTGAGACGGATTCCAAATCTTCTATAATCCAATCGATCTTGGAAGCCAACATTTTTCTTTTGTGGGGATAACTGAAAGTTTTTCCTTATATATTTCTCTGCTGTTGAGGGTCTTCCAGCCATTGGCTCAAAAGACAATGGAAGACTTTCACGCTGAAAAAGACTTTGAGGAAACAGGTGAAGGGTTTGGAAGCCGATCTTCAAAAGAAAGACGACCTTCTTTCCTCTCAAGACGATACTCGTCGCTTTTATGTTGGGGGTTTCGAACATATCAGGTAGAAAGCTGCTCTTGCTTTTGAAAGTACTCAAGAATGGTCCATGGTGAAGATATTTGATGATGAAGCCACCACTGCCATATAAGAGGATAGTGAGAATGAGGACGAAGAGGATGAGGTTCAGTCTAAGGAACACGCAGTCACTCCATTTGATGTCCAATCTACTTCTCCAAGTGGTGATCAGAGTGGCGATCCTTCTGTCAGCCTTATGGATGGCTAGGTTATTCTTCCACCAATTGACAAGGAAGCTCCTTGATTTCTCTTTTTCCGTACTTTTGTGTTTGAGTTACACACTTTCGATATTTTTTGTTTGTGTAGATACATCCCTATTTCAAGCGTTGTCATGTTTTCCCACGGGTTTGGTAAGTGTTTTTCTTTTGTAGACGAAGACCTTCTAACTCAGGTCATGTTTACCTCTTTTGGAAGAGGTGTGACCTGTATTTTCGTCCAAGTTCTGTTTACCTTTAGGAAGACGTCTTTTGTAGGAGTCTCGACTATTTCCAGAAGAATGGCATTGTCTTTGACGACCTTTTTCTGGAAGACGCACCACATGAATGTCTAACTTGATAATTTTCAGAAGAGTGACTTTATCTATGACGACCTTCTTCTTTAAGATGCACCATGTGGGTGTCTGACTTGATAATTTCTAGAAGATGCATCACGTGGGTGTCTATCTTAATAATTTCAGAAGAGGGGATTCATTCTTGATGACCTTCTTCTGCTAGATGTATCACGCGGGTGACTGACTTGATAGTATTCAGGAGAGGAGCATTCTAGATGACCTTCTTCTGTAAGGTGCACTACAAGGGTGTTCAACTCGATAATATTCAGAAGAGGAGATTCGTTCTTGACGATCTTCTTCTGTAGGTGCACCCTATGGGCGTCTAACTTGATAATATTTAGAAGAGGAGCATTCTTGACGATCTTCTTCTATAGGTGCACCCCATGGGTGGCTAACTTGACAATATTTAGAAGATAAGCATTCTTGACGATCTTCTTCTATAGGTGCATCCCGTGGGTGGCTAACTTGACGATATTTAGAAGATGAGCGTTCTTGATGACCTTCTTCTTTAAATACACCTCGTGGGTGTGTAACTTGATAATATTTAGAAGATGAGCGTTCTTGACGACCTTCTTCTTTAGATGCATCCCGTGGGTGTTTAACACGATAATATGTAGAAGATGAGCGTTCTTGACGATCTTCTTCTTTAGATGCACCCTGTGGGTGCCTAACACGATAATATGTAGAAGAGGAGCGTTCTTGACGATCTTCTTCTTTAGATGCACCTCGTGGGTGTCCAACTTGATAATATTTAGAAGATGAGCGTTCTTGACGACCTTCTTCTTTAAATGCACCCCGTGGGTGTTTAACACGATAATATGTAGAAGATGAGCGTTCTTGACGATCTTCTTCTTTAGATGCACCCCGTGGGTGCCTAACATGATAATATGTAGAAGAGGAGCATCCTTAACGACCTTTTTCTTTAGATGCACCCTATGGGTGTCAACTTGATAACAAATAGAGGAGGAACGTTCTTGACGGTCTTCTTCTATAAGTGCACCCCTTGGGTGTCTAACTTGATAACACATAGAGGAGAAACGTTCTTGACGGTCTTCTTCTATAAGTGCACCCCTTGGGTGTCTAACTCGATAACAGATAAAGGAGGAACGGTCTTGACGGTCTTCTTCTATAAGTGCACCCCTTGGGTGTCTAACTTGATAACACATAGAGGAGAAACGGTCTTGACGGTCTTCTTCTCTAAGTGCACCCCTTGGGTGTCTAACTTGATAACACATAGAGGAGAAACGTTCTTGACGGTCTTCTTTTATGAGTGCACCGTTTGGGTGTCTAACTTGATAGTAAGCAGAAGATCTTTCTTGAAGGTCTTCTTCCGTGAGTGTACCGCTTGGGTGTCTAACTTGATAATAAGCAGAAGATCTTGCTTGAAGGTCTTCTTCCGTGAATGCACCGCTTGGGTGTCTAACTTGATAATAAGCAGAAGATCTTTCTTGAAGGTCTTCTTCTGTGAGTGCACCGCTTGGGTGTCTAACTTGATAATAAATAGAAGATCTTGCTTGAAGGTCTTCTTCCATGAATGCACCGCTTGGGTGTCTAACTTGATAATAAGCAAAAGATCTTTCTTGAAGGTCTTCTTCTGTAGGTGCACCTCGTGGGTGTCTAACATTTGCACCTCATGGGTGTCTGACTGGTGCACCTCGTGGGTGTCTAACATGTGCAGGTCTTCTTCCTCGTGGGTGTCTAACTTGATAATAAGCAGAAGATCTTTCTTGAAGGTCTTCTTTTGTAGGTGCACCTCGTGGGTGTCTAACATTTGCACCTCATGGGTGTCTGACTGGTGCACCTCGTGGGTGTCTAACAGGTGCACCTCGTGGGTGTCTAACTTGTGCACCTCGTGGGTGTCTAACTTGATAATAAGCAGAAGATCTTTCTTGAAGGTCTTCCACCATGAATGCACCTCATGGGTGTCTAATTTTTTAGAGACGCCTGGCAAGATAATGATTGATAATATTTGGGCAACAACAAGCATATTTAAAAAATTATGTTAGTGAAGACGGTCTTCCATTCATGGATAAAAGATATTGTTTGAATATACAAACTTCTTTATCATAAAAAGGCAACTGATGGGCGTACCTCAAGGGTAGTATTTCTTGAGGTGCTCAGCGTTCCATGGGTGAGGCAGCTTCTTTCCATGATGGTCTTCTAAATGATAGGTACCCCTTCGGTAATACTGGATGATCTTGTAAGGACCTTCCCAATTGGGGCCTAGTTTTCCCTGTGACGGGTCCTTAGTTGCTTGGGTGACCTTCCTTAGGACCTAGTCACCGACTTCAAAGCGTCGGAGCTTTACCTTGGTGTTATAATATCTGGCCATCTTTCCTTGGTAAAGTGCAATTCTTCATGCTGCTTTTTTCCTTGTTTCATCCAGGAGATCAAGGTTCAAACGAAGCTGCCCTTCATTTTCTTCTTCTTTGTGGAAGGTCGTCCTTAGGGTGGTTAGCCCGATTTCAACGAGGATAATGGCCTCTGTACCAGAGGTTAGCTTGAAGGGAGTTTCTTTTGTTGGAGTTCTGATAGTGGTTCTGTATGCCCACAATACACTTGGAAGCTCTTCCACCCACCTACTCTTTGCCCCTTCAAGCCAGGTCTTAATTTGTTTAAGTAAGGTCTGGTTTGTAATTTCAACTTGGCCATTGGGCTGTGGATGTCTGGGGGACGAATAGTGGTTCTTTATGTTCAATTGACTACATAACTCTTTAAAGGGTCCATTGTCAAATTGCTTCCCATTGTCTGAAATTAGGACCCTTTGAATCCCAAATCAACAAATGACCCCCTTCCAGACGAAATTTTTGACATTCCTTTCTGAAATTGTTGCCAGGGGTTCTGCTTCGAGAGGCTTATAGAAGTCACATACTTGTAGGAGTGGGTCCTTAGACTTCAGCCCCTTAATGCTTATAGGAGCCATAGTAGAAGTAAATCCTTAAACTTTAATCATGGTGTGGTTGAACCGATCTCTCTTGTGGCCCTTCTCTATAGCGCTCATATTTGTTGCGAGATTACCAATGATCTTAATAAACAAGTAAAATATATATTTTTTGGGGTCATAACGCCCAATATGGCATGAGAAAAGATGACGTCATACTTTAATCAAGTCAAACACAAAGTTGCATATAATGGATGGACGGTCGTTCATCTACGCAATAATCTGGTTTGCAATATTGTGGAGGAAAAAACGATAAATAGATCGTCTAAGTAAGCATATAGATGATAATATTTCAATTAATGAACAATGTGATTTTGCGTCATCAATTAACTATTCGAATTGAACAATTACATTGCATGTAATTTCATTTGAGATAATTAGTCTTGTGTAAAAACTTATTTCAATTATTTGTATGTATGCAAAGAGTTATAATTCATACATGGAAAATATAACTTTAAATTGTGTTGTAAAACAACACTGTCAACTTTAGCTCAAGGACATTAAGATGGTCTTATAAACCTTCCAAATGTAGACATAGACATTTCAAGATTTCTCATCCTCAAAGGTTAAAGCAACACACACATGTATATATACAGAAATATTCATGCGATTTCTATATTTTATTCGAGGTCGGGTATTTCCCTTTTAGATTATTTGTTAGTGTATAACAAACATATTAAAAGCAACCTCAAATAATTTATTGTTTATCATCTTTCTAATGAAAAGATAATACATAAAAGAGGAGTAAGGTGAAAGAGACATAGCTTCGAGGCGGGGCTAGAAGCCCTGAAAATTGTTGAAGGTCTTCACTTCACTAAGGAACTTGGAAGACCGTCGTTGGAAGGATCATGTCTTCGACTCACTTTTCTGTAGAAGTTGGAAGACCGTCCCTGCAAGGGCCGTGTATCTATCTTCCTTTTCCTTCTAGGCGGGGCTGGAAGGTCGTCATCATTTTTTTTTTTAACAATTCATGCTCACACTGTTGACATCACACGGATGACATCACAATTAGGGCTAATAAGGATGCTGATGTGGCATCATGGGGGCATGATACGTGGCACATGGCATGTGCTTGCAGCATGTTGGCGTGCGCTTGACGGGTGTCAGCACATACAGGCACGTGGCGAGCACATGAAGACACGTGAAAAGGCAGGTCGTCACTCCGCCGGCGCGTGGAAGCGCGTGACAAGGAAGGTCTTCATTTCGACTAGGCTTGGTAGGTCGGGCAACTTTCTGTCCAATGGTAGAGCCCATTGCTTGATTGGGTGATTGGAAAAGGGTCTTTGAGACTCTAATGGCTCAGGTTGCGCGTGGATGGGAAGGTCGTCACTCCGGCGGCGTGTGGAAAGGAAGGTCTTCTTTCTGATGGCGTGTGGAAGAGCGTGACAGCTCTGATGATGAAAATTTCACCGAGGATCGATAGATCAAGCGACGATCTACACCGTAGTGGTGTTTGTTTCCCGTCTCTGAAGAGGTTGCGCGTGGATAGGAAGGTCGTCACTTCGGCGGCACGTGGAAAGGAAGGTCTTCTTTCCAACGGCGCGTGGAAGAGCGTGACAGCTCTGATGATGAAAGTAACATAGGTTGCGTGTGCACCCTAATCAATCTAAACAATTTCTTGGAGGTTTAACAGCTTTAGAAACTTCTTTCATATAACTGTAAAATTTAGGTTGAATTCAAACACATTGTTGTATTAACCAATGAAATACAAATAATGTTATCTTTTTCAAGAATATTTAAATTCAATGTATTTGAATTCAATTAAGAATCTAATGTAATTGACCTAAGGAATTGTACCTAAGTTTTACCCTTCATAGAAACCAGAAAGTGTGGAATTCCTATACTTTTGAAATAATCAAGTGATCAACTATTTGTCCTTCCTGCTTTCCAGTCTACGATGCAAAAATTATTACTTCTCTTAGAGTCAGAGTCAAGCTAAATATAGATTCCTTATGTTCTCTTTTCTCATGCGCCAAAACAAGGAATATACTATGGATTTTGATAACAGGTGTCCTTAGGGCAATGGTTAAAGATTATTAAATACTTATACTTTACAGAAAATAACAAAGTTTTAATATTATAATAATTAATAAAAAGACTAAAATACCCTTAAAAACTGTTTTTGTATTATTTTAATATTAAATTTCACTACTTCCTATAAAGTGGAAACATTAAATACTTCCTTAATTATTGTCTTTAAGGCACTCGTTAACAGAACCCATATACTAATAGAATATTTGGATGATATCTCGTATATCAGATTATTTGACATTTATGAATTATCTTGAAATAATCAAATATAGATTTCTTATGTTCTCCATTTCTAAAACTGATTTGAATATTAACAGGGGAGACAGTGGTAAGCAACTTGACAAGGTTTATGGTGATCATATGGGTTTTTGTGGTGCTCATTCTCACTCAAAGTTACACTGCGAGTTTGGCATCACTCTTAACTGTTCAACAGTTGCAACCAACTCTTACTGATGTTAACCAGCTTATTAAAAGTAGGGAGTACGTCGGCTACGAAGAAGGTTCTTATGTTTTGGGAATCCTAAAAGAAATGAAGTTTGATGAAACCAAGCTTAAGGCATTCAAATCTCCAGAAGAATGTGATGAACTTTTATCAAGAGGAAGTGCAAATGGTGGTATAGCTGCTGCTATTGATGACATCCCTTGCATGAAGCTTCTTCTCGGAAAATATTGCTCCAAGTATACCATGGTTGAATCCATATATAAAACTAATGGATTGGGCTTTGTAAGCGTTCTCTCTCTCTCTCTCTCTCTCTCTCTCTCTCTCTCTCTCTCTCTCTCTCTCTCTCTCTCTATCTATATATATATATATCTCTTAAGTGTTTGTGTAGGTGTGCATGAGTTTCTCATGAAGATTTATTTTATTTTAATGTCTCCCAGGTCTTCCCAAAAGGTTCTCCGCTAGTATTTGATGTTTCAAGGGCAATCTTAAATGTGATTGAAGGAGAAAAAATGAAAAAGATTGAAAGAGCTTGGCTAGGAGAACAAACCAATTGTCAAAATTCCAACAGCCGGGTTTCTTATGGCAGTCTCAGTCTTAAAAGCTTTTGGGGCCTATTCCTTATTGCCGGGATTGGTTCCTTATTAGCTCTCATCATCTCCATCTCTACGTTCCTTCATAAGGAGAGGGGGCAAATCTTTATCCGGTTTAATTCAAAAAGCTCAATATGGAGTCGAATTCGTCATATCTTAATAATCTTTGATAAAAAAGACCTTAGCGCGCTTACTTTTAGGAAGACAGCACACCAAGAAAAAAGTGACACTGAGAGTGTTCATGTTATAGGTGCGAGTGATGCCTCACCAAACAATAACTACCCGCCAAGTCCATCAAGTTTTTCAATCTCCATGGAACCCCACACTGCTTTCTCGGATTCAGGAACGCCACCTAGAGAATATTGCCATCCCAATCCAAATGGTCATACATTTCAATTGGCACAAGCTATTAAGCTAATTGATCACCCAAATCAAGAAGGACCAAGAATCCCAGAAATAGCTCATGCAAATTGTTAATTTGCATTTTCAATCTTGGACAATGACAAAATTGTCCATATGATACTTTCATTTAGGAGTAGTGTTCCTTGAATATATAGTACTACTGGAGGATTAAAGGTAATAGATACGCAAATTTGCTAAACAAGCACGATTTTCTTGACAAGTTTTGTGGAGGTTTTGTTTTTTTGATAAACAATGAAAAGAGCTCATTAGTGTGGTTATGGTCCTAGCCCATTTAAACCCTGTGGTGCTTGGCGTGGGATATTCGTGGATAATTTTGTTTATTCCTTGGAAGTGGGAAGAGAACAAGGAGAAGAAAGGAGTTCACAACCGGAGATTTTCTAGACCTTTTTTGCTTGTTCGTTTCTATTCGGTTTTTAATTAATAATTGTTTCAAATATCGATCTTATATTTTTCAAGTGTTAGAAATTCATTCAAGCTTTAAAAGATGAGTCTTGTTAACGAGTGCCCTTAGGACAATAATTAAGTAAGGATTTAATACTTCCACTTTATGAAAAGTAGTAAAATTTGAATATTAAAATAATACAAAAACCACTTTTAAGGGTATTTTACACTATCTATTTATTATTTTAATATTAAAAATTTGTTATTTCCCGTAAAATGTAAGCATTTAATATTCTTTAATCATTGTCCTAAGAACACTAGTTAACAAAATCCTTAAAAGAAAGTGGTAAATAAGCAACCTAGGAAAATTTCTTGAGGAGTCATTCGAAAGATAACATTTGAATTTAATTCCCTTTTTTTTCTTTTTTCTTTTTTTGTTGGTATGGATGACGGAAATTTATATTTATATTGTTTTATACAAGCCTCCATGAATATTTTGGAATTCATTGTTAGGGTTGCATGTTGGTTCCAATATAGAGTTAGTATTTAGTATGCATTTTGGAATTCATTATGTAGTGATTCTAGGATGGATTAAGTTAACCAGTGCTTTTAGGACAATAGTTAAAGACCATTAAATGCTTACACTTTACGAGAAATAACAAATTTTTAATATTAAAATAATAAATAGATATACTAAAATACCTTTAAAAGTTGTTTTTAGTATTATTTTAAAGATTTTGTTAATAAGTGCTCTTAGGACAATGGTTAATAAGCATTAAATGCTTACACTTTACGGGAAATAATAAACTTTTAATATTAAAATAATAAATAGAAAGGCTAAAATACCCTTAAAAGTTATACATCCTATAAAGTGGAAGCATTAAATGCTTCCTGAATATTTTGGAATTCATTGTTAAGGTTGCATGTTGGTTCCAATATAGAGTTAGTATTTAGTACGCATTTTGGAATTCATTATGTAGTGATTCTAGGATAGATTATGTTAACCAGTGTCCTTAGGACAATGGTTAAGAAGCATTAAATGCTTACACTTTACGAGAAATAACAAATTTTTAATATTAAAATAATAAATAGATATACTAAAATACCTTTAAAAATTGTTTTTTGTATTATTTTAAGGATTTTGTTAACAAGTACCCTTAGGGCAATGGTTAATGAGCATTAAATGCTTACACTTTACGGGAAATAACGAACTTTTAATATTAAAATAATAAATAGAAAGACTAAAATACCCTTAAAAGTTATTTTTGTATTATTTTAATATTAAAATTTTACTACATCCTATAAAGTGGAAACATTAAATACTTCCTGAACCATTGCCCTAAGGACACTCGATAACAAGACCCTTATTTTAATATTAAAATTTTACTATTTTCCAAAAAGTAGAAGTATTAAATACTTCCTTAACCATTGTCTTAAAGAAGAAATTATTCAGTCCACCTGGTGAACCACCTCATTTGTCTACCATTCCATTAATTTAATGACATATGTTAAAAATAGCCAAGTCAGCCCTTAATAAGTTTTAATCAGCTAACCTCAGTTTACTAACATTGGGTTGGGTTAAAAATTAAAAACAATTTGTTACCGTCAGTCTGTCACTACTATTCGAGTAGCTTTGCCGAGCCAGAAGATTTGTCTTCTTCTTCTTCAATGCTAGGAATGAACAATCCCCATGGAAACTAATCAAGGTATGATCTTGCTCTTTCTTTTTCTTTTTCTTCTTCTTCTTCTTCTTCTTCTTCTTCTTCTGCTCTTCTGCTCTGTTGCGAACAGTTCTTTCTTTTCTGCTCTGCTTCCGTTTGCTTCTCTGTTCTGCTTCTCCTTCTTAGTCTTGTTATTTGCTAATGCTATTATTGTGATAAAAATGTGATGAGATTGATGTTTTGGTTGATGAGTAATCACATCCCAGCCTGTTTGAATAGTCAGTAGTCTCTATTTTGTCTTTTTGTCTTTTTATTAATATAATCCCTTTCTTTTATGTACTTTTTCTATTTTGTCTTTTTCTTTTTATTAATATAGTCAGTAGTCTCTATTTGAATAGTCACATTGATTTTTCCTTTTGGCATTGGCTTATGAAGTCAGATATTTCCAACGTAAATGAATTCAACCACCTTAGTCTTGTTCCTAGAATCTTCATATTCAATTATAGAGAATTTCCAAGTCTTAGTCTGACTTGACTTAAAGAGAATTTTTTCTAGTTTGGAGGTTTGTGGGAAAAATGATGATTTCTTTCCTCTGGATTTTATTTTTTATTTTCAGTGGAGGAAATGAATTTGTATGATTTTTAAGAAAATTAGATACCGTAATTGATCTGCAAAGAGAGTGTTTGTGGATAAATGGAATGTTTGCATATAAACCAGAGACCATCTTTTTTTCCTTTGCTCTTTCACCAAAGAATCTGACGAATATGAATCTTTGCTTGATCTCAGATACTGAATGCTGCTGGTTGAATCTAGTTGAATGGGCTACCAAGAATTTTAAAGGAAATAGATTTAGAATGGCTATCTGCAAGCTAGCTTGGTGGGCTGAAGAACAGATTGTCAGAGATGTAAGGAAAGATGTCAAGGGCAGAATGGAGAGCTTAAGCAAAGTTCAAGGCTCTGTTAATAGGATTTGGTGTTGCACATTGGGGGTTAATCCTGTAGCTCTATGTAATGGTCACAAATCACAATTAGGCAGTTTGAGACATCTGTTGTCTATTTCCTGCTCCAAGTGATTGTGGTTAATGGGGTATCCCATTTGTATATAGGATCATAGATCCTTTTAGGGTGCCATTGTTTACTGTATATTAGAGCCTTTTAAGGCCCCATGTGTACTATGTGTGGGTTTTCATAAAAAAAAACTTACAGAAATGTTTGCTACTCTCAATTTTGGCTTGGAATGTAGAATTATCAGTACTATGAATTATCATGTTTTTTAGCTGTTTATGGAAGGAATGTATGATATCAAACACTTGAACAGAAAGGGATTATAAATGCAATATTTGCCTACTTCAATTGATTCATGTCTCTGTATTCAATTAGTAGCAGAAAACTTTAAAATTGGGCTACTTAAATTGTCCTTTTCGGCATTAACATGCCACATGTATTATCTCCAAATTTGAAATTTGCTTATACTCAAAACATATGAACTATGATATTTTAAAGAAAAATTGTAAGTAGGAGAAAAGAAAAATTCGCTTCACAAGAGCTACTATCTCATTGGAATCCTTCTTTTGAACACACATAATCTCGTTGGCGTATAACCTTATCCTTTAGATATCTGATTTTCTGTTTCCGAATACTGAATCCAGTACATGTGGCATAATCATTGTATAATTTATATGCTTCATCTTCATTATACACTATCATTCCAAGTAAATCTTCATTGTTGTTGCCTATGTCACGGCTTTCAATATCAATGACTGTTAACGTTTGAAAATATTAAACCATATTATATAAAAAACTAAAGGCAAAAAAAAATAAAAATAGAAAAAGTAAAAATAAAAAGACACTATTCAAACAGAGACTACTGACTATATTAATAAAAAGAACAAGACAAAAAGACAAAATAGAAAAAGTACTTAAAAGAAAGGGATTATATTAATAAAAAGGCAAAAAGACAAAATAGAGACTACTGACTATTCAAACAGGTTGGGATGTGACTACTCATCAGCCAAAATATCAATCTTATCACATTTTTGTCACAATAATAGCATTAGCAAATAACAAGACTAAGAAGGAGAAGCAGAACAAAGAAGCAAATGGAAGCAGGGCAGAAAAGAAAGAACTGTCTGCAACAGAGCAGAAGAGCAAAAGAAGAAGAAGAAGAAAAAGAAAAAGAAAGAGCAAGATCATACCTTGATTAGTTTCCATGGGGATTGTTCATTCCTAGCGTTGAAGAAGAAGAAGACAAATCTTCTGGCTCGGCAAAGCTGCTCGAAAGTAGTGACGGACTGACGGTAACAAATTGTTTTTAATTTTTAACCCAACCCAACGTTAGTAAATTGGGGTTAGCTGATTAAAACTGATCAAGGGCTGACTTGGCTATTTTTAACAGATGTCATTAAATTAATGGAATGGTGAACAAATGAGGTGGTTCACTTGGTGGACTGAATAATTTCTCGTCTTAAAAGCACTTGTTAATAGGTACTCCGGTAGTATATTAAATGTGTACTCCCTCCTCTCACAGAAGTAGTGGATCCCATCATGAATTTAATTAACGGGACCCATAACTTCTGTGAGAGGAGAGAGTACGCATTTAATGTACTCCCGGAGTACCTAATAATTACTCACCCTTTTAAGATTACTCTTAAATTTAAGCCGAAACTCAATTGGGCTCACCAACCAAAGTCCATTGTACGTTGACAACTGGCCATATTTGGCCAAAACTAGAAGTTTTATGGCAAAATACAAGATGTGACCAAGTTTGACTAGAAATGAATGTTGGACATATGCGTATATATTACAATTTCCATTAAAATGAGTAGTAATTCATGAAGATCATATGTAAATCATCATAAACTTTAGAACAAGTGGTCATACATGAAGATCATAAATATTTCAATTTACTAGGCCATAACTTTTGAATTGGAAGTCCGATTTACGCAAAAATGGTAAAGTTGAAAATATAATCTTATAAACTTTCTAACAAGAAAAATTATTCAGTAATCCCGAATTATAAATAAATGTGTAGTCCCCTTTTTATATATTGGTGAGTCCTACCATTCATATGAAAAAGGAATTACACATTTATTTGTCCTGAACTACTGAATAATCACTCTCTAATGACGTGATTGAATTGATTTATTGGAGTTTAGACATGATGACATGTAAGCTATTGTAGTTATTTCTTAGAGAATAGTAAATAAAATCTTTATTTGTATTGAAACCCTTTTAGAGAATAATTATTGAACTTTAATGAGATATTGAGTATTTGTAAGATGAATTCTCATAGTTGTGTCTAACTCATATTTTGGGTCTGGGAGGTGACATCTACAATCTCAAAAATGTCAAAATCTTATGAAGATTTGTTTTCCTTCCTTTTGACTAGGCAAATCCCGGGTCTACTTGTTCATTACCAAAATGTAACTCTTATGACTTGAACCATTCAAATGCATATATATTCTCAGCTTATTAATTGTTCTGTTCAAATCCTACGTGGTCCTATAAATACGAGTAATTCTTACTTAAGACCATGAATCTAAACGCAACAAGAAAGTTTTTGTTATTCCTACTTAAGACCATGAATCTAAACGCAACAAGAAAGCTTTTGTTATTCTTGTTTGAGTATTCAGCGTAAACTACTGGGACTCTTCTAGGAAAAATACCTGGCTTCATTACCAAAATATATGTAACTCTCATCATGACTTCAACCTATCTAGGCTTATTTTTATGACTTTTTCAAATCCTACGTTGTTCTATAAATAAGAGTATTTCTGACTTATGAGTTATGACCATGAATGTTAACTCTTTCAAGATATTCAAACATAATCATGAAGATCCCTACCAGAATTGCTTTTTCTCTTTTTTTCTTCATTATTCTTTCTGAAAGTAATTTCTTGGCCAAGGCACAAAACACGACAATCCCAGTTAATGTGGGTGTCATTCTTGACTTTGATACATGGAGTGGGAAGATGGGGATGAGTTGCATCAACATGGCCCTGGCAGATTTTTATGCGTCCAATGGTAATTACAAAACTAGGCTGGTTCTTAACTCCAGGGACTCCAAAAGTGATGTTGTTGGAGCAGCTGCTGCAGGTTATTTCTCTCCCTCTTATTCATCTTTCCACTAATTTTTGGATCATTCCAACTGTACGTAAGTATTTTCTTCTTACCGGATTGGAACCCTTCATAATTGTAGCAATGGATTAATGGGATATATTAAGTGATTAACAATATGATATACATCGTTAAAACTTTCTCACCACAAACACAAAATGAAAGACATTAAGAATATATATTTGAATAGATAGTTCATTTTGTTGTTCTATTTGATTTAACACTTTAATTACTATATATCATCAATTCATCATAGGAGATTAGGCAAAAAAAAAAATCAATTCATCATAGGAGTTCATTAATTGTCGATTCTCAGATTATACGGTATGAAAGGCTTTTGGAAGCCTTCGGCTTTGGAGATTTGGTTAGACCAAAATCACAAATTTGGAATCTAGGAAGAACTGCAATTAAGCACTTGTCAATTGATTAATAATTTTTTTTGGAGGATCTAGTAAGTCAAGCAATCTCAAATTTTGCTATTATTAAGGTGACATATTGTGATTAATGTAAAAAAAAAAAAATGTCAATAGTAATTCCATGTAAAAATGATAATATGTTATTTCAACAATTATAAAATTAGTTATGAATTTGTTATGTCGCATTATTGATAGTTTTTATTTGTTAAGATCATTCCCAACCGATTAGACAAAATACCATTTAAGCCAAAATTTGGCTTATGAACCCCAAAACCGCTCCTATTGGACTAGCAATATGTTAGGCAACAAATCTCCAAACCAAAATAAAGTTCAAAATATAAAAAATTAGAACGTGAGTGGTTTCAATAGTTTTTTGATACGAACCTCCACGTAGAACTCACAAGACATATTCACCAGGTGGACTCAATAATTTCTCCACAAAAAGTTGGGTTTCTCAATAGATCATGGATAATAGAAATGCCTTCCCAATTGTCTAGTGATGACCCAAAAAGTCAGGGGAAGTCCCATATAAGCAATACCTCCATTAGGCATTTTTTGTATCGTTGCCCCCAATGAAGATGGAAAAAGTCACCAAATACGTAGCCTGACAAGTTTCTTTACCATGTCCATAGGCTTGTACATCGTCGCTTAGAGCATTCACATCAAATCTTGAAAGAAAAAATTTACTTTTCAATTTTAACTACTTACTTTCGAAATATAATATACATCTCACTCTCTATCTTTCAAACACTCTATTAAAATGTTCATTCTCAACACATTTTTTATTCTTTGTTTTTGAAGACTCAAAACACTATAGTTAACCAAAAAAGCCACACCCACACCCCAGTCCCTCTTTCCTTGTAGCCCCACTCTTTCTAAGCTTCTCTCATGGCCGCATGCAGATCTGTATGAGAGAACATACTCGGCTTTTTTGGGTTTTTTTTCTAAGTTCGAGTGAGACAAGCTTTGAGTAAGTGAGATCTGAGATGGAGGCCAAGTCAAAGAGACCAGACGAATGGAGGGTTAAGATGGGGTAGAATAAGGAGAAAAAGGGAAGGAGACGAAGAGAGAGAGAGAGAGATGGGGAGGGGGCTGTGTGGGTGGTTAGGTCTTGGGATGAGAGAAGGAAGATCTGAGTAGTTGGAGGGCGAGACAGAGAGAGCCGTACGTATTCCTTTGAGAGAGCAGGTGTGTTTGAGTGAGAGAGACAACTGAGAGAAGGGAAAGGATGAGAGAGATGATTATATTGTTAAAATAATATATGAAAGAGCTATAATGACTTTTCACACGAAAAGAGAGAGACGGTTGAGAGAAGGGAAGGGTCGAAAATATTGTTAAAATAATAGATGAAAAACCTTCAATGACTTTTCACAAGAAAAGATCACTATAGCATTGCTTCAAATTTGAAAGTGAAAGGCTAGTCTGATGCAGAAGTGTTAGGAGCATGAATTGCTATAATTTGAAGAAAAAAGCTTATGTGAATGCTCTTATACCTTCCAAATAGTCAGCCACATTATACCCAACCTTCATTTATCGCGACCCACCCAAAAATGAGGATCCAAAGAATATCAATTTGTTAGTTCCATTTCCAAATATCTTGAATTCGTTGGTTTAACCTTTAAATGCTTCCACTTTTATGGAAATATTGAATATTTGATATTAAAATTATAAAAAAAATAATAATAATAACTAAAATATCTTAAAAATTTTATTTTTTATTATTTTAATATTAAGATTTTACTACTTCTCATCAAGTGAAAACATTTAATGATTTCTTAATAAATGCTATAGCTTTTTGCTTTTTGTTTTTTTTTTTCTTCCCTAAAATACACTTTACTCCTTCCGACATTGGTATAGCTGTCCTTTGCTCTAGTAATTTCAAAACTTGGTGTTAGCCTCCAAAATGCTTTGGAATTACAATTAACCAGTCGTAAACCTGTGCGATGCACAGAAAATGAATTAAAATTAAATCTAAAAAATTATTGGTCTAACTATGATTTTTATTGTCTTTTATATTTTATCTAAATATGAAAATTGATGATTATTAAAAGACATTTATTATTATTGTGTTTATATATAAAATATATTATAGTATTAGGCATTTATTATGATTGTATTTATATATATGGAATAATATATTATTTCTATTAAAGAAAATATAATATGTCAAGATTCTAATGAGATGTTTAATTATAGAATAAAATTTAAATTCAATTAAAATATATATATATATATTAAAATAATGAGGTGTAAAATTGTGAGAACTCAAAAGCTTATGTGACGCAATATTATAAGGTCAACCAAAAGTCAAAAAGTTTCAGTTTTACATTATAGTATAGATATAATCATTCCATCACGTTCTATTAATTACATTACTTTTAAACGACGTCATTTTATTATACTTGTTCTAAGTTTTCAAACAAAACAACATCGAGCAGTGATAGTTAACATCACGAATCAATGAAACTAGACGGAAGAGCCACGTAACATTAACAACAATTCAAAAGTTACGAGGTTAATTACAAGTTCTAAAACGTGAATGACCACAATGATAATAGTAAAGTTGGGGAAAGTAAAATGTATTTTAACTTGTGAATGACCACAATGATAGAGATAACACAATAATATTTATTTTTATCATGTATTTATAATAAAAAAAAAAGATTTCTAAAGATTTAACATAAAAATAAAACCACTAAACCAGTTTAATCAATGTCCCATACTTAACCAATTACACCAAAAATTATGTAATTGGGTGATGAATAATACTATTCTAATCACCGCACCACTGCAATATACATATATCCTCTTCTTTACCACTTCAATTATTTGGTTACGGGATGGTCAATAATATTATGGACAATTTCCTAAGATTAGGATTGTATATGGGTCGGGCTGGGTTTGGGATATTTTTCAACCCAACCTAACTTCTTTTGATTGAAAAATCTCTAACCCACCCAATTCAAGATAGTTGGAAGAACCAATTAGCTTTAACTCAACTATTTAATTATTATTCAGTAATTAACATTATGAAAACTAAGTATCAAAGTAACTGTTAAAGTCCAGCCCATTCAATTTAGAGTTTTCCTAATTGGTTTTGCTATCCCATGTCGGTTAGAAATTAGAAGAATAATAAGGAAGTGCCTTAATTGGGGTTTGGTTTAGGTTATGTTTGTGAGTCTTGTGAAAGTTTATGTGCGTTTGTAGTTCTTATTATTGATAATGGATTTTTAGTTGGCTTTACCCGTGAATGATATAATTTCCAGTTCCAAACCAGCAATTTGGTGGGCTCTGGTACTAGCTATTTTGTTGCTTTGCCTACCTTTTACAAAAATATCAAGATAAATCAAACTAACATTTTAAAACTAAATCGCAAAATAAAAATAAATCAAACCAAGAAATTTGAAATACATATTTTGTTAAAAACTATTAATATACTGTTGATTCCTTAAGTGTACATGTTTAGCACTTTTAGTCCCTGAAATTTCAAACGAGCGATTTTAGTCTCTAAAATTTAAAAAATTAGCATTGATGAATCCGTTTCCATAAGATGACCGCGACAGCTTGAAACGTGATGACCGTCTACCTGTAAAACAAGAAGGCAGTTGTTTGCTTAAGGAGTACCAGTGTGGTGTCGTCGAAGAACCTTCTGATGCCTAAGTTAAGATCGTATTTATGGAGAATATGGCAGGTTTTTGGGGTTAGGAATTGCATACCTCATATCAGTAGAGTCCGTGGCTATTTCTAGGAGATACTTGTCTCCCACTCCTTTGTTGAAAAGGTGTTGATAAACGTTCATGGAGATGAACGTGGGGGTACTCGTTGCCTGAGATTCTAGGAACGTGGGTCGTCTTCCAAGATCCCAAGAACGTGAGTCATCTTCTAAGATTTTAGGAACGTGGGTTGTCCTACGATGTTTCTAGGATGTGGGGAGATGGTCCCGAGATTCTCGGGACGTGGCCTTGTCTCCCTTCATAATCGTCATTCTAGTGTCGTCAAGTATGGTCGTCTTGTCATCATATATGCCTGGGTCGTCAAGTCATATTGCCACCTTGTGACCTGATGGTGAAGACTCCTATGCCAGCTAGATGTATCGACCTGAGGCTGTGGATGTGTGGAAGTATCAAGAATGTATTTTATTGACTCATCAAGCGTCATTGATCCCTCTGTCTATTTTCAATAAATTAATTTTTCTAACTTTAATGATGACGTGGCCAAATTAAAAATTGACACATTATCACTCTATTGGACACATATGGACCAAAAGCCCCTCATTTTTTGAGATTTTATGGACTAAAAAAAAAACTCATTTTTTAAACTTTTGGGCTAAAAACACCCATTTGATAATAATTTAACTTTTAGACTAAAATCACTCATTTTTTAACCTTCTCATATTATTCCATTAAATAGTTAAACTTTTCGAACAGTTATTAGGACCACTATACTTCGGTAATTATGCACAATGATGGTAACCATAATTTTCCTTTGTTTCTAAAGCTCTTGATTACTTAGAGTTTGATTGGGCATTAAATTGTATCTCTTTTTCTTTTCTTTTTTCAATCATAGCTCTAGACCTGATAAAAAATGTAGAAGTGCAAGCCATCATAGGGCCACAAAGCTCTATGCAAGCCAACTTCGTCATTGATCTTGGGAATAAAACCCATGTACCCATTATATCATTCTCAGCAACAAGCCCTTCTCTTACTTCGCTTCAGAGTCCATATTTTTTTCGAGCAGCTGTTAATGACTCATCTCAAGTGAAAGCTATAAGTGCAATTATTCAAGCCTTTGGATGGAGAGAAGTTGTGCCAATCTATATAGATAATGAGTATGGGCAAGGTATAATACCCTTCTTGATTGATGCCTTGCAAGACATTGATGCCCGTGTCCCCTATCGAAGTGTCATTCCTACATCGGCCTCAGATGACCAAATTGGTCAAGAACTTTACAAGTTAACAACAATGCAAACTAGAGTCTTCATAGTGCACATGTCAGCCAATCTCAGTTCTCGGCTTTTCACCAAGGCAAAAGAGATTGGAATGATGAGTGAAGGTTTTGTTTGGATCATGACCAGTGGGATCACCAATTCCATTCGCTCAATAGAATCTTCAACCCGTGTCTCAATGCACGGGGTATTGGGTGTAAGGACTTACGTTCGAGAAACAACAGAGATTGAAAATTTTATAATTCGATGGAAAACGAATTTCCAACAAGAAAATCCAACCATTTTGAATTCTGAATTAAATGTTATAGGACTATGGGCATATGATGCTGCTTCAGCGCTAGCCAGCGCAGTTGAGAAGGTTGGGATTACAAATTTTAGCTTTGA
This sequence comes from Fagus sylvatica, assembly GCA_907173295.1. Classification (NCBI taxonomy): domain Eukaryota; kingdom Viridiplantae; phylum Streptophyta; class Magnoliopsida; order Fagales; family Fagaceae; genus Fagus; species Fagus sylvatica. Next base: position 26,211,716 of record OU015764.1, read on the forward strand.
AAAAACAGCTGCTTCAAGCTACTTGACTGATCTTGAAACTATTGGGGTCTCTCAAAATGGTCCAAAACTTCGCGAAGCATTATGGGCCACTAGATTTAGAGGCCTTGCTGGAGAGGTTAGTCTCCATAATGGGCAACTACAATCATCAACATTTGAGATAATTAATGTCAATGGTAATGGAGAAAGAAAGATTGCATTTTGGACTCCAAAACTTGGACTCATACGGAAATTGGATTCTGCAAACACAAGCACGTATTCTATTTCCAAGAAAAATCTAGGACCTATTATATGGCCGGGTGATTCAATCTCTATCCCCAAAGGTTGGGAGATTCCACAAACCGGGAAGAAGTTGAGAATAGGAGTTCCAGTGAAGGAGGGTTTTAGTGAACTGGTAAAGGTGACACATGATCCCAGCACTAACAAAACACAAGTCACAGGGTATAGCATAGACGTCTTCAACGCTGTAATGGGAGCTTTACCATATGCTGTTAGCTACGAGTTCATTCCCTTTGAAAAGGCTAATGGTGAAACCGCTGGTACATATAATGATTTGGTGTATCAAGTATATCTTGGGGTCAGTAAAAATCTTCATCTTACTATTTTTAATAACTGTTTATTCTTTTCCCTTCATCTTACTATTTTTAGTAACTGTTTATCTTGGGGTCAGTAAAAATTTTGCTTTCTGTCTAAGCAAATGGCGCCCATATAGTACTGGATATGATAGAAGTAAATATTTTACTTTGACAGAACTTCGATGCCGTGGCTGGAGATATAAGTATCACTGCAAACATATCTAACTTTGTTGACTTTACGTTGCCATACAAGGAATCTGGAGTAACAATGGTAGTGCCAATCAAAGACAAAGAGAGGAACAACGCATGGGTATTCTTGAAGCCTTTAAGTTGGCAACTTTGGATAACAAGTGGGTGTTTCTTTGTCTTCATTGGTTTTGTGGTCTGGGTTCTTGAACATCGAATAAATGAAGAATTTCGCGGGCCTCTGTCGCATGAGATTGGGACAAGCTTATGGTACTCCTTCTCAACCATTGTTTTTGCACAACGTAAGTTCCCTTTACCATTTTTCTAATTATATATATATATATATATATATATATATATATATATATATATATATATATATATATATATATATATATATATATATATATTATATATATATAATTTGTGTTAATAATTTATATTTCCTAATTCGTTTTTATGACATATACATTTGTTTCCATTTAATGCAAGTATTAACCAAGTACAATGTTACATACTAACTCGTTTTTATGACATATGTCATGCCTCAAACCCACTAGGAATCAAGGCATGAGAACTAAACCATCCAGATTATAGAAGAGTTTTCCTTTTTGTTTTTTTATATACACAATATTCTATATTATAAAATATCCACCAAAATCAAAACCCACATTCTTAATCATAGATATAACGATATAACACTAAGGTTGCTTAAATTTGTAAAGAAACTAACAACAATATAAAAACCTCAAACTTTAGAGTTTTTACCTTAAAGCAATTGGGACAAAGAAACTTAGGAGGTCTTCCATGGATTTTCTCAGGCAAATCCTCCCGCAACTTCACCGGTGGTGATAGGTACACCAGTAAGAGAGAGAGAGAGAGAAAGAGAGAAAGAGAGGGAGAGAGTGTTTGTGAAAGAAGAAATAAAATGACCGCGGGGGGGGGGGGGGGGGTGTGACCTGGTGATAGAGAGAGGAATGGTGAAATGTGTGGTGGGTAACGGGGGCTTAGCTGGGGGTCACGTGAGTCGGTTGGGGTTGTCTTGTAAAATATCTTCGATTTTCTTTTCATTTTTCTTTTTTGACCGGGATGTTACATCTGTCCCCCCTTAAAAGAATTTCGTCCTCGAAATTGCATTTATAATATAAACTCAACGAATTTCCAAGACCAAACCTTCCATGACATCTACATACACTACACACCATTCCGAATAACTACAAATCAATCAATTGTAACCCATTAGGGAAGCAAACTTTGTGGTTCATTCATTGGCAAAGTTTGCAGATCAGGATAGTATAGTTTCTCTTGGTGATTGTAATTCTATTCCTCCTCCTATTTAGGATGTCTAGTTTAGAGATGTTTTATCTCCTTCTATTTAATAATACTCTTGAATTAGCAACCAAAAAAAAAAAGACAACTTTTTATCCAAACTAATTCTCAAGGAGCCACGACCTCGCACGAATTACTACCTTAACACCTAATGCTTTGAATTATATCATAATCATATCCTAAATTTAAATGTCTATTGAATCATAACCTAAAGCTCTGATACCATAATTGTCACGCCTCAAACCCACTAAAGTCCAAAGCATGAGAAACCAAACCATCAAGAGAAACTATAGAAGATTTTTCCTTTTTGTTTCAATATACACAATACTTCTATATTATAAAATATCCACCAAAATCAAAACCCACATTCTTAATTGCATATATAACACTAAGGTTGCTTAAATTTGTAAAGAAACTAACAACAATATAAAAACCTCAAAATTTAGAGTTTTTACCATATAGCAATTGGGACAAAGAAACTTAGGAGGTCTCCTATGGATTTCCTTGGACAAATCCTCCCGGAACTCCACCTGTGGTGATGGGTACAGCGGTTAGAGAGTAACCGAGAGAGAGAGAGAGAGAGAGAGAGAGAGAGAGAGAGAGAGAGAGAGAGAGAGAGAGAGAGAGAGAGAGAGAGAGAGAGAGAGAGAGAGAGAGAGAGAGTGTTTGTTTGTTTGTTAGTGAAAGAATAAATAAAATGAGAGATGGGGGGGGGGGGGTTGAAATGTGTGGTGGGGAATGGGGGGTTAGGTGTGATCACGTGAGTGGGGTGGGTTGTCTTGTAAAATATCTTCCTCTTTTCCTTTTCTTTTTTTCTTGTTTTCTTTTTTGATCGAGGGTGTTACAATATATACATTTGTTTTCATTTAATGCAGGTATTTATCAAATACAATGTATAGTTCATGATGTTGGGAATATAACATTTTCAACATAAGAATATATATATAAAAGAGTATTGATAAAGTAAATACATTCAGTTCCATTTAATGCAAGTATTAACTAAATACAATGCATGATTCATGATACTTGGAATAAGATAAGAAATTACTTCTTCCCTCACTTATATATATATATATATATATATATATGGGTGCCTATGGATGTTAAAAAAAAAAAAAAAAACCTTGTCTCGTTCCAAGACTGCTGATGAGAAAGTGAGTGAGTGAAACTTTTGAATGGCTCAACAAGTAAAAAATATAGAGATTTTTCTTGAAAATTTTAGTGTTATAGTCATAGAAAACTTTAGTCTATTTTAGTGTTCCACTATAGGTTCAACTTCATTATAGTAAGGAGATTTTGTCAAAATCATGTAATTAGTATTATTATGAAGTTATAACTCTTTATTATCTCTGTTGTATTTGTATCTCCTCATTTGATTAGTATAATTTCAACATTAGTGTCTTCATTTTATTGTTGTATTAATTAGAAGTGGCCATCATCAAAACCCCAAAATCACAATTTATCTATGTAAATACCATAATTTTGAGTGGATGCAACAACATACTACTAAATTCAAATTTTGTAATAAACTTTTATTAAGTCAAGAGACCAAATTTGTGTATAATTTATTACTCTAAAAAATTAAAACCAATAGATCCTGAAGACACATCCAAATTCTTACTAAAACAAAAAGTGAAAAAATAATTTATCATTTTTAAGATCATACTACAATTTATAATATTAACTTGCGCGGGTTTTCTGCTAGTTTATTATAGTAGTAGTAATTACGATTTAAAAACCCAATACAAGGCCTATGCAAAATGCAGTAATTACATGGAGGCCTATGCGTCCTGCTTGTCAGTGTCTTATGTGAAAATTCTTTTATAACCTATAATATTACTGCCTAAGATTCCTTAACTTCTCCTTTATCATGCGTCAAAACAAGTAATATACTTGGATGATATCTCTTATAAACTTGATATTTATGATGCAATTATTTTCTTTTCTAAAACCCTTCTGAATTTAATTTACAGGGGAGACAGTGGTAAGTAACTTGGCAAGGTTTGTAGTGATCATTTGGGTTTTTGTGGTGCTCATTCTCACTCAAAGTTACACTGCAAGTTTGGCATCATTCTTAACAGTTCAACAGCTGCAACCAGCTGTTACTGATGTCAACCAACTTATTAAGAGGGGGGATTATGTCGGCTACCAAAAAGGCTCTTATGTTTTGGGAATCCTAAAAGAAATGAATTTTGACGAAAGTAAGCTTAAGGCATACAAATCTATCGACGAATGTGATGAACTTTTATCAAAAGGAAGTGCAAATGGTGGTATAGCTGCGGCTATTGATGGCGTCCTCAGCATGAATCTTTTTCTAGGAAAATATTGCTCCAAGTATATTATGGTTGGATCCCCATATAAAACTTATGGGTTAGGCTTTGTAAGCTCTCTCTCTTAAGTGTGTGTGTGTTTATGTAGGTGTGTAGTTTCTCATGTAGATTTCTTTTATTTTAATGTCTCGTAGGTCTTCCCAATAGGTTCCCCTCTAGTATCTGATGTTTCAAGGGCAGTCTTAAATGTGACTGAAGGAGAGAAAATGAAAGAGATTGAAAAAGCATGGCTAGGAGACCGAACCAGATGTCCAAACTCCAACACCCAGGCTTCTTCTGGCAGTCTCACCCTTGATTGCTTTTGGGGCCTATTCCTCATTGCGGGGATTGCTTCCTTGTTAGCTCTTATGATCTCTGTCTCTATGTTTCTTTACAAGGAGAGGGGGCAAATCTTGATCTGGTTTGATTCAGAAAGCTCAATATGGAGAAGAATCTGTCACACCTTAATAATCTTTGACAGAAAAGACCTCAGCTCGCATATTTTTAGGAACAGGGCACCACAAGAAGAAAGTTACAGTGACAGTGTTCCCAGTATAGGTGCAAGTCATGCCTCAACAAACACTAACTGCCCGCCAAGTCCATCAAGTTGTTCAGTCCACATGGAACCCCACTTTACTTTCTTGGGAGATTCAAGAACGCCTTCTATAGAATATTGTCATCCCAATCTACATGGTCAGGAATTTCTATTGGCACAAGCAATTGAGCAAATTGGCCATCCAAATCAAGATGGTCCAAGAACCGCAGAAAATAGCTCATAATACTGCTATTATGATTTTTCAGTCTGATAGACCATGACCCAATAAACCATATGATGCTTTCATTTAGGGATAGTATTGCTAATATAGTACTAGTGGAGGACTAAGGCATCACATGCGCAAATTTACTAAAGAAGATCGATTTTGTTTCGTGAATTTTTTAATTTTTTTTTATTTTTTATATATATATATATATATATATATATATACAATAGGATATGAACATATGTTATCTGTTATCCATAACAACTGTTCAATAATGATTATTCTTATATCATCAGGCTAAGACACTAATGAGTTTTTATTTTTATTTTTAGTGTAGGCGAGATTCAATCATATATCCCTTATTCAAGAACAAAAGGCTTTACCAAACTCAAATCCTCGAAATATTTTATTGATCATACCCTGTTAAATTTTAAAAATTTCATTCCAAACCATTCCCATTTATATTTTAAAAACTCAAACCCGCCCACTTATTTTAACATACGTCAGGTCGAACAAGTTAGATATGATCAAATTTACCTAAATTTGAATAACTAGTAAGCACTTTTGTACTAAATTAATTAGTAAGTAAGATAACTACTTGATTGTCATAGCCAGTGACGGAGCTAGAAAATTATTTTGAAATGGGCTGGAAGTATTATGTAAATCTCGATAGTAAGAGAGAATTTTGTTTAATAAAAAAAATAAGTATACCTAGTCTAGTGGTGGCTCCAAGATTTTTTTTCTAGGGTAGTCATTAAAAAACTTAAATATACAAGACATCGTTGTATGAGTGAGAAAATTTAAGGGTTAGACGTTAGAGTGTTTTGGTTCTCAATTGTTAACAGTTTGAGAAAGAAAATGAGCACAAAACTTATCTCTTTTAATCAAGGTTGTCCTCTCTCTATGGAGAGAGAGAGAAAGAGAAGATGTCATTTGAGTTTTTTTTTTTTTTGGACTAATTTTTATTGTTATTTGAGATTTTATTTTATTTCATTATTTTTTTCTTTTAAGGAGCTTGGTAGACTGGGTCTATTGGAATCTCAAGTCAAGAGTGTTTAATATTCTATTTGAGGGTATTCAATTTGGCTTTCGAGGACTTAAATGGTGGGTAAATGGCATAATTGGACTAGGCTAAATTTAAAATAATAAGAATAAGAATAAGAATAATTAAGGTAGAATTGAAAAAAAAAATTGTTGGGTTGGGCTTGCTTGTTCTGTCCATGCTTAGGAATCAGTAACTGCTCGCCAAGTCCATCAAGCTATTAGGAACCGCATTCTACTTTCTCGGGAGATTCAATAACGCCTTCTAGATAATATTTTCATCCCAACCCAAATGGTCTGACATTTCCATTGGCATAAGCTATTGAACTAATTGGCCACCCAAATCAAGAGGGACCAAGAATCCCTGAAATAGCTCATAAAAAATGTTAATTTGATCCCTTGAAGAGCTTATGAAAAGTGTTAATTTGAATTTTCAACCAAGACCTTACCAATTGGAGGATGATTGGATCAATTGGTTGCTACATTAGGTAGTTCACAGAATTTCTTGAGACCATTGTTGATGATTCCACTCATAGCGTACATGGGTTTATCTTATGAAATCTAAATATGAAGTTATACTTTTGTTAATGACCAAATGGGCCTATCTCACCTTCAAAAGATGTCTGGGGAGAAGAGGGATGTTCATTGTTTATAAACTTGAACAACCCAAAAATATATTAGTGATGTTGGAAATTTGATATTCTCTAACACACTTTATCCCATAATATAAGGGTACGAGCTATTTGACTTAGACAATCAATTCTATCTCATTTATAGAGATGTCACTTTCTAAGAAAATTCATTTCCATTTCAATCTTCATCTCATAGCCCTTTCTGTTCCATTTAGCCTACCTTTCATGCACATACTAGTCCTGCAGATATTACCTTAGATTCTGCAAAACCTATACATCACCGTACTTCTACAACTTATGTTCCATTGTCCTACCTGTTCCTATATCAAATCAGCCTCAACCTGATGCTCGTTAACAATGCCAATAATGAAATACAATAAGTGGCACACACAATTTCACAAAAAAAATCATAAACTTGTTGAAATATCAAGCTGTGAATGATGAATAATAAAGTCAATGGTGAATCTAGATTATAACTAATAAAAAACTATCATCTTTGCAATTGTAAAATTTGTTATGAAATGTATCAGTGGCATTATTCAATTAAATATCCAAATATCAATTCAATAAGCAAGTTCAGCAAGAGGAAGACTTGACAAATGGCACTGTCTTTTGAATTGTAGGGGCAATTCAGTTAACAACATAAAGTAGCAAGGATGATCAAAGACGTCATCAAAACTAGAAATTTATATTTTGACTTGCTATATTGTAAGTGAACGAAAACAACTTTGACATTTAAAAAAAATAAAAAATTTCATGAATCTGATAATTTACAATATTTTTGGTTGTAGGTTGACATTTAATATTATAAGTCATGCCTTTTCTAGTGTTCTTCCCTCTAGCATTTTCCGATGCTTGACCTTGGTGCTGGTGGTAGCAACATATGCCACCAACCACCGTGGTCATGTTGATTCTTCTGGACGAACATTAAATAGGAATTCAAAATCTTATTGTCGCTATGTGAACTCAAGTGTATGGAGGAGCAAATGAAATTACCAGAATATTACTTCTGAATCATGGTCATGTTCCTATAATTAGGGGTGTTCAAAATGCTGATCAAATTGATTGAACTGCCCGAAACCAACTCCAACCAATGGTCATGTGGTGGCCAATGAAGTAAGTTTCAGAGGAAAATTATAGAATACTCTTGGAGTATATTAAATGCTTATTTTCTTCTCTCACATGAGTAGTGAGTCTCATCACTAATTTAATTAACCGGACTCACTACTCATATAAAAAGAGGGAGTATGCATTTCATATATTCCAAGAGTATTCTATAATTTTATTGAGTGAGGAAAAATCCGAAAAACCACACTCTACACCAGATTATGGAATAAAATATACCCCTAGGGATGGGAGATAGGGGGGTTTTTTTTTTTAGTCCAAGTAGAAAGGATAGTCATGATTGACTTGAATATAGAAGATGATCGGGAAATTATATTTCCTATGGATGGGGTTTTTTTTTTTTTGGAAAGTAGGAAAGACCGAAAGAGACAGATAGAAAAGAATAAAAAATAGACACAAAAACTAGGCTCATTTGTAATTGTTTTTTTCTTCTTCATTTTCTGTTTTTAGGAATAGTTTTCTATTCTCAAATCCAAAAAACTTGTTCAATAACAAAAAAATAAAAATAGAGAATAAAAATTGTTTTCAAACCTAAGTTTGGCCCCGTGTCTTTAAAATTTTCAATTTCAAAACCGCGCGTTTGGAAACCGAAGCTAGGTACTAGTAGAAACGCAAGTTTTGGTGTTTTACGAAACTCAGTTTTTGACATGGATTTACCAAAAATACCCTCACCAAAAAGTAAGAATTCTCAATTTAAAACCTTAGACTCCCTTCATATTTTCTCTCTCCATGGGGTTTCGGTGGTGTTGGGCATCACTGGCGTTGTTGGGTGCTGGGCTTCGGGTTGTTGCAGTGGGGTGCCGGCGTACTGCGTGAAGATAAATGCAAAGAGAGTGTTTAAGGTCTAAAAGCTGAGAGAGAGATAGAGATTCAAAAGGATAAGAATGATGTAATGGCTTAGACTAATCTGTCATTAAGCCTTGTGTTCAATATATAGAGTCATTAACAGCTATTAACAGACTGTAACAAACTCAATTGGTTATAACCATTTCCACTAATTAAGGACACATGCTTCTCACGTGAACTATAGCTTAAAGTCTTACTTTGGTTAACTAACAGCTTAAGCTACAGTCGTTTATAACAGTGCTGGAGACTAAACGACATCTGGACTGTGTAGCATAGCTGTATCTTCTTCATCCCCCCTCAATCACAGGGACGAAGACCGTGAGATTGCGTTGCAGATCAAGGAAGCGTTGTGTGGGCAAGCTTTTTGTAAAAATATCAACCAATTGATCAAGAGTGGAAACAAATTTGACAACAAGGTCTTTACGAAGAACTCTCTCTCTAACGAAGTGAAAATCAACTTCAACGTGCTTTGTGTGAGCATGAAAAACCGGATTCAATGCAATAGCGAGAGCGGAAACATTATCACACCAAAGGACTGGTGTTTGGGAAAGGAAAACACCAAGGTCCTTGAGTAAAGTGTGAATCCAGCAAAGTTCAGCTGAAGCTATGGCAAGAGCCCTGTACTCAGACTCAGTGGAGGAACAAGACACTGTTGGCTGCTTCTTAGCTAACCATGTGATTGGATTCGAGCCAAGATAAACTAGATAGCCTGATGTGGATCGTCTGTCATCAGGATCACCGGCCCAATCTGCATCAGTGAAAGCAGATAGATGGAGAGGACCAGGAATGAAAGCAACTCCATGAAACAGAGTACCACGAATGTATCTAAGAATTCTCTTGGCGGCTGCAAGATGGATTGTAGTGGGAGCAGACATATATTGGCACACTTGATGTACTGAGAAGGAGATATCAGGTCTAGTAAACGTGAGGTAGTGGAGCCCCAACTAGACTTTTGTAGCCATAGGGATCAAGAAGAGCATCACTTTCATGAAGGGAAAGACGTGTGTTAGGACAACTTGGAGATTTTGCTGGTTTGGAGTCAAGCATATTGTGCTTTTTGAGTAAATCAGTAGCATACTTAGCTTGGTTGAGATACAAACCAGATGAGCTCCTAGTTACTTGAAGGCTCAAGAAGTAGTGTAGGGGTCCCAAATCTTTTAAATCGAAGACTGTAGAAAGTTGTGCAATTAACTGATCAAGGTAGGAAGGAGTGTTGCTGGTGAGGACTATATCATCCACATAGAGGAGAAGATAAGCAACAACTTGGTGATGTTTGTAGATGAACAAAGAGGAGTCTGATGTTGAGGCTATGAAACCCAATTGGAGGAGCTGACTTGTGAAGCTCTCAAACCAAGCTCTGGGAGCCTGTTTGAGTCCATAAATAGACTTGAGCAACTTGCACACATGATGGGGTTGATGAGGATCAACATAACCTTGAGGCTGAGTCATATATACCTCCTCTTTTAGAGTCCCATGTAAGAAGGCATTTTTGACATCTAGTTGTCTTAGAGGCTAGTTGAGGGAGACTGCAAGTGAGAGAACCAATCTGACTGTAGGAGGTTTTACCACAGGACTAAAGGTTTCATCAAAGTCAATGCCATACTGTTGATGAAACCTCTTTGCCACAAGTCTAGCTTTGTATCTAGCAATGGTGCCATCACTGTTGTATTTCAATTTGTAGACCCATTTACAACCCACTATGTTCTTAGTTGATGGTGGAGGTACTAGAGACCATGTTCCTTGCTTTTGAAGGGCTTGAAATTCTTCATGCATGGCATCACACCACTGAGGGTGTTTAGAAGCAGTAGTAAATGAAGAGGGCTCAATAATATTATAATCAATTTGAGCTTTGTAACCAAGTTTTGGTTTAAAGATGCCATTTTTGCTTCGGGTCAGCATGGGATGAGTAACAGGTGGCAGTGGTGCTGTTGTAAAGTTAGAAACAACTGGATAGGTAAGGTTAGATAAAGGTGATGGTGATGGAATAGAGATAGCAGTAGGCAAAGGCATATGTATAGCTGTTGTAGGCAAGGAAATAGGGGAAATATATGGACTGGTGGGTAAAAGGGTAATTTGAGTATCGGGTAAAGTGAGGTCTGCTGGTATAGGGAAAGATGCAGAACCAGCTGTGGATGGACCAGTGGGCAGTGGACTTGGTTCAACAGAGAAATTAGGACTGACTTGGGGGTAATGAGAACATATATGCAGAGACATGAGTGTGTTTAACCAAGTGGCAGATGTGGTTTGTGATATGGCAGGTGAAATAGAAGTGTCATTGGGATGTTTAAGACCTTGAAAGACTGACTCATTGAATAAGACATGTCTAGATATGTAGAGCCTATAAGTGATTGGATCAAGACACAAATAACCTTTGGAATTTGTTGGATACCCGAGGAAGACACAAGGAATAGATTTGGGATGCAGTTTGTGTGCTTTGTAAGGAGTGAGCAAGGGAAAACATTGACAGCCAAAGGATTTGAGATGTGTAAGATCAGGAGGTGTATGGAAGAGTGTTTCATAAGGAGTGTGATGATGTAAATTGGGGGTAGGTAGTCTATTGATGAGGTGAGTGGCAGTAGATACTGCATAAGACCAGTAAGATATAGGCAGATGGGACTCAGAGAGAAGAGCTAGAGCACATTGAATTAAATGTATGTGCTTTCTCTCTGCAACACCATTCCGTTGTGGTGTATGAGGACAAGATAATTGATGAAGAATGCCTTTGGCATCACAGAATGTATTAAAATCTGTTGAGGTGAACTCCCCCCCACAGTCTGTTCTAAGTGTTTTGATTGGTAGAGAAAACTGTATATGAACCATAGCTTGAAACTGTGTGAATATCTTGAAGGTATCTGATTTATGCTTAAGTAAGTAAACCCATGTAAATTTGGTAAACTCATCCACAAGAACAAGATAAAAACGAAAACCAGTATAAGATAACACAGGGGCAGGACCCCAAAGATCAGCATGAACTAACTCAAAAGGAGATTTAACATTTTTATTAGAAACTGGAAAAGGCAGTTGATGCATTTTACCATCTAGACAATGAGTACAATGAACTTGAGTAGTATTTGACTGTACAGATTTACATTGCAGAGAAGGAAAAACAGAAGTAAGAACCTTGTGACTAGGATGACCTAATCTTGAGTGCCATAACTGCCATTTATCTGGTGTGACAGAATGTGCAGCACAAGCTATTTTATTGGTAGCTGGATTGAAAAGAGTGGATGAATGAATGGGATAGACTCCATTCCTACTCAGGCCCTGGTAGAGCAGCCTCCCCGTAGGTAAATCCTAGATTAAGAGCTTATTAGCATCAAAGTAACAACTGCAATTGTTATCTAGACATAGTTTGTGTACTGAGAGAAGATTAGAAGCAATTCTTGGAACATGTAGAACATTTCTAAGTTGAAACTTATGAAATTTAGTGTGAAGATGGGCATTACCTATGTTTTGGATGGGAAGGTGTTGACCATTACCTACAGACACTTGATCCTGGCCTTGGTAAGAAGCTTGAGGGTTCAAGTTGGTGGAAGAGGCTGTAATGTGGTCAGAAGCACCAGAATCTGTGAACCAAGTCTCTGTTGTCTGAGTATGGTGAATGTTGGAGGCACTAGCCATTGCAGCAAGTTTGGTTGTTGGGGTTTTGCCTTGGTAAGCAAAATCCATTCTGTGGTAGCAGTCAATTGCATAATGACCTTGCTTCCAACAGATTTGGCATGTAGGTCTATCAGACTTGATTGGAGGAGCAGATGAAGACTGCTGTTGAGAGTGAGGCAGTGGTGAATTGAAGTTAGGAGGAGTGTAGTTTGGAGAAGATCTGCCTCCTCCTCTACCTCTTGAGAAAGAATTCCTGCCTCGGCCTCCTCTGGTATAGCCTTGACTGCCATTGTAGTGACTTGAAGGTCTGTTGTGAGAAACAAACATAGCCAGTGCTGAATTGATGAGAGGATCAGATGCTTCTTGCATTGACTGTTCCTCTGTCTGAAGAAGAACTGAGAGTTTCTCTAGAGAGAGAAGACCATCCCTTGTTCTTATGGCAGAAGCAAAAGGAGCATACTCCTTAGGTAATCCTTTGAGAATTACATGAAGCAGCTCTTCATGATCAGTATGAACACCTACTACTGAGAGTTTATCACTCACAGTCTTTACTCGTTGAAGATAGGTGGTAATAGTCTCATTACCTTTCCTAATAGATTGCAGTTCCATCTTGAGGTTGAGCACATTGGCTCTAGCAGTGGAAGTGAATCTTTCTTCCAAGGTGTTCCAGACTTCTAGAGAGGTACTCAGTCCTACAACCATAGCAATGACTGGTGAGGACAGTGTGGAGTAAAGCAAGGTAAGAAGTGCTTTATCTCTCTTCTTCCATAACAGGAAAGCTGGATTTGCAGATTGTGTTCCTGCATCAGTGAACAGGAATGGACATGGTGGAGGATTAGAACCATCTAGATGATCAATCATGGAATAAGCATCCAGAATTGCCGAGATCTGAAGCTTCCAGATCATGTAGTTAGTACTTTCAAGCTTAGTTGACATCAGATTTGCCATGTTATTGAGCAGCAACAATGGTGAGTGAACTGGTTTGGGATTGGAAGTGTTTTGGGCAGAATTTGTGGTTGGCTCCATTGTAGAGAATCTCGGCTCTGATACCATGAAGATAAATGCAAAGAGAGTGTTTAAGGTCTAAAAGCTAAGAGAGAGATAGAGATTCAAAAGGATAAGAATGATGTAATGGCTTAGACTAATCTGTCATTAAGCCTTGTGTTCAATATATAGAGTCATTAACAGCTATTAACAGACTGTAATAGACTCAATTAATTATAACCATTTCCACTAATTAAGGACACATAATTCTCACGTGAACTATAGCTTAAAGTCTTACTTTGGTTAACTAACAGCTTAAGCTACAGTCGTTTATAACAGTGCTGGAGACTAAACGACATCTGAACTGTGTAGCATAGCTGTATCTTCTTCGTCATTGCAAAAAATGGAGACATGCACGATGCACCTGGCTAGAAGAGGCTTGTCGGCGTATGGGTCTTCTAGGATTTGGCTTCACAAGGCAATAGCAAAGGTTTTTGTCTTTATCAAAAGGAAGTAAAGAATGAAGGGGTCTTTGGAGTTTATGGGTTTCTTGTTGTGAAATGGTTCTATAAAATTTTGTAAGGGAATCTAATAAATGTACACAGTGTAACATGTGGCTAGAATTCGTCCAACTTACTTAATTACTTATCATTTGTGAAAGTTGATTTTTCACACAATGTAACATGCTGGCTCGCTTTAATGAATGAAACATAGTAGCTCACATATATATATATATATATATCTAAACTTTAGAAAATCAGTGTAACATGTGTCTAGAAAAGTCCTTTTTGGTAATTTTAACGGAAAGATAAATTTTAGAAAATCATATCTAAACTCTCACGTTATAAAAATAGCACATTTTCACAATTTTACCAAACACTTAAGTGTGATTTAAAAACTGTGTTTTCAAAACACACATTTTAAAATCGCAATTTTTTAAGAAAAAGATTTTTTGAAACAACTAACTCAAATGGAATTAAGAATACAAAGGAAATCGAGATTTGAGAACATGCCTTATATTCCTATATATCCTGTGGAAATGGTAGTCTGTTTTTTTTATTAGCAAGTAGGGAAGAGAGTCGTGATTGAATAGAATAAGCCACGATTGGGATTGAAGTGAGAGAGTGGAGTACAGCCTCCACCGCCTAAAAAATTCTGGTGTTGACTATCAAAGTCTTTATTCCACAAAGTAAAGTCAATTTTTCTAGATCAATATTATATCTATATTAAAGGTTGCTTGCCAAAGTGAAACAACGTGAAATGTTGTCATCTTCTAGTTGAAAATTGACAATGATCCACACTTTCTTTCTGTTTTTTTAGGGGGGAGGGGGAGGAATCAAAGTTGATAAAAAAAAAATAATAATTAAAAAAAAAAAAAAAAAAAAACCAATAGTCTTTGACCAAAGGGCATTTTCAATCTAAGATGTTGATCAAGATTAACCGTTAAAATCTTTATGGGATATAGTACTCACAAAGGTAAAAATGATATTTCTATGCTAATTAACACTAATAGGCTAATTAACAGTAATGGTGAAACGTTATCAAAAAAAAAAAAAACAGTAATGGTGAAACTATATATATCATAAGACTTCCAAACCAATAGGGTTTTTAAACCGGTAGAATTTCCTCCAAATCTGATAGACTTTGGGATTTGGGGGTCAAAAGCAAGGATGGAATCATGGATTCTTTTTTAGGGAGTTAAAATTATGATATTGATATATCAGCAAGAGAAATTGAAAACACACATGCACATATACACAAAATTAATTTTTAATCCAACTTTTCATCTTTATAAACTTTAATAAGTATATATATTAAACTTTATAAACCTGTCATCTCTATGATATATATATATATATATTATATATATATATATATATATATATATATATATATATATATATATATATATATATTTTATATATTATATATACATATATAATACACCATTACATAATTTAGATGGTACCATTGTCGAGATGTATATATATAGTACCATCTAACATAATATTGAGCTGAAGCTCTTATATTTGAATCTTAATGCTCATTTTCTGTTTTCTTCCATTTTGCACAAATTTGCATTTGAAACCCACGGTAATTTTGCTAGAATCACGTTATGACACTGAAGCCATATCGTCCGTAAAGACAAAATTGTAAACTAGTATTGTTGTTAGTTGCAACTTGAGTTTTATATTATTTTTGGGTAAAGGCATAAAATTTCTCTTTAACCATTGTCCTTGCATAGCATTAGTGATGATAATAATCTATTAGTTCGTTTCTTACCAAACACAGAGACACTACCTTTCTTACCCTACGTACCATGCCCTATAAATAAGACTAATTCTGGCTTAAGAGCATGCTTCTTAATTAAAGCTACCGAGACATTCAAACATAATCATGAAGATCCCTACCAGAATTGCTTTTTCTCTTTTCATCTTCATTATTCTTTTTGAAAGAAATTTCTTGGCCAAGGCACAAAACACGACAATCCCAGTTAATGTGGGTGTCATTCTTGACTTCGATACATGGAATGGCAAAATGGGGTTCAGTTGCATCAACATGGCCCTCTCAGACTTCTATGCCTCCAATAGTAACTACAAAACTAGGCTGGTTCTTAACTCCAGAGACTCCGAAAGTGATGTTGTTGGAGCAGCTGCTGCAGGTTCTCTCTCTCTCTCTCTCTCTCTAGTCGTAGCTATGGATTAACGGGATTAAGTGATTTTTTAATATAATTGACATTGTTAAAAACTTCCTCACCACAAGCACATAATGATATATTTATAAGCGCTTATGTTGTTTTTCTATCTTCATAGAAGTAGTACTTGAAAGTATGATATTTATAAGCGTTGTATGGGAGAAGAGGGTTTTGGAAGCCCTCCAAAGTTAGACTTCCCAAAATAAAAAAATTCGAATCTAGAAAGCATGGTTTTAAAAACCGGACCAGACTGGACGGTTCAACCGTGAATCGGACTCTAATCCGGTCCGATTCTTTCTAAGAACCGAAAATTCACAGAAAAGTAAGAAAAACCGGGAATCAGTAGTTTAACAGGGAAAACCGCGAACCACACTGGTTCGACCGATTTTAGACCGGTTCATACTAGGATGCCAAAATATTGTAGTTTTGGGCAAAAGAGGTGAAGGAATAGCTCAAAAAAAACATCTTCTTACAGTATGTGATGTTGAATCCAAACATCTTCAAATGGGTATGCTCCAAAACGGCAAAACCCACTTGTGGTCTTTGTATTTTGACATCCCACAGATCATATGGGTAGCAAAATAAAAACTTCATCTTCCATGGATGCAAAACCCCATAGATCAGATGGGTCGGAGCAGCTTTAGAGAGAGAGAGAGAGAGAGAGCAAGCGAATTAGAGGCTGAGAGAGGTTGATTTTTTAAGATTTAAGATTGAAGGTTTATTTGGATTTTTGTGAAGTTTGGCCATTTGGGTGGAGGGGAGGGGGGCGGCGGTAGAGACTAGAAAGGATAATGATAGGGTTTTCTTTTTCTTTGTACGTGTGAGTGTGTGTGTTTGGTCATTTGGTGTTAAATGAATTTTTTTTTTTTTTAATTAAAAACGGGTGTTGAAGACTTGAAGTGGACCAGTGGAGTTAACTTTGTATATTTAGAATTTGTGCCGTGCATGTGGATTTGAATTTATTTATTTTTAACGTTAAATAATTTATTATATGAATTTCTATTGCTATATATTAACTTTTAAGTAGGATTATTTTTATAATGTTAATAATTTTAATTACAATTTTTTTTTATCTTCTTAAACTTAAGGATAAATTACATTTTAAATCATATAGTTTAGGGGATGTATTAAATTAAACTCTATAATTTCAAAAGTAACAAATTAAACCCTGAAAATTTCAAAAAGTAACAACCTTATATTTTTAAAATTAACAAATTAAACCTTATATTTTCATTAACCCAATATTATTAGTTACAAATGGTTTATATATTTATTTAATTATTTATATAATTTTAAAATTATTAATTAAATTATTTATAACATCACCGGTCTGACCAATGATACGAGAATCACTCCTTAATCCGATTTTCTTTCCGATCCGATTTTTAAAACCATGCTAGCAAGAGCAGCATTTGTTCATTGATTATAATAATAAAATTATGATCGAGGAATCAGGACCTCTTTTAAGAGAATTTTGGTACACCATACATGAATTATACAAAAAATGGTCAACTATATATTACCAACAACTAATCATAAATTGGAAGATTGTTGTGGAAATTGATGTAGTTAGTGTTGGACGTAACGTAACGGAGAATATTTGACTTGGTTATTTTACTTATAATTAAGGGGATCGAGGGAACCTCGCTATGACCGCCAGGCTGTGACAACTATGAAAAAAATAACATTATCACAGAAAAATTGAGTTTTAAAATGGATTTGAAAGAATCAATGAGAGAAGTTAAAAACTAAAATAAGATAGGGACATATTGTGATACTGACACCCATCTTCTTCTCTTGCTTAACAAAGAAAAAAATAGGCTTAACCATCAATTAGTGCATTTCCGTTACATGTTACTGAATTTTAAATAAAACAAAATAAGATCAGGCCAAGTGACCAGCGTTCTTTATAATACTTTTTTTGTTTTGTAATTATTTTTAAAGTAAATATTAATTCACACCATCCATTTCACACACTATTTAAAAGAGGACATCAATTGTAAATATGTGCACAAATTATGGATGTTCACATTTTTTAATGATGTGAACAAATAATGTAAGAGTGGGGTAGACCTATCATGCATTGCCTGAGATTCTACATATATGTCTATCAAATTTGAAACCAACCTCAACCACCACCTCATACTTATGGGGATGGAGGTGTAGATGGAGATCGATGCCATTTAACATAGAGTCATTGACGATATTATACTTTATAAGAGATATTTCAATCGGCTTAAATTTCTTTTAGCTAATTTAGTCTGTATTTTGATCCTCTACTTAAAAGTGATTTTACGGATTTTTATGCATAGAATGCATTCTGCAAAAAATCTGAGATGTTTGGTTGGGATTTTAGAAAATGAAAAATACATTATAGGTAGAATGCATTTTGCAAATTCTCATTTCTAGAGCAGAAGTCAGAATCCAAAATATTTTGGATTATAATTCTAGCTTCTATTTTTAATTTTTGCTAAAGTAAATGGGATTCACTTACAACAGTTTATTACTCGAACAACTCTTTTTTCCCTGCTTAATTTTTCTCTTTCTTTCTTTTATTTTCTTTCCCTCTCTTTCGTTCCCTACTTTTTCTCTTTTTTTTATGTGTTCCCTATTTTTTCTCTTTCTCTCTTTTATCTTTGAAAAAGTATTCTCATTTTGTATCAAAGAACCAGGGATGATTTGAAATGATCTTTAGTAATGTTTTTTTTTCTTTGTTTAATGTAAACTTGTTATAATATGCTTTTTCCAGCACTTTATTTGTAATTTTTGGATTTTATGTCACATTATGTTTTTTCTTTTATTTCATTTTCTTTTATTTGTAATGTTTGAATGTTATATTAAAACAAAAAAAAAACTGAGAAATGGGGGAGGGGTGTGAACTGTGAGGAGGAAATGAGAGAAAAAAATGAGATGGGTGAGGGGGGATGTATGTGTGTGGTGGGGGAGAAGAAAAAATAAAAAATAAAAATAAATAAAAAAATAAAAGGAAATAAAAAAGAAAAAAGAAATGGGGAGTGGGGAGTGGGGTTTACGTGTATGGTGGGAAAAAATGGAGAGTGGAAAAGAAAGAAGAAAAAAAATTTGAAAGAGAAAAAACTAAATTGGTTTTATTTGTATGTTCACTTTATTTGGTGAAAAATGTAGAATTGTGAAAATTTATTTAGAAGATGTCTATGATATTTTTTTTATCATAAATGGTTTGTGTATATCTCTATTGCACACACAATACATATTTTTCTATATTTTTTTTATTACATTGTTCAAATTTTATAAAAATGTGTGCAAGGAGATGTGCACAAATCATGACCTATTTTTTTTATTAGTAGACATTAATTTAAATCACAACGTAATACTTTATTTCTTTATTACATTGTTAATTTTGTATTGGTAGTAAATGTATTTTTAGCCTTGTATTGAGATATTTAAAAAAAAAAAAATGTTAATTACATAATGTATACTAATAATATATTATTTAATAGGAATAATGCATTATTTAAAATACCAACCAAAAACAATTCCTTTCAGCATAATCACTTCTTATAAATAATTTCAATATTTTACCAAAGGCACTATTTTCAGCAAAATGCATTCTCGAAAATGCATTCTAGTAGGAATGCATTTTCTATAATGCATTCCCAAAATAGAGTATCCAAACACGGGCTTAATCCAACTTGTTAATTAATAAATTATGATTTATGGATTTAACTTAGCTAAGCATGCATAGAGATAACAAATTAAAACAACCAATATCACAACAATATAGTGGAGCGGAAATTAAATAACACCATGAAATGGTTACAAAGAAGAAAAAAAAATTCAAAAAAAGGGGAAAATACTCTATGGGGGTTTATCGATAACCACCTAATATGAAGATTTCACAATGAAAGATTTTGATGTTTACAACTACAAAGTAGGTTTACTTACTAAAATTTACATTCGTTTCTAAAGCTTATGATAATTTTGAATTTGATTGGACAATAAATAGAATTTCTATTTCTTTTTGGAACACAGCTCTAGACCTGATTAAAAATGTAGAAGTCCAAGCAATCATAGGGCCACAAAACTCGATGCAGGCCAACTTTGTGAGTGATCTCGGTGAGAAAGCTCAGGTGCCCATTGTATCATTCTCAGCAACAAGCCCTTCTCTTACTTCCCTTCGGAGTCCATACTTTTTCCGAGTCGCTCAAAATGACTCATCTCAAGTGAAAGCTATAAGTGCAATTGTTCAAGCCTTTGGATGGAGAGAAGTTGTGCCAATCTATGTAGACAATGCATACGGGGAAGGTATAATACCTTTCTTGATTGATGCCTTGCAAAATGTTGATGCTCGTGCCCCCTATCGGAGTGTCATTTCTCCGTCAGCCACGGATGACCAAATTGTTCAAGAACTTTACAAGTTGATGACAATGCAAACTAGAGTCTTCATAGTGCACATGTCAAGCAAACTCAGTTCTCGGCTTTTCCACAAGGCAAAAGAGATTGGAATGATGAGTAAAGGCTATGTTTGGATCACAACCAATGGGATAACCAACTCTTTAAGCTCGACAGAACCAGCAGTCCTTGACTCAATGCAAGGGGTATTGGGTGTAAAGACTTATGTTCCGAAAACAAAAGAGCTTGAAAATTTTACAATTCGATGGAAAAGGAAATTCCAAGAAGACAATCCAACCACTGTGAATGGCGAATTGAATGTTATAGGACTATGGGCTTATGATACTGCTTCAGCCTTAGCTAGGGTAGTCGAGAAGGTTGGGACTACAAATTTTGGCTTTGAAAAGACAATTGCATCAAGCAACTTAACTGATCTTGAAACTTTTAGGGTCTCTAAAAATGGTCCAAAACTTCGCAAAGCATTGTGGGGCACTAGATTTAGAGGCCTTTCTGGAGATTTTAGTCTCGATAATGGGCAACTGCAATCATCGACTTTTCAAATAATTAATGTTAATGGTAATGGCAAAAGAGGGGTTGCATTTTGGACTCCAGAAAATGGACTCATAAGGAAATTGAATTCGGGGAACACAAGCACATATTCAACTTCCAAGAAAAATCTAGGACCTATTATATGGCCAGGTGATTCAAGTTCTGTCCCCAAAGGGTGGGAGATTCCAACAAATGGGAAAAAGTTGAGAATAGGAGTTCCAGTGAAGACTGGTTTTAGTGAATTTGTTAAGGTGACGCATGATCCTAGCAACAACAAAACACTGGTCACAGGGTATTGCATAGACATCTTCAACGCAGTAATGGAATCATTACCATATGCTGTTAGCTACGAGTTCATTCCCTTTGCAAAGCCGAATGGTGGACCAACTGGTACTTATAATGATTTGGTCTACCAAGTATTCCTTAGGTGGGTAAAAACTTTGATCTTACTATTTTTATCAACTAAGATTACATTATGAACCCTAATTAAGATATACATATATTTTCTTTGTTTTCCCCACGTGATTTCACTCTTTATCTTAACAAAAGCACTCATAATAATGCAAATGAAATGATGGAAGTAAATATTTTAATTGATAGAATTTCGATGCTGTGGTTGGAGATACAACAATAACAGCAAACAGGTCTAAATTTGTGGACTTTACATTGCCATACACGGAATCTGGAGTATCATTGGTAGTACCAATCAAGGACAGCGGGAGCAAAAATGCATGGGTGTTCCTGAAGCCTTTAAGTTTGGACCTTTGGATGACAAGTGGGTGTTTTTTTGTCTTCATTGGCTTTATAGTCTGGGTTCTTGAACACCGAATAAATGAAGATTTTCGCGGGCCTCCCTCACATCAAATTGGAACAAGCTTATGGTACTCCTTCTCAACCTTGGTTTTTGCACAGCGTAAGTTCCCTTCACCATTAAGCTCATTATAGCTCTCGAAACTTATTTTACCTAAACAAACACCACGTGGGTTTATTATAGATCTAGAAACTAAAATATATCATAGAAACAAAAATAACCATACAATATACACAAAATTAAATAAGTGTTTTACTTGGTCCTATGTTCCCAAGCTAGCTCACAATTAGACTTAGTCAACGTCTTGTCTTTCATACACACACATTGCACACATTACACCTAGGGATGGAATCAGGATTTAAATTAATGAGGACCAAGCATAAACAAAAAAAATAAATAACTAGAGGACTAAATAGCAAAACTGTCTCACGACCCTACAAACCACAACAAAATTAATGTAAGGGATTTGACATTTATTTTACTAAATCCTAAATTTTTTTATTGTTTTCTTTGGAACGCGATGGGCCATATTAAGAAATTATTTTTGAGCTTCATGGGTCTATTTATAATTTTTTTTGGAAAAAAATAGCCAACTATATATATTTTGGTCCAAAATTTTATACATTTGTATATAAAGATATATATACTATTTATTTGTATACCCCCACCGGCCCTTGGTAGATCCGTCTCTAATTACACCTTCACTTTAATTATTAATAAGATTGATGCACCTCTTTGTCTTTCTTATAATTGATGTGATTGCAAAACCAACAAGGAAATTTTTAAAATATCGAATCATGGATTGGACTGTTTGCAACATATATTACTATAAACAAACGTTTCTTTCACCAAATTAATTAGGAGAAAAATTCCTTCAACATACTATACTATGTGGTGACTCAAAAAAGTATTCACATGTACATATGTTATTTAAGAATTACGTGACTTGTTTAAATGAGTTATTAAGTCATTTGCAAAGTATACGTACATACATGATCAGTTGAATTACTATGGTCTCTTTAAATTTCAACCCGATTTTCAGCAGAACGTTGTCCATTACTACTTAAAGCTTCCTTGAATTCTCCATTATCATGTGTTAGACAAGTAAAAGTATATTTGGATGAGCTGCATGCAAGTATCTATTAACTTGATATTAATGTACAATTATGTTCTTTTCTAAAAACCTTTTGAACTTAATTTTCAGGGGAGATAATGATAAGCAACTTGGCAAGGTTTGTGGTGATCATATGGGTTTTTGTGGTGCTCATACTCACTCAAAGTTACACTGCAAGTTTGACATCACTCTTAACAGTTCAACAATTGCAACCAACTGTTACTGATGTCAACCAGCTTATTAAGAATGGGGAGTATGTTGGCTACCAAGGAGGATCTTTCGTTTTGGGAATCTTAAAAGAAAAGAAGTTTGACGAAACTAAACTTATAATATATGATACTGCGGAAGAATGTGATCAACTTTTGTCCAAAGGAAGTGCAGACGGTGGTATAGCTGCTGCTATTATTGAAATTCCTTACATGAAACTTTTTCTAGCGCAATATTGCTCCAAGTATACCATGGTTGAATCAATATACAAAATTGATGGGTTTGGCTTTGTAAGATCTCTCTCTCTCTCTCTCTCTCTCTCTCTCTCTCTCTCATGTGTGTGTGCTTAAGTTGGTGTATAGTTTCTCATATTGAAAGTTTTTTAAACGAAAATAATTTGTGCACATACCCATTGCACACACAATGGAGACTTGTCCAGATTTTTAATATGAACATGTTTATATTTTTTATGACGGTGTCTAGATTTTGTGAAAGTGTGCGTTATGAATGTGCAAATCATGACTCTTTTTGTAATGACTTACAGGTCTTCCCAATAGGTTCCCCTCTAGTATCTGATGTGTCAAGGGCAGTCTTAAATGTGACTGAAGGAGAGAAAATGAAAGAGATTGAGAATGAATGGCTAAGGAAAAAAAATAATTGTCCAGACTCCAACAACCAGGTTTCTTCTAAGAGTCTCAGCCTCGCTAGCTTTTGGGGCCTATTTCTCATTGCCGGGGTTGCTTCCTTATTAGCTCTCATCATTTCTTTGTCTATGTTCCTTTATAAAGAGAGGCGGCAAATCTTAATCTGCTTTCATTCAGAAGGCTCAGTATGGAGAAGATTTCATCATACCTTAAGAATATTTGACAAGAAAGACCTTAGCTCGCATACTTTTAGAAAGAGCGCACTGCAAGACAGAACTGGCATTGATAGTGTTCATGTTATAGGTGCAAATGAAGCCTCACCAAAAACTAAGTACCCGCCAAGTCCATCAAGCTATTCAACTCACACAGAACCCCACTTTGGTTACTTGGAAGCTTCAGAAACGCCTCCAAGAGAATCCAGCAATCCCAGTCCAAATGGTCAAGAATCGCAATTCGCACAATCTATCGAGCGAATTGGCTGCGAAAATCTAGAGGGAATAAGATCCACAGTAATATCTCATGAAAACTTTTAATATGCATTTTACACTTATAAGACAGTAACATAGTCACCCTATCATACCTTCATTCAAAAATAGGATCCTCTACATTTTAAAATCCTTCTATTTGATCTATTTAATCTGAACCATGAAATGGACCAAATGGAGGAATTTTGAAATGGAGATGGAGAGGATCATTTTCCCTTCAGTTACGGGTAGTATTCCATGTATATGATGAAAATATCAGTCTAATTAGTATTCAGTCACTAATGTATTATTGTGCTCAAACGACATGTAGTATTCCAAATAGATATAGTTGCTGTTAAGATATTTAAACACCCGTTGATTAGTGAGTTGTTGACGTGTTAAGTAGAACTTGTTAGAATTTAGTTTTTCTCTCTCTATGAGGCATTAATCACATTTTCCAATTTCCTTTTTTATCTATCTCTTTTCTTCTTGCTCAGTTATACAAAGAAACACTTTCTCCACCAAAATCCCACATGGTATCAAAGCCATCGGAACCTACTTCTATGGCTTCTCCTTCAAACTCTTCTCAATCAAGCTCTGCTGGCTGCTCAAATACCTTCACCATTGTTGTTGCTTTCAAATATGTCAAACTTAATGTCAATCAAGCTTGACAATATCAACTACTTAGTTTGGAAGCTCCAATTGATAGATCATATAGATGGCACAGTTCAAACGTCAAGCCAATTTCTCGTTGATGTTCAAGGAAACATCACCTCATGAGTCAATCTAGACTTTCTTGCCTGGAAGAAGCGCGACAAAGCTCATCTAACTATCATCTATTGGATTCTATCACCACCAGTTCTATCAGTGGTGGTGAAACTGAATACTACCCAGGAAGTATGGAGTACCTTGGAGCAAAGGTTTACTTCAACTACAAGAGCAAATGTCCTAAATCTAAAGGAAATGACACAGTAAGTGTCGATTTACAAAGGATCAAAGCTGCAAGAGATAAGCTCTCTGCAGTAAGAGTCCAAATTGACAATGAAGAAATGATCCATGTACTCCTCAAAGGATTACCTAAGGACTATGCTCCTTTCAGCTTAGTAATGAAAACACAAGATGATTCTTTGACATCTAAAATTATTCATTTTGAAATGAGTTAATGTCATTATCAGTAATTTACGTAAATACCAAAATAGTGAATGTCATTTTTTAAGTATTGATTTTGTGGTAAAATCTAATCTACACATTTAAAAATGGATTAATAGGATTTTAGGAACTTTAGAGTGGATTTACCCTAACAACTCTAAAGAATCCTATTATTGTGTATCTACATATGTCTGCAAATGTATAAAAATGTTAAATCCTAATTCCATCGCTGGACTCAAGTATGTGTTTTTCTATATTTATGCACGCTTATAACCATGAACAAATTTTCTTGATTATGTAATTCTTTCAGTATTTAGTTTACAAATCTTAGTACCCCCTAATTCCGGTGCAGGTGTGGGAATTGTTTTGGCAAGTACGGCTAGGAGGGCAGTCACGATAGAGTAGAAAAATGATTGGGATTAAAGTGAGACAGTGTCCCTTAATATCAATTCTCCCTCTCCTATGTTTTAATAAAAATAGATTCAATTTTATGTAATTGCTCCCCTCATTTCTTTCATATATATATAGAAACACACATTTAAAGTATTTAGTATTCTTTAATATCACTTCTTTTTCGTATATAACTCATTAGTTTTAGGAATATTTGAACATAGTTTCTATTCATAAATATATATAACACTAAATCTATTTAATAAAAAATCTTTTTTTTGTCCAAAAACAAACTCCTTTTCATTTTACATTTAAAGAATTAGGAATATATGAATAAAAATGTGAGTTATTTTGTAGGTTTAAAATTTATTAATGTATATAGTTTCTCCTCTAAATAAAATTTATGGCTCCATCACTGCTCCACCGTTAATAGAATATGGCATTTTCTACCGAATTCTTTCACACCCTCAAAGTAAACCTTACTGGGTCTATGTTTTAGTCTATTAAATGACATTGCATGAAATATATTTTAAAGAATTTACTTGCCAACTGCCAAGTGAAGCACTGGCGAAGTGATGTCTTGGGGAGGAAATAATAAAAAGACAAAGAAAAAAAAAATTAAGACGAAGAAGAGTCAGTATGGCCTATAATAATATTAAATGTCAACTTGTTTTTCTTTTGATTAAAAAATAAAAAACTTGTTACTTTAATTGCAGACGTTAAGCATCCACAAAACTTTATATTTTCCAAACAAGTAGGAAACAATGTTGGATGCAGCCAGAGTTGACTGCTGTAGTTTTTTAGTCTTTAATTTTAATGAATTTCTTTCTTTAAAAATAAAACGAGACAAAGGAAATCCAAATATAAATCTCTGTTTTCTAGTTGATGATGTCTTTGATGATCCATGTTACTTTAGCTGGTTAAGTGAATTGTCCGTACATTAATGCTAAAAAAGAATGCAATATATTCAGGAATATACGGTATACCAGCTTGTTGTTTGATGATTTTCCCAAAAAAAAAAAGAGCTTTTTCGTTGGACTTTGAGACAAAGGGAATCCTTTTAATTCAGAAGTTCAGTGTATTCGTCAGCTCTTCTTCTCGCTGAACTTATTATTAAATAAAGAGAAATGCACGCTACTCTCCGTGACTGTTTAATTAGACAATTTGGAAAATGATAAGCCAAATCTATGCTCTTAAAAGCTTCTTGAATCACACACTACAATTTCAGCTCATTTGAAAACTATTAACCTTTTCAGATCATCTCCTCAATAACACACTAACAAATCAAAAACAAAAATTTCCAAAAATTTAGTGCTTCTAAAAAATCTTATTATTTCCAATTTCAACCTAGAAGTTGATGCTTGAAACGTCATCAATCTGATCAGCTATTATTTAGTGATTCCCCATTGGTCCAGTTCTTCTATTCTTGTAGATATTAGTTTTGCTCTTAGTTCTGTAAGTTTTTGGTCAGCCAATCATTTTGTAAGAGAAGCAAATTACTTGGCCCATAAGTTAGTTGGGCCTATTATGGTTTTTGTAGTGAACGATGCCACCTCTATTTTCCCAAGTTCTGTGGGTGAGAAAGATGGGATCTTTTCCTTGAGTGGGAGAGTCTGTTTCCTTTAGTATATTTGAGTTACTCTATTTGTCTGTATAGAATCACAGCCAGTCTGATCTGGTTTTGGTTTTAGTAATGAGAATATAATACGAATACTTTGTACTGTCAAGAATACCGAGCGATTATCATGCCAGAACATTTCATGAAACACTTTTATGCCTTTGCTTCACTTCTAACTACTAGTTAAAATTCACAGATGTCTCCAATCCTTAGAAGGCAATGTAAGATGCTCTTGGACGGAAAAGACATATATCTATACAACTTCTGAAGAGATGCTAATGGCTGAGAAGAACACGATATGTTGATTACAAAACTTTCCTAGCACTCTGTCATTTTTATACACAAGCATAAATTTACAAGAGACATCATGGTAAATATGTTCGGAGACACTCTTTCAATTTTATTAAATTTACTGGCTTTGACACGAATGAGTCCATACCATTTGCCAAACACTCATCTGCACTCTCGGCCAATGCATTTGCTGTCATCTGCATTTCCACCAGCAAGTTAAGTTAGTGGATACATAATTGTAAACCTGCACACACGCACACGTGCGGACATAGATAACGCTGATGATGATAGTTATTAATAATTCTCACAAATAAAATTAAGCCTCTACATTCAAAGTTGCAAAGAGTGAAGATCAACAAAGAGAAGATAATCTCTGTGAGAACTGAGAAGTCAAGCTCTCTGTCAAACCTGAAAACTTTCAACTTCTTTATTATCAGGGCTTGTCATACAACTATGACTGCTTAGAAAGGGTCACATGTTGCTTACTGCAACAGATTAAACCCGACAGTTGATCGATTCCAGCTTTTCTATGCCACTATTAAGCAGAGGCAAAGAGGATAACATCTACAGCTCAGCATAACTCAACTAGTATACAAATCCATGTACCCTATGTTATAGAAACAAACATTTATGTAATATAATTTTATATATATATATATATATATATATATATATATATATATATATATATTAGCAAAGATGAAAGACCTAGAAACGATAAAATAATATAGCACCAATTTTGTGAGTGAATAAAATTGTAGGTGCTCACCGCTATGATGGGCATCCGCTTTGCAGATGGCATAGAATCCAGACCATTTTGTAATGAATCTGAAGAAGGCACTTGTTCAATTCCTGCCGCCACTGCAGCATCCCAATTGCCAGTTCCCTCAAAAGAACGAATTAGTCTCGTAGCTGTAAGGCCATCCATAATTGGCATGCAGACATCCTGCAAAAATTCATATAATACACACAATTACCAAAACTTGAAAATTCTTTTGCTTAAGAAAAAAGGCCCTTCAGCAAACTAATTTTCAGTTTATCAGCATTTTTTGGGTCTTCAATCCATAAGATAATCTAGAGAAACAAATTAAAATCAGAATGAGTGAATTTAAGATTATTCTCAGGCTCTGATTGCTGAGCTGTATGGTCTATGTTTGTGATGATACTTAGTTGTCCCTTCTATGGTATATTAGCAAATATGCATATCTTCTAGAAAAAGCCCCTCTCTTCTAGCATAGCCTGAACAAAGTTTCATGGCAACTTTGAGGAACTCACAAAATAAACAAAGAAATCTATCCCGTAATATTTAGGAAAAGCTTTGGAAGTTCCAGTTCATATATAATATTATGCAAAGCTTAAAATTAGGTACAGAGCGGTGCAGGTTTCAGTAAATTTTAAAATAGGTGGTAACTAAAACATTTTGCATCATCAATGCACTTGGCCATTGTTTAGAAACATCACATGAGTCTTGTGGTACTGTGATGGGGACCGTCACACTCAAATATGTATGGTTCTCACCGTACCTCTTAGAGTTATAGACTTATAGAATGAAAAGCCTTGAAAGAAATATAGTCATGTTTGTTGTCATCAAGGGA
This sequence comes from Fagus sylvatica, assembly GCA_907173295.1. NCBI lineage: Eukaryota > Viridiplantae > Streptophyta > Magnoliopsida > Fagales > Fagaceae > Fagus > Fagus sylvatica. The sequence continues at coordinate 26,240,999 of OU015764.1, forward strand.
GATAGTCATTACAGCCGTTCCAGTTTGATTCCATACTAAAGATTGAGTTTCTAGAATCAGGCTAAACAGCAAAAGCAAGCAATTCTTAGTGCCAAAGACTATATTTTGGCGTAGAGAGTGGGATAGGTGGATGTATGTGAGTGTAGAGAGTGCAACGGGTGAATGCAATTGAGTGTGTGCGCATGCATCGCATCTGTGTCCTAAAACATGAATGATACCAAGTCAACTAAATGCAACATCGACAAAACAAACAACTTTGGCATTCTAGAAATTACCATCAGAATGAGATCATAACTACGACGTTGAACTGCACGCACTGCTTCAACTCCATTATTCACAACTTCAATGCTATGGCCTAAAAGCTTCATAATTTTCTGTGTCACCATTATAATGGTCTTGTTATCTTCAACAAGGAGGATCTTAGGTTTTAATGTTGATTTGGGTACTTCCATACTGCTGCTGGAAATGTACTGAGAACTACTGTCAGACTTCTCCTGCATCTGACATGTTCCTTGGGGTTCTCTTGTCTTTACCGCTACAGCCACTTCTCTGCTTACTTCTGTGTGACAAGTGGAATCTGTAATAGGATTTTGTTCCTGACTGTTTGTGTCAACTTCACCATGTTTGCCTCTACAAACTGCATGTCTGTTACCAGGGTCTGGGGTATGGCTGGATGAACTCTCTGGTTCACATACTGTCTCTGCATCATCAACCATTGAACAGGCATCCTCAACTGAAGATGGCTCTTTTGATCTGACATTATTAGAGGGAAATGAATAAGAATTCTCTGAGAACCCATTGATTTTATGTGGCCTAGTATACCCCATATTATGTGGAATAAACTTTTGGGTCCTGCTGGACCCATTCGAAGAGAATAGTGAACCCAAAGTGCGAGGCTGAAATTCGAAAAAGCTCTCAGTTGTATCATCAGTTGCTGCATCATGATCAGCCATATCTGAGAGCTCATCAGGATCGTCAGAATCATCAGATGTGATTGAAACCTTGTAAGGTAGTACAAACGTAAATGTAGATCCACGATGTTCTTCGCTAGACACAGTGAGCTGACCTCCCATCAGTTCAACCTATTTCAAATACTTAAAATTGTTAGGAAGGAGGTACCAAAATCGGTTTCATTACGAAATCAAATTGTTTCACTACAGTAAAATACTGGGAAAATTTGCACCACAGAAAAAGGAATGAAACGTGAATATCATACACAATGAACTATTTACAAGTAGTTTCTTCTTCAAGCGTTCAACATAAGCATGCTCTTAGATTAAAAATTAAAGATACTAAAATTTTGGTTGCCTCCTAGTGAAATGCATTCAGATGGGCTGCAAAACCTTAAAATAGCACTAAGAACATACTTTTTTTTCTTAAATATATAGAGAATTTCTACACTATTCAGAATAGACTCTAGAGAGTTTGAAGTCTTCATTAAGAGTTGGACCAATACATATAGGATCTAGAAACATAAGCCTTAGATCTGGATTCAAATTTTAACAATCATTAGCATACTATTCTTACTGTACACAGTCCACTATTCATAACTAATTGTCACTTAAAATCCTTCATTTTTTATTGGATCTCTCAGCAATTTTAAGAGCATCATTCAGTCAGTCATTCCTTTGTGTGTTTTAGAGAAATACTCATGAATTCACCTCAGCATATTTGGCCAGTTGAACCAAACACCTAAGATGGAAGCATAAGTTGCAGAGGAATGAATAATAAATTTGTCATTTACTAATAGAAATCTAAAATTGAATTTTTTTTTTTTTAAATAAAAAACTTAATCTTGACCTCTAATAACCTTTTACGCTACCACAGTAATACTGCTGCATGTTTGAGTGATCTATAAATTTAGCATGGCTCATGTATAAACTATCAATTCTAGTTTTCAAACATTCTTCTGATTTTGGTTCTTCTCAGCATAAAACCTGTATTAAGAAGAAAAATTTGACAAGCACTACATGCTCAAAAAATAATTGAATAACATGATCTGCTGATAAATCTGATAAATAGATTATATAGAGTAACATACATATAAATAAATAAAAAATGTTATAAGCACAAATACAGCACAAATGCTTCTGACATCCATTACCGAGTACAGCCCCAGAGATGTTTTTCCCTCAGGGTGGGGGGGTCTAATAAATTGAATCACTGATGGCAAGAAAAGTTTACCAGTTGACTTATCAAAAAAAAAAAAAAAAAAAAAGAAGTTTACCAGTTGTTTGCAGATTGCTAATCCTAATCCAGTCCCACCATACTTTCGAGCATGATCCGCACTAACTTGCATGTACTTCTTGAAAAGTGAAGGCAAAGCATTTTCTGTTACATGATAATGAAATATGTAGTTACTGCTTCCAATAACTGGAATCAACTAGAAGATTTAAGGAAGAGCTAGGTCATAGAAGAAACATCGCAAAACAAAGATACAACTTCTAGATTCTTTGTTTCAATTTATTGACAAAGAGATGCTTTACCTGGTATTCCAATTCCTGTATCATATACATCACAGCGTATCCACACTGTCAATTCAGGAGAATGAGTTTGCTCCTCATTATGTCCATCCACTGAGTCCTTGCTCTTAACTGGGGTTCTAGGTTCATTATGTAGTGGATGATTTTGGTTAGGACCTTTACCGTGTCTTTGACCATGAGTACCTTTCCAATCAAACCTACTTTGAAATGTTGGTAGCTGTTTCTCTTCTTTTGGTCTATCTGCTGAAACTGTTGGATCATCTGCAGTCAACTTTTGATGACATCCTCCTCCTTTTCTTGAAGATGGATCTGGTACCACATAAAGGTTTATCCCAACTTTTCCTTCATGAGTAAACTTAATAGCATTGCTGCAACACAAAGAAACTAACATATTTAGAGGTACAGCCAGAAACGTTGTTAATAATACGAACATGACTAAAAATGGGGTCCTGGTAAATATATTGCTAAAAACAAACAACTATTTGTTTCATAGAATATAGCAGGATCATCTAAGGAATCCGCAACAAAGAAACAATACTCCAGGAAGTTTAGTACCTGATTAGGTTGGTGAGAATTTGTCGAATCCTTAGAACATCCCCAATAACCTGAAATTGACATATAATTCTTAAAATAACTTGCAAAAGCGATATTAATACTGTAAAATTAAATTGTGCATCTCACTATTTACATTGGTAGTACATACAGAAGCTAAGAGTTTTGTATCACAATATTCTTTGAAAATCTTACTTTCTGAAGTCAGTCCTTTTGATTAATTCAATGACATCTAATTATTATTAATATTTTGGAGACACATGCTGAATCAAATTCAAAAATATTAATTATCTTGTTTCTAACTTTCAGATTCCTAGCTTCTTTGGAATATGTATGCCCTGCATAATGAATGAGTTCAGACATTGTCATGCAAAGTGCCAGTCAGTGTTGGGGACCTTGGGGTACTTATTGCTAGAACTTTTATTTTCAGTAAAAATTAGAGGGAAAAAAAAAACATGGTGGTGCATCTGACTATGTGATCTAGTATAGTGACAACATAGCATACAGGAAATTTACAGTTTCTGCAAAAAACGTAACAACAAAAATAAATAAATAATGTGGAACTCTTGTATAATGAGGAGGGCAAGTTCATCTAAATTCTCACCTCTACAGGAACATCATCTGCTACATGTCCTTCCAAGGTCAAAATTTTCTGTAATGATGCTGCAGCAGTCTGGAGTACATGCTTTACTACCTGTCTAGGCCTAAATTTTGTAGCTTCCAACTTCATTACACCTTGAAAAGCAAAAAAAAAAAAGTTATAAAATCAGCATATTTGGTCAGCCATGAAGAGAGCAACTCGAATGTGACAAAATAAACAGCAAACAATTTGAAGTCTCACTAATCCTACCATCAACAACAATAGTGGCAATGGTAGATATAGTAGGAGAATCTTCCAACAGTGAGAGAGAACTCCTACGCATAGAATGCACAAATATGTGAGTGTCTCTCTGTCCCCATGTGTGTGCCCTTATATGTACAAACATCTTCACATTTTGTATTTGTATAAATGTAGTCATTAGATTTTGTATTATGTATGTACTGAAAGAGAGACGAACAATGGCACTGGAAGGTTGGTGTAACACCCCCAAAACAAAAAACAAAATTTATTCACTTAAACATCCCTAAATGCTTAAACATAAATATAGCCAAAATTCACCTCCTACTCTCACAACTCCAGAAAACCCTAGCTTCTACCCGAAGCCTCGCATTCCTGGAGATCGCCAAAAAAAGGCAAAAACTCACCAGAAAAACACCAAAAATACTCTAAATCAGGATTACTTGAATCATTTGAGGCAACCACATGTTATTTCAGCCTCCTCTACCCATAATCATTGCTGTCCAGCCTTGGAACAGAGTGCTGTCACCGGATATTTGCTTGATTGTGACCCATTCCAGGTTTTCTTTCTTTTTGACTCAGTGGAACCATCTCCACTAAGTAGTTCAGAATTCTTTCATTATTTGATGTCAATTTTACTTAATACTCGATGATTTTGTGGAAACTTGAGAGATTTCAATATTAGGGTTAGGTTTTAGGCTTAATTTGGGGGGTTTTATATTCCAGTTATAAATTCTTCAAATTGATTGCTCAAACATGTAATATCCTCAAATTGTGAGAGTATTACTTTTTTAGAATTTTAGGGTTAGGGTTTAACAAACAATCTAATGATTTTTGTGTTATGACCATTAACCCATGAATGAATGCTCATAAATGAAATATTAGAACTCCCAACTTGGTCAAATTATGGCCTGGTTAAGGTGACCTAACAAAGAAGGCCTTTAGGGATTAGATTTATTCGGTTAAATTAGAGCTTTTGAATCCAGTAAGGGTTTAACCAAATTGTTTAGGTAATTGTTAGGAGAAATTATTATATATTTGAATTTTGAGAGTAATCACAGAATGGAAATTGTTAAGGTAGGTACTTAGGTCACAATTGGAGATTTGGGTGATCTGAAAGTCTGGATGCTATATCGAAGGTTCCTAGATGAAATTGAGATACCTAATTAGATGTTTAATATTTAATTGGATGTGGTGATAAAAGGATTAGGACAAATTAGATGTTAGGGTTATAAATAAAAAGGATATATTCCTTTAAAGTGGGGTTTTTGTATGTCCAAACTTAAGATTTCAAAATAGGCAGTGATTACATGAATTGAAACTTTGAAAGTCCTAATTGACTTGTGCAATGAACTAAATATGTTTTGTTTTGGTCATGGATGAACTATTCTTGTTTGATTATACTTCATGAAATATCAGTAACCCAGTCCATGGGGCAATATACGGACAATGATTCAGATTATTTTGTTCTTATATATAGTGTTGTGGAGTATATAGTCATGATGGTTGTGGAAGTTCAACACTGTGTGACAGCTATGAACAGTCCCCTCCCCAAAAAGCCCCACCCCTCTATGAGGGTGTGGGTTCGATCCCTAGGATCTTCAAAATATACGTGTGTATGAGTTTAGATTAAAATTTCTATCATATATATTAAAAAAAAAAAAAGGAATATAAAATATACCGTAAATGTGCCAAGTAATTTCATTTGTAAACAATGAGCACATAAACATTTTATATTGTTTATCAAAAACAAAAAACCAAAAAAAAAAAAAGTTATATTGAGAGTTAAAATTCATCATGTGAAGAGGGAAGCAACTCATTTAGCTGACCATCAAACCAACTTCAGTGTTATGAATCATGAGTCTGCCTTTTGCTAAGTAAATTAAAGGAATGAGAGTAGTGATGAAGCCCATAAGTGTGCCAATGCAGTTTGAACAGATCTCTTTTAACCTACCCTTGATGTTGGTAATTAATTGACTATCCAGAACACATCATTTGCTAGATGTATATAGAGTTAGTCAATAAAACAGTATTGATCTTTCCACTATCTGAAACTAGCCATTTTGCAATATCTTCTTTTTTTAATTGACAAATCAATTTTGCAATATCTGTTGCAATGGGATCATACCCAGAATATTAATCATAGAAAATCCAGTTTTAACAACATAACAAGCAGTTGAAAATGACACATAGATATAGGAAACATAGCCAAGTAGCCAACCTGACTATACCAGACAAATCTTGATTATCGGTATGAAGTTATTGTTAAAGAGACTAAAGCCACAGTACAAATTATCAACTGAAAATAATATAAATAAGCACAAGAATAGAAATGAGAAGTGATGAATTTCAAACCTGACTCAACCTTGGAAAGGTCAAGGATATCATTTATAAGTTGAAGGACCAAATCTCCAGAAGACATCATGACATCCAACAGCTGCCGTTGTTCCCGATCAAGTTTTGAGGTGGAAAGAATCTCAGCCATGCTAACTACTCCAGTTAGAGGAGATCTTATTTCATGAGACATCGTAGCTAGCATTTGTTTTGCTCGCATTGTCTCCTCTGCAAAGAGTACAAAAAAGTAATCAGAATAAACTTTGCAACTCTAGAACCACATGAGATGAAATTCAAAACTTCACAGATTTCACCAAGTAACCTGTTATATGAATTGTTTTGTTCAGTTCTGTTTCCTTGGCCTTTTGTACTGCTATCTCCTCTCGAAGCTTTGCCATCCTCTCTCGTTTTCTCACCTATTGTGCAGTCAGGAACATAAATATGAATGATTTATGTTAACAAGAGAGACCTAAAGTGTTACCAGTAAACGTAGAATGAAATTACCTGATCAGTTACATCCATTCCCATATAATTTATACCAATTGTCTCCCCTGCCTTGCTAAAGACAGGTTCCACGTATATCAGAAACGTCTTTGACCCAAATAATTCTGTCTCAAATGTTATTTCCCTCTTTGCCGGTATTCCTTTTTCCAATACTTCTCTTTTGAATTCTTGAGATTCTTTAACACCAGCTCCAGTAAAAATTTCAACATCTGTTCTTCCTATAATGTCCTGGGAAAAAATTCAAAGGTACTTCATTGGCATTTGACAGGAACCAAAAGAATTTTTTATTTTTTTATATAGAAAAAAAAAAAAATGGAGAAGGATTTGGTAGGGAAGTAAGAAAAATTATAGTAAGGCAAAACTCCAATCAAAGAGGAACTGCATGCTCAGGTTTCAGGCCAACACTTAAATAAAAGATGTAACTTGCAAAAAGGAATAAAACTATAAAACTATACATCAGTCTCATCAAACCTTGAACAAGAACTTCAGTGGCAATTAATTACCTCCTCATGCAAACTTGGAAAGTGATTATAGATAAAGCGATAGCGCAACTCTTTATCCTGAAAGAAAATGTCATCAAAGATTCATTCCCTTAGTGCCAAAAGATTGAAAGAAATCTAGGGTATCGGAAATAAAAATAAATAAATGACTTGCACGCTCACACAGATTTATCATGTAAATTCTAAAAAAGGAAAAAGTTATATAGAACAGGAAAAGGTATTTATTGTAAAGTCGTAATTGTAATATCTCCAAGTGAAATTTATTGTTCAACAACTGCAACTTCCTAAAGTAGTATTTCCATCTGCACTGGCATTGTCACACACAAGAAATCAATGAAGGAATTTATTCAGAATCAAAATGCTTGTTTCCCTCATTCTTATAGAAGTTCCACTCCCTAAATCTCTTATAGGATAATGAACACATCTACGTAATATAGAAGTATACCTGTAATCTATTAGTAATATAGTTCAAATTGAGAGGGATTAGGCAACATAAAAAGAAAGTGGTTACAGTCTCTGAGAAACAGACTGTTTAAACAGATGACACAGGCCTATAAAGGAGTTAGTTTGTCCCAAATAAGACCTTAACATGATGGTTTGAGTACCATCATAGCATTTACCAGTAATTAATATATTTGAGTATCTTTTGTTGTTGAATGTTTTGATGAGGTTCCCTCTTGTTCCTCTTAGAAGGAAAAGTTATAAAAAAAAAAAAAAAAAAGGAAGTCGTAAGAAGAAAATATCTGCATGTGTGTCATTGAAAAGTTGAATTTCAAAAGAGTAAGAGTAAGAATTGCTTCTTGATTTTTGCAATCCGCTGGTGTAGATGCTTCTGATTGTGAGCCACAACTATGTATATCTACTACTTCAGCAGTTAGAGAGCTTAAAATCCCATGCAAGCAATCAACAAATGAGTATGAAAGTACCACAAGCTGAGGTCATCTTGAAACAGTCATAAACAGAGCATTTACATTATCTATGCCAAATTTACCTGATGGCCAATAACAACGGGTGCATTCTGAAGTACAAAATGTAAGAAATTATCTGCTCTTTTCAGAATCTGGGACAGTTCTTCCACCGGTGAGGACTGCCTTTCAAGATTTTGTATGCTTTCTTGTAACTTCTCCGTGAGTCCTTGCTCTCTCTGAATACTTGCCTCCAATAATTTCTCTAAATGCATGGCGCGCTGCTTCCAGTATACAACAGTATCAGACTCAGCATCTATTTCAACTCTCTTATTTTGGACAACAACATCATTTTTTCTCCTGGGAACATCTGGCCATATATCATAAACTCCATCCAGTATAGAAATTGGGCGTTTGTCATCCCCATATCTTACTTCCTCAAACTGATGCTCCTCCAATATCTCCAATTTTCTTAGCTCAACTTCCTCCCTTTGTTTGCTTAGGATGTCGAGTTCTTCTCTGAGAAGACGTACAGCATTTGCCTGCTTATACTCCCAGTGTTTTACAAGGTAGGCCAACTGAGAAGAGCCCTTGTCAGTGTAATTTGTTAGCTCTAAAAGACGCTTGAAGTCAACTATTGTTGGCTCCTCCATAATTGTAACCTCCTCCAACATATCTTGATCCCCTTTGGGCTTTTCTACATTGAATTGCTTTCCAGCATCAGTTCCAATGTCTTCAGGCCACATCGAAGGGAGGACTTCGATGTCCATTTCTTCAAAATGATCACTCTCCATCTCGGGAACCATGAAAATCACTTAAAATTACATCCAATTCATGAGTCTAAAACAAAGATGAACATCCTATGCTACTAAACAATTGTTTAGTGCTTCAGTATATGCATCTCAGCTATCTCAAAATATATCTTGAGCAACACTTCACAACCAGAAGATAGCCTTAGAGAACACTGGAAGAAGATCCAATGCGACAAGTACACTGCAGTTTTGTTTCACCAGAAATTCCTTATCAGGTCAAGAATTGAATAAGGAAAAATGAAATTAGTTTTTAGCACTGAAAAAAAAAAAAAAAAAACTAAATATACATAAAGTATCCAAAATTCAACAATTGCTAAAAGTTAAGATAACTACATCAGTTTAACGAGAAATTAGAAAAGAGGCTACTATAATTCATTTTCTCTGGAATCTGGATGCCATTGGCAAATATAAGACAAGTCTGACCCTATTCAAAACCTCGTTCTGCTCAAAGAGTCTTTTGCTTCAGATACTCAGCTTAATGAATTCCACTTTCTTACCTAAAATGCAACCCCTATGACGCTTTTTTTTTTCCAAAGAGAAAGCCAAAACCCTTGATATAAAAGTTCAACATTTCCTTCTTTCTTTTTTCTTTCTTTTTTATGAAAAAGATACAAGTTTTGAATTTTGAAATAAAGACACCAAATTAAGAATTAAGAGTAAGAAACTGAAGGGATTGAGTCAGAAAAAATTAGTATCATTGGCCATCTCTTACTCTAGTACTCCGTCATGGCAAAGGACGCTAAGGATTGTGTGGATTTGAATTGTGCGGGAATTACACGGGTGCATACTATAACTTGACCCGGGCCATATATGCAGGTACAGGGAGGCTTATTGTGACTAGTCCTTTTAAAGTATAGAGTAGTTGTGGCTAGTGTATCCCTAGGTCCGAAATGGACACGATATCATAATTAAGGTAAGCACTAAAAACACATAAAGTAAGCTCTTAAAACAAAGAAAAACGAGAACAAATTTTAACAGATTGGCAATATCAAAGGCATCATAGAATTACTACCTTTGAATTAAAATCAAAATGTTGCAGGTAATTAAAACCAATCAACCAATATGCTGAGAAAGGTCTTTCTTTTTAAAAATTCTGTTAAAAATTAATGAATATTGAAGAATATAAAGAAATTGGCATAATAAAAAAAATTTCCAGATTCCTTATTTTCAAAGAAAAGTTAAAATTTCTGATAAAATAACCATAAAGTCTCCAACATAATACAGAAGAAATGAACTGGCAAAAAACCATGATTAACAAACTCTCAATGACTTTTTAAGCAAAAAAAAAAATTCATTCATTCATTCTGTTACTTTCAAAACAAAACGAAAACTCTGGTATTGGATTACATTCAACCAAAATGATTTCAAGAATCCTTTATAGACAACAAAACCGAGTTCTATGATTAAACAGAGATCCATTGACAAAAACAAGTCAAATTAAAGACAATGAAAAGTCGAATTACTTGATGGACAGGATTGAACCGTGCATTTCGTAACACGTATCAAAATTTACAATTAAGCTCAAAGCATTAATCAATAAGCTAACCTTTTGTGAATGAAGCAAAGATGAAAGAGCAGTCCAGGAATAGCGAAAAGGCTTTCACTGTAGATCTGAGGAATCTCCGAAAGTGTTGAGTCAACAGGCTTCAAATGGGAATTGAAAAAAAGGATGGCTAACTACTGAGGAAAGAGAAATTGAAATTTATTAGAGAGAGAGAGAGAGGAGAGCATGTGGGTTGGGAGAGAAGAAAAAAACCAAAATAAGAAAATGTGGGAGTGAAGAGTAGTAACCCAAGAAGCCATGTGCATTTGGAGCTCACATATATTAGACAATTCTTGGACTTCCTTTCATACCTTTTATTTATTCATTTTAGTTCTCTCTCTCTCTTTCTCACTCTTTTTGTGTTTGTTTTTTGAAGTTTACATTCAGAGCTCTCTTCCTCTGCACTTGTTTAGATCACACAAGTATTTATGTTCCTTCACTTTCTCGCAAAATAAAGGGTTTGGGTTTGGGCTGTTTGGCTTTTTGGTTGAGTTTTTAAAGGGGTAGGAAGGATTTTTTTTTTTTTTTTTTTTTTTTTTTTTTAATGTTTCCCCCGCCATTTCCTAGGTGAAGTGGTGGGACGGCGCGTGGTAGGACCCGTGTTGTGAGAGAGTGAGTTTGACATTGAACTGACATGTTTAAGTATTATTTAAGTCCCACTTAAGTTTACTCTGTTTTTTTTTTATTTGGTTTGTGCATGCATGTATTAGACAGTCTAGAGTTGAAGGAAGCAGACGCGAAGATGTGAAGAATCTTATTTTTATTGAGTTATAATAAGGTTTGTAAATGGTCTTTTACACTACCATTAATTTTTTTTTAAGTAGAAATAAATATTTTTGTTAAAATTCCCCAGAAAAGATCATTTTATTAATATTTTTATTCATTTTTATTTTACATTACGGATCGTATGTCGTGTCCACCTTTTCGATGTGGTTTGGATACTAACATTTTTGTTTTTATTCTATATATATAGAACCCTATCACAAATGAGACACATGTTACTCTAACTTATTTAAACTCTTTCTTGAGTATCTTATTTTTATTGAGTTATAATAAGGTTTGTAAGGCATATTTTATACTATAATTAATTTCTTAAAGTAGAAACAAATATTTTTGTCAGAGTTCCCCAAAAAAAATCCTTTCATTAATATTTTTATTTATTTTTATAATACATCACGCATCGTACATCGCATCCTCCTTTTCGATATGGTACGGATACTGACACTTTTGTTTTTATTCTACATACGTAAAACCATGTTACTTTAACTTATCTAAACTCTTTCCTGAGCCCAGTCCATTATAAAAATTGAGCCGAGCCTTTGGACTTGTTCACATACTTGGCTCTAGACCGAACGATTCTTCTTGTGGACCGAACTTAGTTTAATCTTCTACTTCATTTTATCCCCTCCAAGGTTATTATTGGCTCGTAATTTAATTGTTAACTTCAATTTGTGGTTTTAATTGGTGCTCGAGGTTTGGACCGTCATTAAGATCCATCCCCATGTAATTATTCTAAAATTGATTTCAATTTAGGTTTTGTATGTCCTCAAAGAAATTGACTTTGTAGTCTTAAAAAAAAAAAATTTGGCTAAGAGTCTTGTACCTCAACTGGTATTTTATAGTATTTTGAACCAAAACATTCAAAGTTCAAATCTTACTCTCATCACTATCAAATTTGAAGGGGGAAAAAAAATTACCTTGGAAAAAGATTTCAACTTTTATTTGCAATGCTTGAAAGAAAAAGAAAGTTAGCTTATGCCTTGTTATAATGAATCAATTAAGTTTGAATTATTAAATCTTTGATAATAGACTTAAAGTGATATTAATATTTTTATCCACATTGACTCAGTCAAAAGTCTATTCCAAAAAGATGATTAATAAGCCCAAAAAAACATGCCAAAATACCATTTAACTACAGAGCCTGTCACCTTTACCGTCGCGGTCTCCGTCAGGGAGATAACATCTTAGGAAGATTCTAATTGAGATATTAATTCATTAACTTTTTTACTTATTCTCCATGTGGGACTTCCACTTACACGTGTATACCCAACAGACTAGCATTTTCCTTGAAGATTTAGAGAATTTTGGCCCTCCTTGGGACTTTGGTCATTCTCATGATTTATTCTGACCAATCTCATGGTACGACTTGTCTTTTCTTTACAGACTTACAAATTTTGGCCCTCTGTAGGACTTGGTCATTTTCTTGATCTGGTTTGCGGGCTTCTTGCTTGGGTTAGTCTGAAAAACACTTGTTTTTGTACCTTATGTATGTTCTTAATTTGTGATTTGCCTTCTCTTTTGTGTTTTTTTTTTTTTTTTTTTTTTTGTTATTGGATGAATTGCTCATCCCTTCGTGGCAATCCTTTCCAGCATTCATTGTGTTTTCCACGTTAATACCTATATATACTTGTTAAAATGGAGATGAATGTCCTTGACAGGAGGTTATGTGAGAAAATTACAAATTTAAAACTTTTTTATAAAAATACAGCACCTTTCAAACTTGTGATTGGTTTGTCAAAACTCAAAACTAACTGCACCAAAAGCAATTAAATCAGTTCGCAACCATGTTTTTCTAGTGAACAATTACAAAATGAACTGCAAAAGTTTATGAGAACGCAAAATATAAAATAAGGCATACATTGATAAAATAAATCGAAATAATTAATGTTATCTCCAACAAGTTGAATAAAATTAGTTGGATAGACATGGATGTATGATAAATATCATAAATTGGCTTAGTTTATAATAAAGACATATTTTATATTTTATGCAACTAAACAACTAAGCCATATTCTCCTCTTTTCTGTCTGGCTTTTGAAACTTTGCCCATATAGCAATTTCCCATGGGAGAGCGTGCTAAACCTTCATGCTATGTCATTTATAGACCACCACGTCATTTGCATTATGTCAACTTTCTTTTTTTCAAACTTTGGAATGCCAGGTAATATCTGCTCATCACTTTAGAAAGAATGATGATGAGGCAAGTTGCATGCTCCTTTCCCGTAAGGGCAAAACACATTAAAATAGAACAAATAAAACATGTGGTCCTAGAATAATGTTTATTAGTGTGGAAATCACCACACTCTCAACACATAGGTACACCCTGAAATTTTGCTTCAAAGACAGTGAAATTCATCTCCATTTGATTAGCAACACCAACTAGCAAATGGGACTTACTGCAAAACCTTGAAATTTTAAATCTAAACATCCAATCTCAAGCTAGAAGTCTATAATTAGACCACATTATGAATCTCCAATAATAAATTCAGTAACAAAATCCAAACTTATAATAATCCATCAAAATTCAAATGGTAAAATAATCCTGACTCCTCAAATAAAACATAAAACAAGAATTCCAATTAAATCCTAACTAGACTTAACACCAAATTAAAATAAAGTTTAAACTTTTAACACACATATAGTCAAGACTCTTGTAGTTTAGTGGTGTTGTTTGTTTTCCTTTATGACATTGATCAGGGTTCAAATCCTCTTTTCCCAATTGTTGTAACTATCAAATTATAAATAATAATAGTAATAATAATAAAGGGAGTCACTATTTTCGCACCACTTTTTTATATTTCCGTACCATAATAATAAAGGGAGTCACTATTTCTGCACCACTTTTTTATATTTCCACACCATTGGATGCGAGAGAGAGAGGAAAGAAAAAGAAAAAAAAAGTGATTTTGTGCACCATTTTTTGATATTTCCGCACCATTCAAAAAGTGGTGTGGAAATATCATTTTCCATAATAAATTCTAACACATGGAAATTTCTCTAAAGAGTAATCATGCTTTGAATCCGTTGATTCACTTACCACCATATTTACATGCGAGCCGGCCATTTCTCCTCCCTCAATTTAATTTTTAAAATAGCCAATACTTTATGAGTAGTGCTATATACACAATAAATTTCACAATTATTGAAATAATAGATTGTGATTAATGTGTAATGTCATTTTATATAAGACCAACGCTAACATCACTTTAATTGTAAACTAATCACAATCTATCATTTTAGCCATTATGAAATTTGTGACTCATTATAATGCAGCTCTAAAATAACTCATTTTGTTGTGCGGCTCATAGTCATATATAAGTTCGTGCGCAACACGTAGCTGAGATACCTTGGAGCTTCAATTAAAATTTAAGAAACTGCTCATCAACGGGGCCACTTTGCTTCTTAAATATTTATTTTCACTTATCAGGAGCTAACTGCAATGTAAAGAAACCATTTTTATTTCCAAGACCTCTTAGGGTGAGTTTGGCCCCCCGTTTACATGCTAGAAACGCGCGTTTTTGAATGAAAACGCAGAAAGCCAATCGTTTGGCACTGCGTTTTTTAAAATTTGCGATTTTAAGTCGCGCGGTATCAAACTGGAGGCTACCCCCTCCGATTCTGAAAACACACTTTTTAAAGCAATTTTAACAAAATACGGAACGCATTTTTTATGTGTTCTTTATCAAAAATACCCCCAACCAAACTTAAAAATAGCAGAGGTACCAGATCGGTAATGAGCTGAAGAAGAAGAAGAAGAGCAAAAGTAGATCGGCTATGAGCTTGAAGAAGAAGAAAAAGAAGGAAGGAAGGGACAAACCAGCAAGAAGAAGAGCAAAATACCCAGATTGACGATGAGCTTGAAGAAGACGGCAGAGTAATCTGATCATTTTTCTTTCTTATTTATCTTGTTAATGGCTAGATTTCTAGCTTGAAGAAGAGTAAAGTGAGTACTCTGTAAGACTTTTTTTTTTAAATTTGTTTTGTGGTTTTTTCTCTGGAAAGTGACGGAAAGTTGGGAGGGAAAATTGCAGAGTGTGTGAGAGTTGGTGGGTGTGAGTACTCTGTAAGACTTACTAAAAGATATTACGTGCTAAAATATTACAGCCTTTGCTAGTGCATCAGAAGCTAATCCTCAAAACAAGTGACAAGTGATTGGACACAAGGAGGTAATCCTCAAAACAAGCTGAGGGACCCGCCTTTGCTAGTGCATCAGATGATCAGAAGCTAAAGCACGTGCTAAAATATTACAGCCTTTAGGGACATGATTACAAAAGACAATCTAAAAATCTCCTATCAACTCTATAATCTCATCAGCTTTTTGTTTTTTTCAATGCAACAGACCAGTCATTTCTATCCAATTTTTTGAGTCTTTTACACGTTATAACTTACTCTTTCTTTTTTTTTTCTTTTTTTCTTTCTTTTGTTTTATTACTTGTCAGGTGAAAGCTGGGCTTGTTTCATTCTCCACAAGGTTTAGTTTTTTTTATTTCTTTTATATCTACAAGTTACATATTACGTTTCATATGGCTAGTGATGATAGTTCATTGGATTTATTATTGTTAAGTCTTTTATATATTGGTTGGGTTTATAGTTTGACCTTAATTTGCATCTAAAATAATTATTTTAATAAAATATTATCTAAATGTTTAATTAATATATTTTTTTTAACAATGATTACATTAGAAAGATAACAAGATAACCTTAATAATATTGTTAAGTTCTTTTTGGTCATTTACACCAAAAATATTAGTTTAGTACTAAAATTATTATTATCATTTTTAGTATATTATTTCTATTATCATTTTTATATTTAGTAACAAAATATTGTTATTATTGTTACAATTTGTAAGCATTTGAAAAATTGCATTATAACTTAACAGTATAGTCAAGTCCTTTTTGGTCATTTATACCGGAAACAGCAGTTTTAGATTAAAATTAACCAAATGCTCAATTGATAGAAATAACACTTTTTCATTAGTTTTACCAAACACTTAATTGTGATTTTCAAAATCGTGTTTTCAAAATCGTGATTTTAAAATCGCACTTTTTAAAAAACGCACTTTTTCAAACAGCTAACCCAAACCCACCCTTAGTGTTCTTTAAAGAAGATATCTTGAGTTTAAATCTATTTCTTCCAATTAAAAAAAAAAAAAAAAAGACTTATTTATTTCAACTTAGATGAAATAAAGACAATTCTAGTATTCTTATAAAAATGACCTGGTTGATAAATTTTAATGCATAAAGATAGTGGGAGTTTGAACTTTGAAGTGATTGCTCAATATATCTTCTTGCTTCCCTAATTCACGGATTAGGCAATTAAAAACGTTTGGGTTAGTGTTATACTTATATGGTCCCTTTTACTGGGTAAATGAAAGCTACGGAATTTTCATATTATTATAGGTACTTTGTTTCTTCTTCCATTACCTTCGTGACATTTTATTTAATTTTTGATAATTTAATAGTTATAAAAGGAAAATTATAGAATGCTATCAGAAAACATTAATGGCATGCTCCCTCCTCTTGTATGAATGGTGGATCCTACTATGAAAATGTTGTATTTGACTATTTGTAGCTTTATCGTTCTATAATTACCCATATATAACAATGGGGGAGGGTACTTAAAAAAATAAAAAATAGGGCAATGGGATTCAAACCATATTTCTCCTCATACAGGAGAGCAAAACAATGTCTACTTTTTTTCCTCACCAAGATAGGTCTCTTCAGACCCACCCTTGAGAAAATAAATCTCAAATACACAATCCTACCTGCCAAAACTGTGTATAGGAAAATTCAAGAGAAGTTTTTAATGGGAATTGAACTCAAGATGTTTAAGTTTACAGTTCATCTCATACCTCCTACCAACTAGGCTGCACCTTGACGAATGGAGAGCAGACATTATCATTAAGTTACAAGACTTTTGGCTCATGTCATGTGCTTTTTACATCCATATGTTATATATATGTATATATATATATATATATTAAGCATTAATATAAAAGGGATACAGAGTGAGGAGCAAGGAATATAACATATAGACTCAAACTAAGTACTCATAATCAGTCAACCACCTCTGTGGGGTCTCGGTAAGGCCGTTTGGCCTGAAAATGAGTATGTGGTAGGAAAGTTGGACATCCATTACCGTCGCAACATTACCAACACAATGTCCATAGGAATTCAAACTTGGAAAGACATCTGATTTACATGTCAGACTCAATCAAATCCCTTAAGAGAAAAGCTTGTCAAATCCTAAGCTCCCATCAACTTGTCCCCTTAGGTCACTCAGTTATAGTCAACATTAAATGGAGACATAAGTTGTCCCCTTAGCCCGAAAGGTGTTGCCTAAGCAAAAATCCCATCAACGCTGAATATCGGTTTCTGCATGTCAAAACCGGAAAAACTAAATTTTGGGGACATGTGACAAAGGAATTTTGAAGGGAAAATGACCTTATAAAATCCTCCCTCCTAGAAAAATAGTTCACGCAATTTTTCTAAAAGTAAAAAGGAGAGTCAAAATTCTTTGGTAAAATATTTGTAATTGCTTAATTTAACCATCATAGTGACTTCGATCGAACCATCTTGGGACAACCTTCGCCACTGACAAAGGTGTTTCTTTCTCGTCATTTAGTTAGGTGCAGGCATTGTGATCCTATCCGACCACCTTAGAGGAAGTTACTCAAGCCTCTTTCATCTATGACTTCCATGTCCTTTCTAGAGCAAATAAGGCTATAGTCCAATGACACCTTTTAACTTCCCCCTCTTCTTCACCTTTCCCTTGCAATGTGTTAGTCCAGTCTCCCCTTTTTAAAAAAATAAAAATAAGTAAAAACTACTATTGTGGATTTAAGCTCATAATATAGACAAACACTAATTAAATCAAGGCTTTGTTGACTTGTGCAAATCCTTCACATACAATCTAGTGATCTAGCATGAATTTTGGTTTTGAGATCTAACCAATGCTTCAAAACCAGAAGCAAAAGATTTATTCAATGCTTTGTTGCACATGCCCCTCAAATGGTCGGTTAAAAAACTTGACTAGAATAATTGTTAAATCCCAAAACACCCTAACATTTTGGTTTTCAGGTTTAACCAATGCTTTATTGCACATGTCTCTCAATTGGTAGAATAAAAAACAAAAATATTTCTTAAATCCCAACACATGAATGCCCCAATTGTTTGTTTGCAGAGGAAAAAGATAAAAAAAATCTCTGCTCAAGGACAAGGGTTTCAAAACATTTCTTAGCCAAAAATAAAGGTCTTGGTCATCTACATTATAAAATTTGGATTATTATAGTATTTGTACCACGTGCCAGATGCCAGCTGTTGATCTTTTCCCGTCAACGTGGCAAATATATAATGGATATTAAAAATGTGATGGCGGCCTCTGATTGGAGTATGTTTACTCTAGTAGTCTATTCCATGTTAGCCTCCCAAGCTTATAGGGATTGCAGTTGCAGCCTTTTGTTGCACTGAATTGATAGAGAAAAAGATCCTGACGAGGCACACTCGTTTGGCGTTGGGCGTGGGTTCCACATGCTTCCATCCAGGCCTACACTAGTACACTACCATTATTATTATTATTATTATTATTATTATTATTTTCTACAGCTAGCTAATCCATTATCTCTCAATCATGAAAACAAGTACTGCTTCTGCTGACGCAAAAATCCTTTCCTAAATCTCCTTTTCTATTCTCTTTCCCCTGTAGGTTTATTGTTTACTCAAATATTTCTCTGTACTAAAATATCGTATAGTTAGTGAGAGGGTTATTTTACCATACCCACCTATTTTTTTGTGGGTACCAAACTTACTCAAATCTGAACCCTTAATTTTAATAAACTTAATTTTAACCATTTATTTAATTAACTACGTTTACCTCCTACCGGTTCAATAAGTTTTTTGTTTTTTCCTAAACTGCTTTTCTCTTTCTCCTCTCTCCTTCCCATAAAGCCACTATCTTTTCATTCCAAACAAACTAATTCTTCTGAGTCCTCTCTTGCACATTCACATCTACAATCACAGTAGAAAAAGATTAACTTAAATCCTGTTTTTTCAATCACGTTTTGCATAGTTTCTCATGGTGCGGGTGCTTTGGTATTGTTAGATTTGATGGGTTTGGGTTGTTGATGGGTGTGGGGTATTGCCAGTGTTGATGGTTGTGGGTTTGTTGGTGTGGTGGCTAGCGGTGGCTCGGGTTGTTGTGGATTCGCTGGTGCAGTGGCTCGCGGTGGCTCGTCGATTTTTTGGGTGGTGGATCGCCGGTTGTGGGTTGTGATTTGTGTGGTCTGTGAATTTTCCGGTGGGTATGGTGGGCTGTGAGGATGTTTGTGAGATTTCCGACGGGTTTGATTTGCTGTTGGGGTTGGATTGCGGGGTGGGTCACGGTGGAGAAGGGGTGGGTCTGTGGTGGCCGGGGAGGGTTTGGTGGAGGGGTGTTCCGGTTGTTTTTATTTTTTAAGAAACAACAACAACAACAACAATAATAATAATAATAATAATAAATGAAAACATTACTATAAATCACATGTAAAACAATAACCAAATAAACTTTTTGTTGTCAAAACTATTAAAGTATTATTCTTAAAAACAATTTTTCAAAACAAGAAATTTGATTGTTGTTGTTTGGTACTATTTAATTTTTCTAATATAATTAATAAAATAAAATAAGTATTGATAGGTACCATCAATTGTGATGTATTTGTGAGGTTGATACTAACTAATTTTTTAATATAATATATATGTACATATATATATTTTTTTAAATTATGGTATCAATTAATGTGATAGTAGGGTATTATAATATGTAATATTGGTACTTTTAAATGTGATGTTAGTATCATCAAATATGATACAAAATTAAGGTACTAACCAATGTGATGTTAGGTATCATTATTGTGATGAAGGTACTATTATATGTAATATTTGGTACCATTGCATATGATGTTGGTATCATCAAATGTGACACAAAATTAAGGTACTAACCAATGTGATGTTAGGTACCATTATATGTGATGTAAGGTACCATCATATGTGATAAAGGTACCAAGTACCTTAATTGTGATGAAAGTACTATTATATGTGAAGTGAATAAAGGTACTAAATAATATGATGAAGGTACTATCATATGTGATATTGGTACCATCAAATGTGATGATGGTACCATTAATGTGATGTTTTGGTAACCTTCTATAGCAGGTTACCTATTTAGAGGTACGGTACCCACGTGGGTACCGTAGAATGATCAATTAGGGGGATGAATATATTTAATTAATTAGGAAATTGAAAGTGAAGTGGGTTCATACTTATGGAGGTCAACGAATCAAGTCCGGTGAGAAAAAAAAAATGAAAAAAGTTGAAGGCATGTTTTTGCCTGCATTCTAATCTACTCTAATTACTTCACTTTATATTTCTCCAACGGTAGTAATAGTAATGAATCAAATGACACTAGTTAGTAACTTAGTACAGGTCAAAAAATCTCTCTAATGCTTAAGTTAACAAATGGTTCTTTCGAGAATAATAGATTCTTCGGGCTAAATGTTTCACATCTCAATTCCATTAGAATGACACCATGCCTTATGGAACGGATCATGGGGATGGACGTGGAGGTTGTCCTCTGAGATTGTCGGAACGTAGGGAGTGGGCTCCTAGAATATTCCCAGGAATATGGCATCAACGTACCGCCCTATTGGGCAATGAGGTCGTCGTGTGATGGTTGAAAAATCGCCAGGCCTATGCCCTCATCATGCAACAACATGAAACAATTGCAGTTAGCCCCATCTAATAACCATTTTCCCAAGATTGCTTTGGCCCAAAACGAAAGTAACTTCCCCCCTTCAAGTCTTGGGACTTCATCACATTCTTTCAAGTCATCTTGTTGAATATGCCCTCGTCATGTAGTATGTACACGTAGATAGTTTTATGAGTTACCACATAAGGGGGTTTTGGTAAAAAAAAAATGTATTTTTTAAAGTTATTCTGCCAAAGATGACCCGTTGGAAGGTAATTTAAAAAATATATCTCGTTTTTTGTGAAAATGAGATTGACCTGAATCTTGTTCTTACAAAAAAAAAACAAGATTGGTGTTGATCTAGTGATCTGACGCGGCCAAATATAAAAATATCTCCACATGGATCTCTTCTTTAACAAAGACGAGATTCAAAAAATAAATAAATAAATTCCCAATCTTGTTTTTTAGAGAAATGAGATTCAATTTTAAATTTAGTCCATTCCAAACTTTCTCATTGCACAACGACCAAATTTAAATTAATCTCGTTTTTATGAAAGATGAGTTTCATTAATTTTTTTTACACAATCTCATTTTTAGAAAAGACAAAATTCATTTAAAATTTTAAATCTTGTCTTTCCTAAAAACAAGATTCAACCAAATTTTGAAAAAACCGTACAACTAAATTTTGAATCTCGTCTTTCCTAAATTGGTTTGGAGGTAAAATTTATCAATTTCAAATTAAACCCTACAATTTCAAAAGTTTGAATTCAAATCTTGAAATTTATGATTGTAACAAATTGAATCTTATAGTTTCGGTAGTTTTAAATCGAGCCTTAACATGTCAATTTAAACCTTGGACTTTTCAGGTTTGATTAGGGGGTTTCGTTTGATAGGATTTTAAAAGTTAGGAATTAGATTTGAAACTAATAAAATTATAGTATTTAATTTGTAACAGTCTTAAAATTTCTCATAAAATATAAAATTTAAAATGTAATTTGCCCAAACAAAAGAAAAACCCACCAACCATGCAATTCTTCTCCAGCAAGACAAAACCACTGTATGAATATTTCCTTAATTCTGAGTGGCAGGTTTCTATGTCCCCGCGCGATCAAAATAATCAAATAAATAAATCAATCAACAACCTTTTATTAAAAGTTTATTTGAATTGTCCAGTACTATGATAATGACATTATTATATCAAATAGAAGATGAGACGAGAACGACTATAAAATGAAATTGAATGGAAAACTTTAGTGCAGGAAGGGTTGAGTCTGTTTCCTAACAACCGGTTTTTTTGTCAAAAATTGACGTTGGAATGGTGGAAGCCTTTCATTCCTCTGTTTGAGAGTGTAATATAAAAGAGATGAATTGGTGCATATGGTTTGGTTCCACCACCCTCAAATATGCGACCTGACAAAAACTATCTACTAATGACGAATATCTTCGTAAAGGTTGAAGACACACATTGTGTATTCTATTCTATATGATGAAGGGATCATACCATCAAGTCCTTTTTTTAATTTTCATTCATGCTTTTTGGAATTTTAAAGAAAACTATAATCAATAAAAATCTAAAGCTTATAAAACAGCCATTAGAGACTTGGGAAAATTAAGCATTAGAAAGAATTTAGATACTCTCCAGCTGCTCTGTACAATAATTGAAATACTACTTTTTATTTTCCTAAATAAATACTACCAAGTTATAAGTCACTACATATCTACAGCATACTTCACTCAATCAAAAATAAGTAATGAGTGACGTTACATTATGCTATAAAATATTACTTGTGAAAACTTAAAATCTCTCTTTGCCACCACAACCTTAGAAGATCCAATGCAATTGTTTTCCGTCGTATTGTTAATGGTAATGATATCATGATGAGGGTAATAAGATTTACAATTGTAATTCACACAAAGACAAACCCGGAAAAACTGTGCCTCATAGATATGGGACCTCGGTGAAACCACAAAAGACCAGACATAATACTCAAACTGCGGAACAACCTCAGATGTTTTATGATATGACAACTTCCTAACAAAATAGCCTATCCACTTCTACGCTTCGAACGGCTTTCGTCTCATGACTATTCAGTAATGGATGACACAAATTAAAGGAGCAAAGTTTCTTATAAGCTCTGTCGGCTATTCACAAACTTTCTTTTTGAGTCTCATCACGTTACATGGATAGCATAAAAACTGTCAAAACTTTGTCTTTGATATATATACATGAATATGTCAGATAAAAGAAATGATCTTTTATTGGGTGGCTCAAGTACTGGAGGTAGTGTGGTTATAGCTAGGTTATACTTTCCTTAAACCTTCATTATTGGGAGTAGACGAAATTTGATCTCGATGCATTTGTTTCACTTGTTATCATTTTATGATTGAAATTTTAAAATTGATGTTTCTAGATGAATGAAAATATTATTGAGACAATATAGATACTAGAATTAAGTAAAATTTATAAGGCTCCGTAGAGCACCAAGACAGAAGCATATACACCAACAAACATAAGAGCAACCATAGCTGTAAACCATAGCATAATTAATTTTGATAACAATGATTGAGAATGTCAGAGGGTGCATAGCCCAAGTAACTTTTAAGATAATTATATTGAATAAAATGTCTTCTCATGAACTAATAATTAGCCAAATTCATTATCCCGTATATAGTGAAAATCTTAATTAAAATGCTTCTACTCAATTCAGTTTTGCTAACAATACACGGGTTTCTCTTATATTTTTAAAACCTTTTATGTAATAACATATACTTCGGTCCTATATCCATCACTGATATAGCCTTAATTTGCTAATGATACAAATCCTTAGAAATAAGATCATTAGTTTTGAACCACAATCCCATTATCTCACTCTATTATTTTGATAACCCTCTAGAGTTCTTAAAGTACTCTATAAGGTAGAGTTCTTTAAATCTTAACATTTTATTTAAAATAAAGGGTCAATACATTGTCACATCATCAATCCACTACTAAAAACTTAAATTAGTATTTCAAATGCATTAAAACACTTCTTAACTATTAACGTTTATCTATTCGAAAAAAAAAAAAACTATTAAAATTTATCAAACGTTGCTTCTTTTTACTTTTTGTTTTGTCGTTTAACTCTTTTCTCTATAGCAGACATTAACATAAAAATACATCCTGCTATTTTCATCCCTAAAATCTAAAAGATTGCTGCCAAACTTCATTGCCAAAGAAGAAACTTTTATTTCCTTCATTGCCAAAGAAGAAACTTTTATTTCCTTCATTGACAGAGAAGAAACTTTTATTTCTTTTATGTATTTTTTTTCTCTGTTTACAAATTCCTCAATCTTTTTATTCCCAAATGATAGATCTATTAAATTCAAACTCTTAAAATCATCCATGGATAACTGTTGAAAAGCCAATGGATGCAAGGTATGTTTGTTCCATTTATGAGTTAAAAAAATCTGAAAATTTTAAGAATGAGAAGGAGTGTTTGGATTGATGATTTTATCGAAGAGAATGACATAATTTTTGTTGTGTTGATATTTGCTATAGAGAAAAGAGAGAAACGACAAAACAAAAGAATAAAGATAAACAGTGTTTAATAAATGTGAGTAGTTGAGAAGTGTTTTAATTCCTTTGAGGATCAAGATCTTCTAGAGTTCCTAAGGTACTCTACCATGTAGAGTTCTTTAAATCTTAACATTTCTTTTGCCACATCATCATTCCATTAACATAAACAAAAATTAATGATAAAAATAAAAATAAAAAACTCAAACTTATTATTTTCACGTTAAACCAAGCGCGTCTCCTTCACCATCCCTTCTCCCACAGCCAATCACCGACATTATATTCTTAGGCTGGGGTGAAAATTTTTACAACATCCATGCTCTCCTTTGGCTAACCACTTCCATAATAAAGAGGTGTCCAAACTAAAATATTGTTAAATTTGCTAATAAGTTTTCTATAGGTTCAGTCCACCATTTGAAAATCAAGCGTGAAATATGTGAGAATCAAATGGTTGTTCCAACGTTTCAGGAAGAGTGATGAAACTGGTTCTCCCTTTCCTTCGCCACTAACTATGAATAATGGTATTACTTTGATTAAACCTCTTAGAGAAAAAAATTGAGAAAGGAAAAAACATCTTAGGACCCCCAAATCTCAAATCTTGTACATGTCAAAGTAAGGATTCTCAAATCTTATACCTATCAAAGTGAAATCTCTAATCTTATAGCTATCAAAGTGAGGATTCTTTTACTTCAAGATTTATAACTAATATGATTGCCAATGCCCAATGGCATCTCAGGACCCCAACAGTATTATTTGAAACCTTTGACATCTGTAAAATTGTTATTTTCATATCCTTGTTTTCCATCTTCACTTCAAAGAATATATCACCGTCGTGGGAGGATGGAGAAGGATGAGGGGTGACTTGCTGTTACAGTTTTTGGGTTGTTTAATGTAAAATTGATAAGTTTGATATTATCCAAAAAAAATGAAGAAGATATGTTTGAGTTATTTTTATCATTATTTTTATAATTGTGTTAGTGGAATGATGATATGGCAAAATCTTAGCCTTTTATTTTGAATGAAAGGTTAAGATTTAAAGAATTCTACATGGTAGAGTACCTTAGGAACTCTAGAGGATCTTAATCCAATAAGTTATATACCCCTGCCGGCCTACCTTGCTTAGAACCTTAGTTTTGAGGTGGGATTTTGATCTTATAAATTCCTTCACTTGAGAGTTGAGATAGGAAACATGATACCATCTTGTTCTCTGTGTCTAGTAACTCTCTCTCCCTAGCTTATCCTCCCTATAAAGTGTTGCTATAAGCCCCATCCCAACCAATCTAACCAATACAAAGACAATAACGTGTTGCCCTCAAGAGTCAAGCCCCATCCCAACCAATCGAAAGCAACTCAAAGACACAGTTAATTAATAGAGCGCGTCAGTTCCTTTTTGATGTTTCTTGAGTGGCCTCAAACCTGGCCTCCTTTTTGGATATACCGGGAAAGTGCCAAATGACTAATAGCATAGCTTAGCCCTTAAATAAAAACTAATAGCATACTTCATATCAAATTTAGTCCAATAAATCTTCATTAATTTTGTGTTAATTTAAATTTATGGGGTTGTCAAGAGTTCTGTAACTCACTGATATTATCACATTTCCTTAATTTATGAAGAGAATTAGAGTTCAAATCCAACTCCTCATTATTGTAACAATAAATTAATAAAAAATTAAAACTCATGGGATCAATCAGTTTTTTTTTTTTTTTTTTTTTTTTTTTTTTAATTCTTAACAAATTGCTATATCATAAATTCATAACCTTGATTATTTCAAATTCAATGGTCACGTGTAGTAAAACTTGTTTCCAAAATCTTGCAACCATTGCAATTAAACAAGAAAAGAATACGGTGCACACTACTTAATGCACAAATTTCGTACACATTACCTAAAATGTGGATATATATATATATATATCAATAAATTATAAACATTTTTGAACATTGACATTCACAATTTGTAGTTATATACTTATACCTTCATATTAAGTGGTGCATACATATTTCTATATATATTTTTTTATGAAGTAATAATTGAAAAGTGGGATTTAAATTAACCTTAGATGTATAATTTGAATAATTTAAAAAACACAAAAATATATCAATCAATTAAATCACAAAACTCTTAACGACTTATACATATTTTAGTTTGCATAGTTTTTATTTTTTTGCAAAATAACGAAGTACATGGTTAATCAAAGCTACCGGTAGACATTTTTATAAGCAAAAAGGGTATATTTACGTGTAAGATCTAAGAAGTAGATTGTACGAGGAGGAAGTGTCTCCGTGTGGGGAACTGTGGCCAATGGGAAATATATATGACTCCACTTCTCCGTGTTCAACGCTTGTCCACTTGTCCTTCTCCATTATGCCTCTCTCTCTCTAGTCCGTACAATTGCACCCACATCAATGTCACATCGCACCGTCCCTCTTTCTCTCTCTCTCTCTCTCGGGTTTGGTTTTAAGGTTAACTCACTTAACTGTGAAAATGGCCTTTGAAGAACCTTCTGAACTAGCACTGTAACCTTGGGGTCACTTTAAAATTAAAAAGTCATTGGACCTCCCCTCGGACTCCACTTACTTGCCTTCTCAATGAATTTGAAGGAACAAGTATTTTAAGGTTTTTGGTTTCTACCTGGTACTTCTACCATTTTTTATGCGTGTCAACATGTGCATGCACTTGCTTCTTGCCTCTTGGGTATTGCAATCTGACATGCTAAAGACAATTTGGCCGAATTTTATATGCATGAGATTTAACAAATTTCTCTTTCTTGATATGGGGTTTGAGTTTACGTAATTTATCAATAACTAGAACAAGATGTGGGGATTAACGTGGCAGGTGCATTTTTTTCAAATTGGTGAAATTTATCCAGCTAAAATATATATTTTCAACTGGTATTGTTTTTTATTTTTTTATGAGAAAAATTATGGTTTAAATTAATCATCTCATAATTATCGAATTATCAAGAAAATAAACATATATTTTCAACTATTGAATAACAGGTTGAGACACGCTAACTAGGTGGTTTGATAAAGAATTCGGATTGAGTTTTCTAATACATTTCAATATTGGGTAAAAAACTGAGTACCTTGAATTTAGTTAGGAATAGATGGCTCTCACTTGGAAACTAAAGAGTACGTTTTATTTTTATATAGAAGTTGAAATGAGTTCTTTGACTACTCTTAGATATTCTTTTTTTTATACTAAGGGAATTTCTACATATATATTGTATACAAAACCTCCATACTTATATAGCACATACCGTCCTAGGAGCTTAACTTTTTAAATATAAATAATAGTGTTTCATTTTTATATAGAAGTTGAAATGAGTTCTTTATATGTGTTGCAGCATGTTACATCACTCATTATTTTGACTACTCTTTATACTAAGGGAATTTCCATATAGTATATATATACAAAACCTCCATACATATTTTCAAATCTAAATGACAGTGATTTAATTTTACCCCTCTAAAAGCCATGTAAAACGCATTTTGATTCAATCTCTATGAGGCCCCCAATTCTATGCAAGTGCATAGGTGCCTAAGTAGAGGCGGATCCAAAATTTTGTTTATGTGGAAGTAACTAAGAATTCATTACTACTCAGATAACTTCAACTATTGCTGTAGGCTCTCTTATTTTTCTTATTTTTTCAAAGTGATCCTATAATATTTTATATAAACAACACAGTGGGGTAAATACAAAAATTTTAGAGAGACAAATACAAAATATCTTAAAATTTTGAATTAATTTATAGGGTTTTTAATTTTGAAGTGGGGGAAGGTGCCCCACTGCCCCCACCTTAAATCTGCCCCATATGCCCAAGCCTTCAACAACAATGAGAATTAGTCTTCATACGTTAATTAAGAAAAGAGATTGTACCGATATATTTTACCAGTATCATCTATACATCTTCTGGTTCATCATTATTCTTTCTTTCTTTTCTTTTATTAAAGAAAAATTTATTATTACTACTAAAAAAATGTTTATTTATCCTCCTAAAACTGTAAGGCTAATTCAAAGGAAATAATTGTGTTCCCTTCTAGGGACGAAAGTGATATCTTGATCCTATTTGAGAAGTTGTGCTTTCAGTAACACGTATGTTGCGTATGCGAATAAAGGGGTAGAATACGATTTTGTCCAATAGATATATTCATGTAAACTTATCCAAGTCCCACTAAAAGTTACGAATACGCAATGATCTTTGCCGCACTTGAACTACTTGTCATTGAAACTTCAAAACTCTGGGCAAATAAATCACTTACTAATGTATAGATGATGATTCACCAAGGAGGACTAAGCAATATTTATAAATAATTTGCATTGTGTGTCATGACAAATCAGTGGTTATATGACTGATGTATCAATAAAATAACAACAGAGAACAAAGGTGGCTTGGGTGCCACCGACGGTGTGTTATGGGTCTAAGCACTCTAATTCTCAAGTCAGTGGTGATATTATTGAAAGCACTTTTTGAAGATATTATGCACTTAGATTTTTCATACTTGTATTTAGCTTGGTACTCTTAATTCATAAACTATTTTGTGGCGCATCTCCTATATTTGTATCTTTTATTTTGGTTGAGGCCTTAATGGCTTCATGATAAAGGCGTTGATACCCTATTATATATGGGCAAGATTGGTGGCACTGGCTCCATCATGACTTTGTTTCCCATGTATGGAGGTTACAAGCTCGGAATATTACACCTAGATTCCTATGTTGGTGCTCATCCTCTTGGTCATGCTCATCTCTGGAGCTTAGGATCCATGTCTGAGCTATTGGTGCCGCAGGCTCCTGCTCTTCGATTAGCTGACTCGTCCAATGAACCATAGGTTGGTCTAGGGGAGTGCTGAGGATGATTTGGATCTCACTCCGATCAGGTTGTCTTACTCGTGTTTATGTGACTTGGTTTGACGACCTTCTCCATATTAGTGTGTTTTACTTCATTATTTTAGCTTTGGCCCAAATAATACTTTCTTTTCATATAGTAATGGAATGAATAATGAATGGCAAGGCTGTGAACTCAAGATCCATTATATGTGTATACATTAGAAGTATACTAATTACTTCATAAGAAAATATATCAACAACAAAGTTTTAGTCTTAAAATTTTGAAATTAGTTATAAATACTCAACAGACTAATTGGATCGACCTCATATACTAATAAGATATGCCCTCAACTTGTGTTTGTAAAGGTTTCATTCATAATAAGTATTGATTGGCTCA
Source organism: Fagus sylvatica (assembly GCA_907173295.1). Taxonomy (NCBI): domain Eukaryota; kingdom Viridiplantae; phylum Streptophyta; class Magnoliopsida; order Fagales; family Fagaceae; genus Fagus; species Fagus sylvatica. The sequence goes on from OU015764.1 coordinate 26,270,750, forward strand.
CATCACTTAAAATATGGATAATATTATTCACAATTTGTGAGCATGTTAAAATTTACGGACAATAATGTCCATAATTTGTAGATAATATTAAATTATTCACATTTTGGTGTTATAAAGTGTAGGTGATGTGAACATATATTTTTCCAATCATAATAAAGACTAATATTTTGCACCAAGATTACTAGATTAGACTTCAAATCACCTTTGAATAATTCAAATGGTCAACAGTTTAATGGCAAGCATGTCACCAAAAAATTAAGCAATCGATGACCTGATAGTAGATGGAAGGGGAAGTAACTCATTGCCATGGACACCTGATGAATCACTCATGTTATAATCAATATTTTGTATAAGTAGTGAAATGTTGCTTGGAAGTAAATATATAGTGATTGATTGATTGAAAAAAGAATCTACCTGTATAATCACGGAATTATGTCAACAAAACTTTAGTACATTAGATGAGAATACTTTATAGGTCCATCTATTTCATTTTTTTTTTTTTTTTTTTTTTTTTTTTTTATATGGGGATCCATAGAAAGATTTAAAGAAAAAGAAAAGTGAAATGCAGTGGGGTATGGTGAGTCAATTAATATATGTATATAAGAAGTACAGAAAAATTATGCACTGTATACTAAAGAATGAGTAGGATTAAACAATATAAATTTGCAAAGGGTTCTCTTAAAATAAATAACAATTAGGATTAAACATAAAAACTCTAAAATAAACCACAAAAGGCAATAAACTAGCGAAGGGTTCTCTTAAAATAAACAAATTAGTAAAACTAAAGAATGATTAGGATCAAACATAAAAACTTTAAAATAAACCACAAAAGGCAATAAACTAGCAAAGGGTTCTCTTAAAATAAACCAATTGGTAAAAAAAAAACAAAGAATGATTAGGATTAAACATAAAAACTTTAAAATAAACCATAAAAGGGCATGTTCTCTTAAGATAAAACTTAGAAAGAATCCAAAAGTGGCAACAGAGTGATCAAAACAAGGAAGTGAAAACCCTAGATGGGAGAGTGGGGATGTGGGGGGACACATCCTTCATATGTGGCTGGGTCAGGGATGAGGGTCATCAGTCAGGGTCAGGGCCCTGTCAATTCCGCCCGCCCCCACTTACAAAATGCTTGTGGAGGACGCAAGATATCCTCTAAACACATACACACATTTACTGCTTAATAAGTTTTCAATTTCATTTCCCCAATTCTCTCAGAGAGAGAGAGTGATGCCAATTATTCTGTTGACATATGTGGTGGAGAGGCTTCAGAGTGGATTAAAGTTTTTGGTAAACTTGGTAAGCTTGGATTACGATGGATAACTGTTGTGGGCACAACCCATCTCTCTCTCTCTCTCTCTCTCTCTTTCTTTCTCTGACAAATCTCTAAGGCACCAAACAGTCCTCTCTCTTATTCAATACTCTTACCTTCTCTTCCTTCCATGAATCTCTATATATTTATATCCTACCACTCTCACTTCTTCATCTCATCCTTCTCTTCCTTCCTTGTGAGTCTTTTCCCTTTTACTACTCCTTTATACTTCCTTCTTCTTCTTTTGAGAGAGAGTTTATGCATAAAAGGGTTTCATTTTTTCAAATACCAAGTGGGTCTTTCATAAAAATCATCGACCAAGACAAGGGTATGAAGTATGAACTTTTTGATACCTTATATTTAGGTCTTTTCCTTTAGGGATTCTCTTTTGCTTTCATGGGATGAGATTTATGGTTAGGGTTAGGGTTCCTCCATTAGATTCTCTCTTTTGCATGGGCTGAGAGCCTGAGACTGACAAAGAAGATCTAAAAGACAAACAGTCACTGTTTGCTGATGGAGCATCATCAAGATTCACAAGCTTTTTGAGGGCTTTGTGGGGTGTGGACACCTTGTTTCCACAGCTCACTCCAAATGGCCTTTGATATGGGAATCTTGATGATGCTGCAGCGGCAATAAATGGCTAATATTAACAGGTTACTGAAGAAAGTGCACACAACTATATGGTACCAACTGTGAAGGTAATAATTTAGGAAAAAAAAAATTGTGAAGGTAATAAATCCTGGATTTAAAAAAAACCCTATTATTGTTTTATAATAGTTGAAACTGCAGCTAAATTTCTAGTCTAACACATGCAGGTAAGATTAACTTTGAATGTGGCTAGGGTTTTGTGTTGGTTAACCTTAGCTTGTACCATGTTTAAATGTTGTAGTTGTACATGATCCATATGGAAATATACTGGAATCTGTGATATTTGGAGATTTTCTTTTCTGTGATGAGGGATTGGGTGGTTTCTCTGAGTCTTTTCTGAAAAGGTTGTCCGTACTGAAAACACTGTGTCTCAGTTGGTATGTCTGTACTTTGGTGGAACGCTGTCACACAGAGAAATCATGTTGTTTAGTGGATATTTGAATATTTGTGTGTGTTTTTGAACGCTTCTAGCTTTTGCTTCTGGTTTTTCTTCCACACTCACTCAGGAGGGTCTTTGTTCTTTATTTTGATCTATGTATATAATAACAATCTACGCCAGTTTCATGTAAGTGACAAGCTTTTCAGTTTTTACAGCTTCTCTCTGATGTCTTTGGAATACACAGCAAGTAGAAGGTACAATCATTTTGTTGCTTTCGTACATAGAAATCATGTTGTTCCTCTGGTTGTTCTCTGGCTTCTGAATGTGTAAGCTACCCTTTTGAATGGGGGACTTTTTAGATTTGGTGTGGCTGTTCAATGCTTATATTTTCTTCAACTCTCTTTGAAACTTAAGGTTTTTTTCCCCATAATGAAACCTAAGATTTTGCTTACATTTTGTATATCTTGGTATCTAGTTCAAATCTGCAATCTTGTTTACATATATATATATATATATATATATTCATAAAGGGGAGTGCTTAGACTTTTTCAATCTTAGGGTTAGCAAGGCTTTGTTTGTTGTTTCTGGGGTTATTTGTTAGAGTGATGTTAGAGTAATTAAAGAAAACATAAAAAAATTATTTGGTTGTGGAAGGAAGTCAGATTTTGAAGCCACGTTTTTTTTTATGAACCTTTCCATTTCCTTGACTTCATGTCCTTGATCAACTTGGAAATTGACTACTAGACTGGTTATAAGATGACATTTATGATTTCGATGATGTTTCATTTCAGTGTGTTTAATTTGTACAAAAAAATTTGTATAAGACCTGACCAATAGAATTGACAGGAAAAAGTTGAGTTCTGTACTGGAGAACATTGAGGGGTCGGATTAATTAGCAATTAATTATGGAATCAGGTAGCAATCAATAATTTGTACTGGTTGTGTACGTGGGTACTGTAATCTCTATTGGAGTATCTCTATTTCATTCCATTACTATTAATTTTTCTAATTTGTATATAGAAACTCTTTTATACTTTTTGAGTTTGTCTAAGAAATCTACATCCTTTGTTTCTTTCACCTTCACCTATAAGATGTTGCTTCTTTAGCTCTGATCTCTCTTTCTTTTTCTTTTTTTCTTCCTATTATTATTTTGTTTATCTATATTCATATGAGTGTTTGAATGTGCCAGAAAGCCGAACGGTTACATTTATATATAATATATGCGTGTATGGGTGCAGATGCACACTCATTTGCATTCATGTGTTTTATATGAATTTGCACCATTATTGGTTCCCATGCCAGTAGATTTTTGAGGATGCTAATGATATGACAAAAACTTATAAATAAGATAAATTTAGAACCTCATGGAATGGATGGAAGTGGGGGAAGATGGTGAAAATATGCTAATCCATCCAAACATAGGGTTAGGTGCCTAATGTGGTTCACATTCAACAAATTTTGTAATTATCAATTTTTAAGTTCACTCAGTTTGAAATAGCAAAGGAGCATTAATATGTCCTAATTTACCATAGCTATTGATGATTCTTTAGTTTCACTTTCTAATACCTCATGTTTAATGTCATCTAGCTAGGTAAGTATATATATATATATATCGTAACTGCAATATTTTGAGTAGTACGTACATAACTTTCTTTCTAATTTCAACGCTTAGATACTTGTATGATTTTGTTGCATAATACTCTAGTTATGTATACATTTGACTGATCTAATATGCTTGAATTGTTTTAGTTGCTCTTGATCATATAATCACGTGCAGGCGGTGCAGCGTGGTAGAATGCCTGGTAATTGACGTGGACCTGTACGTCCACTTTTCTTTGTGCAGGTCTCGAAGAAATCCCATTACATTTTTTGTTGTATTTAGAATTTAGATGAGTCATTATTCAGAATACTTATTTCAAACGAGTACTTTTAAGTGTCTTACTGAATAGATCGGTTTTTTCTTACTTGTTCTAAAATCAGTGGTGCCAGGCAATGTGATTGTACTATCTCATCTTTAGTGGGATATCAGAACTGCATCTAGTTTTTTTTTTTTTTTTGATTACCGAACAGTGTAGCACTTCTAAACCTGGTCATGTGGCTATTGGTTTTTAGCATCTACTTGTTAATAAACATTCACATATATGTATATTATGGAAGAAATATATCATCTGAATTATAGTTTTACTTAGTCAGCAAAGCCTTAAACGGAATGTTTAATTTTGAGGGTTTGCTTTGTTAAAGGACTTTTTATTTATTTATTTAAGATTTCCAATTTATGAGTAATTTCTTTTCAACGATTCTATAAGTTTAGCTGTAATATGTTCAATGACAGAAGTTGATACAAGTTCAATCAACTTGGTGAATGGATGGGTTAAGAAAGGTGAATGAAGAGTATAGGTAAGTGAACAAAATTTTCGCCTAAATCGGAAAATTTCAACACCTAAAAATAGATTCTCTCATATTGGTTTAAAAGAAAACTTTGTTTAAAGTAATTTGTTAAAAATATGTACCTATTCAAAAGTAACAAGTCTAAAGATAAAATTTTCTTGTTCACAACCTCCTGACATGCCATGTTGTGAGTAGCGTATTAGTCAATTTCTTTTTTTGATAAATTGATGTCAGTGATAAGCTCGGTTGCATGTGATGGTGCTTCAATTTCAAACAACACATCATTACGACAATTATGAAAAGATTTCAAACAACTAGTCATTACAAGAATAATGAAAAATAGTTGTGTCTCTGACATTACTAATCCAAAAGTTGAGTGTTCTAATAATGTGATTCATTTATGAACAAGAATTTACTTGTTCGTAATTATGAATCAACTAACACAATACTATATATTCCATGATTAAGTCATCCAAGTACCACATTCTTTCATCATTGTTAGATTTGAATACAAACAAATCAACGTGGTATCCCACATAAAATACGTACTTGAAAAGGAAATAGAGTGGTGGGGGATCTGACATTGATCTGTACAATCTCAGATTAATGGCACTGTGGCGCTCAGTTACCATCTTGCTAATTTCTTATGTGCATTTGTAGCAAACCTATTGTTTGCATGGACGGAGTGCCTCATTCTTTTGCAACCTCAAAGATTAACATATTCGAACTTATGTGTTGTCATGTTACAACAAGTATGGAACTAATACATTGGCTTCAAATTGCTGATAACGAGAGAAGTGAAAAAACAGAAGAAAAAAAAAAAGCCATGCAACCCACCAACCACCAAGTGTGTGTACCTTAAATTGCATTGTCTCCGACAAAGAAAAAATAAAAAATTATGGACATCGAATTTGCTGGCATTGGATTCAATTATAAGGTCCTTTTTGTTCTGTTGCCCCTCGTTGTACCCGTTACATTAGTTATTACTATATTAATATTAGAAAGATAATAAAGAGTATATATATCCAATGCCGGGTTACAAAGCATTTAGAGCATTCTCAATGGGTTTACTTAAACCCAATTTCAAGTCAAATATAGCTGATAAGCTTCAAAAATGGCTCCCAACATATTAGCAACACATTAGCCAAAATGGATTTTTGCTACAGTACCATTTTTACCTAGACACTGTTCATTTACCATTTATTATTTTACTATTTCCCATCCCATCTCTTTCCTTTCTCTCTCTCCTTTAATCTTTCACTTGTCATCTCTCTCTTCTCTTTTTTCTGCTTCTTCTTCAGATCGGTGATGGTGATGGTGCTGTGTGTGATTTTGCCCTAATGTGCTGGCGTAGTTTTGGTTTTGATGATTTTCTGTAATATTGTTGTGAAAGTTTGTACATTTGTTATGATTTTCTGTAATATTACTGTGAAAATTTATAAATTTGTTGGGTTTTTTTTGCTAAAGTTGTTGTGGGTTTTTTTTGGGTGCTTGTTGGTTTCAGTTGAGTAGAAAATAATAATAAAAAATTATGAAGAAATAATATTTAAATAAAATAGAGTTAAAAATAGAGAATCAGATGGAATGTGTTTTAAAAAGTGATTGAGCAAAATAGAAAAAATAGCTTTTTAAGTCAAAATTTGGCTTAAATTTTACACGAATGCTATTAGATTAGGCTGGCAGAAATATCCTCAAAATTAAACCATGATGTCATGGCTTTGCTCAGTCTATCAGTCAATTGGCAGCCGGCTGAAGTTGAAACTGTTTTTACTGATTGTGTCATGGTCCCTTGAAGCAAAAGGACCAACTGGAAACAGTACATACATGATTATGTTACTTGGATGAATTATCAATAAAGCAGGTAAAACCATAAAGAAAATTTGTGTTTTTTACTGATTGAGTCATCATGATCCCTTAAAACAAAAGGTCCTGTACTTCATAAGTCATAAGTCATAACTCATCTCAATCCAAATTAATGTAACTCATTCAATACATACTAATTTATTTGAATCAATACAACGTATCTTTGTCATTATTTATCCAATACTAATCATAACAGATTCAATCCCAAAATTGTTTTCATAAAAGAACCAAAAATTACCAATATACTACAAGCCTTTTGGCAAGTTATAGAACAGTTAAAATATAATAAGAAATTTATACTAATACCATTGGTATACATAAGAGGGCTTCGTGCGGTACATTATTGTTGGTGTATATAACAGGGAAAGGAGTGTATGGCCAAAGTGGACCCAAAAATGATACTGATTTAATAGGGGTATCCAATGCCCATAATAGAAGTTCCCAAACCCAAAGAAACCCACTATTCACGACACTCAGTACATCACGTACCCCTATGATAATCAGTGAATTTTGCTACCCCAATGGTACAATAATTTTACCCATTAAGAAAGGAACTGAGAAACACCATCCGTGTTTGCTGCTACAATTTCAAAATTTTCAAACAACCACTCATTCATGTGCAGTCACCTGGTAGTATTATTGCTTTCCAACAATTTAATTTCAATAAGTTTTCATGCAAGGTGCGTGCCAACCGTTACAATTTCTATTCCTTTTAATGTGAAAGTGTACAGCTTGTGATCATAAATTGCATAGCTTAAAGTTCTCTCTTAGCTGCCCATTGATCTTTTTGAAATAAAAGTTGGTCTTGGCTGCTCAATGAGGTCTCGAATTTAATATTCTGTACGGTACTGGCCGTCATGGACTCATGGTGGTTAATTTGAGTTAAAGTAAAAGAGGGCAAGACCCATATGCATGATTGAATTCACCACTCGAATGAGTGGGCCTATCGAGGCCGGGCTCAAGTTTTTCTTGGGCCTGTTCAAGTATGGTACAATTTAGTATCTAGGTCCAATGTGACAACTACTAACTCGATGTGCAAAACTCAAGCCCAAAAAAAAGAGGGTATTGCCTGAAAAGGAGGTTCTTTCATTCTTTAAGCCCAATAATCGGCCCATAGGCTAGGCTAGCAATTCGCAGAATGTAGCCATGAAGGAGAAAGGAAAATAAAAGGGGTTATTAATTTGGGCAGGTGACTCGATTACATAAAAGTATATTATGAAAATATCACGTGACTTAATATTTTAATTAAAATCAAACTCTATTACCAAATTTTCAAAGAATCTAAAGTATTATTCAATCTAAAATTATATTATAAGTTCCCTTCAGTTTCTTTGGTAGGTTGCTTGAAGCACCAAAATTTTACAGGTTGCTGGTGCTGGCACATAGTCACCCTTGCAATTTTGATATGAAAGAAAGAGATTAACCAATCATGTCCTCTTGCAAATTCAGTTTGCAATTTAACAAATCAAACCAAGAAAAATGACTTTGCATGATAAAAAAGCCTACTGCTAAAATTAAAGCCTGCGTTACAACTACTTTTACAACCATATATATATTTCTAACTTATTACAACATTTAACATATTTCTACGAACATTCGTGGATTTCTCAAAACATAACCAAAAATAGAGAGGTGTTACATAATAATTTACAAAATTAAGCAGTTAATTGTGCACACCTACCTATTTATAATAAGTCAGTGACACTGACACACCCAGCCTTCAAGTCCAAGCACAAGCTTCCCTCCTCCTGGGTGCAATCTCAAACAGAACCTCGAGATCAGGTGGCTGAAAATAACCATTCTTAGGCTTTTTCATCACATAGGCCGTTTTCTTCTTCTTCGGAGCTGGTGGGCAAGCTGAAGCCTCTGGTATCTGACACCCACTATGTCTAGGAGTGCTGCAACCCTCTTCAACAAGAAGAATCTCCATTGTACAAACTCAAAGAAAACAAAAAGAAGTTTCAGAGTTTTTTAACTCTAGAAGGAGTACTAATTTGGAATGTGTGACACAGTAAGTCTTTGTGACTTTTTAATGTAGTAGGAATTTTTGGATTGGACCTTGCTTGTTCCGGAAGGTGCTGTTTGACTTCTCCAAACGTGTGGTGGAAGCAACTGAAGTCAGGATTACGTGGCACATAGGTGGCAAAAAAAGAGTAATGAACTTTTGCCACGTGGACGCGCAAGAAGCTTCATGGGAAGAGGGTGAGTTTGAATCTAAACCACACGTTTTTGTTTCCCTCCTATTTTGGAGGCTTGGGATGCCTCATATTCTATAGTGTCGGTCTCAAGGGGGGGATTGGCTATGGGCTAAGGGGTATGGCCCAGTTGGGTTTTGTTTTGAGATGTGGTGGAGGATGACAGCACGTAGAAAGTGACTTTGACAACGTCGTTTTTGTATAAGACATCACCGCCAAGTTAGTTTGAAAGTGATAGAAAGTTTTAAACTTTTCGCCGACTCTCTTCTTTGGTACAGTATCCGGGTTGTAGCCAGCTTGTTATTGAGCATTGACACATTTTGACTAAAAATTAATTTCCAGTGAATTTATTATAACCTACTACATAGTGATTAATAAGATAATATATTTATATTTTTAGTTATATGGTTTATTTAATGAGTTATATGACTTATTTAAATAATACATGTAAGATAAAATTTGGTTACAAACTTGCTACAACCCACTATATAATAACTAATAAAATCATCTACTTTTATTTTAATCACATGAACTATTTAATGAGTCATGTCACTTTGACTACATTGTTTTTTATAAGACATCACTGCCAAGTTTGGTGCCCCAAGTGGTAGTTTGAAAGTGATAGAAAGTTTGAACTTTTCGTCGACTCTTCTTCTTGGTTACAGTACCCAGGTTGTAGCCAGCTTGCGATTGAGTATTGACACATTTTGGCTAAAAATTTATTTGTAGTCAATTTGTTATAATCCACTACATGACAATTAATAAGATCATTTATTTATATTTTTAGTCACATGGTCTATTTAATGAGTTATGTGATTTATTTAAATAATACATGTGAGAGAGAGTTTGGCTACAAACTTGCTACAATCCATAATATGACAACTAATAAGATTATCCACGTGTACTTTAGTTACATGACCTATTTAATGAATCACGTGACTTTTTTAAATAATACATGTGGATAGTCTTATAAGTTGCCACGTAGTGGATTGTAGCCAAACCTTGTCCATACATGTGGATGGCGTTATGAGTTGTAATATAATTGGTTGTACTAAACTGACTACAAACTTCTGTTTTTATTTTATTATCAAAGTTAAATATTATAAACTTAACACTGTAATTACTAATTACTACCTAATGACACATTATTTAAATCTATTAGAATTGTTTTTTTTTTAAAAAAACTTATACAACATAAAATCATTAAAAAAAAAAAAACTATTTTTTATATGAAATTTTTGTATTACAATTAGCCAATTGAGAGTTTTTATTTATTTATTTTAAAATCCAACAAATATGAAGATGACAATAGCCATATGCATTGTAATACAAATTATTGCACATTATGTATTTGTTAGTAAATAGTCATTGAATGAAAATAACCTCCCCGCCTCCTTTAGCTGCTCTAACTTTAGCTGAAGATCACGCAAAATTCCAGGCAATGCACATTATGTATTTGTTAGTAAAATTTTACAATACGCCTCAAATCCACACGTCTCACATGTCCTTCTATATGAATAGGCTGCTTCCCTGAATCATCAAATTCTGCAGCAACTTCTCTGCACGCCCAATCGTAGAGCTCAGTGATACCACCATCATCCTTCACATGTTAACATCTTCAAACTCATTCCAAAGCTCTTCCTCAGTGATAACACCATCATGTTCATGTTCTTCTATATTCAACTTTCTAGCACAATTCTTAAGATCCAAATTGACACATATAAGCGTGTCATTCAATACTTGATGTTCCAGTTCTGTTCTCTGGCTAGCTTTCGGTATATCTTCGTTCTCGTTCAAAACCCAATAATAACTGGGGCTTCCAGCCTTCTTTAGGATAGTCGTTTTCTCAAAAAACCTTATAAAATCATTGAACTCATGTACAAGATCACCCGAAACACCAGCGTTTCCAAATATATTGGCAATGTCACTTTTCAATTGGCTCCATTCAATCTTTCCATAACGATATCTGCAAAGATGGTTCAGAAATTCTATATATGTCCAACCAGATAAAGCCTTCTCAATTTTCTTGAACAAAATACGTCCTCGCTCGCACACGCCTTCAAAATATGCATGCCTAGACATTCTCTGTGTTTGAGAAAAAGAGAGGAGATGGTTGATGTTATTGATTTATGCAGTAAGCTTCAAGTTCAAGAAAATCAAATCAAAGCATGCATATCAAGATTTCACATGACAAAAAGTTGAAAGGATATGAATTGTAACTGGATTTTTGCTATTTAATGATATTAATTGCGTATCAAGATTCAAGAATAGAAAAAGAAACCCTGTAAAAGATTTTGGTATAGTTCTCTAATATCTGTTATACATGTATCACTCTGTTAAAAAACAGGAAAGAAAGAATGAAAGAAAAAGAGAGTGCAGTAGGGGATTTCGCAAAAGTCACAGCCTCAAAGTAACAGAGAAATGAAATTGAAAGGAAGAAGAGAGAGGAGGGAAACATACCTGGTAAATGAGAAATTTGTCTTTGCCTGAAGCTCCCTCCTTTGGTGAAACCCTGAGAGAGGTCTGTTGTGTTGTGTGGAATGTGATTCAAATGGGATGTTTTAGAATTTGTAAATGTGGAGGGTGGGTTGAAGTTTATATATACTATACTTTTATTTATGTATACCACAAATCAACGGAGTGGAGCTAATTGAAGATTTTCTAAAGAAAGTAGTGTATCTAAAGCCAGATAGAGAGAGAAAGAGATTCAAGATTGTAATGGCTTAGACAATTAGTCATTAAGCCCTTGATTGAATATATATAGTTGTTTACATTTTGTTTTAGAACCTAACAACTTCTTAACAACTTAACTAATTCTGTTATGACTGATTCCACAATTTATGGGAGACACGTGCTTCTCACGTGTCTTGTTAAAGATCAACATATAATGTTACACACTATGCTACAGTCGTTTGTATAAGAATACAAAGGTAAGGTCTTTAAGCTACATGTAGCACACTCTATCTTCAATACTCAAGACTAAACTACATGTAGCAGACCATATCTTCATAAACGACATGTAGCTGGCTGTATCTTTATCACTAATTGATACACAAAACGACCCCTCTCTCTCTCTAGCTTAGAAAAATTGATAACACCCTTCTAATTTCTTTGATTCACAGAGTTAAATTCCATCAAAATTGGAAAACATCACCCAACTGCTAAGACTACCTTCTTCAAATGCATCTTCTCAATCTTTTTAGAGACTCTGAGGTTGAAATGATTTTGAATTTAATACGCCTGATTACGGAATTTCAGTAAATTTAAGATCAACAACAATGGTTTCTTTACTTATCAATACATACATAAAATACTTATGGTTCAATTCAAATCAAAACTTCTAATTTCCAATTGAATTTCAACTACGTTACCAATTACTCTAAAAGCATAAGTTGATAGACAATGGTGTAAGTTACTTATTCACAAATTCCAATAATCTTATTGCCTAATTATGCACCAAGTTTTATCCTTACCTACTTAACAAAAAAATAATAATAATAATCAAGCACTAAATTGTATTGCCGTAAATCCAAACAAAATGGCAAAATTCTTTAAACTCTCCAATTGGTACCCAATCAATCACAATATTGATGGTGTGAGAGGAATTTTCTATTATTCAAGCTTGAAAATATACAGAACTACTAGTCTGGAAATATACACAAGACTGAAACATTAACGATGCATGGGTGTACAAAAAGAAGATTATGCGGTATCACATATTTCCTTGTGAACAATCATCTTGAATTTAAAAGTAAAAAGCCTCGCCGCTTTCTTAAACTCCTCTAACTTTTTCCGAAGCCGAGGTACAACTCTAGGCAATGCATCTCTTGGATTGTCCTCCAGGATTTGAGAAAGATCATCAAAATAAGGAATACCGTATAATATCTGAATACGCCTAATATCCTCATATCTCAAGTGGCTTCCTAATCGAATAGGTTTTGAATCATCAGCTTGAATCATCATCTTCTGCAGCAACTTCTCTGCAAGCTCAGTCGTAATTCTCAGTTTTTCCACTGTCATATCCAACTGATATTTATCATCTTCAAACTGATCCCAAAGCATTTCCTCCAGAGTACTTATTCTCGTCTTTCTAGCACAACCCTCAAGGTCATATTCGACAAGCATCAATGTGTCATTCAGTACTTGATGTTCCAGTTCTGTTCTCCAGCTAGCTTTCGGTAAATCTTCGTTCTCGTTCAAAACACGATAACTGGGGTTTTCGGGCTTCTCACAAAACCCCATAAAAACACCGAGCTCATCCAAAAGATCACCAGAAACACCAAATATATTTGCAAGAATATCTTTCATTGGGCTCCATTTATTCTCTCCAGGAATCAATCCGTAACTGTGGCGCAAAGATTCTTGATATACTGAACTAGAAGATAAAGCCTTCTGAAATTTCCTGAAAAAAATAAGTCTTCGCTGGTGCTCGCCTTCATCCATCTCGTTAACGATTCGCCGCAAGAAACTTTGTTTGAGAAAATGAGAGAGGAGATGGTCGATGGGGTTGATCTTTTTCAGTGAGCTTCAAGTTCAGAGAACATCAAATCAAAGCATGCGTATCAAGATTTCACATGACAAAAAGTTGAAAGGATATGAAATATAATTGGATTCAAGATCAAGAATAGAGAAAGAAACTCTGTAAAAGATTATGGTGTTGTTCTCTAATCTCAGTTATCACTTATCAGTCTGTACTAAAAAAATAAATCACTATGGTCAAAGCTAAATCTCTCATGAAACAGCAAATCAACAAATTTGGGGAGAGAAAAAGAGCATGAGATTAATAAAGAAAAGAAGAAGAAGAAGAAGAAGAGAGTAAGGAGGTTTCGGAAAATGAATGGAGGATAATATATATATATATATATATATATATATATTTTATGGTGTTTAATAATAAAATAATTAAAAAAATGTTAAGATGAATTAAATAATATTAAAAAAAATATTGAGGTAACAGTTAACCAAATTAGAGTAAGTGAGATAGATGAAAAGACTCATTGGAAAATAACTCAAACATAAAAGGGTCAAAATGAATACTTTCAAAATTAAGAGGTCAAAATGAAAATATCCCAAAGTTAGGAAACCAAAAATAGACATAAGATTAACTAATCACACACTTGCGGTGATGCAATTCTTCTAGAAGAGTAAGAAATCATCTTCAAATAATGGATGAGAATGGCTTGGGCCACTAGGAGAAGATTTAACTGGAATCCAATCCCAAGCTTGACAACAATTGTACATAGAAATTCCGAAAAACTTCTTTCATACATAAAATAATTATATATAGAGATAGTGGATTAGCTTGGCTAATAACTTAGAGCATTCCCAGTCCATGAGGTAAACACGCCTCTTAGTTATTTTACCTGTTAGTGTAGCAAAAAATCACTCAAAGAGGGCTCCCATTCGATGTTTTACTTTAGCTAAAAAAAAAACAAGATGCTACAGTACTGTTCATCATATAAATATATTTTTTATTCTATTTTATTCATACGCTATCTCTCTCTCTCTCTCTCTCTCTCTCTCTCTCTCTTCTCTTCACTTTCTCAACACCTCCTTCATCCTTCCTCCTTCCTGATCACCCTTCGCCAGTTCACCATCGCCATAGTCTCGTCACCACGTCTGCAGAGCCACCATCTCTTCCTTTTTTCTTTTTTTTTAATTCATCCCTCTCTCTCTCCTCTTGATAAAAAAATCAGAAACTCTCTCTCGCCTTTGTTTTTGTTCTCTCTCAGAATCTCACTCTCATGAATCAACGGCAAAGATTCATCTTCCCAAGCAAGCCTCAGTCATCATCATCATCGGGCAAGGTGCGCAATCATGTCTTGGCGTCTTTTTTCTGGGTCGAAGCGATTGTCTGTAACTCCGACAAGATTAGATTGGGCATCGGCGACCAGTGGCGGCTCCAAGAATTTTTTTTCAAGGGGGTCATTAAAAAACTGTGATTTCCTTATATATATATATATATATATATATATATATATATATATATATATATAACTATATAATATATATATATATATATTCCATAGTAATAGCAAAAAGAATAAAGGATAAACTATAAGACATTCTCCATATAATATGTGGACAAATAGACAAAAAGAACTAAATTTAATTAAACTATGAATTTATGATTAACTAAATTAAATGCACTAACCACTTAAGTTATTAATTAACCACTCACAAGTAGCATCAAAAGGAGTAAGATCTTACCTCACAACACATAAACAATCATTCACAATACCAAATCATTACAACATCAAATGCAGAAAAAAAAAAAAAAAAAAACCCTATCTGTGAGAACCTCGCCCCTTTTCTCAAACCCGAAGCGAAAACCCCAAAATTGGTTTAATGTGATTTTGGTTTCGGTTTGGAAATTGAATTGGTAGCATGTCTCAAATGATGGGATAAAAACTTTAATGTTTTAATCGACCCTTGAGGTTGAAGGTCAATGTGACATGTTGTTTGTGGAGTCGCCACTTAATTTATTTTAAAGGACAAATTAAGAAATTCTCAAGACAAGAGTAATGTAATCCCCTTTTATTCCATTTTAGAATTTGTACAATTGCTAAATGAAATAGTGTGTGTAAATGTGACAAATAAAATTCCCCTAGAATCCAATTTAAGAAAATAATATTGTATGAATTTCCTACTTACAATCTATGTAAAAAGAAAATCAAATGTTGTTATAAGGCACTATGTATGCAAACCAAGGTTTTGGTTCAGAGGCTTGATTACAAAGTGGGAAGGTATTAGGCACCCCATTTTGCCTGATTTACATCGGTCCTCTTATATTAAAAATGGCCAAGCATGTTGTAATGTCAATGCATGTATGTGTATGTTGTGCAAACAAATTAATTTTAATTGTCCGTGTTGTTATTATGTTGGTTGCAATATGATGTTCATGTTATAGTTGTAAGCTTAAACACATAATCATAATGAGCTTGTAAATATAAACACAAGAAATTAAAATATAATGTAAGCACAAAAAATCAAAGCATAATGTAAGCACACAAAAATTAACGCATAAGGGTTAGAGAACTAACCCACATGCAAAACAAAATTAAAATCAAGTATGGCTTTACAACTTGTGTGGTTGTGAGCTTTGTGACTCAATGACTTAAAGGATGTATACAATTTGTGGGTTGTATGGGTAATCCTAAGAAGTGTTTGAGTATGTGGGTTGGTGGAAAAATAATTCCAAACCTAAGTTATAAAGATGATGAAGGGTGAACCAAATCAAAATGATTTTTTCAACCTTTAAAACCTTTAAGACTTTTGGAGAGGAATTTTGGTTTAAGAAAACTCAAGTGTAAATATTTTCCAAGTCTTGGTTCCAAAAATAATGAAGGGTGAGTTAAATCTAAAAGATTTCTCAACCTTCAAGAGCTTTAGAACTTTGAAGAGGAGGGTTTGCTTCAAAGAATTTTTCTGCTTCAAAACACTCTTGAAAACTCTCCCTGTTTCTCTCTAATTTTTCTCTACACTTTCCCACCCCTTTGCCTTGAAGACCATGGTTGTATTTATAGAGAAATGGGGGTGTGAAAGGGTCAAAGAGGGGTGGAAGGGGCTGCTTTTTTGCCCCCCCACCAGCTGCCTCTCGTGCATGCCAACCATGCCTTGTCTCCCTTTACTGAAAAAAAGACAAAAAAAGTGCAGAAATGGGTCTAAGGACACAGTGCCGGCCAGCACTGTGTTTTAAAATCTTAGTGCCGGCCGGCACTAGGATTAAATTTTTGAGTGCCGGCTTAAAAATTGGAGTGCCGACCGGCACTGTTTTGAAAAATTAGAGTGCCGTTCGGCACTCCATTTTAGGTTATTGAAAACATTCTTTTTTTGACTTTTTTCAACTTACCTCTTTTGGCCATACATTGTGGAACGTGCATGGGCAGAAAAACTGATTTTTCTGCCATTCCAATTTCTGCCATTCCAAAAGTATTTTTGGAATGCATGAGTGAGATATAATCTTATGTATGTATGCATATTTAAGCTAACGCGGACCCGAAGCGTTAAAACTTTGATTAGCGATAACTTTCTCGTTTGTGGTCCGATTTGAGTGCATGACGCGTCATTTTGATCGTGTTGATCTAAAGACTCATTTGAAATTATTTTGGTGTCAATCGGATGTCCCGAGAAAAATCGGGCCGAAACCCTAGAAATACACGAATTTCCGTGCCGAAACGCCCGGAGTCCAAATCGAGTGCAAGTCGTGTCGTTGTGATCATGTTGACCTAATGACTTGTGTGAATGTATTTTTATATCAATCGGATGCCCAGAACAAACTGGGACCAAAAACCCTAAATGTACACAGATTTCCGTGTCAGGGTTCGTTTTTTGGATTTTCAGTTCGTAAAGCCCCATGTACGTTATAATTGAAATGTATGTGACAAAATGAGGTGTCTACACTATCATCTACTAATTCTTTCGTTGAGAAATTTTTTCAAATAAATAAAGTGTAAGTGAAAAATGAAAAAATTGTAAAGTATTTAACTATAGAGCCCAATCCATCCAATACAAAATAAATTCAATCCAAGTTATTTCTATCAAATACTAACTATGACCAACAGAAAATCACCATGGGTATTAGAGAAACAAATAATATCAAGGAGATGCTAAGGGCGAAACCTCATCAACAAAAATTAAAGAGTGCTCTTAAGAAAAGAAGCATGTTGCATTTATTTAAAAAGAAAAAAAGAAACATTTATACAAACAAATGACCAATGCTTACTTCGGAATAGGATTCTCTCCATTTACAAATCTCTTAATTTGTCAATTTCATGATTCATATTTTATTTCACAAATCTAACGATATATAGAGTGTCTCGTCATTTAAAATTTTAAATGACGTGACAGTCTGTATATTGTTAGATCTGAGATATTTAATCTAGACCATGAAATGGAGACTCTCTATTTCATTTCAAATGGAGAGGATCCCTGTCCTGCTTACTCCATAATGGATTGATAATCCAATATTAGTAATTTATTTTTAGGTATATTAGGCATATTTTAGTTGAAATTGGGTTTTGAATAAGTCAATGTGGATACTCTAAGGTAAGTAAATTTATGCTTTTTTAAAAAAATTAATTGAATGAAATTTGATTGGGCTGACTAAAAAAATAGGTTATTGATAACCAGTTGTAATTATTTGGGCTATTTTTGTTATTGTTATTGTTGTTGTTATATGGTTTAATTTTTGTACGTTGTTATTATTTGACTTTTTTTTTAGGGGTTTAATAGAATGAATTTATTGGGATCTCAAGTTAGAGGGTTCAATACTTTATCTCAAGGGGTTCAGTACCTATATAAGTATTTAACAAAAAAAAAAAAAAAAACCTATATAAATTATTTTTGGGTAAATTACACCGACACCCCCTTATTTTAGCTTAAGGAAATGACACTCTGCTCCCAAATTTGCAAAATAATTAACATTCGGCTCCCTTTTCCCCAGTTTTTAAAGGAATATTCTCATTTAAACTTAAAATAATTGGAATATATCTTTCTTTTTAACTTTGGTTAGTTAGGCATTGGTTAAAAAAATTAATAAAAAATAAACAAAATAAATAAATAAAAAGGGGTAGAGTGTTAATTATTTTGCAAATTTGGGAGCGGAATGTCATTTTTCCAAACCAAGGTGTAGCGAGTCTAGTTTCCCCAAATGAGATGTTTGTGGATAAATCCTAATCAGCAGGTATTTGAAATTTCCAAAACTATACCTGGCCCACGTGGCAAAAGTTGAAAATTTAGAGAGAATAATGAATAGCAAAAAAATAAAATAAAAACAAACGGTTGGGAAAGCTAAAAGAGACTAATTTTTCATTTTTGCAATCCTAGCGCTATGCCTTGAACAGTTGAACTCTGTTGTTCTGACTTCTCATCTCTCAGGGACTCTGAACATCTTTCTTCTACTATCACCAAAAACAGCTGCACTATTCCAAGCAAAGCTGAAATAAGGTTCGTTTACTCTGAATTCCACTTGCTTTGCTAACAATACTCTTTTTTGTTTATAATTGAAGTACTAGTTGGAATTAACAAACATCCAAGTGCACCCGTTTGGTTGTGTTGATCTAGTTGGTCACGCAGGGGGTATCAGTCTCAGTTGGAAACAGGGGGTGGAGGCTGACTTGGTGTCTACCTCAACAAACATAATAAATGTTATAATTTTTTCAGATCCCCTTTCAAAGCCTTGGATGCTTTCTGGCATTTATGGTCCTCCATATAATTCCCTAAAACCTGCTTTTTGGGATTCATTAGAGCAGGTCCTATCATCTTTCTCAGGGCCTTGGATTGGAATAGGAGATTATAACTGTCTGCTAAGAAGTGAGGATAAAAAAGGGGGATCATCTTTTACTCCTTCCTCTTCAAGCAGCATAAGAAATAGGGTTGATTCCTTGGGTCTAATAGACATGGGGTTTGTAGGTAACCCTTACACTTTGACAAATAAAAGACCAGCTAAAGCAAATGTTAAAGAAATGTTGGATCGAGCCTTGGTGAACACTGATTGGCAGGTTCTTTTTCCTAATGCAAAAGTGAAGCATTTCTCCATTATAAAATCAGATCATGCTCCCATTCTTCTCCTTACTCAAGGTGATTTAAATAGCTATCCCAAACCTTTTAGGTTTGAGGTAGTGTGGATTAGAGATACCATAAGCAATAAGGTAATTTCTATGGCTGGTAACTAGCCTCTTCTAGGATCTCCAGCCTTTAAATTCTCTACTAAGCTCAAGGAAGTTAAAAAGAAGCTAAAGGAATGGAATAAGGAAACCTTTGGAAATATCTAGCATCAGCTTACTCAAATTAAAGCCCAGCTAACAGCTCTTCAAAATCTCGAGCCTACTACCTCTAATCTAGCAGCTGAAGAAAATCTCAAAGCCTTACACAACGAGCTGCTTGCTAGAGAAGAAATTCTCTGGAAACAGAAATCTCGAACACAGTGGCTCACTTCTTCTACATTGAACACAAGATTCTTTCATCTAACTACAATTATTTGTCGTAGAAGAAATGCAATTGATTTTTTGAAGGACAACAATGGCAACTGGATATCAAATCGTGAGGCAATTGGGGGCTATTTTGTCGATCACTTTAAGACCATCTTCACAACCTCTCACCCTTCCTTTCCCATTGGTCTAGAAAATATTATTCCCCACAGCATCACCAATGAAGACAATGATTGGCTTTGTAGAATTCTAGATTATGGGGAAATCAAGTCAGCAGTTTTCAGCTTGGGATCGTATAAATCTCAGGGCTAGATGGTATGCCTGCTCTATTCTATAAACACTACTGGTCCATTATTGAATCTGATGTCATCAATACAGTTACTTCCTTCTTCTCTAATGGCTATATGCTTAAGGCAATAAACCACACCTTTTTGGCATTGATCCTTAAGTCAAATGTTGCTTCCACAATTCATCATTTTCGGCCAATTAGCTTGTGTAACGTCATTTATAAAACCATTTCCAAAATATTGGCTAATAGGTTAAAACAGATGTTGCCTAAACTTATTTTCCCATGGCAAGCAGGTTTTGTTCCAGGAAGACTTATACAAGATAACAGTATAATTGCTCATGAACTCATTCACTCTATGAAAAAGAAAAAAGGCAAGGGAGGCTACATTGCTCTGAAAATTGACATGGAGAAGGCATTTGATAAAATGGAATGGGGATTTCTTATAGAAGTTATGCAATGTTTTGGGTTCTTTGATAAATGGATAAAGTGGATAAACCAATGTATCACCACTACATCTTTCTCTATCCTCCTTAATGGAGGCTCTTATGGTTTTTTCCATCCTCAAAGAGGTCTTAGGCAAGGGGACCCTCTCTCTCCATTTCTGTTCATCATGGGCATTGAGGTGCTTTCTAGATTGCTTCTTAGAGCTGAGAATACAAGCCAAATTCATGGTATTAGAGCTGTTAGAGGCTATACACCTATTACACATTTGATGTTTGCAGACGATCTCCTCCTTTTCACAAGGTCATCTCATGAGGAGCTGAATGCCATTTTAAATTGCTTGGAAATATATCAATCCTGGTCTGGCCAGGTTGTTAATTTTCAAAAATCCTCTATCTTATTTAGCCACAATCTCAATACAGAGCGTAAGAGAAGCCTATGTAGCTTAAGTGGATTTGAAGAAGGAGATCCATCATCCAAATACCTTGGCCTTCCTCTTGCACTCAGCAGGAGCAAAAAGCACATGTTTGAGAGTGTTGTGGAGAAAATTAATGCAAAAACACAAGGCTGGAAATGCAAAGTTCTATCACAGGCAACTAGGATCACTCTAGTCCAATCAGTACTATCTCTAATCCCCATGTATACTATGACTTCCATTACCCTCCTTAAATCAATTTGTGCTCAAATTGACACAAGTATCAAAAAAATTATTTGGGGATCAGCTAATACAGATAGAGTACACCCTCCACTTTCATGGTCTAAAGTCTATAGGTCAAAGTAAGCAGGAGGTCTTGGGCTTAGGAAAGCCGTGGATTTCAATAACGCCCTCTTATCCAAGCTGGGATGGATGATCATATTAGAAAAAGATAGTGAATGGATCAAGCTTCTAAAAACCAAATATTTGAGAGGTAAAAGCTTTTTAAAAACCTCTCATTCTTTCTCTGACTCATGGTTGTGGAAAGGCATTCTTGGTGCCAGAAACACTCTCCAAAAAGGTGTTTGCTATCTTGTTGGGTCAGGAGTTTCAATCAAAATATGGGAGGATCCATGGATCCCCTCAATAGAAAATTTGCTCCCCTTGTGCAACAGGCAACATCAATCCATCTCCTAATTGGGTAGTCGACCTTATGACAGATGATAGACTTAATTGGGACATAAACAAGCTCAATA
>OU015764.1:26292465-26409756 GCA_907173295.1 Fagus sylvatica
CACAATTCAATTTGCAATATAATATGATATTAAATCAAGCACAAATATATGTAAGCAATTGAATAAGTGAGAGATAGAGATAGAGAGAATCAAACACGATAATTGTTATCGAGGTTCGGCTTCCCCGCCTCAAAATCATTTCTCGAGGATTCCCAAATTCACTAATTTGACAATCTTCTTTCGGATAAAGATCAAACCGTTACAAATCTTTCTTACAGGTGAAGAGTAATCCCGATCTTCTTTCGGGTGAAGATCAAACCGTTCCCAATCTTCTTACGGATGAAGATCAAACCTTTACAAATCTTCCTTTTAGTGAAGATTAAACCTTTACAAATCTTTCTTTCGGTGAAGAGTAACCGCACACAATCTTCTTACGAGTGAAGATTAAACCTTTTTAACAAATGATTTTGTTGTATACAATGATGGCTCTCTCAAGAGTAGTACTATACAATATGCTCACACTGATAGTGTATCAATGATTTGATCAATATGGCTCAAGAAGTATTTTGAAGAAATTTATTTTCAATCAAAGATTTTGAATGATTTGAAAATATAAGCTTGAAGAAATGATAGATTGATTTGAAGAATGTTTTCTAGATTTTCTCTTGTGTGTTCTCTTGATTAGAAACTCAAAATGAGTGCTATTTATAGAGAAAATTGATTTCTTCCCGTTATAGTGGCTGACTTGCTTTTCTTTTGAATTTTGCACTAATCCAGTCACCTGGATCATAAAGCAGTCGCCTGGATCTTAATTAAAAGTAATACTTTTGAAATTGATATGCTCCCAAAAGCAATTAGCCATTGTAATCCCAATATTAAAAACATCCAGTCGCCTGGATTGTTTATTCGGTCGCCTAGATCTTAATAAAAAATAATACTTTTAAATTTTATCCATTATAGTGGGCAACTAGCCGTTTTATATATTTTCATTTTAATATATCCAGTCGCCTGGATTTGTGTACCAGTCGTCTGAATCAGGCAAAAACTCTTGGTTTGATGTTTCAGTCAATTGGGCCAGTTTTAGTCACCTGGATTAAGGATCCAATCATCTGGAACCCTGATGCAGTCGCCTGCATCTTGAATTTTAAACCTTAGGCAATTTTTGTCTTTCTTTTAATTAATCAAACTTTCAAATTTTAATCCTTGTGAACAGTTTGATTATTTTTCTTGAAAATATGTTTAGTCCTAAAAATATTTATTTATAAAATTAATTTTAGACTAAATGAATATTTTGAAAAACATTTTGATTAATCAAACTTTCATAATTTATATTATTGAGCGTTTGATTAATTTTCCTTGAAAATATTAGTCCTATAAATATTATTTATAAAATTTTGGACTAAAGGATTATTTTTGAAAATCATTTTGAGTTGGATTTTAAAGTTTGAGCCATAAAGATGAAATATTGATAAACTTTACAAAAACTCAACTCTTACTTCTCATATATGTTGGAATATAATTCTTGAGCTTGATTCCTTTGTCTTGAGTCTTGATGACTTGATCTTCAATGAATTTGTACTTATGTCGACTTTGCATTTGCTTGATATTGATTGACTACGTCGGTCCAATTAAATCATTAGTTCACATGAAAAATATCAATTATGAATAATTCTTAACAATATTGTTATCATCAAAATTATATAAATGTCCTTAGATTAATTAGCCAAATAATAGGTTTTGAAACCTTGAGGCTAACAGAAACCAAACCAAACTTATAGAACTAAATTGAAACGGTCAAAACTTAGAGAATTGAATTGAACTTTGACCAACTTAGAAGGTGTAATTTATAATTTGGCCAATATAATAAGATGCGTTTATTATTACTTTTGAATTTAATTTTTATTATTTGTTTAACTAGTAAGTTAGTAAGCAAAATTTTGGAATCGATCTAGAAAGAACAAATTCCCCACTTTCATATAATACTAGACTATAACCCGCGTAATGCGCGGCTCTTTTTCATTGTTTTTCTATAAATATGTTCCTAACAAAACAACTTAACCAAGAAGAAGGAAGAAATAATAACAATAATGAGAAGGAAAAAAAATAAGAAAAGAAAAGTGTAAAATAGAAAATGTAAATAGTTTTGCTTAGCGCTTAAAAATAGAAATGATTATTATTATATTTCATCGAATGTATTATACTGATTTTTATTATATTTCATCAAATGTATTATTCTAAGTCTATAAAGATAACTACCAATAACTTTCTAGCCTAATTGCATCGATTCCTTTCAATGGGGTTTATATCCCAGGGTTGTATTCACTTAGCAAAAAAAAAAAAAAACTCACTTCACATCTTTTATGAATTTCAATCACTTTGGTGAACCTCAATTGTTCCATATAGGGATTCCAAATGTTAGAGGTTTCCCATTTTTGTTTAACTTACAACACTTTGATAGTACAAATAAATAATACAATTTGTCACATATTTATCCCATCTTTACCTTTTTTTACTTTCTTTTGTTTCTCTTTTCATCTTTTTTTTTGTTGTTGGGCAATTTCTCACTTATTAATAATCACATAAACAATATTTGTGACCTTAGAAGTCCATCATATAACAAATTGGTCCACGAAGATAAAAATGACAATGTCATCTTAAGTCTAGCATATGTATCTTAGGAAAATTTAACACATAGAACAAAAATGTTAAGATGTTATTCCCTCTACCCCTAAAAAAAAAAAAAAAAAAATAAAAAAATCTACAATTGCCTTTTTTAGTTATCTCTAGATGATAATCTATTGATGTCTTAAATCTTAGATAATTTGAATGTTGCCTCATCAATTCTAATATGAGTGATGGAAATATAATTTATGCTTAACACTTACCCCCAAAAATATATTAAACATATAGTTGCTAAGCTATTTAGCATATCCAATTGTATGAAAAATAAAAAAGATCAAGTCAAACTAAATTTTATATGCAGTTAGATAGTTTTTGAAATTTAAAAAAAAAGAAAAGAAAAAAAAAAGGCATTTTTGGTTGCAGAAAATAGATGACTACAACTTTCCAAACAAAAATACTTCGAATGTAAAATATATATATTGTATATTGCGTAGAAAAACTCATTCTAACTGTATCATTTACTCTCTTTAAAACCAACTCAGCTAATGCATCTGCGTGCATGGAAAAAAAAATCTAATGATCAAAATCAATTGAGATTGCTAATAACATGAGACAATTTTTATTCCACCCTTTAAGATTAATTCATTAAGATATCTCATGGCAGAAGAATATCTTTTTACATAATTAAAGTTAGAGTCATATAACTCACGAAAGAATTTCATATAATAATTCAAATGAATATTTTAAAAACATGAGACTCTGTCTCATGTTCCTTTCCAATTTTCACGAAGGTATATTGTCATACAATGAACTATCATCATTGATTTAACTTTTAAAACAAAAAGAAACTCTTATGGCCAAACCACATATATAGTAAAAGTATCATTTTTCGACATATCTACAAGTATTAATAGCTATTTAACATTCAACTTAGAAAAAAAAACCCAACCTAATTGTAACAATTTATAAACAAATTTTTACTCTTTAAATAAAGAAAATATAATTTTCAAATATGTAATTATCAACATAGCAGACACATTAGAATGGTGTGATCCCAGGGATCGAACCCACAGCCTCATAGAGGAGTGAGACTTTTTGGGGAGGGGAATGACTATTGGAGCAAATGCCCAAGTTGTAATTTAAATGCATATTTGAAATAACATATTATATATATTTCTTGGTAAAGTTTGTAAAAATTAAAAAGTAGCATTTATTTGTACATTTAGGGTGTATTTAAAGGCATAACTTTATTTGTACATTTAAGTTGTATTTAAGGGCATAACTTTATTTATTTATATTTAATATTGACATGTGGCAAAGAGTTTGGTATGTGCAAATGAATTGTTGGCATGTGACTTAATATATCCATATGTGCTTATAAATATGTCATGTGTCATGCAGAAGACATTACCATATATGCCATGTGACAGAAATATGACAATGTCTTCTGCTTTAATTTATATATAGATAGATAGATTACTCCCTCTTAGAACTTATAAATTCTCATGATTATTCTTTTATTATCTAATAGTATAATAGCAAAATAAGAGTTCTATAATTTTTTTTAAGACCTTCTCTTGTATGAATTTTGAAAGTTTTTACCTGGTTATGTTATTATTTGAAGGACAGAGTTTTTCTCCAAATCGGATTGCAAGAATTTCTTCAAATCTATCACGTGTTAGCTCATAAGACGATTCACATATATTAAATCACATGATTCATTAAATTATTTAAATAAATCAAACTTCATATGTGAGTGAAAAACAATTAAAATTCATTTATCACGGTTTCTATTAGATTAAAAAATAATATTGGTAATTGGTAAAGTCTCCTAATTTTTATAAGAGACCAACGTTCAAATCTCATTTATACCAAAAAAAAAAAAAATCGTGTCTTGGTATAATGGCAAAGATTAAAAGTCACAAAGCATATGTTATTCACTTTAAATCATATGGTATCTATAAAAAAACAATATAACACTAAACAAATTTTAATTAAATTATGTTTGATTTCTAACTATATATATATATTTTTATACAAATGCTTTGATATAACTGTTTAATTATTAATATCTAAACTAAGTTGTTATTTATACCTTTAAAGTTTGGAGTAATTTTATTTTACTCCTCAAGTTTCAAAATTTGGATATGTACCCCAAATATTAGGTAGTGCTTGAAATAAAGTCATTCCGTCTATATCCGCTAATGAAGCGGTTGTTAAATGTCATCTCCTCTCAAAACGATATAGTTTTGATCTATTCAAAACTACAACATTTTGTCCATATCAATATAAAAAAAAAAAAAATCGATTAAATTATAATTTGCACCTTTTAAAAATTGGATAGGTTTGATTTCTCCTCTAAAGTTGCAAACTTTGGCTCCGTACCCATTAGGTTAGATCAAAACAATGTAATTTTGAATAGAGCAAACCTACGACATTTTAAGATCAAGTAACACTTAATAACCCCATCATTAATAAATAACGTTTTTCTAAACGAGTACATATCCAAATTTTAAAACAATAAAGTAAAAATAAAAAATATTCCAAATTTTAAGGAGGTAATCCTAAATTAGTCTAATTTTTGACAGAAATTTGTGATGCATAGATTTGAGACCAATCCTGGTATTAAAGGTGTAACTTCCAACGGCAAGTAAGAACAGAAAAAAATAATATCCGAAATCATAAGCAATCATGATGCTTTTTTTCAGTTTCACGTGGACCCCAAAGGAGGCACAACTTCTATAGGCAGTGATTCCCACTTTAGTCACAGCACGTGAGAAGATCAATCTAGTATTACACTCATACCACCAACAATTCCTTTCCAAGTAAGTAAAACAAAACTCAAAACACCAATCCCACACGCATTAAAAGACCAAAACCGAAGCTCCACTGTCTTTCTCTCTCTCACATAAAAGGAGGAGAGAAAGTAGAACTATTAATTTGATTTTTGGTTGTGTGTTGTTATTGTTGTTGTTGTTCCAAATCCAAATTCTTGTTCAATAAATATAATTGTATATTATTATATTTATTTAATAATATACAATTACAAGCTGAGGAGGGAGAGGGATATACCTATAATTAATTGGCTTTTAGATCTCTTCTTTTTTTTTTTGGGTTAGGTTTAAAAAGTTATAATAAGAAATTAAAGAAATCTAATATAATATATATATATATATATATATATATATATATATATATATTGTGAAATAAAGGAAGAGGAGGGATGGATGAGAAACCCTAGGAGGATTAAGGGCATATGCATGCGTAGATGCTTGTCTCTGCAGTGCCTCTGGACCTCAATTGGTTCCTTCAGTTGATATTCACGCTGTTCGTAATCGCGGTGGGATTGCTTCATCTCGTCAAGAACACGGCGTCCAAGTACTTTGAGGTCGACGCCAATTTCGATACAGGAAGACCAATAGTAGGAGGAGGAGGAGGAGGAGGAGTAGGAGGAGAAGGAGCAGAGCGCCTCTGCTCTGACTCTGACTCTTATCGCTCCCCAATGCCCGGCGTTCTCATCGAAGACGACGACGCCTGTGCCCACTGTGCCAAGCCCGCCACCAAGAAGTGCTCGCGCTGCAAGGCCGTTCGCTACTGGTAATAACTTCTCTTTATTTCAATTTTTCAAATTTTGATTTTTCACGAGCTGAAAATTTTTTTATAGACTGCAAAGATTTTAACTTGGCGTTGGGAATGCGTTTTTATATTTATTGTGTGATAATGGCAATTTCTGTTGGCTAATGATTATGTTATCTCTAAATTTATATTTATAAAGTGGTTGCTGTAATGTTTCATTGTGACAATTTATTATTTTTTAAACAGTAGTATTGGTATATATGGGTAGAATTTGACTGATGAAGAGAGAAATTATAATTGGGTAGAATTTGGTATAATTGGTATTCTTAATTTTTTTTAATTCTAGTGTACTTTTATTGATTTCTAGGGGATTTGACAAAATTGACAAATGAGTTGGGTGAAGTTGTTATTACGAGTTAGTGATTTTAGTAACAACTTGAAACTTAGGTGATTAGATTATGCTGAGATCTGGTCTGCAAGAAAAGTATATAAATTGGTGGATCCACGACTTATTACATGACAAATACTGGTGGAATTTTTTACTTGCCAAAGATAATTGAAGCTTGACATATATAGTCCAAGAGCTTACAATGAACTTGGGCAAATTTGCTTGGTTATTTTTGTCAATTGCAAATTTCAACTAGTAATAAGTGAACTTTTTTTTTTCTTTCTAAAATTATGATCTTCCTAGTTTCACTCCATGTGCACAATAGGACACGTTTGTAAATTGTTTTGTATGTGTTACTATAGGAAGACCTATCTGCTCAAGGATTCACTTTGTACAACTAAGTCATACTTGACTAGGAAAGATGATTAACAACTTACTACAAAATTGAATGTTGATGCTTTGTGTAACATGGATGAGTGAGAAGGTGGCACAGCCTATTATGATGTGACTTAAGCTGTTGCATCTGATCTTGCAAGACATTCTGGCTGTAGTTTTTTTTCTTCTTCTTTTTCTTGGATTAGTAAGTTACACACGCACCTGACTTATAAGGGAGAGGTGGTGCTAGAGCTCATTGGCTTTCTGGCTGTAGAATTTGTTTTATAACTCATTCAATGAATATGAATCATGTCTAATGTCTTGTTTCCCGTCTTGAGACCTCATTTTTCTTTTTCTTTGTTTCCCAACCAAGAATTTGATAGTGGATCCCCTGTCACATTGAGTTTTTTTCTTCTTTTTTTTTTCTTGGATCACCATTGGTGAACATGAGTAGGGTAACCTATCCTTCAAACCACTGGATGTTCTGTTGCTTCTAGCTATGGGTGATGTTCAGGCAAGCATTGTTGCACAATCTTAGGACAGATTATCTTCATGCCAAGATATTTTTTCCATGAGACTGTTATGGCATTTAAGTGTTTTTAAATATAATAATTGGTTATGTGATCCAGAGAATATAATGTCATTATTTATGATTCAAATAAACTGTCTTTTTGGGCACGCTACTGGGTGATGTTGGAAGATTTATCTACAGTAAAACTATATGTCTATATGGAACTTGTAGATAAATTGTAGATTTGAATTTGTAATGTTCTTATTAGTTGGGTGCAAATATTATTCTTAGAATAAATGACACTTTGCTTCTCTTTCAATGTGGTCCGCAGTAGTATCTAAGAACCTCCTTTGAGAAATACAAGCTCAGATGTGCCTCTTGCTGATGATTTGTTGTATGAGGGAATAATTTTTTGTCTATGTAACAACACTTGCCCTTTACTTTTCCCCCCTTACTCTTTATTCTAGTACTGGACCTACTGGTATTAACCACTGCTTTCTTCTATGGTTAGTATTTTTATGTGTTTCACTGCATTAATTTTGTTTTCTCTCTCTCTCTCTCTCTCTCTCTCTGTGTATTTTTTTAATGATTTTTATATTTGGTTGGTGAGTGCATGTGCATGTTTTTGTTTTTGGCTGCATTAATTCTGTGTTGTTCTTGTTTTCGTTATTTATTTATCCTTTTTACTGTTTTAGTGAGTTTCATCTGTAATGGTGAGTGTGTGTGCTTTTGAGTATTATTTAGGTTGATAAATCATTATCATGTGGTAATTTTAATGTTTTTCCGTCTTTTTTTCCAGCTCGATAAAATGCCAAGAAGCTCACTGGAAATCTGGACATAAGACAAAATGCAAGGATTTTAGACTAGCTAGGGTAAATTCAACTGCAGGCTCTGGACCCAAAGATTCTGGGCTTGGGGGCAAAAGTTATTCAGCAATTGCACTGGTTCCTGCTCGTGGAATTGAAACCCCTAAGATTATCAAGCAGCCAAAAAAGGTTATTGTTTGTATATATATATATATATATATATATTTTTTTTTTTCCTTTTGTAATATATAAATGACACTTGAATAAGAAAACTGTAACCAAGGCTTGTATCTTTTCAGATTCTTTTTCCATATGAAGAATTTTTAAACTTTTTCAATTGGGACAAGCCAGGATTCCCTCCTTGTGGACTTTTAAATTGTGGGAACAGGTTGGTGTTTACCATATTTATGCTTTGGTATAATACCATCAAGTGGATGCTTAACACATGTGGATATATTACACTTGTGCACGCCCTTCCCCTCTCCTTGAAATGCACACAAAATACATGCATGTATATGGGGGTCATGAATGGTGATTTTGTTTTCTCCAATTCTGCTTTCTTTTTTTTTGGTGTGCAGTTGCTTTGCCAATGTGATTCTACAATGCCTTGCATTCACACGGCCCCTTGTTGCTTACTTGTTGGAGAAAGGCCATCGGAGAGAATGTAAAGTCTTACACTAGATATCACCTTTCCCCTCCTCTTTGGAGGGGTTATAAGTGCTTAAACTATTTCTCACTCTTATGATTGTTGGTTTCTTTGTTCCAGGCAATCGTGATGATTGGTGCTTCCTATGTGAATTTGAAAAACATGTTGAAAGAGCAAGCCAAAGCTCGAAACCCTTTTCACCCATAAATATTCTCTCTCGCTTACCTAATATTGGTGGTAATCTTGGCTACGGAAGACAGGAAGATGCTCATGAGTTCATGAGGTTTGTGCTATTTGCGTCAAATTCAGTTTATTTACTTAAACTAGCAGTTGTCCCAGTTCCATTGAATAAGGACATAATGGAGTGTAATGGCATTTGATGGTAAGCTTAGTTCAATATTTTGAAGTCCACTTTCTTGCTTGTAGGTTTGCAATAGATACAATGCAATCTGTCTGCCTTGATGAATTTGGTGGAGAAAAAGCTGTTGATCTTGGCTCTCAAGAGACAACCCTTATCCAACATATATTTGGTGGTCATCTCCAGTCTCAGGTTATGCATATTATTACACTGAACCCAAGGATTTTGCATTTTGTTTACGAAAGTCCTGTTACTTCTTTGTGCATTTAATGTGGGTGATAGAGATCACATGGGCAGTCTTCTTTTTAATATTCTCTACCTTTTTTGACGTACACATAAACAGGCAATGGTGTTCTCAACAAGCTGTTTTGTAAAATCTCTAGTTGTGCCTAGTTTTTGGGCTAACTTAACTCACTTTCTTTGGTGGCTCCTTGTTTAATAGAAGTAATTTGTATGTGGTTTATATCTGTCATGCAGATGGCATATAAATATTCTTTAACTGAGGATGGAAGTTTTATAATCTCTACAGCTCCAGTCCTTGGAACAACCTGATTAAGTTATTCTTTTTTTTTTGTGGGTGTATGTGTTGAAATTCTTTAAAATTTATCATTCAAAATGCTCAGAAATTGTGTGCGTGTGTTGATATTCTCTTTTTTTTCTTCTTCTTGAAAATATGGAACCATACTAGCTTTTACAGTTCCGATTTCAATTTAGAGATATTCTATTGTTTATTGGACAATTAAATTTATTTGATAGTTTGCAATGCTTGTGCAACTGTACATCTGATGCCTATATGAATCATTTTTAGTTTCCTTTTTGAGGTATTGAATTTTTGTGTTCTTTTTAATTTATTTTCAGGTGATATGTACAAAATGCAACAATATTTCAAATCAGTATGAAAATATGATGGATTTGACTGTTGAAATTCATGGGGATGCTGCATCATTGGAGGAATGCCTAGACCAGTTCACAGTCAAGGAGTGGCTTCATGGAGAAAATATGTATAAATGTGATGGGTATGATTTCTTCTATTTTTCTCAGGTTTAATGAAAAAACTCAGAAAGGAAAAAAACAAAAATCTAATTCTGCATACTGTGCGTTGGCTCTTGTGGGATGTTTGTTTTAAGCTTAATTTTTTTAACTGTTGCTTTGGCCATCCTTTTAAAGAGGGTTAATTCAAATTTTTATCTTTGTTATTTTATTGAAATCCATCTTTTGCATTATGTGTTTTTTAAAAGTATAGTTATATTTGCCCAGTGCGCTCTAGCTCAATTGGCACCTCCTCCCCTTATAAGTCTTGGGTGGAGGGTGAGCTCATAGGTTCAAGACCAATCGGGTAAGTGTGTAACTTATAAGTCCTGGGTGGAGGGTGAGCTCGAAGGTTCAAGACCAATCGGGTGAGTGTGTAACTTACCAATAACAAAAAGTATAGTTAGATTTTATAATTGGAGAGGATGATTGAATAAGTTTCAGTATGGGTGTATGGTGATGGTTGTGATATGCCTAATTTGGCCTGTTTTGGAAATTATGATGAACAAGCTACAAACGTATGGGAATAAGGGAAAAATTTATGGTCCTTTATTTTTTAAATGTTTATTATTATTTATTTTTACCTTATGTATCTCTCAAATTTGTGTTGCATCCAAGAAAGTCTTGTTGATTCAAGGTTTTATGTACAATCTATTATATTGTATGGAGAGTTAGTCTTATATGGTGGTAATTAGTTTGTCATGATCTTTTTTTGATAAGTTTTTGATGTTATGCTTCTAAATTATGTGCTTTCAGTGTCAGCATTTGATCTCATGTTGGAAATTATGTCTTTTTGCTGTTTGCAGCTGCAATGATTATGTTAAGGCATGGAAGCGTCTTACTGTTAAAAAAGCTCCAAATATTCTTACAATTGCCTTAAAAAGATTTCAGGTCTGAGCTATATTCATTTTGCTTGTTTTATTTGATATTTTGTAAAGCACTCTTAATATGTTAAATGTGAACTCTAAGCTAAGGTATAGATTTTCACTTTCAAAAGTGTTAGTGCATCATCTTGAGTTGGTGTAATTTGTTTTGCTGAATCGAATTCTCAAATGTCTCTCAAACCTCTTATGACTTCTTGTTCTATTGGCAACTTTTTACAGAGTGGGAGGTTTGGGAAACTTAATAAGAGAGTAACATTCCCTGAGACTTTGGATCTTAGCCCTTACATGAGTGAACCAGGAGATAGTATGGATGTATACAAGCTTTATGGGGTTGTTGTTCATGTGGATATGTTGAATGCATCCTATTTTGGTCATTACATCTGCTATACCAAGGATTTCTGTGGAAACTGGTATAGAATTGATGATTGTAAGGTAGACCTCTCTTTTTTATTCTATTTCTCACCCACTCACTCGTGTGTCTATATCATGCGCTGTTCCTGCACACACATTGCATGATTACTCCTAGTGTAATAATTGGTATCTTTTATTTCTAAAACCTAAATTGAGATTACATGTTTAGTTCACGTGCTCTTGCTAGTTCAATAACAGCTGGTGTTGGAATTGATCATACCAGTGCCACTGACAGCTGGTTTAGGAATTTTTATTTTTATACTAATAAAGGGAATCTTACATGGATTTCTTATATTTTATTAAGACAACTAGTAGTACCCTTTTTTTGGTTGGTAAGCGGGACTTGTTGCACCTATTAAAGGAGTTCCTAAGTGATCCCTCTGTCTTGCATTTCCATTGTACACTTATGATGGAAGTGGCAAAACATTGGACGTCTACTGTTCCCTTTTTAAGAAAGGTTTTGTGGATTTATAACCTATAGGTCATTTTATGAAATATTGGCCCCATGGTAGAAGTCTGATATACCAACTTTGGAAACAAATTGTGTATCTCTGCAGCATGCACACAGGCATGGACAGGCACATGTGCATGTTTTATCTATCATAAATAATTTACTTAAAAGTTTCAGTTCTGACCTCTTTTGCAACTTTTGTCAGGTTACAAGGGTTGAATTAGAAGAGGTACTTTCTCAGGGAGCATATATGCTTTTATATTGCAGGTATGTGTGTGTGGGGGTCAATGCCCAGTCTCTTTTCCTTTCTTTCTTCTTTGTTTTATTTTTATTTTTTATTTTACACTTTTTATTTTTTTTTTACTGTTTAGTTGCCTGATGTGTGATTCAAATTATGGAGCCTATGACTTGAGTGGCCTTGAGAGTTCACTTTTGGGTTAAGCTGCATTGGTTGTTGATTGCATATTCAGACTATATTTTTAAATCTGCATACCCATATATGTGAATGCAAATATGCTGACATATGCATGCTTGAATTTGTATGTTGTTGTCCCTATAGATGGAATATTTGTTTAAGAACTAGTCAGTGTTTATGCTTGGTTTGAAATTTTATGTGGAGTGTTTGCTTTTGTATGACTGAGTGCAAATCAAATACATTATTAGTCTTGTAATGGATACTCAAAATGATCCTGTTTTTCCTCTTGGTGAGCAGGGTGTGTGCTCGTCCATCATGTCTTAGGCCTGTTGAACCTTCAGGGAAGGAGGAGCAGCAGATGTTACAAGTGAAAGTAGCGCCCTGCTCAAAAGAACAAGTTGGATGCTTCTCAAATGCAGAGTCTATAAAACACATTAATGGTTTTGCTGTATCATCTGATAGTAGTCCATGCCCAAAGGTTTCTAACTGTGAAGAAGAGTCATCTACTGGAATCCACCCTGTAGCTCTAAAAGAAAATCTTCAGGATATGGAGGTGGATTGTGTCAAGTCAAGTTCTGTTTCTAAGGAGGTTGCCAGCTGTGAAACTGAGTCATCTTTTGGAATTAGCATTGAAGATTTAAGAGAAGATCCAGAGGATATAAATTTGGTCAATTCCGGGTCATATCCACCAATTTTAAAGGAGTTCACTAGCCATGAGAAGGATTCTGAGGCTGGAAGAGAAAATCCAAAAGATGTGAATGTGGCTCTTTCTGAGCAGTGTTCGGCTGATTTAAAGGAAGTTTCCTGCAGTGAGATGGATTCTGTTTCAATTGATTTTATATCTGTAAGAGAAGATTCGGGAGATATGGATGTTGAGTCAAGGCCATCTGTTGCAAGGCATATCAAAGTTTATGGCAATGGGCACATTGATCAAAATGAAATTCTATATCGAGGGGAACATGCTCATAAACTAGTTTCGGCTGAAATTCATAAAGTGAAGCGTGAACCACCACCCCTCTGCAATTCTGATTGTGAGGATGGAAATGGAGCAAAGAGAGTAGAAATAATGGGTGGCAGTTTCTAATAATTTAGGTGCTTTTTTTCTATATTTGTTCATATTCTTTCATGATCCCACAATCAAAAGGAAAAGATTGAGTTGGGAATTCTTTCTGGGGTTTCATTATTTGTAGAAATCTCGGATTCTATTGTACCAGGTTTAGATGGACTTTTAACGTTATCAAAATTGACAGATTTAAGGATATCGCTATAGATTGTAAGGAGGAATTACCTTCACTTTCCATTGCCGATCTAATTTTGTCTGTAAAAAAATCTATGGTAGAATCAATACTTGTCCTAACTATTTGGAGAGCTATCTTTACCCCTGATTAAATCGTGGCTTGATTTGTCTTGTGTGAGAAAAACTACCAAATACTAATAATAGTTTCTGCAATTTTATGACTTACATTTGTATGTTGTTAACACTAGAATTGTACAATACTTTAAGTATTGTATGGGAATATGGGATCTCAATCTGCGTGGGGCCACAATCTGTGAGTCTACGCATGGAAAAATCAACGTTCAAAAACAGGTGGTTGGAATTTTCCTCTATATCAATTAACAAATTCTCAATCTCTATCCTCCACTCCTTCCCCTTTTGGATTTGCAGGGATGGCCCCGGATTGGTCTGCTATTCCTGTTGATCTCTTGAGGCTTATTGCAAACCGAGTCCACTCAGTCGAAGACTATGTTCGCTTTGGTGCAGTTTGTTGGTCGTGGTACCATGCCACTTCTCCTAAGAACAACAACCTCAAATCCCTTCCTTGGTTGATGCTTGCCGACAAAGAAAAC
Organism: Fagus sylvatica; assembly: GCA_907173295.1. Classification (NCBI taxonomy): domain Eukaryota; kingdom Viridiplantae; phylum Streptophyta; class Magnoliopsida; order Fagales; family Fagaceae; genus Fagus; species Fagus sylvatica. The sequence goes on from OU015764.1 coordinate 26,306,726, forward strand.
AGTAACTCCCATGGTTTTTACAGCTTTTCCAGCAACAAAATTTACGAGTTCGAGTTGCCAGAGATTGAAAAAAACCGGTGCTGGGGCTCTCCCTTTGGTTGGTTAGTCGTTGCTGATATTGATAACATGGAAATCTACCTATTCAACCCCTTATCAAGAGTCCGTATCTCTCTCCCAACCTTCAAACTTCACAACGGAGATTCTCATTTGCAATATTGGTCAATTAACAAGGTAGTCATTTCCTCTACTCCTAATTGTGTTGTTATGGCTATTTATTCATGTTATAGAAAGGTAGCATTCGCAAAGCCTGGTGACCAAGTTTGGTCCCCCATTGGACTCGACAATATAATTGGCGGATTCTCAGACATCACATACTTCAAAGGAGATTTTTACATAGCTAAATGCACGGATCAACTTTTGGTTTGTGATTTTTCTGGCTCTGACCCAATAGCTGTAGAATTTGCACCATCACCTCCCGGACTGCCAAACGGGGTTAAGTATGTTGTGGACTTGGGAGGTGAACTTTGTATGGTTTTCCGTTACATTGATATCGCTGAGACTCAAACTAATGTATCTTTTGAGACGAAGACTTTTGAAGTGTATAAGCTTGATATGTGCACTAAGACTTGGAAGCAAATGGAATCATTGGGAGATTGGTCCTTGTTTGTGGGTAATAACTACACTTTCTCTGTCCGGGGTTTTGACTATCCTGAGTTCAGGTCCAATTGCATATACTTCACCCATGACTATAGCCAATTTTCTGACCAAATTGGTGGCATTGATTCGGGAGTCTACGATTGCAAGGGAGAGGAGATAAATCCCTTACCCGTATCGCTGGATCTTTATTCTGTTGGTCCACCACTTTGGATCACACCGCAACTTTTGTAATTAATTAACCTGGTAAGCTTTCCATCATTGAGAATACAATGAACATCATCATTTTTAAAAGAATGTTGTAATTCTATAATTCCTGTCTACTTGTGGCAACGTTGTGGCTACAAGCAGCTCAAGGTTTTCCACATTGATGATATGCTACCATTTATGTTTTTGTAATGATGTATGATTATAGGACTAATAGGATGGTTGTAAGATTATTATTTTTTTCCTCTTCGTTCAGATTCCCAATCTTTTGTGCATTATTCTTGGAGATAATTGTATTTGCATCTGTAATCCAATAAAATCAATCTTTAGGAACTAATTAGTTTCCCAAGGAGTTGACCAGCTTCTCCTCTTTCATGGCTCTGTTGATATCATCAACACAATCTTTGAGTCCCCTTCAGTTACTACTTTCCTCAAATTTAGTACTTGGATCAAAGAGAGTGCCCATCTAAGGTCTATTGTCTCAGCTGCAATCATTGTAGCTGCCTTCAACCCTTGTGCACACAGCTATCAGCTTCCCCTTTCAGTCCCTAACAATCACAGTAGTACATATGAACTTATCTGTCCACAACATCACATTTTATTTTGAAAAGAACACAGGTGGGAACTTGCCATTGAGAAACCTGCCTAGCAATGGCAGAATAAATCAGGTGGTCTCCCAGTTCAGAGTGCTCTTGGAATTTCCTTTCAATAGTATTCAAGATTGATATTAACTTCCACATTTTGAAATATGACATTGTTTCTTGTCTACCACACTTGCTCCCATATTAGAGCTATCATCCTCTAGAAATGAGTTTCCAAGTATATCATATTTCATTATATTTAATTCTATTCTTCTTATAAGCTCCCAAACATAATGTGGGGAAAAGATATAATGGACATGTTCATCATGACGTTGAAAAGAATATATATTGATTACCAATACCGGTAGGATACATCTCTCCATGGGTTTTTCGATCCATTCTAACCATAATAGTAAGGGTTTGAGATTGTTTTTTTAAATGATTTTAGGGTGTGTTTGGATTCACATTTTAAACCCTTAAAGGTTTGGGTTTTTATATTGTAGGTACCAGAATCCGACCCTATCTTTAATCTAAATTACTAAAATACCTCTTTTTAATTTTCTCTCTTAAATTATTACTTAATTTAGTGTAAAAGTGTTTATTAATGCTCTAAATTTGTTAAATTGTATTTTAAATATTCAATTTTAGGATGGCTCAGTTTGATCTCCAATTCACTCAACTCATGAAAAGATAAACGAGCAAGTTTGTGGGTTTGGGTTTTTCAAATATAATTGAGATTGTTTTGGGGATAAAATTTCTAAAATTTAATAGGATTTGGTAGGTAGAATAATAGTTAATTGTTTGGCTTTGGGTTTAGAAAAACTTTTTTCTTCCCAAACCAACTTAGGGAAATAAACAATGTATGTTGAACCTCTATAATGAGTTTCACTATCTAGGGATAACTTCAAATTCCAGTCCCCACGAATTATGGTTCTCACCCATATGGCTATGCTAACACATAAACGTAGGGTTAATTACAGTAAACCCCCTTATGGTTTGACCTGTTTTAAAGACACAAAACATCAAAAAAATTTGGATTCAAAACAACTTTTTCTCAGAAAATTGAAGAACAAATGAAGAACATAGGTTTCAAATGTCAATATCTCCTTGCACCGGCTAACAGGGCAAGTTGGTTTCTTCTTCTTCTTGGGGTCACAAATACCAGACTTCTCATGCTTCTCCAAGATGGCCTTCTCGTCCTCTCCATCCCGTCCTGTGGTCTCAATCGATGTCGAACAAATCTCACAAACAACAACCTTTCTACGGTTGTGGTATGATTTTGGACACTCGTGGGTCCTATAAGATCTATGTTCCACACAAAACACCTACAAATATTCACAAAAACAAAAAATAAACAACCATGATTCTATTTCTACATATTATTCAAGACCAAATAAATAAATAAAGCTAAAAACTTTATAACAAAAAATCTTGAAATAAAGGGTAATATAGATGAAAGTCTGTAACTTTTAACAACCATCGCAATTGAAAGGTAGAAAATCGAGTTGATTGCAATATGGGTGTTGGCAATGTTGACCCAAATTAGGAAAAGCTTTTGTTCCTCCTCCCATGATTGCGTTCTGAATGTATATAAGTCTTTCCTTGTAGCTGTGGAATTCTTTTGTTTGAGCTAAAATAAGGAATTAATCAAAAGGCTTTGGAGGATGTTTGGTTACAGGAGTTCTGAGGGGCCTTTGAGTTTTATTTGAAACCTATGATCTTCATATGTTCTTCAATTTTTGAATCCTTTTTTTTTTTTTTTTAGGAAATGCTTCTGTTCCTCCTCCCATGATTGCGTTCTAAATGTATATAACTCTTTCCTTGTTGCTATGGAATTCTTTTGTTTGAGCAAAAATAAGGAATTAATCAAAAGGCTTTGGAGGATGTTTGGTTACAGGAGTTCTGAGGGGCCTTTGAGTTTTATTTGAAACCTATGATCTTCATATGTTCTTCAATTTTTTTTTTTTTTTAACAGAATTGAATGAGGTGGGTAACGACTGCTAACGTTTTAAACCTCAGATAAGTAAAGTGATATTTTTTAAACCACGAGTAGACAACATTAAAACGGGCCAAACCACAGGGAGTTTACTGTAATTAACTCTTTTTATGGATTACATAAAAGACTAAGCAGTTTATAACATATTTTAATCTCTATTGATCAATAATGAAAGAAAAATTTAATAATACTAAAAAAATAAATAAAACACCGTAAGTACTATTTTGGTATATTGAGTATGAATTGAAATCAGTGCCGGCTCAATATAATTTGAGGTTTAAGGAGATAACTTTAAATGGGGCCTAGTACTCAACTTTGTGTTTAGTTTACTCCAATATCTTAAATTAACAAATATTAATATGTGAAAAGTATATAAGAGTTGAATTTTATATGGCATAGAGATTAGGTTAAAAGTTTTCTTACAAAATGTAAACAAAATATAACATAAATGTATCAGATTTCATGATTAGAGAGCATGTCATTTGTGTTTCTACAAACACATTTTTTGGGCTTAAGTCGTGAAGACGTGACCTTTTTCAAAATTAATAACACCATTAAAATATCCCGTGCAATGTAAGGTGCATTTTGAAATATTTTGTAAGATATTATTTTATAACTCATTTATAATACTTATTATGTGTTATAATATTTTGAGGAATCAACTTCAATGATATGGCATGTCATCAAAAAGAAAGGTGGGGACATGCCATACCATTAAAGTTTGTGAGATTCTCATCTAAATTTTCTATTTTTTTTTTTTTTTTTTAAATTAGTAACAAATTTATCAAAATATCAATTTGGATATGAATTAATAATGAATTTTTTATTCGTTTGTGAAATTCTCATCTAAATTTTCTATTATATATTTTTTATATTTCTAGTAACAAATTTATCAAGAGATCCTTTTTGAGAATCAATTAATTTTTTTTTTAATTCATATCCAAATTGATATTTTCAAATAGACATTCAAAATAAAAAAAATATTTACAAATAAAATAAACCTACAAATATAAAATGATAATATGAGAAGAATAAATAAATTTTCAAGTATAGAATAATAGAATCTAATTTATCAAAGTCACTATTTCAACTTCACTTAAGAGTAGAATCACCAAATAGCCTCAATTTACCCGAATAAAGACGAATTCAAAAAAGAACTTGATGGACTAATAATAATCAAATCAAAATTAATTTCATAAAGAGAATAAAATATCATTGTTCATCGTAAAATGTAATAAAAACAGATGAAAGTTTATTATATTTTTTAAAAATAGTTTTACTTTACATTGGACAATGTGATACATGGTGAAGAGAAAATGAAATCTAATTCCAATTTTAATTTTGGTATTGAATAAAAGATTGTTTTGTGTGTGGCCATGTGCAAGATTAAGTGGATAGTATTGAAAACTAACCTTGTTAAAAAAAAATTGAAACATCAAATTGTTAGGAGAAATAGGTCGTCAATGATCACAACCTTTATTTTCTATATAAGCAACTTAGGGTTTCAATAGAATGAATTTTTATTAACTCACAATTTTGAGGGTAAGGAAGAGCTTAGAGAATATACAACACAATTGTCCTACAAAATTAATTATCATATGAGAACTTATTTTTATTGGGGCCTTTTATTTTTTATTTTTTTGGGGGCCTTAGTCGCCTAGGCCTTAAGCCGCCCCTCATTGAAATCATTTAAGACTAAAAACTTAATTGTTTACTAGAGATGGATTATTTCAGAATTTCGTTTTAAATTAAGAGGTAAATGTTTAAAACGCTGTTTGAGATTCAAAATTTCATACTTTAGACTGTTAAAAATATTTTGAAGTAATTTACAAATCATATATTATAAAACATTGACTTCTAACGACCTTATAAGTAAAACTTGTACACATCATGCATGATCACAAAGCTTCTACAAAATACAACCGCCAGTGCTCTTGAGTGTAGCCTCAATTTGAAAGTTAAGAAAATTTCTTTATAGACTTTAAAGTCTTTGACTTCATCCCGTAAAAGTGATAGAGAAGAAATATCAAATATGATAAGGTAATTATTGAAGGAGTCTCACAAACAGGTATGTAATGCATCACCAATGCTCTGAAACAAGTTAGCTGGGAACTATTTCAGGTTGTTGATATAAAGCAGATTGTGCGGGACCATCATGGGTGGTGGTTATGTCTTTAATTGGGTAGGAGGGGATTCCAATAAAGTTGCTCATGTTTTGTCAAGTTGGTGGTTTTTCATTACTCTTGTAAGGGAGGAATAGGGCCAGGCACTGGTCCTTGTGCTTCAGCAGGTTTTGTTAAGGTCTTAACACTACAAGAAGATTTAAAATGGGTGTGGATATTTTCACACCAATTTCTTATATTTTCGTGCGGAAATATCAAAGAATGAAGTGAAATTTCACTCAAATTTTTTATATTTCCGCACCAATGATGCGAAAATATAAAATACAAGTGTGGAAATAACAATCCTCTTTAAAATTCTCTAATCTATCCAGCCACTAAAACTATATCCTTTACAACTGGTAATAACAACTTTAGAGCCTCTAAATAAGTCAAATCCCAAAAAAGATAGCTAAATAGATTATTTGCTTAATGCTTATAGTCGTGAATACTTTAACGGTTTAACACTTCAGGCAATGAGTTAAACCAACCCAACAAGATAGTTAAATCTTGATATTTAATTAGTCAATCGTGAAAAGAAATTAATATAAGATAACCATGTAATTACATCCTACTACGATTAGAATTCTTATCATGAATCATATTATAACAAAGATCTTTATGGAAATCAAAATCCTAACAAAATTATAGAACGCCTCAGGTTTAAGGCTTAGCTTCACAGGTTTGTGATATAATTGTTAGAGTTTCTTATTGATTGAGATTATCAACTTCTAGATTCTTTCTTGATAGCCTACAAGTACAACTATCCCAATCAATTATACAAACAGTAACTAGGTTTTTTATTTTTTTTATCAATATCAAAACGTAGCTGAAATTAGAGTTCCTCTTCATTTTTACTCTCTCTCTCTCTCTCACTCTCATATTATGCATTTAAGGTGAAGCAATAAAGGTTTATATAGCCATACATCCTATGGAGAAATTAGTCAATCCTCATCCACAAATGATTTTATAAATAGTACATTGAATTTAAGATTTACTCAACTATTAGACCTATATATATTTCATTCCAAAAATAAAAAATAAAAATTATTAGACCTATATATTCAAACAAAGACCTTAAACCTTATTTTAATAATCCAAAGGCTCTAGGCACTTAAATTTCTTTCATTTATATCGGTTTCCTACATGTCACATAATTATTAGAATAAAATCATAATTTAACACATTTATTTATATTCATATATCTAATATCTAAGTTAATTTGAACATTTAATAAAAAAAATGTATGGTGTTATGCTCTCCCCCCAAAATAAAGAATTCAATCCCATGAATACAACATACCTTAGTTTTGGAATAAAAATGGATACTTTTCCTTCATCTTTTCATCTCTCTCTCTCTCTCTCTCTCTCTCTCTCTCTCTCTCTCTCTCTCTCTCTCTCTCTCTCTCTCTCTCTCTCTCCTAGTGCCATCTCCAACTACATGGTTTTGCCATAGTATTTTAATGAATGATATATAACTTTGGAACACAAAACATGATGCTTTTTTTAAAAATTACACATTACTAGTGCATTGCTCTAAAAATGATGTCAGAAATTTAAGTAGTACCGATTATACTACTTTAAATTGTGTGGAATTGTATGTGAATTTAAACAGGCTCTTATACCATAAAAGAAAATGAAGACCCAATAGTAATTGTGAAGGCTTGGGTAATCTTTTCATTATAGGTACAATCTTATGTAGAGGACTGTACACAATAGGGCTATCTGTGTTGCGTGTTGTATTAACGTGCATGTGCGTAGTATCACATTAGGGTTTTTTTTTTTTTAAAAAATTCAATAGTTGAGGGTGATAATTCAATAATTGAAGTAGGGGGGATTTGAAGTTTTGAACCCTAGTTGAGTTCTCTTCATCAAAGAGATTAGATATTGATTATATGAATTTCGCAGACACTATAATTAGTAGTAATTATCTCTTCCTTTTAGGATATAGTAATGTAATTAACATTTCCCTAGGTTGTGACCAAGAGAGAAGAAAGAATGCTGGTAGATTTATTTAAATTCTTATACATACCAACTAAAGGAAATTAATTTTTTATTAAAACAGTCAGTTAGTTAAATAATAGGGTGAGTTATAACGTAGTGAACTAATATTGTGCCTTGCTGGGGGCTAAGTAGAGATCAGGTATAACAGGGACCATCATTCTTGATTCTCCAATGATGCTTTTTTCTTTAATTGGTTATATGCGATCATATGTTTCAGTTAGATTGAGTTGTGTGTGTGAAGGATTTTTTGTCAATGGCAAATGGTGAAGAGGCAAGAATCACCCCTGCGGCCAAAAGACACTTTAATTTGACAATGGGTTCTGGCCTTGGATTGTATGGCATCGAGATCTCTGCATTGGGGCCTTAGGTGAATGAGCATCTATCTAAAAGAACAAGGAAAGATATAGAGAGAGATCGTAATTAACGGCTTTTCCCTTTGTTTATTAATTTCTATATTTTTTTTGGTTCTTAAATGCTTGACTTATGAGTCAGGAATCTGGGCATCTGACCTACACAGTGCAACACAAAAAGAGAGTTACATAGGCTGTGTGTGTGTGTGTGTGTGTGAGAGAGAGAGAGAGAGAGAAATAGATTCCTCAACGAGGAAGCAAAAGGAGCGGAATAAGCGTTGCTTTTGCTTTGAAAAGTCAGCAACCCACAGCAAACGACAAATGCCCTTTGACATGTAACAAATGTAAACGTAATGTGAATGTATGTAACTCTGAAAGTTTGAAACAATACTCTTACCAAATAAATAAAAAAAAAAAAAGATAGCATGCCCTTTCTCTTTTTTTCATGTTTTTGAGACTGTTAAAGTGACCACACACAGCACAATCTGTGTTTGGTCCACTTTAAAACCCGAATCCAAAGCCAAGTTAGAAACAGGCAGGCAGGCAGAGTCAACTACCATTCAATATTGTTATTGATTTTTTATATGAAATACATACAAATAAAATAAGCCACCCGTGTGTATCGTGAAATCTTTGTGGTGTCAACGAAAGGAAAAGACACTCTTAACGCCAACAAAAAGCTCTTCCTAGGAAGCTTCCTACCTCGCTTCCTCCTTGGCTTGCTTTCCCTTTTTCCATTTCTTTGGCTGGATACCTTGTCTGTCCCTCCGCCTCTTTATAAACCCCAAAAGACCCAACAAACCTCTATCCGTTTTTCACTCTCACACTGCGTTCCCGTTCCTGTTCCTGTTCCACTCACTTAACACTTGCAGTGCCACTGCCAGGTACATTTTCTTTCTTCATTCATCTCATATTTTTCTTATCTTTCTTCAATTTTTGTGTTTTTATTTTTTGTAGCCACAGGTTAAATATAGTACCTTTTCTTAAATTGGAGTGTGTTTCTGTGAATGTTGTCTTTAGGATGGATTCATGAGTATGGTCTTTAGCTGTAATAATGGAAGATATGCTTTATTTCTTGAGAAAATAGGTATATAAATTTTGATGACTTTTCTTTTTCCTCAGAATTTTTTTGAGAACTAGATTCTAGCTAGAATTTTAAGATCCATTTATGATAAAGGAGTTCTATTTAGTTGTTGTACTCAAATTAGCCATTGATTTTATATTCTCTTAGATAAAAAGTTCATTTCTTGTCCCTCTTTTTTAGTACTTTTTCTTAGTCATTTTTAATAGCCCTCCAATCTCTAGCCTAGATTTTCCCTATTTATCTGACCCTTTTAATTTCTGTCTTGAAGAATTTTCCTTTCTTCTGATGTTTGTTCTATGAGGGTGTTGTTAAGCCCTATTTCCGACTAAGCTTCATCTGTGGCTTAGATTGGTTGCAATGTTCTACAACTGCCCTCAGATTATTGTTGCAAACTGTAGAATCGGGATATTATTGATGACTTAATTGCAAACCTAAGTTCTTGGATGGGTCGGTGACTCTTAGATGCACGTGTTAATTCGTGGATTGTCACATTCTTTTGATATATATGTAGTAGATTTGATTCCATAGCCTTCTTTTACTTCTGTGATTCTATATGATATGCATGAATGTAAAATTCTCAAACCGAATTTCATTCAACACTCATCACCGCTTTTATTATTGTAGTTCTCTTTCGACAATTTCAAGTCAATGGAGCATGGTGATTGTGGTTCTTCAAGAACTACTCGGAAGAGAAAGTTACAAGAAGAAGATGGTATCTTGAGCTTCTCCATGGACGATCTCAATCAAGATCTTCTTGAAAGGGTCCTTTCATGGCTTCCAACATCTGTGTTTTTCCGCCTTAATTCAGTGTGCAAAAGATGGAAATCAGTTTCAGCTTCTGTGAGTTTCAAGCTTGCCTGCTCGCAAGTTCCTTCACGGGACCCGTGGTTTTTCATGGTTGATCCTCATCTCAATCAATCAATTGTCTTTGACTCTGCTGAAAGAAGTTGGAAGAAACTTGATCATCCACCTCTCCTCCAGAGAGACTCTAACCACAATTCCATGCCTGTTGCTGCTTCTGGTGGCTTGATCTGTTTCCGCAATTTAACAGGCAACTTTATTATATGCAATCTTGTGACAGGATCCTGCAGAGAACTCCCTCCGTTGGATCCAGCCCAACAAAATCAAACTATTCATGCCATTGTGATGAATACGTCTTCCAATGGCTCCTACAAGCTTGTGTTAGTCTATGGTGAATTTCCAAAACTCTCATGTATAGTCTACAACTCAAGCAATGGTTGCTGGGAGTGGGAAAATGCATTAAGTAGGAAGGTTGACAATTCTCTGGAATTTGATTCAGATGATGACAATGCTGTGTATTTTCTTAGTAAGGCTGGAAATTTAGTGGCAACTAACATGCAGAGAAGCCCATCTAAGCAATACTCATCGGTTATTACTAGTAAAGATGGTGAGGAGATTGTATATTTCCTTAGCTCCTCAGGGAAGGTTGTTACTTGCAATCTGACACGCAAGTGCTTCGCCGAGTACCCCAGGTTATTGCCTGCCTATTCTGAGTACTCCATTGATATCGTGGAATGTGGAGGTGAAATGCTGGTTGTTTTGTTGTCAGAATTCCTTGAAAGTGCAAGCCTCAGGGTGTGGAGGTATGATGAGGATATTCGGTCTTGGCAACAGATTGCAGCAATGCCTCCAGCAATGTCACATGTTTGGTTTGGCAAGAAGGTGGATATAAACTGTGTTGGAACTGGTCACCAAATATTGGTCTGCTTAAACTCTGGTGAACTCTTTAGTTATGTTCTTTGTGACGTGGTGACCAATGAATGGATTGAATTGCCGAAATGTTGTGTGAATGGTGAAGCCATAGAGTTCATGTCCGCCTTCTCATTTGAGCCCAGGATCGAGGCTACTGTATGAGAACAAAATGATTTGGGGTGAGGATTGAGGATTGCCATCTTTTAATTACCCTTTTTTTCCTTTGTCTTATTTCTTTTTCTGTTTCATATTCTTTTAGAATTTTTATTTATTTATTTGAATTGTTTAAGCAAAACTAGCCAATGGAAATTATCCAGATTTGTAGATGACAGATTGGGATGTGGTTTCCTTTATCAGTGTCTTATATCTGTACTACTTTTTAGTTTGACTATTAATAATAAGTTCATCCATTAGCTTGTGATTGATAGAAAGATGACATTACTGTGCAAATTTACTTGTTTTGATCGAAAATTGCAAAGCTTCTGAATTAGGAATCTCCCTGATGAAATCCTGGATTAGTCACCCATAATGTGGCTACATGACATCTCACGTAATGAGGTGAGTCCAGCTGCTCAATAAAGTTGTAATGGCATGGTTTGGTGTCAGAAAAAAACAAGAAAGACACAAAGTTGTAGATATTTGGTTATTGAGGGGTAGAGAATCTATCTACAGATTTGATTATTGGTTTGATTTTGATGCTTAAATCAACACTGAAGTTTTATGGATGGATTTTTTACTCCTATATAGGATAGATGATTCTCTACTTATTCAAATGCTTCTTTTTTGAAGTGATAAACTGATATTTAACGTTATTTTGTTTCTTCATTCTTCATTCTTTTGGCCTCCATTTCAGTTGCTGTAAAAGAAACTGCATGGATAGCAAGCGGTGGATTCTTCCACTTTTAGTGCGAATAATATCAAAGGCCAATAAAGTAATACTTATAAGAAAATAAAAACCCTTGTTATATGCACATTTGTAATAGTCATCCAGGCAATTCACATGAGTATTCAAACTCCCAAGCTAACTTAGACACTTGTAAACCAACATCCAACTTCCCTCACTTCTTCACTCACCTCAAAAGTTAAAAAGTTTCAAGTTTCAAAGGCATTTGGTGAAGCTTTTTCTAAGACAATATTCTTGGAGACTCTAGTTAGAAATGGCCGTATAAGAATATATGCAGCAGATGCACTAAATTACAATAGACTTCTTCTTTCTTGGAGAGCATCTTCGGATTCTAGAATAGTTATAAATGAGCATTATAATGATAAGAGTCTTGTTCATCCAAAAGTTTTGAAGTTTTGGTACTCATCAAGTGGGGGCAATTTACCCCTTGTATGTCTTTAAGAGATTTACTTTAGACTTTAGTGGCATAAAGGACCTCAGAATTCAAAGAATGTGCCAAAATTTGCAGTATCCTTCAGATTTATCTATCCCATTGGTGGTGGAAAATGGAAAGCACAACAATCCAACTAATTTTTATTTTATTTTTTATATTGAGTTTAAAAGTTCGATGGTTCAGGTTGGCTTTGGATTTTGGGTTTTGTCTTCTACAAACTGTATTGTGTTGTACAATTTTTATAGAAAATTAATTATATTGTTTTTGAAATTACGAAAGTACATGTACCTTTATTGTTAAAGTAATTGGTTAACTCTGGAATTCCATTAAAGTAATTGCTAATTCAACATATGAGTTTGATATTTTTGTCTAAATTCCAAGAGCCAACTCCATCCTATAGTAGGGTCTCACACTTAGGAATTTACTGGTTGCACTATCATCCTTTAAAATTAAAACCCATAGATTATTCACATCAATCCATCTATATGGAAGTGAACTAGATTTAACCAGGGATCTAAACTCTAAACTCTAAAGCTGAATAGAACAAAGAATAACAATGAGCTGTTAATCTGATGACACGTGTCAATGTTATTTTCACATAAAAACAGTTCCATGTAGAGTTTTGTGTTATACTTAAAACTCATGTGGCTCAAAATTACAATTAAATCCCTGATTGAAAATCTAAAGAGATTTATGGAGAAAATAGGGGCTTTGTGTATTTTTATTAAAATGAGCTGACGTGGCATAGGATAATTGGGTGACCTAGGCAGGAATTCACAGAATGGGTTTGGAGCTGAGCGGAGGCGATCATTCCCTTGTTTGTTTTGTCGATGCAATAAATCCCTTGAATTCGGTTTGGGTGACCTCCTGGGCAAGAAATTCAATTCAATTATATAATAAGCGAAGGGAAGAGAGATTGGCAAAGGAACTCAAAATTGGTAGAAAGATCAAAGAAAATGGAACGTGAGGAGGAGTGTTTGAAACAACAATTGGAGGAATTACAGAAACAGCTTGGAAAGAAGCAAAAGTTCGAGGAAGCTGTCTTCTCCCTCAAGTCTCTGCTCCGTGATCGCTTTCCCTCTGCCTCTCCCTCTCTCCGCAAATTGGTTCTCTTCCTTTCCCTTTCATTTTTTCAAATTTATTTATAATTCCATTTCTTTTTCTAATGCAATTCAAATTAATTCCTTTTTGTTCTATTATTCTATGTGTAAATTAAATAATTCCAGTATAATTTACATCTTTTATAATTAGCTTTTCTGCGCATCTATTCTGATGAGTTTCAGATTTAAGATTTGTATGTGATTGCTTTTAATTAGGAGATTAGATTATATAGAAATTATTTAAAAGTTTAAAAAACAAATTGAAAAACGAACACCAGATTAATCAGCTCAATATGTGGATAAATATTGAATGATGTTTATATCATGGAATTTGACACAACGTGTTGACCTTGTGGTGGTGGTGGTTGTGGCAGTTCTATTCTGTTATACGGAGGGTTGCAACCGTTTTAAAGACGAGGTACACAGCGCCTGGTTTCTGGCTCGCCGGATTGGGGCTTTTTGAGGAGGCTGAATGCTTGATCTCTGATATTCCTGAGAAGGAGCACTTGAAGACTTGCATTTTGCAAGCTAAGGAGCATTTGCATCAAGTAGACAATCCTTTAGAGACTTCACAAAACACCTCCAATGGAGGTCGGTCCAAATTTTACAATCTTTTGCTCTATAGAGTTTTTTTTTTTTTTTTTTTTTAAATTGAAATGTTTGGCGAGTTTAGGGTTGATTATCTTATGTGTTGTGCTGATTCAGGTTATCTTTTTGAGGGGCATCTCACCGTGGATCAAGAGCCACCACGGCCTCAGTGGATGGTGCAGTCGGACCTCTTGAATACGTTTATTGAAGCCGAATCTTCTGGCACGCCAGAAAATGCTGCCAGTGTACTTCAGCAACTCATGAGTAGCCTAGATGATGTTATACCACTGGTAATTCTTTAGTTCCCTATTTTTAGATTAGGTTATACTTAAGTTCATCGAAAAATAGATAGAAAAGGAAAACCGTATATTTATTTTATTAACTCTCTGATTAGAAGATAATTGGAAACTTCATATGAAGTGATTTGCTGGATCCAATTAAATTTTGTATGTTTTACAAAGTTGATAATGTTGAAAAATGTATGTGCAGCTATAAAATATAAATCCAAGTTCTTTTTCTTCCTTTAACATTGGATGCATATGTTTTATCTTATTTGAATGGTGCTTGGTTGATATATTAGTTTTGTCAATAAATAAAGAAATAAAATTTTGTTCCCACTTTAGAGGAGTTAACATTATTATCATGTTTCTGTTTCTAAGATCCTGGATGATGATGCACCCCCAAGAGTCCCACCTGCCAGTAAAGAAGTAGTCGCAAAGCTTCCAGTTGTTATTCTTACAGAGGAAATTCTTGCAAAGCTTGGAACAGAAAAAGAGTGTTCGATTTGCAAGGAGGACTTGCTTGTAGGTGACAAGATGCAAGAGTTGCCTTGCAAGCACACCTTCCACCCTCCGTGTCTAAAGCCATGGCTGGTAATTTACCTTAACCAGATTGCTTGGGATTTTAAGGGGTTGTTTCTTCTTTCACTTATTGTAGAACTGATATAACTTGTTTGCTCAGTAAGTAATTATTAGAGTTATAAACAAATAATTCATTAAATGAGATAGAATTTCCAGTCAACTCAATACTATTTTACATATGACAGGATGAGCACAATTCTTGTCCAATTTGTCGCCATGAGTTGCAAACTGATGATCATACCTATGAGAACTGGAAGGTGCGGGAAAAGGAGGCTGAAGAAGAGAGGAAAGGTGCTGCAAATGCCATTCGTGGTGGTGAATACATGTATGTTTAAATTAGATTTCATTAATACAAGATTTGTAGTCAATAAGTGTGATAACTGTACTTATAGATGTGACTTTGTTGATTTATGTACACTTGAAGTTACAGAAAGAAATTCTAGTTTGTTTTGTACTTTCATTCTTGTGCTGGATTTAGCACATTACTACAGTACCAATTGAATTGATTTCCCAAAACGTGCATTTGAAAATTGGCTTGTATGTTTGTGCACTTTGATTTACATTTGCATTCTATAGGTGTAGTTTCGTCTCTGGTGATAAGTGGGTGGTTGTAGTGATGCTTCGTCCTGCTGATGCTAATAATTGAATTTCCTGATGCTAATAATTGAATTTCAGACACAGAATAGACCCACATATGGTTCTTCATTTATATTATTTTTTCATTGAGAAATGTTGAGTTGATTGAAACATCTCTCTAATGAAAAACATCTCGTGCATTTTTCTATCAAAAATCCCAGAGGAGAGCCGTATTAGGTTATATATGTTATAGTAATAAAATTTTATTACAGCAACAACAACCAAGCCTTAATTTCAAAACCTTAGGATCGGTTATGGATCATCAACAATTTAATCAGAGTCGGTCACATGTATTTTTTTCTACCACTTTATCATATCTAGAGTCATATTTTCTGTAAGCTCTTTAATGTAGGACAATAAACTTTGAGAGGGGGACTTGTGTGTGGAAATCAAGGAATAGTTGGTCTTATAGCAATTTTAGAAAATTTCTCTTTCAACTTAATAGATATTCTACAATCATACAATACTCTTAATGGTGATCTACTTTCTTGATGGTGTCATTTGTTGGTTTCCTCTATATATGTCATTATGTTAAACCTTTTGCTATGCTACCTTCTGTGAACGGTCCCAAAAGCTACTTGGTTACAAAACTTCGAAATATATTCCAAAAGCATTGTTGCCAAAATGGTAAACTAATATTTGGTCAACTCCGGTTTGAGCAGCTCATTTGGGGGTTCACTAACTTTTTCGACATTGGGGTATGTATCAAGTGTAGTGAGCTCGTATGTGCAAGTTTGGGCCTAAGTTAAGAAAGACCTTACTAGATTATGATTAATAGGCACTCAAAGTCTAATTCTCTATCTATAGTCGAGTTGCTACTGTGAGAGCCCCAAGCTGTGCATGGCACTTTCAATACCATTGAATGCTTGTCGTGTGCCCGGTCGAGTTTGGGTATTGGATTCATCCTACACATGGATTCAAGAGTACGCCACAGGGGTCCAAATCGATTCTTGAAAAATGCAAAGACAAATTATAGGTTTCTAGAATAGCTTGTGTATGCATGACTAAGGCTATGTACACAGGCCTTCTTGGGTGTGTACGCAAACTTGAGGATGCATACTAAGGTAGAAATCTTCATTTTACTACATTTTTGTCCTCAACATGCTTCTAATCTAGGCTTGGGAGAAAACTTATTTATATTCGTTTATATTTAGTAAACGAGCTATGCTTCCCTTTTTCTTTTTCTTTTTTAAATCCAATGTTTACCAATGATAATTCAAATGGTCAAAGCCCAAGTTTAAGTTTGACCATTAAACAAGTCAAGTTGAAATATAATTATGTGTTTGTAAACAAACTCGTAAGTAGACTCTATTTAAGTATATATATATATATATATATTGTTTTATTAAATTTGATATTGGATGTGTAAGTTTTTAAATAAGTTTATAAGATATCAAATTATTATTTGTGATTAAATTTATAATATAAATATTCCATTTTGTAGTGAAAACTAAGGTAAATTAACTAATACTTTTGAAGCTTAGTGAATTTGGACTCACTACATCTTATTTTGGGAGCAGAGTGTGAATTAATTTGGAATTTAGAGTGGAGTATCATTTTTTTAAAATATGATATAATTATACCATAATAATTATATGTATTTTAATAATACAAGGTTGATAAATTAATTTTTACAGGTTCATAAACAAAAATCATTCTATCAAATTAACTTAAATAATATAAGTTTAACTATAATTTAGTCATTAATTATTAACATTGATTGGCGAGGGGGTAAAAAAAATTAGTCGCGGTGTTTACTATATATGAGAAAATAATAAGTAGTAATTCATGAACAAGCTTGAGCATATTCAACCAAAAAAATGAATCAAACTTAAACATGTAATCTAATATCTTAATGAACTTGAGTTCAACTTGTGTTAGAATTAAAATTAAATAAAAAATTTTGAATTTTTAATACTTTGCTCGACTTGACTCATTTTTACCACTAGTTGTTATGTATTCCATTGATGAAAAAAAAAAAAAAAAAATTTAAAAGTTAGGAATTGGGATGCAACAGTCAATTTGTTCTATTATAATCAAGATAGAGTCTTATAACTCAACTAATACTTCATATTATTTCAAATGGAGGCATTCAAAGTTCAAATTTTGGTTTCCCAACAATTGAATTAAAAAAAAAAAAGAAAAAAGAAAAAAGAAAAGTCTATTATAATATTTGTCTTGGATTGCATTATCTGAAGATCAAATGGGCTCTGAATGGACCCTAATTGGGCCGGCACAAATCGTTAAACGAAGAAAACAAAAAATGTTTGGCACGGCGAGTGGGGTCGATGAGCGCCTGAAATGCCGAAATCGTGGCGGAACCATTTACATATAAAATAATAAGAATGAGAGAATATTAGAATTTAAAAATACTTTGTGAGTAAGCAAGTAATAGTAGTAGTTGGAGTAGTGAGTAGCGATACCATTCCTGTAATGGAATTGGCTCTGTGCTCCTCCTCTTCCTCCACTCCCACCTCCGTCTTAAGTATCAAATATAGAGATAGAAGCATCTCTCCGATTCCCAACAATCTCATCAAATTTCATACATACAAATACAAATACAAATACACTACTGAAGATGGAAATGGAAGGCCCTCCTCTCTCACTGCAACACCTCCAACGATGCTTTCCAACGGATATGCGGGGAGAGGCAGTACAAGTAGTAGTAGTCAGAATCAGATTTATAGGAGGCAGGATTCCTGTTTGGTAATTCCTCCACCCAATGCTAAGAAGCCACGCGCTATCATCAAATTCCTTGGTGGTGCTTTCATTGGAGCCGTTCCTGAACTCACTTACAGGTCAATCATTTCATTTCCCTATTTCGTTTTTTTTTTTTTTTTTTTTTATTTCTCATGTTGTATGCAATCTACAGCTACCTAATTGAGCAATTGGCGAAAGAAGGGTTTCTTATAATTTCGGTGCCTTATAATGTGACATTTGATCATGCCCACGCTGCCAAACAAGTTTACGAGAGATTCCATGCTTGCTTGGATTCAATTCTAACATCTGGATTGCCTTATGCCAATTTAACACCTGCACAACTTGTTGACCTTCCTCTCTTTTCTGTTGGCCATAGGTTAGTTAGTTAGTTAATTCGTCGTGTTAGTTATAACACATCAAACAAGTCATGTGCTGCTGACATTTACATCTCTTTGTTTTAGTAACGGAGCGCTTCTCCAAGCACTCACTGGAAGCTATTTCTCTGAGAAAATACCAAAGGTTTGGTTTTCCTTGTTACTTTTATATTTTTTATTTCAAAGTTGAATGAGATTTAATTGATAGTGGAGTGTGACAAAGGATGTTTTTTGTTGCGGAAGGCTAATGCGATAATCTCGTACAATAACAGGCCAGCAACAGAGGCAGTGCCTTACTTCGAGCAGGTAACTTGTACTCGTGATATATAATGCTTCATTTTCCTAGAGCTTTATGGTTGCATTGCCTCTTTTTCCACAAACTCAAAAAATCTGTCACATTGGAACTAATCTTTTGGATAAATGTACTGCAAACCTGCTTGCTGGTCGAATTAGCTTAAGCACTCTGTCCTTAAAAAAGAACTTTCCTGCACCAAACATGTGCCTAATTGATAGTACGATTGTTTTTGAGATAGTGTTTTACACATCAAAACCTGCCAAAGATAAAATGCATTTTGGTACAAGAAAAAAGGGGGCCCCTTAACCCTGGCTAAGTCTATATGCAATAAGTTCTACACATCTGTCTTGTAATTTTCAGTCAATTTTGGGTTCCTCCATTAGGCAAATGTGGATGGGTTCATGTCTAAGTGCAGTCGAATTAAGAAAAGATAATGCTTTACTGCTTGTTGACATACCAATGAGTTGCTGCTATAATCATGGCATTTTTTTTTTATGAACTTATTATCTTCTAATGGAAAGGACTTTTCCCTACTTATATACTAGTGCTTAGATCTTACTAAAATATCTAAAAATGAGCAATGGTTCATGAAGGCCTCTAATATCCATTGATGGCCTTGCCGCCTTGGGTTCTCATGGCTGAGATATATGTAAAAGTTATTTTGGGGGATATAAGCATGCTTGCCAATAAGCAAGCCTGGATCCAGAGTAGCAAAGTAAAACAAAGCCTTTTTAAATCATAAGAACTCCATATTAAATGATCTAGCTACACCAATAAGGGTATTATTTGTATGTCTGTGTGTCAAATGGTTATAATTGCATGGACTAGGTATTTCTATCAATTGGGAAAAACCACTTACACAAAACATGTTTCTTTTGTCTGATTAATGCTGCGCATTATTGTGCAGTTGGGTCCTCTAGTTCGTCAAATGATGCCAGTTGTACAAGCATCTCCAGTTTATTCATTGGCCAGGAATGCCTCAGGTACCATTGTAACTTGCTTATGCTAAATTGGTGACTTTTTTTTTGGGTATTTTTGCTATTTAGATTTCAGATTTGGTAACTTAACATCTTATTGTCCCCTTTGCTATAGTCTTGCTTCGGTTCTTAGTGTCCTCTTTGTTGATGCCTGAAGCATGTTTCATTTAAGTGATAAGTTTTTTAATAAATCAATTGTTATAACAAGTGGGGAAGGGGGATTTAAACCTTGGTTCTTGTACAAGGAGACCAAGCAATGCCATTGAATTACAAAGCTCTTGGCTTTCATTTATTGGATATATATGTACTAATTCTTATTAATTATTGTTCCGATTCATTGGGTTGTACAGAAGACATGCTATGCAAAGTTTTTAATAAATTTTGATCTCATCAACGTTTCTTCTACCTTCTCCAAAAACATACATTGTTCATACTGTAATTTGTGTATTGCTTTACAAGAGAAATTAAAAAACCTGGTGAAATGGGAAACCTTGATACTGTAGTTGCTCTGATCATTCCTAGGTATGCCTATTTTGGTGGCATTTACTGCTGATTAAAAATTATCGAAATTCATGCCTTTTTTCTAACAAAGGCACCAGAATATTTCTTATAGGTTGCATGCACAATGGCTTCAGACTTAGCTTTGACACAAAATGGACAAACAATCACCTGAACTTTTTGAAAACAGGATATGATTGACAGAGTACACATCATCAAATGAACTTATATACACGCCATTCAAGAAGGCTTAAAATATCAACTCCTTTTGGTCAATTACATGGGTCGTTCTTCTCCATTTAGCATATATTGCGCAAATGCTCTGTTAAATATAGGCTAATGGTCTCCAAGCAATGTTATTTTCTTGCTACCTTTGATCTCTTGGATGCCTATAATCTAAATTGACCACTGCACGTAATTGGTATCATATCATCTGTTGTGTGTGATGTTTATCTATTTCTAATGATTACTTGCTACTTCTGCATGTCTAGGAGATGCATGGAAATTGCTACTCGATACGGCTGGAGCAATGATACCAGACGGTGATCAGGAATCCCTAGTTTCATTGACCAAATTTGTCGATCAGTTGCCTTCAGTACTAAATCAGGTACATGGATTTTCGTTCGATGCTGCTAAGAGAACATACTAAGCATTGAACTTTATGAATCGTTGGTTTGTCCTTCACTACTTGCTGTGGTAACCATGTCTTGAACTAAACCATTATAGTTGATGAGGCTCCTTCCAGATGCACTTAACCTATATCTTAGTTTAAATAAGGTCCACACAAGATTTGATCAATGGATAATCATAGGCAGTCTTTTTTTTTTTTAGCTTCGTCGTTTTACTGTCCTGATGCTTTTTCACTGTTTACAGTTTTTTAAATGGTCGTGTATTAAGTCTACTGGTGATAATTTATGATGTTTCTGCTAGGTTACTGAAGGGATTTCGGAGTTCAGGCCAACGCCATCTGAGAATCGTGATTGTTTTAAGAGCTCATACAATGTTCAACACACCCTATTGGTATGTAAGGTGCCCCTCTTTTGATAAAATTGATGGTGGTCTTATATATAATCTGGATGGTTTATATATTTATTGTGTTTTAGGTGAAGTTCAACTCTGACACAATTGATGAGACAGACCTTCTTGAAGAGACATTAAAGCCTCGTGTGGAGTTCATTGGTGGGACACTAGAAAAGGTCCAATTAAGTGGTAACCATATCACACCATGCATACAGGTATATGTATATTTTTTAAAATGTTCTTTCGTCTATAAAGTGTTAAGACATTTTATTTGGAATTTATATAGTCGAGTGATGCATTGTTTATTTGCAAAAAAAACAACAAAAAAACAAAGAAAAAAAAAAAAAAAACCATATGCAAATACCACAAAGATGCTCTTTCAGGAGAAACATTTAGAGAGAGAGAGAGAGAGAGAGAGCATAATCATAATGAACTTTCAACACATGCAGTTCAATTAAGGTCCAATGGGATCAGTTGCAGGTGTTACTACCTAAAGGCAAGTCCAAAGAGCTCTTATTTAGAAATGTTTCCTATGTTAAAAAAAAAGGGTCCAAATTGGTTCTCCAGTACTAGTTGCTGTGATAATAATCTCTCAAATCAGCATACATACAACTAGTCTGAGGTTTTCCTTTCTCTTCCTTTATTCACATCATGCAGTGAACAGTTGAGCATTCTACAATGGCAATGCCTAGACTGTTATAACATCTAGAGGGAACAAGAGAGTTCACAGTTAGTCCTTGTTCACTGTGACAGGGAACATTTACTTGCATTTTTGCACTATTTTTTACCTTGTTGAAAACCTTTTCTGAGTTTTCTATGATCATCTATCCTAATCTTTTTACTTTTCATTTTCTATTTTTATTGTTGGCCTGCTCAGGAACCAAAGTGGCAAGTAGGTTATGTGTATACTCCAGCTGATGCTATTGCTCAGGGGCTTAAAACTATTTCATTGAATGAGACCAGAGAGCTTTCCAAAACCATAAGCAACTGGTTCAGGCGTTTTGAAGATTGAAGTACCAGGTTCTACTAGAGAAGAAAAGGTTATGTTGTACTAGTCTTGAGTTTGTGTTCATGCAATTAGTGTGAGCAGCTAAATAGCAAACTTCTAGTCTGAAGCATCATTGCAGTACTTAAGGTGTTTTTTTTTTTTTTGTTTGGCTGATCGCGATACATAGAGTTTGAACCAAAAGATGAGTGTTCTAAAGTGTAAGTGTATAGTTTTTATTTAAAATTTTTTTTCTTACTTTAATTAAATAGTACAGTTGTAGATATATTGTGAGAGCTTTTCTTCATGCCTTGGATAACTAGCTCTCTTTTTTTCTTTTTTCCCCCATCATTTTCTCTTTTCCTTTGGATTTTACATGCTGCAATAGTAACTCTACGTACATTGATTGACATTTTCGAAAAAGGGTTTGAAGGGTTTCAGCTTCAGATTGTCATCTTATTGTAATGGTTGAGCTTCATGCTAGAAGATAAAGGGCAAGAAAGAAGTGCTCCGTCTCTCACACAAACACACGCCACCAACAACTTCAAAAATGGTAGGGGTTTAGATTTTAGTACCTACATCTTGAAGCATCTAGACCGGGTTGCATGAAAATTTAATGAGTTTATTTCACGGTTAAAATTTTATTTCTTGGATCTAAAAGTATTTAAGAATGTCACATAATTTAGAATTGTAAATGACATGTCACTACTCATGAAATAGATTCATTTTAAAATTTAAATGGATCAATACCACAAAAGTGTTCACCTCTCTGCTTTAGAACTATCACGCAACTAGGTGTCACAGTTGTGGAGAGTGGAGACGAGAGAAGCTGCTTTGATGAGATGCACCTAGCACTAGTGGAGAGAGTTGGGAAGGACAAGTTTCCATTCCAAATATGGGTGTCATAAAACAAAAGGCTGGCATGCCTGGAGATAAAAACTTTAAAACGTAGAGATTAGTAAAGTTTAAGTAGGTGAATCAATTTAGAATGGATATATATATATATATATATATATATATGGTTCAAATTAAACTTGGTGTAATTTTAATAATCTTACACTACTCAATAATTTTTTATTGGATGTCTAACCATTGGATTACATATGAGAGAATAATAACTACCCCATCTATAAAATATTTAATTTTTTTTTTTTTTTAAATTATGTATAAAAGATGAGTTTTTGGATTGAATAGTAAATATCGTCACATTGACACGACATGTGTGTTAAGAACATAGAAAACATGTAATCCAGCAACGTTGAAATTTGCATTATATTAATCTAATACAAACTTGTTGGATGGTGGAACATTAAGAAAAAATTACTGGTGTTATTTGATCTTGTCCATGTATATATAGGTATATACATTCTATATTACACTGATCCTTTCGGAGGGAGATGAATAAGGCAAAAGCGTGGATTGGTGGTGAGAGGTGGCCCATGATGATAGGAGAGAGGTGGAGATACTGGTTTTTGGTTAGATGTCACTGGTAGTACAAAGACGTTGTTTGGCCATAATGGTTTTTTATTTTTTATTTTTTAACATTAAAAGCATTTGCCTATTTTTTTAATAGGAAAAGACTTAAGCCTTTCTTTCTTTTTCTCAAAATACCTTGATGGAATTAAAAGCAAAAAGAAATCAAAGTCTTTTTCTCAAAACACCTTGACGGGATTAAAAGCAAAAAGAAATCAAAGAGTGTGGTCCGATAAAAAAACAGATTGAAGTCGTCTATATTCCAGGTCGAGTTTTAACATCGTTTCTCTCTCACATAGAGGTGGGTATAAATTAGGGATGATTACGGATGTGCCATGAATAGCACATCATAGGTGATTAGGGATGATTACGGTTGTGCTATAAATGGTGCGGACACGTGTGGAGAAGTTATATGATTAAAGTTGGAGTGGGTAATCTAATTCCAATTCCATGTTAAAACATCTTACTTAAAGCTTAAGTTGATAAGTGGAGAGACCAAACAAGTCTATATACCCATTACTTACTCCAACTCTTTTCAATATGAAATTTTTAATCTCTAACACTTAACGCAAACTCATGACAGTGGCGACTAAGTACATATATTATATACGAATTATGAATATCATATTAATTAGTCATGCCCTATAGAAGTTATATATATATATATATATATATATATATTCTTTTTCTTTTTGCTATAAAAAAAATAATAAATAAAAATTATAAGGGGACTAGAGTCCCTGGGATTCGAATATGGGGAAGAGGTGGGGGTACCTATGGAGCAAGAGACTCGGTGGTATTACAGTATCTCTCTCTTTTAAATTATGATACGTTCTCATGAACCGTATGACAATTTTAAAATGCATGCAAGTATATACAAAAAATTTAATAAAAAATTTCATTGAAAATTCTCTTTACAACTAAAAAAAAGGTGTAACAACTTCTCATTCTAGAGTAAAAACTTTCCTTCAATGAGTGGGAGTGGGAGGGTGAGTGGACCTAACCCCTTTTAAGTTGAGCTAGAAATTCCGCAACAAGACACCTATTGTTCCATTGCATGGGCCCTGCCCCTGCTCCATGTGGTTGCCAAGAAACATGAAAGATCATGAAATCATTAGATTATATACAATTTGGATGTGAAGGGCGTAGACTCTACGTCTCTACGTATGATTTTGGGCCACTTCTTTTTTCATTCATTTATCTTACTGAAACAAAACAAAACGCTTTTTTACTTTTTTTTTTCCCCAAATTCATTTTAGGAAGATATTCATTATACAACAGATTATCAATGTTGAGACTTGAGACTCGTGGACGGGCCACTGTTTCTTTGAATGCATGCACTCTCAGCTGTTACCTTTCGCATGCATGCCACCAACAACCCCTATCATCATGTGCTTGCATTGAAGTGACATAAATCTATTTTGGCGTTCACAATCCACATGGTATTTAAGTCTATTTATTACCTTTGGTAATAATAATAATTAAAAAAAAAAAAAACTTAATTTTTTTTTTTTTTGTTGTTGCTAAACCTTATTATTATGTGTCTTGTTAACGGATATGATGTACTAAGGAGTAAGAATACTTGTTAAGAGGAGCATTATTAAATGTAACTCGTCTAAAAAAAAAAAAAAAAAAAAAAACTTTTGATTAATTCGTAATGTGCATATATAAATTTAACATAATTATGCCTCTTTTTAAAAAATTTGTGTATAGTTTTGACTTTATGTTTGTATATAGTTTGATTTTCAGCAATTTCCTTAAAGGCGTTGATACATAAACTATTTTAAAAGGGAGGTCCTATGTAATTGATCTCTTATGTACTAGCACTTTCCTATTAAAGGATAAGAATATTCAAATATGTTTGTAAATAATCTGAAAGTGATGATTAATTATATAATTTAAATATTAGATAATTATATAATTTAATATATATTTTATAAGATATATTAATAGTTAAGATTAGGTAAATATGGTTTAGTAAAAAAAACAAAAGTACCCTAGAATGACCTATATATGTGATGAGTCTTATCTTTTCCTTTTTTCGTCTTAAACCATCTTTACAAAAAAAAAAAACGAAAATGTTTTGTTTCCATTTGATATAAAATCAATGTATCCATAAGAAACAATGAATGTACCATCCTTCTTGTTTGCAGGAAATAATGTCACGTAAATGAAATTGAAACAGTGTACTGCATCTAATTCTTGGGTTCATCTAATTCCTTGATAAGAATATTCAAGTTGAGCCTTACACATAGAGTGGGGTACGAAAGACAGTACCTAGTAGGCAAAATTTCTTTCCCTCACATGGAGGATTGGTTTTCTTGGTTTTTATTGGTTGCAACTTGTCATTCAAAACCATAAGCAAAGTTGTTTGATGCTTCTCTCAGTTTCTGGAATTTCTCTCTTCCTCTCGTAGTTGTTGTGTTGCTTGTAGATTAAGAATGACATGGTCCCACCGACCAACCCCAACTTATAGCGGAAAGTGACCATACAATTTGGGGTTAAATGGAAGAGGAAATGAGTGTGAGGGTCTGCATTATGAGGACCCTAATTCAATAAATGATCATTTAATTTGTCTACATTAAATAGAATGAGGCACTATTATTAATGTTCCAAGTAAAAAGGTTAATTGTTGCTCCAAAGAATGACCGCCAAATCGAATGGTTGACTGTTGAGGGTATTCACTACTCAACTTTCTTGCAGGACCCCCCCTATGGGATAATCTGATGGGAAGAAAAATTATTACAGCTCCACTAAATATTTTTGGGTTCTGTTAACGAGTGTCCTTTAGACAATAATTAAGGAAGTATTTAATACTTCCACTTTATAGGAAATAGTAAAATTTTAATATTAAAATAATACAAAAACAACTTTTAAGGGTATTTTAGTCTTTCTATTTATTATTTTAATATTAAAAATTCATTATTTCCCGTAAAGTGTAAGCATTTATTGCTCCTTAACCATTGCCCTAAGGGCACTGGTTAACAAAACCCAATATTTTTTACCGAATAATCTTTAATACGGTCTTAATTTTTTATACCAAAAAATGGTCTTGATTTTAAGAGAGAGAGAGAGAGAGAGAGAGAGATCAGAGAGTCATATTTAAAAGAGTTTTCTCAATTTTTGAGTAGCATGTTATATCTATGGGTATCATTTTTTGATGAGGCCCTTAAAAGTAAAAGGAATGATTCAGTCGGAAAAAAATAAATTCTTGTTAGTTTAATATAACTTATTTTTATTGATTTATTTTAATAAAAAAAATTATCAAACATACAATTTTACAAAAATAAAAATAAAATATTAATTGTTAAAATTACACATAAATAAAAAAAAATTATATATAAAAAATAAAAAATAAACGTGGATAGAATGACTATTTCAACTTTCGAAGTGTTAAGACACATCATTTTTCTTACTTACCTGATCTATTATGATTAAAATAATATTAGTTATAATTTTAGCCTTTTAGGAGAGTTTATTACGGATATTAGTTTTATTATTCATCCATTATAATAAATCATATCAAATTATCAATAGTGAACCATTGTGATGTTGTACCTGTTATTGATACAAGTTTTTTTTTTTTTTTTTTTTCTTTTTTTAATAGAAGATATCTAGATTTTTAGAGATCATTTGTTAATCAAATTTTGAAATTCCACTATTTTTAGAGATCATTTTGTTAATCAAATTTTGAAATTCCACTATTCACGATGGGGAGTTGGTATCTCCTATATTGCATCGGAAAGTAGGATTCACCTGTTATAAAAGGGTTAGTGTATATGTCCCTGTTAAAGACTGAAAGTCTGTGTATTATATTATATGTCAAATGTAGTACAAGAGAGAGCCTTTATATAGGCAGAGGTAAGAGTAATGCACAAGTAAAAGGAGTGCTATACAAGACAATATATTGGGCCTAAGACCCATTGAACTTATATTCTAACAGTCCCATATAGGAAACCATTTTACCAAGATGTGAATCATTTTACGTGGAGTAAAGTTATGGGAAATGATATTTCCGCACTAGTTTTTACTATTTTTGCTAGTGCAGAAATAACAAAAACTGATGCACAATATTGTACTAATTATTGTTATTTCTGCACCAATAATGCAGAAAATAGTAAAAGGTTAAATTGCATAATCACTTTTTAGGTTTGGATCATTTGCAAACTGATCCACTAAAGTTTTAATTTTGCAATAAAACCACTTGGATTTTTTAAATTCATGAATCCACTTCTAGGTACATTTTTTGATAAATGGTTACAAATACACGTAACAAATTTCTATTAACCAACAAAAAAAAAGTACCAAGAAGGGCTAATTTTATCAATTTAAAAACCCAATGTTATATTACAAAATTGAAACCCTAAAGATCAGTTTGTACTAGAGAGAGAGTAATTATGTAATTTGGCTATAGTAAAAACAGGTGTGGAAATAATATCATCCAAAATGGACATAGTTTACCTCCAATCCGATTTGGAGGAATCCTCCTTTAACCTTATATGTGACAAACAAATAGACCATCCACATCTGTATTTTAAAAAGTTACTTGACTTATTAAAAATATCATATAAATAAAAATGATTAAAAGTATACGTGGATGGTCTATTTTTTTATCACATAATGGATTAGAAGAAAATTTTTCCAAACCAAATAGGAGGTAGACTATTCCCATCCAAAATTAATTACTACGAAGAAAGCGCATAGCAAACTGGATAAGGACGCCCACAGCGTATCCAGATATTTCGGCCAGGGCAGGTTCAGTAAGAGTGGCCGCCGACTTTTTGTACCTATCCTTGATTCCCACGTGGCAACTTGCTTTTGATTGGACCTTCTCTTGCTGCTCACGTGGCATTATCAATGTCAACATCTTTAGTGGAAAATAGCCGTTTGATTATGACTGGTCACATCAAGTCCGTCAGTCTGTGCAGGCGGTCCCACCCGTTAGAAATTTAAGATAATGAATGGCACTTTCACTTTGACGTTGCACAAAAGAATAGCAGTAACACTGGTAAGGATAGGTACGTAACACAGGATTACCCGTGTGCAATAATTGACAAAGGTTTAATTTGATTTCCAAATGATCTTGCCAATGTCAAGTGCCACCATTCACATAAGTTTGGTTATGTTTATGAGTTGGTCAATTTATTTTTAAATAATATTATTTATTAAAACCCTTAATAATTTTAAACTTTTTTTTTTTTGTTAATATAGAAAATTACTCATATAGTTAACAATTCTTAATTTGACTGACATCTTATTTATTATAATCTAATAATATATAACACCACTCCCATATGGTTCAATAATGTGAGTATAAAGTAATTTTTTTACATATTTTGATTAATGGAAGATCATTTTTTTTATATAAAATCACAACTAATATTATTTTAGTTATAAACTAATTACAAAATATTATTTTAATAATTGTGAATTGTTGTTGATGGGGTTGGGTTTAATTGGTGGGAAGTGAAAAGTTCACGTAATCATGTATAAATAAATGGTAGATAATAAAGTGGTGTTAGTGATGAATCTATATGAAAATCAATAATAATTTATCATATATAATATTGAGAAAACATTATAGTTCTAAGTTGTAACACATTACTGTAAATATAAAGAACCGTAAATATAAAGAATAATACATTAATATTTACATAAAAAAAAAAAAAAAAAAAGAATAGTAGATTTTATACATTAGAATTTATGCATGTTAGTACCAAGTTGACTATTTTACATGACATTCAAAACCTATTAATGGTGTGGGGCATTAATTGGTTTAGGCAGCATTAGTAACTAGAAACATTGAATGGTGAAGTTAATTAAATACCGTTCCTAGTTTCTAGCAAAAGGAATCGAAGTTAATTAAGTGTAACAACCCTAATTTATTAATGACAGTAGGTCGAGGAGAGAGAGAAAGAGCACACGAGGAGGAGGCAGGCCTGCAAGGTCTGAGCTGCATGCAGAGAAATTTCATTCAGTCGAATAAATCGTGCGAATGCGACGTTGTTATTTAAAAATCTTTTTCATACGCAATGGTGCAGTGTGAATGGAATCCGAAGGTGGAGCGAGAGAAAGAGTTTGAAAGAAGGTGGGGTAGTGTGGATGAATGTGATTCGTCAAAGGGCAATTTTATCTGAAAGAGTAAAGGCAAAGGCCAAAGGGCGGGGCACCTGTACCTGCACCTGCGCACGCCACTGGATTGGTGGAACCTGGCTGCTTCGTTTTGTTTTTTTTCGGAAATTATTAAGTCCATATGCATCCACTCCTCCATCCCACTTTGATGTTATCCATACACTAACAAACACAAATACCTCTCTCTCTCTCTCATTCCCATTATATTTCTTTTAATATTTTATTTATTCTACTCCGAAACTATTTCCCATTAATATCTTTTAATATTCATGAACATGCATTTCTCTTTCTGTTTTTATATTTTTAGTTTTCTGGGGTTGTGATTTATTTGTTTTGATCCTTTCCAATTGGAGCTTTATTCTTAATAAACCCACGATAATGATAATAAAGATAGGATTTTGTTAACCAGTGTCCTTAGGGCAATGGTTAAGGAGCATTAAATACCTACACTTTATCGGAAATAACGAATTTTTAATATTATAATAATAATTAGAAATACTAAAATACCCTTAAAAGTTATTTTTGTTTTATTTTAATATTAAATTTTTACTACTTCTCATAAAGTGGAAGCATTAAATGCTTCCTTAAACATTACCCTAAGAGCACTTATGAACAAGACCCACTCATTCCCAAATATAAGAGTACTTAAAAATTATTGTTTTAAAAGTTATTGAGTGATTGAGAGAGAGAATATAGAAGCAGAAGTAAGAATTTAACCTATTTCAACTTGACGGCTTGTGGTCCACATTGAAAAGTCTTTAACATCTACATTTTTGCTATTGAAGTATTGTGATGCAATGATCCCAATGAAGTATTTATATATTGGTGAATTTTATATTAACCATAAAGTTAGTTAATTTATTCTAGTGATATGCTTCATGCTTTACAATTTTTTTCTCTCTTTGACGTACGATGATCTTTTTCAGGCATTTCTTGATGGGTTTTCAATTCATGCAATGGGCTTCAAGACCTTCCTTTTATTGAAGACTTTTCCAAACTCAACTTTTCGTCAAACTTTGAGTTTGAGGGAGTACATTAAAAATATCAAGGTTCATTTCTAGTCAAAGGCCAAGTTCAGTACTTAGTATGTAAGCAAAGAAAATCAATTTATATTGCACCCAAGTCTTGTAACTCTAGTTAATGTATCGTTAATTTGGGGTTTAGTCTCTTATAAATACTTTGTTAGGAGTTTATTGTAATACACGAGTTTATCTAGTAAAGATGTAGTCATTAAAGGTTTTTCTTTATAAACGTAGACTGTCAGGCAAAAATACGTTATTCTCACATCTTATTATTATTTTTCCACTATTCTAATAGAGTGTAACACTTAACTCTTTATAGTATTGTTTTATGTGTAAATTATCAAACATTGAGTTGCTCATTTGATGACACGTCTATATTATTTTCACTTAAATAATATCACATGAGGAGTTTTATATTATATTCAAAAACAATTAACAGTTTACAAATAAAATAATATCATAGGGAGGTTAGATATTATCACTAGCAAAACCAATATAGGTGCCCACCCTCAAATTTTTTTTTTTTTTAAGGTATAAAATATAAAAAATAATTAGATTTTATAAAGTGTCCACCCTCAATTTTTTGGATAATTCTACAATACTCACACTTTTTTTTTTTGTAGTATGTATCTTAATAGATAAAATGTTCACATTGATGGTACTAATGTTACACATGATGTAATTATCTCACATATGTTAGTACTTACCATCACATTGTTTGGTACCCTAAATTTTTATTTATTTATTTAAATTTAATATATATAAAATTGATAGTGTCAACATCAGTGGCGACACCACATACTAGTGCAAGTGCACACCCTGAATTCTTAAAAGCAAAGGAAAAAAAAAATTATATAAGTGTTGTATAGGTGTTGAACACCCTTAAATAAAATTTTGAACAACCTCAAATAAACTTTGAACACCCTGATCCTAATAAACTCAATCCAGTTAACCAATCAGAAAAATCAAAAGCCCAAATAACAACAAAAAATTAACTCAAACAACAACCACAATAATAAAATAAGCCCAAATAACAACAAATGGTGATGGTTTAATATGTGACGGTTTGTTTGTTTCACAATTTTACTGTGTCCACCTTTGTGGGTTTGTGTTTTAATTTGTGATTTATTTATTTGGTTGTTAGTGGTTTTGTCACTTTGTGGCTTGTGGTTTCGTAATTAATATTAACAACTGAAATAATAGTGTTTAATTAATAATTTAATTAATCATATAACTTAATTAAATTAAATTCTTTTTGTCTATTTATCTGCACATCATGTGTTAAATGTCTCTTATAGTTTATTTTTTATTCTTTTGCTAGTACTATGGAGAAATTTTTGATAAAGAAATCACTTATACTGAAAGATTCATCTTCTACCCAAGGTAAACATGATGATTATACAATAGCATACCACAAGATTCATGTATTATTATTATTATTTTATTTTATTTTTGTGATGTTATATTCAAGTTTTGTAATAAACACCCTAGAAAAAATTATTCCTGGAGCCGCCACTGATCAACATCATATTGTATTACCAATACATATGATGGTAACTATATCACATTACTTCTTTGTGTGTCATGCTTGAGTCAACTAATGCTTTCGCTACGTTCGACAAGCAAAAATTGATTCGCATTGTCCAATTTTATCCAAAATATTTTTCTTCATCAGATCTCATGATACTTTTTTATCAACTTGATAATTATATTTCTCGTAGCATTGATAATGAAGTTATCATGTAACAGTTTCAAAATATGAAAACACATTGAAATCAATTATAAAAGGCTAAAATAAACTTTTTGTTTATATAAACAATGTATATCGGCTTTTGACATTGTTTATATTATGTTTATTAAAGTTTGAGATAAAAAGGTATCCACCCTATATTAAATTCTTAGCTTCGTCCTTGGGTATTATATTCAAAATCTCAAGAGTTTTATATTTTTCTTCTTCTTCTTTTTTTTTTTTTTTTTTTTTAACATGTGAAAAAATGAGAACATAAAAAGGTAAATGAATTGGCTGGATAATTTTTTTTTTTTTTTTTTGACATGTGAAAGAATGAGAACGTAAAACAGGGGTATTGAGAGGGAAGGAGCTAGAGTGATGATTTGTGAAATATGAAGAGAGCCACGCTTTAGGATCGAATTTTTTCTCCCAAGAAGAATGAATTTCACCCTTAGACACCTTTTTGAGAAAGTCCTGTTGATCTTAGTTCATGGTAACTTGTTGGGAATTGGCTTATGTGTTGCTCTACTTATATTGATCACACTGTACTAGAATTTATATAGTGTTACATTGTTGTTGACGTGGTGGTGCATGATGGACTTGCAATTCTAGTGGTGCCACGAAAGTGGTTTCGCTTTGGTCAAATTGTTGTAACTTCAAAGTAGGTTATTGGATTTATCAAATTAAAATGAAATGAGTAAGATAAATGGGTGGCTTTAAAGAGAGGTTTGGATTTATCAAATTAAAATGAAATGAATTTGGAATAAAGTTTTTAAAATTTAATAAGATTTGAGATATAAAATAGTTAAAATGTTTGGATTTAGATTTTTTTAACCCTGAGGGGTAACTTAATTGGTCTGGGCTTGGGTGTGTTACTCAATGATCACTAGTTTGAGTCTCCTCAGGGTCACCTACCCAAGGCAAAGCCTTGCACTTATCGTGGTATACGTGCTAATAGGGTATTGCGTGTCCCCCTAGGATTAGTTAAGGTACACGTATCTTTGAAACACTGACCCGGACACCTAAGGTTATCAAAAAAATAATTTTTTTTTTTCTTTTTTTAACCTAACTCGTTGTCATTCATACTTCCTAGGGTTAGAAGGATTAATGGCCAAATAGCGTGAGTTTTTCATGAATTGTTAATCCTTTTTATTTTTCAAAATCAAAAGTTCTTATTAACCGTACGGTTCTTTATGCATTCGTAATATCATAGCTTTATACCGACTTAAAAAGAGAAAAGATACACACTAACATCTTGACTGGCAAGTTCGACTTGGCCAAGACATTGATCCACTAGGACTGCGTCAGGCATGGTGGGCTACTAGCAGCTTTCGGTGTCTACAGATTATATTTGAGAAACTTACTATTGCAACGACCATTGAGCCAATAAAACGGTATTCCTTTTGGTAATATTTGTAAACTAGTATATCACCCGTGAAGGTGGCTTAGTAGTAAAAAGTGGAGTTGAATTCCTTATCTTGTGAGTCTAAGATTGAGAGTTCGACTCTTGACACGCTTCATTATTGCGCCGATAATCCATGTCATGTTTAATCCGGATTCATATAGTTTAGTTTGATATTAAAAAAAGAAAAAGAAAAAGTATAATTAGTTTATGCGGCTTCAAAATATTGTAAACATCTCCAATAATAAATATGTAGTCTATTAAGACTATCTCATGTGGAGATTGGCCATTGTACATTTGTGCTGTGAAAATCTTTGTGTTTTTCTTGATCTCTATTCTTTCTTTATATTTCTCCCTTGATATATATATTATTAGTTTATGATTTTCTACAAAAATTAGACTTTCCTTCCATAGAAAATTTAGACTAAAGTCAATTTTTGGCCCCCTAACTTAGGAGGTGTTTTCATTTTAGTCCCCTAATTTCAAAATTTTTTATTTAAGCCCTTTAAGTCTGTTTAACTTTCAAACAAGCCATTCCGTTCTTTTCAGTTAGTCTCCCATCCGTTAAGTGCCAACTAAGTAACCAAAATGTGTCCATGTCATTATTTTTTGCCAAGTAGTCTTGCCATATCATATATATTGCATAAAAAATTATTAATAGTAAAATGAAATTAGAAAACCAAAAAAACCAAAAACGTCACCGGTGGTATATAGGACTTAGGACCTCTCTCTCCACCCCACTGCCCAACCCCTTCTCTCTCCACTCCACTACCAGCCAGCCACCGCCGACACTCTCTCTCTCCGATTCGGGTTGTTCTGAGGAAGGTGGCGGTGTGGCACTCGCCCTGTGCGAGGTTCGCTGCCCCCTGCTCTATTCCTTCTTCTTCTTCTCTCTCTCTCTCTCTCTCTTGATCTCATTTCTCTCTCTAATTCTAGAGATCAACAAACTTTGTGGGTTAATCGCATTATAAATACATCAATCTATTAACAAAATCACCATTTGACACAAAGTTTCTTCTTCTTCTCTCTCTAATTCTGCCATTTGACACAAAGCAGGTCTAGCTCTAGTTTAGGATTTACCCACTGTGTGATGCAATTAACCCACTAATGAGTTTGTTGATTTGCAAAATTTTCAAAAAAATACCCAAAAATATAGCCTGTGACTTTGGATCTTTGTTCGGCGTGGGTTTGATTTGTAGTGGTGGTGTGGGTCTGTGCTTGGTTGGTTGTATTTCGGGTATGTGTGTGTGGTTTTTTAGGGATGTTGTGTGTGATGAAGATTCGTTTTCTGGTGGTTGTGATGGACGGTGCTTGGGTTATTGTGTGTGGTGGAGCATGACTTTTTTTAAAAACAAAAAATTTAACTGCCATATTTTTTGGTAGTTGTGGTGGGGTTTTATGGCTGTCGGAGAGAAATAGCAACTTTAAGCCCGAGAGAGAGAGAGAGAAGGAGAGCTTAAGAAGAGTAGCGACATGGTGGCGCCAGTGATGGTACTTGTGTGATTGGAAGGAGGTGTGCTAAAATGGGGGTGGGAGGCTACGGTCAGGTGAAGAATAGAAGAAGAAGAAAGAAGAAGATAAAATGAAAGAAAGGAGTTGGTCTGGTAGAAGAACCTGAAACGCAGCGTTTCTCTTTTTAATGTCTATTTAATTTAATTTTTTTATTGTTTTCTTTGTGATGAGGTGTCAAATAGAGCCACATCAGATGACATATCAACTGTCCAGCTAGGCATTTAACGGGGGCCTCTATCTGAGATAAACGGAATGGACAATTTGATAGTTAAATAGAGTTAAGGGGCCAAAATGAAAATTTTTGAAGTTAAAGGGCTAAAATGAAAATAGCCCCTAAGTTAGGGGGCCAAAAGTTAACTTTAGTAAAAAATTTATAAACCTGAATTAGCAGTGGCCGCATCTTGTCCTTCCTTATAGTGGTAACCGACATTTTTGCTAGAGTTGAATTACATTCAAGATTTTTTTTTTTTTCTTTTTTTTTGTGTGCGTTATAATGTTTGGGATTCAAATGCTGAAGTTTGCTTCCTGTGTACACAACAGCGTCATAATTTAGAAGAACTAGTGTCAGATTGAAAATTTAGAAATAAAAAATTTAATATTAATTTTATTTTTTAATAACCTTGAGTGTCCAGACCAACTTAAATAATACATAAACCGTGACTTTATCACGAATTAGTGTGAAAAGGTTGAGAGAAAGAGGCAGCAAGAAAGAAAATAATAATAATATGGAAAAATTACGTTTTAAACCCTATAGTTTAGGTGTGTAACAAATTAAACCCTATAGTTTCAAAAGTAACAAATTTAATCTTGAAGTTTCAAACAGTAACAAATTAAACCCCGAAATTTCAAAAAGTAACAAATTAAACCCCATAGTTTCAAAAGTAACAAATTAAACCTTTATTTTACTTATATGGATTAAGGTTTAAGTTGTTACTTTTTTAAACTTAAGGTTTAATTTGTTATTTTTGAAACTGTGGAGTTTAATTTGTCACTTTTTAAAATTTCGAGGTTTAATTTGTTACTTTTTGAAACTTTAAGATTTAATTTATTACTTTTGAAACTATAAAGTTTAATTTGTTACACCCTCTAAACTAGAGGATTTAAAATATAATTTTCCCTAATAATATTATATGGGGGAAAGCGAGGGCATGGTATGGAGCATTTCTGTCTTTTAACATACCATGGAATTCCTTTTACAAAAGGTCCGAGCTCTCTGGTTCATAAACAGACTCAAAACATGTTAGAACAATTTGCTTACACAGGAATTGGGGTTTTCTCTTTTCTCATAAAAAAATGGAAAATAAAAGGGAAAGGTTACAACAGTAATGAAGATTCTTCTGTCAGTCACCATAGGCTTTTGCTGACGTTTTACAAAGCTTGGTCCATGGTTATTGCTGCCAAGATATCAGAATACCCATCAATCACTGTTCCTACCGAATTCTATTGCACTATCAGGGTTGGTCCTGAAAATTATGAAATTTAAAGCGGTGCAAAAAAATGAAGTATTCTATCTTTAAAAAAAAAAAAAATTATTAAAAAATTACTCTATATAGTTTCTGTTACAAAATTACTAATTAAACTTTTATATTCAATATTTTCTAACAAATTTTGTTCAATAGATAATATAGTTAATCCATTTAATCTTTTTTGTGACATAGTTAATCTCAAGTAAGATTTTTATAATTTTAATTTTGAAAAACTTTTTTCAACGGATGCGACTATGAAAAGTGTAGTCAATAATATTCAATATGCAAGATCAAAAAAATTATCAGATTTTTAAAAACCTTTAAGATTAACGTAATACTTTTTCAAATTATCATAATTTAGTGAAGTTAACTTCTTCACATTAAATAAATACCAAAAATTGTTCTCATACATACTTGGATTAGAGAAATAAATTATTATTAGATTTAATTTAAAGGCTTGTTTTAAATATATGGGCTTTTTAATTTTTGTATATATAAATATATTGAGACCTTTCAATAAGGGTCTTAAAAACTTTTAGAATGAGGCTTAATTTTGAGGTGAGGCCTAGGGCGGTCGCCCATCTCGCCTTTTCCCAAGGCCATCCTTGCACCATGCCATAGTTTTTAGACTATCAAGATTAAAAATTGTTTTTACAACTTTTAATCTCGATCGTCCAAATAGATATATTAAACAATATAAAATTAAAAAAAAAAAAAAAATTACTATTTTGTTTGGACAGACAAGATGAAAAGTTAAAAAAACTACTTTTAATTTTAGTTGTCTAAAACTAT
Source organism: Fagus sylvatica (assembly GCA_907173295.1). Lineage (NCBI taxonomy): Eukaryota > Viridiplantae > Streptophyta > Magnoliopsida > Fagales > Fagaceae > Fagus > Fagus sylvatica. The sequence continues at coordinate 26,344,371 of OU015764.1, forward strand.
TGCCCGGTGTAATAATTTTTGTTGTAAAATAAAAAAAGGCAATAATATTGTAAAAGGTAAAAGGTTTAGAGAAGAGAAAGCGGAAGTAAAGAGAGTTAAGGTGGCTCGGTCATGAAGACCTATGTCAATAGGAGAAAAGCTTTTGACGACTACATTTTTACTATTTCTTATTGTGTTACAGAGTTTATATAGAATCTAGAACTAAGGTTACATATAAATACATGAGCCTACACTAGTTTTGGACCTCATAGGCCACACATAATATCTTCAATAGTTTTCAAACTATTATACCCAATCTCAATCTGTTACTTGAATTCCCATGGGAATGAGTAACACAATCCAAACATAAATCCCATAACCAAATTAATACATTTTCTTTTGGTTAATAGCTTTGCGGTTAATGACAAATATTCAGTTATCTTGAGAGGAAAACTTGAGTTCAAATGGTTAATTTGGGTTTCAAACCCTTTTAATTTGTATATACAGACAATCATGTATATTATACAGAGAGATAGATGTTTATTTTAGCTGACTACTATTCATATGCAACTATATCAAACTCTCTATTTTATTTCTCTATTCTTATTTTTAATTATTTTTTTCCTACTCACAAAATTCCATCCCTCCCCCCTCTTTTCCCCAATCACCTATGTTCCATGAAACCCAGAAAATCGTCCTCCTCCCTCTTTGTTTTTTTCTTAATCGTCAACCACACCCACAACCACACCCATAACCACGCACACACACACACACACACAAAAAAAAGAAGAAAAAAATCCAAGCATAGTCACAAACCCATGATTAAGCTGAGAAGTGCATTTCTTAAAACACTCAAACACATCAACAATTCTCAATAAAACACAATCAACCATGATTTCACACAATCGAGCACAATGACCAACGATTTCACCTACAAATCACCCACAAATCAAGATTTCACCCATAACCAAAACCAAATGTGACCCAATAATCAAACCCATATCTGAGACCCGACCCAAACCCTTGATGTAATCCCCCACACGACAGCAACTTTGAAGGTGTGGTCGACAAAGAGGATCAGTGATGGGGCTAGATGGAGATCAGTTAAAGTGGATGTCAATCGACACCATTTGCTCTTCTCTTCGTCTCGTCAGGGAAGATCAATGTTGTTTGGGCTAAGTTCTAGGATGGTGCGAGCGAGAGAGAGAGACAAAGACAAAGACATAGACATAGACAGAGCTTGGAGAGAGAAAAAACTAATATAAAATGAAACAAATTGGTTTGTTGATCTACAGTAGATATATATATCTACCAAGCTATTGTAGCAAAATTAATTTTTGTTTAAAGCTTGAAGAACCTGATGCAAGAGGTTTTTGATGTGGTTAGCTTTATTTTAGCAATATTTGAGTTTTATTTAGCCTAATGTGAATGCTCTAAAAGCAGTATATTGTAATGATGCTTAAGCTATGTAAATAATACATCTAGGCAAGTAGGCATTAAGGAAAAGAAAAAACCTATTGTTCAAGCAATCATGTTTGACCAAAATTCTTATAATGAAGTAATATTGTCTCCTCTACTTTATGAGAAGAAAAATTTTCAAATCCTCTATCTTACTTGATTTATTATAAATAAAATAAAATAAAAACAAACCAACAAAGAAAAAAAAAAGTAATCATGTGTTGCATACAATGATTGGTAGGAAGATTGCTTCACAATGATGTATGCTCTTAGAGTCATATTGATTTTTTGGATAAGCTTTTGAATATATCATATATTTGTTTTGTCTTAAAATGTCTTTTTACATAAATAGCCATTTATAAATTAGTGTCCTAATAGTACACGTTACTGTAGATTGCTATATGATAAAATTGGTAGTATATGGCAAACTTATTATACTATATATATATATATATATATATATATGAGATGGGTTCAAGTTACACCCGGTATAACTCTTTTTGAGTTTTACATTTTCTAAACCATTGATTTCTAAAAGATCCTACGGTTCAAAAGATATTATTATCCATATCATCATTAAATATTTTTTGCTCTCCATCTCAACTTATCTAATTAATAACATATCTCTTTCTCTTTCTCTCCCCCCTTATCTCCTCCATGTTTATCTTAAAATCGCAATGCCATGTACTAGGAGGAGTGCTATGATGAGTGTTAACCGATTTTCAAGATTTTTTTTAATAGTGCTTCTTCTTTGTTAAAAAGTGTTGGGTTTTTTGTGTTTTACTTTCACAAATTTCCAGATTAAAAAATAAATAAAAAAATGGAATCTTGAGTTTACCCAGTTGCTCGTGTATGTCCTCCATTGTTGCTAAACTGGAAAAGCAGTGTTACGGGATAGGTGGGAGAGAAAGTGAGAAATTGGGGGAGAGAAAGGAGGTGTGGAGGAGATAAAGGGAAGAGAGAGAAATGTTATAAAAAAAACAATAAAGCTATGGTGCTAATGTTTCATATTTTCACAGTGGAAAATTAATTTGATATAATATGTTTCTCTTTTTTTTTATTCTTCTCTCTTCTACATTCAGACCTTTTGCAATTTTTTTTTCCCTCAGTGAAAGGGTCTAAGGAACAAAAGGCTCTAAAATAGAGAAAAGATTTTCAAAAGAGTGACAACATTTTCAAAAGCTCTTGGAATCTTTATGTTGCTTTTGAATGCACAAATGGCCACTACTCAGAAACAAGAGAGAGAAAGAGAGTAAAAAAATAAAGGGACATGGAGGAGATAAGGGGGGGAGAGAGAGATATGATATTAATTAGATAAATTGAGGTGGAGAGCAATAAATATTTAATGATGATATAGATAATGATATCTTTTGAACTGTAAGATCTCTTAGAAATCAATGATTTAGAAAAGCTATAACTCAAAAAGAATTATACCGAGTGTAACTTGAACCTATCTCATATATATATATATATAAGTGGGTATCATGTGGACTATCAAAGGTGCGTTTAAAGTGTCTAAGTGGTACTCATATAGGGAGATCACAGTCGTGCTAGACTGCTAGTTACAACATTAAATGCATGGATATATATGTTCTCATTTTTGGAGAGAAAAAGTGGACTTAATAAAGAGATGCGAACTATTTAGTACATTATAATTTTCAATCGTTGCTGCCCCTAAGAGGAGGAGAGAGAGGAAAAATGATTTCTTATATCCGGCATATATAACGTCCCCTCACAACAAGTGAAACCCACCTGTTGAGAGAGAGAGAGAGAGAGATATGTAAATTATATTCGAAAGAAATGGATAAATAGTAATGCCAATCCTCTTCCTCCTAACTACCCCTTTTAAAGTAGGTAATAAAAAAGGTAACAAATGTGGTTTGCCAAAACAGGGAAAAATCCAAAAGAGTTTGAAACCCAAGACTGTCCCCAGCTATTTATAACAAACCCATGGAGGAGGCCCTCCGGACTACTCCGGATCAGCTTCTAGTTCTACCTCTGCATTGTGTACTTTGTGTTTTAGAATATTAGAAAAACAAATCCCATGATTCTCCCAAAACCCACCACCTAAGTTGAGACAGGCAATAGAGAGAGAGAGAGATGAGGAGTCGATGTTCAAAACAAGAAAGTAAAGAACGAATGCAATTAGATAAGCTTAGTAAGCTGAAAGAGGAACCACATCTCTCTGGTGCTTACATCCGTAGCCTAGTGAAACAACTAACCTCCTCAAGAACCAAAGATCCCATCATGAACCCCAAAGATTCAGACTGTAGTACTAGTGTTGTTGATGGTGATGGTGATGCTTTCCCTGCCCAAAATTTAACAAGATTTAGTGAAACAACCCAACAAGCAGTACAGCAATCCCCACAACCTCAACAACACAAAAAACAAGTTAGAAGGAGACTCCACACCAGTAGGCCATACCAAGAGAGGCTTCTAAACATGGCTGAGGCTAGGAGAGAGATTGTCACTGCTCTTAAATTTCACAGGGCAGCTATGAAACAACAAGAAAGTGAACAACTGCAACAAACACAACAACAACAATCACTCCCAGTGCTGCAGCCTCAACCAGTACTGCACCCATGTTTTGAACAAGAAGCAGCAAGGTTCAAATCTAGGAGAAATCCTAGAATATACCCATCAGCAACCACACCCAATTTTTCTAATTATCTAGACAATCTTTCCTACCCATCTTTTTCTCATCCTCCTGGATCATCATCATATCCTTTCTCTTCTCCATTATTTGCTCCTCCACCACCTGTGGCTGAAAATCTCAATTTCACACTTCCAAACCAGCCCTTAGGCCTCAATCTCAATTTTCATGATTTTAACAACTTAGACACCAATCTTTATCACAACAACAACAACAGCCCTTTTGTGTCCTCATCCTCATCTCCATCTACATCATCATCCTCGTCCCACACTCTTTCTATAGCTACTGATCAGGAAGTTCCCAATTCAGTGGGTACTCCTGCCCTTGCACTTGCAGATGTTATTGAGTCCAGTGGTGCAGCTGGTGGCACTGTCTCAGGAGATTTACATGCAGCCATGGATGATGAGGAGATGGCGGAGATTAGATCGATAGGTGAGCAGCATCAGATGGAATGGAATGATACCATGAATTTGGTCACATCAGCATGGTGGTTTAAGTTCTTGAAGACTATGGAAATTGAGGACCCAGATGTTAAGGCTGAAGCAGATGATGATGGGTACCGTCCATTTGATGAAGTCATGGAATTTCCATCTTGGTTGAATGCAAATGACAACTGCTTGCAACAACATTTCAATGATTACTGCTCCGAGGACTACTACCAATATCCTGCCTTACCTTGGTAAGAATCCATTTTTTAGAGACTAATCTCTAATTATTCTATATTGCGGCACGGCATAATAGTGAAAATAAACCTATATATATATAGCTGAACATAAGGTCGGCAAGTGTAGGGATTATTGCTTTTCCTGCACACATACATAGGAGTTCTTTCTTTCTTTGTGTGTTTGATCTCTTTATCTCTTCTTTAATCTTGCGCAAACGTTAATTTTCCCAACAACCATGTTTGATTTGAGGAAAAGGAAAGAAGATGAGAGAAAAGAAATGAATTGCCTTTGTTCGGTTGAGGAGAATGCCCATTTTTTTTCAGGGATTCATTTTTTTCCCTGCACATCATTTTCTTTCTTTCCTCCCATAAAGGGAGAAAGAAGAAAGAGTTCTCAGGTGGAACTCATGACTAAGTTATTTTCTTTTCTCTTTCCTTCTTGCAAACCAAACACTTGTTAGGAAAAATTATTTTCTTTCTCTTCTCTTTCCCTTCTTTGTGCCAAACATAAAAGAATTAGGATTTGTTTGTTAGGTTTGTTCCATGCCTATTTGCACCATAGGTGTTTTTCTTTTATTGTTCCGCTTTCATTTTCCTGTAAAATGAAAACAGGGGAAGTACTTTAGTTTCGATCAGTCATTTCATTGTTTTTTTTTTTTTTTTTTTTCCTCTATCATATTTTCAACCTCTTAAGTAACTTATATTGAGAAAAGAGGAATGAAAGATGCATTATGCATACAGCGGATATCTTTACAAGAGATGAATATAATAGAATTGAGCTTAGAGAGTTTGGTTTGTGTGGCTTCAGTTTTAATTGTAGATTAGGTTTTGACTTGATATATTATATGTATATGTATATATATTGCGGGTGTAGTTTCCAGCCAGAGAAAATTTTAGTAATTCATTGGAGGCAGCTACGGTCATGTCAGATGATTATGAATTCTCCTGCAAAAGGTTGCCTCAGTTTGACCAGGCCGCAGGAAATCCTTTTTTTTAATATTGTTTTTCTAATTTGCTTGATGTGTACTAGAACGACAATTAACTTTATTCCATGTCCCTTTTCAGTTGTCGGACATTTTTTATGGGTACTAATTTTTCCTTTTTTCCTTTGTGATACTTTGATACACAGCATGGACATTGGAGAAATCGAAGGTATGGACGGGGAGTGGTTAGCGTGACAAAGGATTGATTGTTTTTTGTTGATCAAATCTTTGGATTTATTTTTTAGTTCCATTAAAGTTTTGGTAGTCCTAGATGAAACTTTTTTGTTTCAATCTTTGATAAATAAGGCTTGCAAAGATCTTAAAAGCATGTTTGCAGGTCATAGAAAATAATGTAAGAAAAAAAGGAGTAGTCTTTTCTCCTTTATACTCATTCTTATTCCTCAATCTTAAAGTTCCGAAGTGTGCTTCTTCCTGTAATATTTCAGGAGAGAGTGCATGATCTATGCACTGGCTTTAGGGGAACAGTGGAAATTTGGATTTGTGGAGAAGTGGCAAAAACCTCCACTTCAGAATTTGTACCTAAATATATTTAATTATACAGATATTATGTTGTCTTTTTTTTTTTTTTTTGGTTAAATATTATGTTGTCCTTTTGTTTAATCTTGGGAGAGTAAAAATATTCCAGGAAGTTCAATCAATCCTGCTCTCCCTTCAGGCCCAAGCAAGACTTTGGTCGAAGGAGCAAGTTGGTTGGAGGTCTAAGAGCTTTTATTATTAAACTGCCACAGCGTATTGCAATAGTGGCCGGAGCAAGTATATATTTTTCTTTCCTCAAGTTCCCCGTATCTTATTCACTAATATTTGACTGGCTTGTTCATCACTTTCATAAAACAAATGTAAGATTTTTATGCAAAAAATATTAAGAAATGCTGCTTCTCAGGAAATTCATCAAACTACTCACAAATTGAGAAGCACACAATGCTCAAGAATGTAAGAGGAGGAATTTAATTTCTTGCAAGCCTTGATTTTCTAAGTAATTCCTTTATTGCTGGGATAAAATAACGACATAGATACAATATATAATAAGAAACTATATATGTAGGAGCAGATACCATCTTAAATATTTATTTTCTATATAATTACTCGAAAGAGATAACATCTTAAATATTTATTCTCTTGCACTAATAGCTAGCTCACCCCTTTTAAATCTTCTTCTAAGTTAACTTTTCTGCTTCATATATAGTCTTGGCTGTTGTAAGGGCTAAAAGCTTCCAAAACCCAATTCTTCTTCCTCCAAGAATCCCATCCCATCTCTTCACAAATCTCATCACTGTGGTTGATACTGAAGGTGGAAATGCAGTGTCTCTTGTAGAATCGTGTTGTCCTCTTCATGACTTGTATCTCCTTGGTTATTTGTGTAAGCATCTTCTCAACACTAGGAAGCTTGAATAGATCATCAGCCAATCTACCCAGCCACTTGCACCGTAACTCAGCCGAGTGCAGATTAGAAACACTCTCAATATACCCCACAAATGCCATGTTGGGGATTAATGGATTAATCGTGCCTCTGTTAAATATCATCACCACAGTCATAATGTTAATTAGGTCATTCTTTGAAGATACAAATTGAAACCATTTCTCATATAATATCATTATGAAAGTATTGAATTACATGTTTTTGTCTTGTTTTGGTGAAACGAATTCACTAGGTAAACATATATTTTCTTCGATTAAACTTATTCTTACTCCATGCATGTACAAGGCCACATGCTCAATCATGCACATTAAATATACAACGCGTGTGTGTATTATATACACTTGTAATTTAATTTGGGTTTATGACTCGGCCATTAGAAGCCACTCTCAACAGACAGCACACCTTCACATGGCTAAGGCAATTATTTATTCAGGCTTTTTCTTTTTCTTTTTATTTTTTATTTTATTTTTTTTTACAATAAATGAGAAGAGAATTCAAAAACCCAGATTCTCTTTTATATGAGAATTAGAATACAATATCACATAGCCATAAAATTCTTGATATATGTTAAAGTCCAGTGAGACTAATTTAACGAGAGATGAAGATTGCTCATGGCTTATTAATTGCACAATCCTATAATACTTAATCAATGTGGGACTAGATTCTCACTTTAATATGCCCATTCACGTGTGATGGACCAACCAAACACATGGACCATAATAGAGGGGGAGATCTCCGATACCATGTTAAAGTTTAATGAGACTAATTCAATCTCAAAAGACGCTTTGAGAGATGAAGATTGTCCATGGCTTATTATTACACAACCCAAGAATATTTGGTCAATGTGGAATTAGATTCTCACTTTAATATGCCCCTTCACGTGTGACGAACCAACCAAACATGTGGACCATAATAGGGGAGAGATCTGCCCAACACCCAAGGGGTGGCTCTGATACTATATTAAAGTCCAATGGAACTAATTCAATCTCAAAAGACGCTTTGAGAGATGAGGATTGTCCATGGTTTATTAATTATACAACCCAAGAATACTGGGTTAATGTGGGATTAGATTCTCACTTTAATAATATATCCACTCCAACTTAATTCTTTTGATAATTTGATAGTGACAATAATGTGGAAGTAGTGATTGAAACTATGGTTTTCCTATTAAAAGAAAACAAACAATACTGCTGAATTAAAAGATTCTCGACACTGACACTTAATTAATTATTAGATAAATAATTGCATATATTCTTGACGCACACGTTTAATTAATTGTTAGAAAATTGCATATGATGTTGGTTAATTTCACCGATCCAAAAGAATAAATAAATAAGTACAAATAAAGTAATACATGATGTTGGTTTAATTTCATTATGGGTACCTGTAAAGGGGCATGATCCCGGAGGAGTCCACTATGAGACTCCTAAAAGGCTCAGGAAGTAAAGCTTGAAGTTTCTTCTTCCCATCATAACCAGTAGCAAGAAGCACAACATCAGCCTCCAATCTTGTGTTGTCTTCAAATTCAATTCCCCCATTCCAAAACCACCATTTTGATGTCTTTTTAAAATGTATCTTTCCCTTATCTGCCTCAGCAAAGAAATTCTCTGGCAAGATAGCCATCTGGCAAGAAGCATAGTCCTCCACAAATGGATGATCTGGTTTCAGTCCGTACTTCACCAAGGGAAGCTTCCACACCAAGTACGACTCTATGAACTTGGAAATTGCACTTTGCTGTTCGGAGACAAAAATTACCTATCTGAGTTCAAAATTATACAATATGACCGCACGCAAGACTCTAATAATAACAATAGTAGTAGTGGTGATTGAAGTGGCATGGATCATATTTGTTGTCACCTCAATTTGTAAATCTTTTATAGTAAAATTGAAAATGAAATTTACTAGTAATAGTAATAATAGTAGTAATTGGTGTAAATGATTTTGGCCAGTGTCTCTGGTAATAAAGAAAACAAAGAAATATAATTTTTTTTTTATTAAGTGGGTTAAGGTCTAACATATATAGAGTGATGCTAGAAACATTATAAATTAAATTACATAAATCCTATAAAGTGATGTGTTATTAATCACCAAAAAAAATGAAAAGATAATTAAGATGTTTTATTATTATTTTATTAGAGTGGTACCAATCACATTAATATGTAAACATCATGTAATAAAATTGATATTAACTCTAGTATTTTCCAATATCTATAACTCTAATTTAGTCATATGTTTCCTTCATTTACTTAACAAAAGAAAACAAAGGAAAATGATAAATTTACCATAGGAGATAAAAGAGGTAATAACAAGGTCTTGAACAAGTTTTGATTTGGCCTTTCGTGGAGAAACTGAGAGGACCTTGTTGAATAAAACAAGAAAAATGGCAATCCCCAAATCCAGTAAGACGGAACAGTCCAATGTAAAGTCCTTATCACCATCGTGCATGGTTCCCCATCAGGTCCTTTAAAAGTAGGAAAAAGGAAAATTAGAAATGTCAATTTTCAAGCCATTTTTCTACAAGAAGCGAACAAATTAATTTCATCCGGATTGCAATTTCTATTAACAAAAGATATATAATAGCGGCATAATTTAAGGAAAAAAAAAAAAAAAACAGATGTGACTATTCTCTTCTCTGCGACTTTCTTGGCATTTCTACTTGTAATCATAGCACTTTCAATGAAATTTCTTAAAAAAGCGAATAAATATATCATATACGTCAATATTGATGTCCAAAATATATCGACAACTTTGTTACTAAAGTTGGTGCTTGTTAAGATTATTATTTTGTTCATTTTCTAAGTCTTCTTTATTTCTTGGCAAGATGTGTGAACTTAAACTTAGACCCCAGACACCTGAGCTATAAACTCAAACTCACCAACTAATTAGTCAAACTTCTTCTGTGTTAGTTACCAAAAAATTAAAAAAATAAAAACAAAACCCCGTCTTGTTTAGTGTTTTGGTGACCCGTGGAGAGCACAAGATTAAAAATGAGAAAAGTTGAGATAAAAAAACAATTAAAAAATAGCTTATTTTAAAAATAAAAAACTAAAAATTAGTTAATTTGTATTTTTACTCTAAAAGCTAAGGCAAAAAAAGTGAAAATTAGCAACAACAAAAAAGAAAAAAAAAACTACCCAAAAGCAGCTAGATGGACACATAGAGCATTGATTTGTGCACATCGCCACTACACAACCATTAACATAACCTTCATAATTTCTAGAAATTTGTTCAATACCCACATGTGATGTGCGTTAAAGGTGTGAATTAGGGGCCTGCATATACAATTTTCCTGGTATATATTCATACACATACCTTGGTTTGCTTCTGCGCACTCGACGGCTAAATCAATAGCTGATTTCTTGTAGCCAACAATTGCCACCTTCTTTCCTTTGAGTAGTGCACGAGCAGTTTCTTTGTCAAGCTTAGCGTAATCCAAGGAGTGTAAGACCTTGCCATGAAATACCTCTTGACCTTTTTTGGGTGGAAAAGTTGGCAATTTTGGTATGTCTCCATATTTTCCGATGCATACTACAAGAAACTCGAAAGTATACCACTGTTCCAAAATGTTCGATTTCAGAAGAAAATGAATTAGGAATACGTCATTAATTTATTCTATACTTTAATAGACACAAAAGTGGTACGAGAATATAGTGATTAATAATAATATGAGTTTCAGTTTCAGTGCATGCGACTCCAAGTCTGATTTTATTTTATTTTGGATAAACCTGGTCTTAAACTTAATTATATGGAGTAAGATTCTCTAAGTGACATGCAATTAACGAATAGTAACAAAGCGCTAGACAATATTGCATGCATGCCCATATCAACTACTAGAACACAATTATTACTATAGCTAGTAGCTCTTTTAAATTAATAAGAGAGAAATAACCTCAACAGTTTTGGATTTGTTATTTTGTGTGGCAACCTCCCAAACTGGATGGCCTTTCAGCAGACTTCCGTACTCAGTGGAAGTTTCGGAACTCAATGTGGGCTGGATGTTATCAGTACTATGGGACTCACCAACGTACCGAATTTCAACCACCCTTGAGTTGAACTTGATGTGCTTCAACACATCAAAGTGTGTTGCATAGTCATGCAAGTATTTCAAAATCTCAACATGAGAAGGAAAAGTTGAGTTATCTCTTTCAGGCCAGGGGTAATCAGAAAACTCATAATCACAGCGAGGGGTTTGGAGTTTGGTACTAGTGTAAGAACAGTGTTTCCAGACACCCCCTATGGAATCTGTGGCCTCAAAAACCACAGGGCTATAGCCCGAAAGCTGTTTAGCGGCAGCAATTCCGCTAATACCAGCCCCAATGATCCCAACTTTGGATGCTAAGTGAATGTGTTTTTGCTGGCTAGCCATTATGGTATAGGTTCTACACAATAAGATGGATAGCTAGCTTGTGAATTGTGTTGGAGAGGAAGTTCAACTATTTATAGAGGTGGGTGGGATGGCCAATTCTCAATCTCGCCCCTTCTTTCTTTTTAACTTTAACCAATACTCTCTTACACCCTCCATTTAATATTGTGATATTTTTAAATATTGATATGACATGGAGATTCTTTTTTACGTATTGATATTCATAATTTATAAATTTATATCTACATCGGAGATTCTTCTTTACATATTAATATTCATAATTTATAAATATATATTTACATAAGATGATGGGTATATATCTGATATGCAACAAACTAAGAACATACAGACAGCGATATTTAACCATTATTTAAGTGAAGATACTCGATTGGAAAGTTCCTTGAGTACCTGTGCATGTAGTATTGTTAAAAATACAAATGCCACTTATGTATTACAGATTTCAATATTATTTTATTATAAATTGATATAACTTTATGTGATAATGTTAAAATGTAATATATGATATATTCGGATTTTGTGTACCCAAATTTATGGGTTCTAAGACATGTTGTCATGAATGCATCATGTTTACATCATTATGTCATACTTTTATAATAAAGGTGGTAATTTTCTTTTTCTTTTTGTTTATATAGAGTAATTTACGCATTCAAGTGAGATTAAACCTGTGATTTCAGGTCATCATTAAGGATGGAATGTCACCTGAGTTATGATTCATTAATTAATAAAATTTATATATAGCACCTTAAACATTTCATTTCTTAAAACTAGTTGACAACATTTTATATTAATTAATTCTTCCCTTATTTTGGTTGACCCTTAAGCATGTCATTCTACGCGTTTTATGTTAATGGTTGGTTGTAAGTGATCAGGGGAAGTGCGTGCATGATAGCTAGTAATGCTACTAATTTTTTTATACCAAATAAAAGCAAATAAAAAATTGAGTTTCTGACCTTGCTTTGTCTAGGGATTGCCATTTTTTAATAAAGCACATTGCCTTATTTGATAAATTAAAAGAAAATTAAAAAAAAAAAAAAAAAAAAAAAAAAAAAACAGGAAAGATATAGATTTTTTTTTAATATATAGATTAGTTAGCCTAAGAATCCTTTTGTTCTTGTGTTCCCATAGTTTGACAATAATTTTCAATAGACTTCTAAGTTGAGTTCAATGCACATACATTTTGAGATCTGATCATTGTTTTATTTAACGTAAGGTAGTTTCACTCTTGATATATCAGAGATGTTAAATTGTATTCATATTAATTCTGATAATTGACGTTTTATTAATCTGTTACTTGATCCAAAATAACCATATAAACAAGAAAGGAAATTATTCAAATATGACAGTGAGCTTCTTAAAAAATTGATATTCATTACAAGGAAAGTAATTAATGAAATATGAATTTCCATTTTTTGTTCAAGCATGGAATAGTTCTCCTTAGGAAGCTGCTATTTGGTTAACTACGAATACAATAATTAAATATATTTATCATTGGATGGTATTACCTATACATCTTCTCTGCATGCCTTCTATGAAAAACTTTTATTTACATTGTTAATATAATATCTGCATGCGCCCCTCGACCCCCTATGCTCCACCCTTGCGTGTAGTGTTGTACTTGTAATATATATGTGTCTTTTTTTTTTTTTTGGAGACTTGTATAACTTAGAAATAGAAAGACATACTAAAGAAAATGTTATTTGCATATCTCCCTTGTCCATCTCTCTTGACTTTCTCATCCGAATTGTTAATTTGTAATTAAATTTAACAAATGTGACAACTAGCTAGATGTGATATTAACAATGTAAATGAGAGGTTTTCATAGAAGGCATGCAGAGAAGATGTATAAGTAATACGCATAATATCAGATCTAACTAGTTATCATTGGATAGTATATATTACTATACATCTTCTCTGCATGCCTTCTATGAAATCCTCTCATTTACATTGTTAATATCAGATCTAACTAGTTGTCATATTTGTTCAGTTTAATTAGAACTTAATAATTCGGATGGGAGTGTCAATAGAGATGGACAAATTAAGGATATATATATATATATATATATAATATATATATATATATATATATATATATATATAATAGCAAAATAACATTTTCTTTATTATGTCTTTCTATTTCCAAGTTATTTCTTAATTTATGGTTCACTACATGAAAGGGCGGAGCCAGAGGGCCGAGGGGGGAGGCAATTAGTCCAGTCAAGAATTATTTTTTTTGCAATTAGCCCACCCTAAATTTTTTTTTTTTTTTTTTTTTTCTGCTCCGCCCTTATCAAGGAGGAGGCAATTTTGACTATGAAAAGAATACAAGACCATGTATTTTATATATATATATATATATATAACTTAATAAAATGAATATGAAATCTTTTCAGGACAGAGTTTGACTATAAACAGGTTTGTAATTAAATTTTTACAACTCACTACGTGACAATTAATAAGATCATCCACATGTATACTTTAGCCACATGACCTATTTAATGAGTCATGTGATTTCTTTAAATAATATATGTGAATGATCTTATAAACTATCACGTAGTGAGTTGTAGTCATACCTTGTCCATCGTTTTATAGATTTGTTAACTTTAAAATATTCACATGATTATTGAGCGACATTTTATTATCCAGATCAGTCTTAAGTATTAAATACGTAATGGCTACGTGCAATGCACGTAAACAATGTATGTGCAGCTACATATGCCTAAGGTATATGAATACATACGTATGTTTGTCTATAAATTATACCTCCTTGAAGTCAAATTCTGGTTCCATCACTGATGACACGTACTTCTTACTTATATACAAAACATAGAGGGAAATATCCAAGAAGTAAGGAAGAAGTTTAATAGAAAGAAGTCCATTTGAATTTGGAAGAAACCTCAGCAAGATTAGACCTATACTGGACTACATGGAGAGAGCAGCCATTAAACGACACCAAAGTCCCTGTCTCTACTATGACTAACCAAAAAACAATAAACGATTTGCCGACTAAAAGCAGAGGGATTTTTTTTTCCTTTTGGTTTTTCCTCCTTTTGGGGTCAATGATAGGTGAATTTTGGATCGCCTATTATTGGGTTGGGGTAGATGATATTGTCAACCTTGTTCTTTTCCAAAGGCCAAAGGACGTGAAGAATATATTACTATATAGGAAGGTCTTACGAAAGTATTTAAGTGGGAAAAAGTCTAGACATTACTTATAACACTGTAGCACTAGTTATATGAGGCGAATTTTATTATTATCATCATTATTTGATATATTTAATTAAAGAAGAGAGGGAGATTCGAATCCGAAAATGTATATGTTGGAAACACACACAAAAAAAAAAAAAAAACATTTGACTCACAGGTCATTAGCATATAACATAATTTTAACAACTTGTAAAACTTTCTCGATTGGAAACCAGCGAACTTCGAGCAGACTAATCACTGCTAACGGGTTGCAAGTAGTATCATCAGCTTTTGGTAAGGGTATAGAAACCAATGAAGTGATTAGTGAGGGTTGATAAAGCAACGGACTCAGAGATTGATCGGGTTGTATTATGTGAGAGCATATAGTTATAAAAATTGTATCGGCCATGGAATTGTCAAAGGATTAGTACAATATGATTTATTGATTTAAGCATTGAGTCAATAACACCATTGATTCAATAAGTTAAATATTAAAAATTTAAATTAATTTAAATTATGAAATATATTTCAAAAATTTATTAGATCATATTAATTTATAAATAAATATATGTAAGTATATATGCTATAGATTGAAATTATAATACAATATCTAATCTCTATAGAGTTTATGAATTTGTTGAGGATATGACGAAAAATAGAGCCTTGGTTATTATCGATATCTTAGGTTATTTTTCAATATTTCAAAGTAAAAAACTTTAAAGTCCTCAAATAAAAATGAAATGTTTAAAAAAGGTGTAGCTATTTGGTCTAAATAACATAAGATTAAAAACTCCAATGCTTGGATAGGAGCACGTGGCTTGGTATTTTTGTTAAAAAACTAAGGTTGCGTTTGGATTTGATTGATTGTATACTTGTATAGAATTTTGGGAGAAAAATGTAATGTAAAACAGAAACTAGGAAATGAGATTTGAGCTGTCTTAGGGCAATGGACGAGTTTGGTTTGTTATAGTTTAAACTTTAAACTATCAACTTATTTGTTTCGCTGGATTATAGTACAATTTTTAAAACCTTACATGTTTTTTTATGTATAACTAAACTATCAATTTTACACAACTTAATTTTTAAACAAAATAAACCAATAAAATAAACTCATCCAAATATACTAGCATATTATTATTTATTAGTTCATGAAATAGAGTTGATTTCCAAAAGTGGAGTGGCTTAATTACATTGTCTAATTCTTTTCATAATGACATTTGTTTTTTTAAAGGCACTCTTTGAGTGCCAATAAAAATCCTACTTAATCTTAATTCAAATTTGTAAATGTGAGGGATATAATCCACACCCTCGTAGAGGAATGAGGACCAAAGAAGAGGAGAGAGGACATCACACCTGACACCACTAGTCAAATGCTCAATTGATAATAGAGGATTTGAATGATAATTCTCCATATAAAAAATATTAATTAATATCATTAAACTATAAGGCTTTTTACTTCTTTCATTCTCTTCTAAATATTCAGCAAATAATTGATAATCATTAATATAAATAGTTTTTTTTTTTTTTATCAAACTTAGTTGTATAATTCATAAACTACGTTATCAGCAGCCTAGCTAGACAAATCCATCGTCAGTGGCGGGATGAGAGGAAGGTTCAAGAGAAGAGCCACATCCATCAAATAGAATAAAAGAGCCAACTACTTTTTTCTTCAATTCAACTCAAAAATTGAGCCGCCTTGTCCAATATATACATGAGCTTTAACAAAGGATGTATGGGGGAAATTACTTGGATCGTAATGTTGCTCAAGTTTGGAAAAAACTAACCAGCGCAGCCCATATGACAAACTTTCCTGACTGAGAACAAGTCAGCTGTATCCACTATCCTACATTGTCTCCTTCTCTATCATGCAGATGCCGATTCCAAAAAGCTTAACGGAAGAGTCGCATTACAATCCGATATTTCACACTGCTAATCTTATATAGAAATGAATTTTTCTGTAACCATTTCTTTTTTAACTTTTCCGAGTTGACTTACGTATAATAATATTATCTAAAGAACTAACTCATTCATATAGCATTCATACAGACCATACATTCATTAAAGAGAGTGTAACAATTAATCAAGCAGATCAATGTGCTCGTTGCAATTATTGGTTCAGTAATGTCACATGTTATGATTGATATAACTTGTTATGATTGGTGCATAATTAAAATGATGTTAATTATAAACCTAGGTGTAAATGATGGTGCTCCAATCATAAAAGACTATGTCAATAGTTGTGAAAAATGAGTCGATAATAGACCTAGGTAAAAGTGATGTTACTCCAACCATAATAGATTATCTCAACAATTGTGAAAAATATTATATTACCCACTGAAGGCTTTACATAGAGTTAAGGGGGTTCATTGAACCCCCTGACTTTAAATAAAAAAAATAATAATAAAAAAAGAAAGAAAAAGGTATTAAAACCCTAAAAAAAAAATTATGACACCCTCTAAATTTTTTTTTTTTGAACACCCTAATTACTTGAGATCCCAAATTATGAACACCCTGAGTTGAGATTCTAATAGACCAAATCCATTAAACCCTTAAAAAAAAAAAAAAAAACAAATAACAACAAAAACTAAACTGGATAACATCAACAACATATAGCCCAAACATATTTCATTCAAAAAATAGCCCAATCAAATTTAGTTTAAAACTGAAAAATAAAAAATAAATTCTCTCTACTCAATGTCCCTTTCTTTGTTTTCTTAATTTTTTTATTTTTTTCCTTTTGTTCTTTCTCTAAGTGAAAGCATCTTCCTCTACAACTTCCCTATGGAGCAAACGCAGCTCTTGTAAGACCGAGAAATTAACATAAATTGGAGCAAAAACCTCTCCAAAAGTCTCGCAGTCTTTTCGATAACTATTTAATTTTTATAAGAAAATTTTTCTTCAATTTGTTTTATGGGATAGGCAATTGGTCACTTGATTATTTTATGAGATAAGTGTTTTTTTTTTTTTAAATAAAAAATAAAATAAATGCAACGTGCTTCTTTTCTTAAGAGCACTCTTTACTTTCTTTTAAAGAGAAAAAATCTAGACTTTTGCCCTATTGAAACTCAGCCCTTAGCATCTCCTTGAATATTTTTTTTGTTTTTCATTTGTTTCTCTAATGTACACGTTGGTTCTTTGATGATCATAGTTAGCATTTGATGAGAATGATTTGGATTAAATTTATTTTGTATTTGATATATTGGGCTAAAGTTAAATAGTTTACAATCTTATCCTTTTTTATTTAAACTTTATTTGTTTAACAAAATGTTTCAATGAAAGACTTAGTAGATGATAGGTGTATTATGCTATAATGATTTAGTGTTGGTATCTACATATGAAAACTCGTAAAAAGAAATTATAAAGTTTCATTTATTTGCATTTAATTTCTTTGTGATGTCGATGTATTCAAGTTATTTAATGAACTCCCTCTGGAAAAAAAAAATCTTGGAGCCGCCACTAGTTAGCTAATTCTTTATTACATCACCATTAATCCTTCTGTCAGCAAAGAGTCCCAAGAAATCGACTGACAGATTCACTTCCCTATACCAATATGATGTTGCTAGTAGAGTGAGTTATGAACACTAGTGTAATAGTCCCACAGCTAGGACCAAAGATGCTGAGGGAGATTGCAGACAATGACTAAATAAGTTTTCTTCTTTTATATATATATTAGTTGTTTTAATTTGCGTAATAATTTTGTTGTCTTTTTATTGTGCGGAGAAAATTTTGCTATTGATGGAATACTATCAAAAAGGACCTCCTTTTAGTGCCTCTCCCCATCAAAAGTGAGTGCCAAATTCTGACCAAATTAAAGACGACCATACATAAATGGGTAAGCTAGCCCGATCATTCTTAGAAGGTGTAAGTGTAACCATTATTGAAATGTTTGGCACTGGGTAGCTAGCTAGGTGGTAAGTAATTTAACGTAGACCATGAAGTCCTTTTTTGTTGCTGAGGATCACTGAGTCAAGGTTAATTACAAAAATTTCTCCGGCCGACAAATTGTCTCGTGTCTTCGAATTTTCCTTAGAAAATGAAAGAACTTGGATCCTCAACAACCGTTTTACTCATGGCCTAGTGAAGGCCACCTTGTTTGACTCGGAAGAAGTTTCATTTGGAATTTGGCAAGGGTCAGTCCTGCATATAATTAATTTGGGCAAGGTTTTATAAGTTCGCATCTGGTACGTACTTGACTAGTTCATGTAGTTTCTTAATTCATATAATATAGTAGTGTATCTTCTTCTTCTCTTTTTTGTGAAAATATTTTCGAGAGAACTTAAAATATATATATATATATATATAAAGAAGAAGAAGAGAGAAAGAAACAGATGTCATCACAAGTTGAAATGAATTTTGTAGAAAATGGCCTTATGATTCGTAGTTGCACTAAAATACCAAATTAGCAAGTCTTGGGCAATGATGAATTGGAGCTTGGATTGGACTAATATTAATAATGGTTGATGCATGGGAGTGAAGGCAAATCACTAAGAACTTTCATTATCTTGTGTAAATTAATTAAGTTCGAAACCCGCCTATAGTAGTTATGAGCACTTTTATTTGATAGGGGTCAACCGCATCTCTGATGGCCGGCTGGCGTCTTTACAAAATTTAAAGAAAATTAAAAAATAATAATAAAACACTTATTAGTTTTTGCTATGATAATATTATACAAATTGCTCAAATGGACACTAAAACATCAAACTCATACGGAGTAACGGAAAGAAAAAAAAGAATTATATGGATATAGTTGTTGGGTCACAGTCTAGCTAGCGTAATGTGCTGATAAATAATTTCAGGTAAAGGTGGTCTCCTATCCATAGATTGTTTACATTTGGCACGAAGTATTTGAATTCTTTTGATGTGTTTCTTTAGAGATCACATGTGAGCTAGATATTGTGACATAAAAGTTACCACTATAGTATTTTGAAGAAAGACAGCATTTCGAGAATAAGTGCTGATTTTGGCAATTCGAATGGGTATAGAAAGATTTTGTTTGGATTTGCTTTGCTGATATATAATCATGATGAAAGACAAGGAAGACTGAGTGATTTGGATTTAAGTGAATTTAATTGTCCTTTTTATATCCTTTCTTTTCTTGTTCCTAGTATCGAGCAAATATTTTTACATAGACTAAATGAAGCTAATCTCTTTTATCCGTGCAAATTGGTTGGTCGATCCATGGAACGTCATGATTAACAAATTGTTTCTCATGACATCCCTAAGAAAAGTTTATTTCTTAGCAGGCAGCCAACTTTTATCAGAAGATTCAGAACAGTGCTTTTTGAACCCAAGTTATTTGGGCCATTCACGATTGAAATCATTTGCTATTCCTTTTAAAAACTGGGTCTTGAGCTTAGATGGGACGATTGGGCCTCAACAGAATTCAAAAGTAAGGGCCCAAAGCCCATTGCCTAAGGTCTTTTCCTTGATTTGGAAGTTATTTTAAAGTGATTTTTCTTTCTGTCATATGGTCACCATTTCAAGTGAAGTTACTCCAAATTTAGGACTCTATATTGGGTCTTACATTTAATAATATTAATTAGAGAAAATGATTAGTTTTTTCAGCTTGTATATATGCACATGGTCACCATTTGGGTAGTGTCGACACCCTATTTTGCAACTATTAATTTTACTTTTTTACACTTTAGTGCATAAAGGGTAAAATGATAATTTCATAAGCTTGACAATTCAAAGTTGGTTCATAAATTTAAAATCATATTTTAAATGATCAAAATTGAATTAAGAATAAGAATGCATTTTTCGGATTAGAAATCGGATCAAAAACCAAGAATTTATTAAGGAAATAAATTTGATTAGTTGAAATGATTTTTACCATATGCTCACACGCATCGGATTACTTGTTAATTAATTTGATTGGTCCTCTAAAGGATTAAATTCAAATCCATTAATAAATAATTCTTATTGGTTTAAAAAACTTTAAAATGGTAAGTATTCATGTACAAGATATTCATCAAAGGATAATTCTTAAATTAATTTATTTTTAACTAATGAGATAATTATTTTGACCAATAATTATCATATTAATTATTAATAAATTAATTAAAATTAAGAAATCTCGAATTCTTCCAAATAAGGACTTCTAAACAAAGTTGTATATTCCGTTTCGGCACCCGTTTCGGTTTGGCCATTGGAATAGTATATTTCGGTACCGGTCAATACCGGCGTTTCGTTTCGGGTTTACCGCAAATATATATATATATATATATATATATATATATATATGCAACTATAAATAAATAACATCAAATAATATAAAGTTTTAACTAATATCTCATGACAAATTGGCAATTCCTGCAACTTGAAAGGACAAAATGGTAAAGATAATCATTAGTAAATTGCAAGTGGCTAACACCAAGGCTAGTAGTTGGCAAATTTTGAAAATTGAAAAAGTTACTTTGTAAACTTGGAGGGATAAAGGCCACACAAAACAAAATGGTAAAAAAAAAAAACAATATGGGCAAATGTGAAGAAGAAGAAAGAAAAAGGAATAGCAGAAGAAACAAAACATCTGGGTGTGAAGTAGCAACAGCAGAAGAAGAAGCAGTAGCAGCAGCAACAGAAGAAAAAGAAGCAGCGTAGGCGAAACTAAGAAGCAGCAGCAACATCTGGCCGGCTGATCACTGGAGTGAGGGCCGGCTAACCCAAAAAAGTAATTTGGCCGAAATGTACTTTCCGGCCGAAACATACCGAAACTCACCGAAATGGCCGAAACACCCCGAAATTTTACCCGAGGTGGAATGGGGGGGTGTCTCGTACCGATTTGCATACCGGTACGAGATTTTCCATCTGTTCAGGCCAGAATGGAACGGAATATACAACTATGCTTCTAAATCCACTAGAAGTTGACCAAAGGTGAAAAAACCCGGAATTATCCAAAGCCCAAATCGGATTTGGATTCCAGCCCGTACACTGATCGGTATTTCAACCATAATGTTTGACTCAATTATCAGATTAAGTTGATTCAAATTGGGATGGAAAGCTGACATGATGTGCTACAGGTATGTGTCTAATGACCATCTCCAAATTCAAATGTTTAGAGGGTCAAAACGGGCCCATAATCAGGGCCTAAAAATCAGTCAGAATTTCGGAATTTTCATGAAGTATATTCAATTTCCAAAACCCTAACACACTCCCATGAGGTCCAGAGCGTGGGTATGTTCATTTTAGGACTACCATATAAATAGAAAATATTTTCATTTTAACAAGGAGGTTGGAAAAATTAGTCAAAAGAATCCTAAGAAAAATTCAAGATAATTTTTACAAAGGATTAGACTTTGGAATAAGAACACAAGTGTGATTTTATATTCAAGTCCAAAGATTACAAAAGCCATTTTTGTAATCTCTATTTCCAATCTTTCAATTCCATTTTTAATCTCTTTTAATCAAATTTAACGGTTTTTCTTAAGAATCTATTTTCAGGACCGGTGATATTCTTAATCAAAAGGTCACATCCCATCATAATCAAATTCAATTCGGGACACTCATTCAAGAGGTTGCATCCCAAAAGGTATAATCTTCTCTTTTTAATTTAATGCAGCAAGTTTAATTGTGTGGAATGCATGATTAGGTTTTAATTTCAATTGCTTGATTAAGTTTTAATGCACAATTGCTAGATTTTATTGTTTTCGCTTTCTGCTTCGTGAATGATGCAAATCTGATTTTTCTAACATGTTGTACTAAAATTTCAACAACTTTAAATTTTCTTTTTCATGTGAGATGCATGTTTAAATGATTTTAATCGCTTGATGATTAATCATTTTTTAATTTTTTATTGCATGTACTATTATGATGCTATGAATCAAATGCGAGTATGGTTTGTTTGAGATTGTGAACTTAGATTAATGAATCCTTAGAGATTGACTTAGGTCAGTTTGGATGAGTGCCTAATACCTTCCCATCCAGTCCCTTAGCCCCCAAATCCTAATCTTAGGGGATAATTATATTAGTTTATGTATCATATTTACTTTCTTTTTTAGATTGTATTTAGGACCAAAGCCTTGTATTTTGTTTTCTTAAATTGTATCTAAAATATAGTACTTTTTTCTTAGCTTTTTGTTATAAAAATTAGGTGGCGACTCCATTGTAAATTCCCCTAAACATTAGGATAGAAAACAGTGTAATCACCAATTTTGAGAATCATGTTTAGACCTTTTCATTGGGTTAAAGGTTGTGGTTCTCACAGGTAGCTTCATCTCGTACTAAGCAAAAAGATATCCTAGTCGGCGCCGAAAAGAATTAATGGTTACCATATGAAATTACCAACTAGTAAAGTGAGCAAGGAGGTATCTCAAAATCTCAATGTCTCACAGCTTGTGAGTCCCACATAATTGGGGCTACAAACTATGAGACAACCTTTGTACAAAGGCGATGCATGAATATGATAATTAAGTAGAGATAGGGTTTAGTTACAAACCAGTTTATAGTCTAAAACTACAAAGGACAAGGTTTGGCTACAAACTGGTTTGTCTACAAACTGGTTTGTAGCCAGTTTGCTACAACCCACTATGTGGCAGTTTATAAGACTATCCACATGTATTATTTAAAAAAGACACATGACTCATTAAATAGGTTATGTGACTAAAGTACACGTGGATAATCTTATTAGTTGACACGTAGTGGGTTGTAGTAAGCTGGCTACAAATTGGTTTGTAGTCAAATTTTGTCCAACTACAAATCCACTATGTGGCAACTTATAAGACCATCCACATTTATTGTTTAAACAAGTCACATGACTCATTAAATAGATCATGTGACTAAAAGTTTGATCTTAATTATTAGTTGCCACATAATGCATTTGTAACTCTAAGTTACAAACTGGTTTGTAGTTAAACCCTATCTATTAAGTAAGGGTGGCCCAAGTGATGAAAACTTTGGTTTTGGAGGTATGCTTTTTATAATAAGATCCAATGTTCAACACCTCTTGGGTGCATTCAATCTTTTGGGGTCATCGGACTAAGAAAATTTAATTGTCCATTTAATTATCTGAGGTCCACTTATGAGAATCTCCTTATCAAATGCTTGTGCCGCACCCAAAATTAGTCAAAGCAAATGCTTCATGTGAAAAAAACAAAAAACAAAAGTAGTGAGCCTTTGCTTTTGTTTGAACAAAACTAAATTTCTTAATTAATCAAGTTCATTATCCAATTTTATCCAAACTGATCACTTAATTAATTATCCAACTTCTGTAAATCAAAAGGATGTGTTTGGTCCAAATTATGCCTTAATAATAAAAGACTTGGTTCGATCCAGAAATAGTAAACACTTAACTGATTTACTTATAATTTTACTGTAAAAGTTGGTATTAAACAGTCTCTAAGACAAACTTGATAACAAATTCAATCTCGAGATAACAAGTTACTGTTTATTCTTCTACAAATGTAAACAACTTCGAATTCAACAAAGCTGTAACTAATAATAAACTATAGAATATTTATATTAAACAATAATCGAGTACAATCACTTCGAACTGAACAAGAACAACAGAAACTTACAAAAGGAGAAGTTTCTTGTTACTCTCACACACTTCAAGAACCCAGACTGCAAGATCTAAGTCTCATTCGAACTGAAATCACACTAAATGCACTCAAACACACTGAATTATACTGTTTTACACACTTTTAAACTCAAACACACTTTAAAACACACTTTGAATTACAATTGAATTCTTGAACTCTGGAAAATATGCAGGGGGCTGGTAACTGTCTACTTTTCTTCTATTTATACCTTCCCTGAGCACCAGTTTCTTCAATTGAACAATTACTTCCTTCATTTTGAATTTCAAATCATCAATAGATTTGGTCCAATACAGAATAACAACTTTCTTGGAGATGATAACACCTGTCACATGAATTTCCAGATTGTAAATAAACCGTTACTTAACAGTTCCTCAAGATCGAACTACTTGTAACTATTTTTAGATTAGTTTAACATGACCTCGAGGTGTAACTGGACCTTAACCCTTTGGGCTTCTATTTAAATAAAGTAACCTATCTCACTTACGCCTAAGCAATAAGCTTGTGTTTAGATCCTCTACTAAAAAGTGATTTTACGGATTTTTATGCATAAAATACATTCTGCAAAAAATTTAAAGTGTTTGGTTGGGATTTTGGAAAATGCAAAATGCATTCTAAATAGAATGCATTTTACAAATTCTCATTTCTAGAGCAGAAGTCAGAATCCAAAATATTTTGAATTTTGATTCTAGCTTCTACTTTTAATTTTTGCTAAAGTAAATAGGACTCACTTACAACAATTTATTACTTGAAAGACTCTTTTTTCCCTTACTTAATTTTTCTCTTTCTTTCTTTTATTTTCCTTCCCCCTCTTTTGTTCCTTACTTTTTCTCTTTTTTTGATGTGTTCCTTACTTTTTCTCTTTCTTTCTTTTATCATAAATGGTTTGTGTATATCTCTATTGCACACACAATACACATTTCTCTATATTTTATTATTACATTGTTCAAATTTTATAAAAATATGTGCAAGGAAATGTGGACAAATCATAACCTATTTTTTTATTAGTAGACATTAATTTAAATCATAACGTAGTATTTTATTTCTTTATTGTATTGTTAATTTTGTATTGATAGTAAATGTATTTTTAGCCTTGTATCGAGATATTTAAAAAAAAAAATGTTAATTATATAATGTGTACTAATAATATATTATTTAATAGCAAGAATGCATTCTTTAAAATACCAACCAAACACAATTCCTTTCAGCATAATCACTTCTTATAAATAATTTCAATATTTTATCAAACATACTATTTTCAACAAAATGCATTCTAAAAAATGCATTCTCGAGAATACATTCTAACAAAAATGTATTCTAAATAATGCATTCCCAAAATAGAGGATTCAAACGCAACTTAAGTCTAGTCTTTTTTTAAAAAAATAACTTATCTTGACCCAATATTATTAATAGGCCCAAAAGTTATTTTTACGTGCAAATAATCTGAGGTCCACTTATGGAAAACTCCTTGTGGAATGCTTGTGCATCCAAAATCTGTCAAAGCAAATGCAATCATGTGAAAAAAACAAAAAAAAAAAAACAAAAAGCAAAAGTAGTGAGCCTTTGCTTTCAATCCAACTGTCAAACCCTGATAAAGTGCGGGACCACACTCGTGACATATGAGCATGTATGACAAGCAAAATAAATCGAGACCATAAATAGCTTTTACTATAGTTCAACAACCCCAAAAGTATTTCACAAAGTAAAGCAAATGAGTAACAGAAAACAAAAAAAAAGTAAAGCAAAGGAGCGAAGTACTAATCAAATATCAATCCTCTCAATTAACATGATAATCCAAATCAAGCATTAATTAGTGGCACTACCTTGCTCATGGCCAGCCTTAAATAGCTCTAGAGAGATCAGCTAGACACAGGGTATCTATCAATGCAGTCGAGCCAAGGACTCTTAGTAGGCTTCCTAACACGGCGCATGGCCCGCCAAACCACGCTGTTGCACTTGAAGCCAGACCCATATGCGAGTTGCCAAACCCGGTCTCCTTTTCTCACCCTTTCTTTAGCTTCCAAATAGGCCAACTCATACCATATACTGCTACTGGATGTGTTACCAAAGCGATGCAATGTCATCCTAGAAGGTTCCAAGTTCTTGTCACTCAGCTCAAGGTTTCTTTGTAACTCATCTAGCACGGTCTTACTCGCTGCATGCACGCAAAAGTGCTCGAATGCCAACTTATAGTCAGGAATGTATGGCTTCTTGGACGATGATGATGATGGAGGGTGTAAACCCGGCCCAGAATTACCACCAAATAAGTGCCTCCAAACCAATGTCCCAAAGAAGAGGAGTTGCTCGGAGATTGGTAGCACCAAAGGTCCAAGCGTGGTGATGTTTGTTTTGAGAGCATCACCACCGATTTCCATTAGCTCTTTGCTCACTCTTAGCCCCTTAAATCGTTTTTCATCTTCCTCCTGGTAAACACACCTGTTACAATATTATTGCAAAATTGTTATGGTCATTTGGAGTGAATGAGTAAGTTCATGGTAGCTCAATGAGAAGAACTAAAATTCAATTATAAATCATTAATTATTAAATGAGTATTTTTTTTTTATATATATATAATTCTATAGTTAGGAAAGGAAAATTTGAATCTAGATGTTGAAAACACCAAAGTTACTAATTAAGTTACAAGGTTTAAATGAGTAATTTAGATGTTGTCAAATCAGTCATTACGGTTTAGCAAAATATCATTTACTGTGTCTAATAATAATGGACTCAGCCACTTATAGTAGTTCTCCTTGGATCCGACCATAATTTTTCTTACAAAAAAGAGAAGTATAATACAATAATTTTCATTCAATGGCATATGCATAGGGCATTTATTCCAAATTCAATAATGAGATTGACACCTCAAACATAAATGTCAAGCTCCCAAGTCAACGTGATTTATCTTTTATAGGCCTCAAATATTAATGGCTAATATAAGTAGCTTTTAGTTCTTGGTCCCAGATATACTAATAGGGTTTTGCTAACGAATGCTCTTATATATATATATATATATATATATGATAAAAATTCTAATCTAAACTCACATACACGTATATTTTGAAGATCCCGGGAATTGAACCCACACCCTTATAAAGGGGTGAAACTTTTTGGGGAGGAGGATTACTATTAGACCGAATATCCAAGTAGTCCACTAACGAATGCCCTAACACACAGGTTAGGGAAGCAATAATTGAACCCTCCCCATCCCAATCACATAGACCTGAGTCCAGCAATAATCAACCATACTAGTCCATATACCGTGTAAAAGCATTCAGTATCACTGTCAAGGCCGCAATGGGTTTAACTTGTGGTCCAATTTTAATTAAAGGTCAACCTATTTTCCTAACAAATGCCTTAACACGTAGGTTAGGAATCAATAATTGAAACCTCCCCATCCCAATCACATAGACCTATGTCCATCAATAATCAGCCATGCTAGTCCATGTACCATGTAAAAGCATTCAAAATCACTATCAAGGCTGCAAATGGGTTTGGCTTGCGGGCCAATTTCAGTTAAAGGTTAACCTAAAAGTGTGAGAAAATTATTCAGTATTCCTGAAATACAAATAAATGTATACTTCCTCCTCTCACATAAATGGTGGGTCCCATCATGAATTTAATTAGTGGGACCCACCATTCATGTGAAAGAAGAGAGTACGCATTTTATTCCAAGAGTACTGAATAATCACTCCAAAGGCCTAACCTAACATAGCTAAAAGTTGAGCATGCACATTTATGGTCTTTCTTCTTTACTAGTATTTTATTTAGGAATCTTATCCTCTATCGGCACATTTACACCATTTTAAGCAAAAAGGAAAAAAATGACGATTTAACATTTGCACCAAGAAGAAAATTATGACCAAAGCAACAAAATTTAATAATAATAATAATAATATGTGGTATTAAAAAAAGAGTCTAATCCCACATTGATCAAGTTTCATTGGTTTGTGCAGTTTATAAGTTATGAACAATACTCATCTCTTAAAGCGTCTTTTAAGATTAAGTTATGCTCATTTGGACTTTAACACATGGCAAGTACATGTTGTAATTTCTATGATTTAGTGTCGTTTGTAATTTATGGTTATTTCTATGGGTTTGACTAAACTTCTGGTTATTTCTTTGGGTTTGACTAAACTGTACCCAAGAAAAATGAGATTTTAAAAAATTATGTGTAAAAAGATAAACTTAACTTATAAATTAATCTATACCAAATATAGAAGTACGGGCTTATACTAATTAAGTTATGGTTTTCCTAACGAGGAAATTAAGTTATTAACTATATGTTTTTTTTTTTTTTAAGAAGAAATTAACTATAAGACATAAAATTAAATCCACCTCTAAAAAAAAGATCATAAACCGTCAAAATGGTTTAGATAGTTGATAATTCACTATCCTTACTTTAAAAACGTTGAACAAATATGAACTTTCCTTATCCTACGTAGAAGTTTTTTTTTTTTTTTTCTTTTTCAAACTAATGTTTTATCACCCCAAGATTATATTATAGTATCGTCACAGACAAATAAGAATTATTATTCAGTATTTCAGAAATAAGACGACATAAATTAAATAAAATCATAGCAAAGCAATAAAACAAACCCGAAACTCCGATGATCGGCTCCTTTATGTGTGCGAACAATATGTTCAAGGCGGTACTTGGCACGGTGGTAGTCACGGCCACGGTTGGAGAGGAGGACGGCGGAGCATCCCATGCGGAAGAAACAATTGGGAATGAGCATGGACCTGTCATTTCCCTGGTACCAGTTATACCCGACAATCTCAGTGCTCACCACCACAGCACAGTTGTTTGGGTTAGATTGAAGCATGTCTCTTGCCAAGTCCAAAGCTATAATCCCAGCACTGCACCCCATGCCACCAAGGTTGAAGCTCACGATGTTACCCCTCATCTTGTAATGGTTTATGACCATTGCCGAGAGGGATGGAGTGGGGTTAAAGATGCTGCAGTTCACTACTAGGACTCCTATGTCCTTTGGACGCATCCGGGTTTTCTCAAAGAGCTCGTCAAGGGCTCCAAAAATCACGGTTGAGGCCTCAGAACGACCTTCTTTCATGGTTGCACAGTTTTCACTGGACATGATCACTGATTTTGGGATGTAGGTTTCATCACCTATGCCAGATGACTGTAGAATTCTCTTCTGGAATTCCAGGCCTGCCTCATCAAACTTGCCTGATTTTCCTGCCAGCTCAATGAACTGCTCCTTGGACACCTACATGAAAATAAAATTTCATTATATATAAAATGAGCTGCTTTTCTTTTTCAGACAAGTGTAAATTAAAATCTTGTAACCTAAAAATGAAGTTTCAGATTAATTTGTCACCAGATCATTTTGAAAACTTATCACGCATGGCAAATTTCAAATCAATATGTTGTTATTTACTATTAAATCCATAAACTCATATGGTGTATATAATTTTTAAGTTTATAAATTGTAAATTTAAGTATTTTTATAGATGAAATAAGTATTAATCTCTAAAAACTTTTATATCTTGCAACCATGGAGATAATAAATCCAACTATAGATTTTGTCCAAAGACACGTTCAATAAAAAGTCATTAAACGGTATAACAATAACAAAAATTACATTTGATGTAACTTAACATTTACCACGACGACAAGAACAACTAGAAAATTAGTAAGCCAATGGGCACAAGTTAAATTCGACCATAATGGTTGATCAATTAGCTAGGTTAAATTATTTGGTGTATCGAGTATAATACATATTCGTTTTAAGTAAAAATGCACTCATCTATGGGTCCTAGACATAAGATCTATTAAGTAATTATTCAATACTCTCGAAGTACATTAATAAATGTATATTCTTTTCTCTCACATAAATGGTGTATTTCACTAATTAAATTTATGGTAGAACCCACAATTCATATGAAATGAGTGAGTATGCATTTATTTGTATTTTGGAAGTATTTAATAATTTTCTAAATCTATCTCGGTGTGTAGAGAATAATTTCTCAATAATACATTAAATTTTTTCTTGGGCACTCTCATTAATATTTAATCAAGTAATGTTGTTTAAATAAAGTGTTCATGCATGCATAAGCAATATTACTGTTTTATGTATAAGGAGTTTGTTTGTTACCTTGAGATCATCCTGAGGCCGATAGCACGCAAAATCAACAAGGTAAATGGAGCGAGGCCGTGACATAAAGTAGACCGAAAGTGTAAACACAAACACGCCAAAGAAACCAAGCACAGTTGCAAGATCGTAACGTGCATCTTCCCAAAGCTTCCTCCACAACTCTTCCCTGCTGAGACTCCCCACCTCAGCACTAAACACAAGTACAAGCACGGGTATGGTGGCCAAGTATATGCCATGGTTTATGAGATAGTGGTAGCCCAATTTCACATACTTGAGGTTCACTGATTGAAGAAAATCTGGGAGGCGTCGACGGACGCTTACTGAGAATGTTAGAGAGCCGGCATTTGGCCCAGAGGACTCAATTCCTCGGTTGACAATCTCAGTGGATAAGAGATCTTGTTCATTAGCCATGGTATGGTATGGGATTAATATTTGATTAGAAAGGTGATGGGATATACACTTGTATATATAATATTACAAAAGATGCGTGGTAGTTCGAGACTATTTAATGCTAGCACAACTAACTAGATGTGGGTGTAGTTGGGGGGCTTCAAGTGCATTAAATTGATCATTGATTGAGAGTAGGTGTGGATGTGGGTGTATGAATTGAAAGTTCAAATAGGAGGGAAAGTAAGGGATTGGTTCTCTACTACATATTATTTTTCGTTCAATTTTGATGGTATGAGTCACCCTTTGTTGTGTTTCTTGTGTTGAGATATTAAAAGAGTTGAAATAACGAGACAGGTAGTAGTTGAGGATAACTTGGCTGGCCTCGCTGTGGTTGTAATGGATTAACTACCACCATTTTACAACTTTAATTGTATAGCAAAAAAAAATGTGTTACATCTATAATTCTTTATTAATTGTACACCATACGAGTAGTTTTGTTTAATGTGTGGCACTATCTTCACTTTAATTATTGGTAATTTTCACATCTCACACTGTCACACATGGGATAGGGGGACCTGCCTCATCAAATGAATAAAGAATGTGGTGTGGAAGCAACAACAAATTAATAATGGCGTGAAAAATGAAACTTTCATTCATTTCCCTTGTTTTGTTGTTAGATGGGTAAGGTAGGATCAAGATCCTCTAGAGTTTCTAGGGTACTCTACCACATAGAGTTTTCTAAATCCTAACCTTTCTTTTTATAATAAATAGTTCAGATTATGCCACGTCATCTTTCCACTAACAAAACCCCTAAAATATCAATGTTAATGGATAAATGTTAACACATTAAGTGATAAAAAGTAAAAAACAATATTTTAGGGATTTCGTTAGTGGAATGATGACGTGGCATAATCTGAACTATTTATTATAAAAAGAAGGGTTAGGATTTAGAGAACTCTATGTGGTAGAGTACCCTAGTAACTCTAGAGGATCCTGATCCAGTAAGATATCAATTTTGATCTAACCGATGATATAATCAATCATAAATGAATTGACTTTTAAAAAAAAAAAAAAAAAATGTGGCATTGGACCATGAAACTTTTTAGTTTTTTCTTTCCTAAAAATGTGACATGTTCAAAGAATGATCTATATATACTATTACATGTTTTGATCATTTAAGAAATAAAGACCGTGCAATGCATGCAACCAAAAATAATTGACCCATGCAATTATGAGGGGTAATGTTCTTTGCAACTTTCAGAAATTTTGCTTTGATCACTTCAAAGTAGGAAACTTTCTTATCATCCCTAACCATAAACTCCAGCTCCATTATTTTCCCTCGAAAGCTCTTGTTAACGAGTGCTTTAATTAAAGTTGAATGATCTATATATACTATTACATGTTCTGATCATTTAAGAAATAAAGACCGTGCAATGCATGCAACCAAAAATAATTGACCCATGCAATTATGAGGGGTAATGTTCTTTGCAACTTTCAAAAAATTTTCTTTGATCACTTCAAAGTAGGAAACTTTCTTATCATCCCTAACCATGTACTCCAGCTCCATTATTTTCCCTCGAAAGCTCTTGTTAACGAGTGCTTTAATTAAAGTTTATACAAGATAATGACACAAATGCCCATTGAAACCATATAGATCTCTCTCTCTCTCTCTCTCTCTCTCTCTCTCTCTCTCTCTCTCTCTCTCTCTCTCCTACTACAAACACCGATAGTACAAGGCTCCTTCTAAATCTCTCCCTCAATACTCCGATTCTCCGAATTAACTCTGCCAACAAGCACACTGCGCCAGCACAACCTTGTCAGCCAGGGGTCCTACAGGAAAATTTGGGTAGAGACATTCATGTCAAAAATTTTGGTTGGATACGTTCACGTCAAATTTGGTTAGATACATTAATCATGTCAAAATTTTATCACGGAGTTAACAACTAGTAACTTGTAAAGTCATGTCTTCAAGAGGCCAATATAAGGTGTTTAAGTTAATTTAGGGTCTAGACTACAATATACTTTTTTTCTTCATTTTCTTTTTCATGAATCTGGGTGTCCGTAAGTTACGCACACCTCAACTAATCTCAGGGAACACGTAATACCCTATTAACTACATATACCGCGATAGTCGCAAGGCTTTATTTTAGATAAGTGACCCTGAGGAGACTCGATTTAGTGATCATTGGAAAGTACACCTAAGGCCGTACTAGTTGAATTACCCCTCAAAATTGACTACAATATAGATTTTGGATTCATCGTAAAGCAATTTTACATATTAAAAATAAAACTGCTCGAAAGAGTTCTGTTATGAAGGTAGATTATCAAGCCGAACCACATAATTCATATGTGCTTCTCGCTTTCTTTTTCTTTTTCTCTTTCTTCCCTGTCACTCTGACTCTCAACATCAATTTTGATAGGTAATCACAGCGTTTCATCATGCTATCTTGTATCTATGTCTGTAAGATGATTAAAGGGAAAGGAAAAGATTGATGGTAGAAGAGAATCAGAATTTACAGCCTTGCCCCACAAGCCAATTGGTAACATTGACCACGAAACCAATGAGTCCTGAGAAGTCAATAAATCCAACCCTACTGTCTACAGGGAAATTATATTGTAGTCCCGGAGTATAAGGTCAGCAATCTGACCTTGTACTCCCAGCCAATAAGAAAAAGCCAGATCATAAAAAAACCTGACATCAGCTAAAAATCCATGTCATCCAAGAAACTAACGTCCGTTAATGAATATGTTGCAAAGAAAGGTGATTTCTGTTAGTCAAGTTCACTTAAGTGGGCCCATGACATATGACATTTGAAAAGATGAGAAAAGTGAGAATAATTCACTTAAGTGGGCCTATGACATTCGAAAAGAGGAGAAAAGTGAGAATAATTCACTTAAGTGGGCTTGTGACATTTGAAAAGAGGAGAAAAGTGGGAATAAGGAAATGAAAAGTCATTTAGTAAAAAAGTGGTCATCAGAGAAGAAAAGGACGAAAGCCATTGTGGGTAGAATGCAGAAAAAGTAAAAAGGTTTCTCTTATTGTTGTGAATTGTTGCTGTCAACGTCTTGCAAAAAATTACTGTTACACAATTTTGTTTTGCAAAGGAAAGATGGATGAAGCACAAGGATGTGATAGTAAAAGTATATTTTAGTTTATTTTGTTTTATATTTTGAGATTTGTAATGATATGGTTGTTCTCAAATAAAATATAGAAAAATTTCTTAAATTTGTTTAAATATACAACTTGAGCTTAATAGTTTTGTCATGGAAAAATATCATAAAAATAATTGTTTATTTTATTTTTTACATATACATGCTTTATTTATTATTATTATTTTAGTTTATTTTGTTTTGAGATTTGTGGTGATATGTTTGTTCCCAAATAAAATATACAAAAATTCCTTAAATTTGTTTACATATACACACATGGCATGAGCTTAATATTTTTGTCATGGAAAAATATCATAAGAATAATTGTTTATTTTTTTTTTTTTTTTTTTTTTTTTTTCATATATACATGCTTTATTTTATTATTATTATTATTATTTTGTTGTTATTTTGGCATTTGTTCTTTTCCTTTGGGGTTATTGAGATTGGAAACAATCTATTGGGTGACTTGGTTCGCCATAAGAATATGTCTAAGACAACCTAATGCAACCATTGGTTATGGTTTAGTTCCATGAAGCTATTTGGTATTCTTCTTGTGGTGGTTTTCTTGAGTTTTGGATATTTATGCATGGTTGCTAGCTTATTTTCTATTTTCTAATTGTGCAAAGGCTGGGTGTCCCACCTTGCATTTGTTTTATTTACTTATGTTTATTTGATACACCTTCATTTCAATAAAAGTTTCTACCTTTCTATCCAAAAAAAAAAAATATATATTGCTAATGTGATGTTTTAATTTTTTTTTTTTTTGATGATAATGATAGAACTATATTGATGTTAGGTAGAATAAATACAGCGTAATAATTTTTTTCTTTTCTTTTGATGATAATGATAGAACTTGATTGATGTTGGTAGAATAAATACACAGTAATAAACATGACCCCCATAATAGGGAGCCACCATCCTTGCTTACATAGATATGAGCCATGAGCAGAAGACACACAGTTGTAAAAAAAAAAAATAGTTTGATATGATTTTTGTGTCAAACATATATATTTGTGCCTAGATGTTCTAATTTTTTATTCTATTTGTGCCTTGGCTGTATAAGAGTTTGTGATCAAGAAAATCGCAGGCCTTTAATAACATGTATTAAATTGCATACATAATATAATTATTTCATTTAAATTTTTTATTATTTTGTTTCTAACAATTATATTTGTCATTAAAAATGATGTAGTTTTTTGCAACCCAAGTGATGCTGAAAGAATTGAAGAGGATTGCATGTTTGTTGCACGACAAGAACATGGTGATGACAATTTGTTGGATAAGGTGGTAAATAGTGAAGATGAAGCATATGCTTTATACAATGACTATGCATTACGAACAGGTTTTAGTATTCGAAAAGGAAAGCCTAGATATTTTAGTGGGTCAAAGAACATAAGGCAGTGAGAATTTTTATGTTCTAAGGAAGGTTTTAAACTAGATGAAGATCCTCGTGACGAGAAAAAATGGAACAAATTGGAGACTAGAACAGGTTGTAAAGCATTAATTTGTTTCACAGTTGAAGATGGTGTTTGGAGGGTTACTGTTTTTAATCCAGAGCATAATCATGAACTTGCAGTCCCATCAAAGAAACATTTGTTAAGATCTGGTCGACGTATTTCAAAGCCTAAGGCAGGTGTAATCGAATCCATGGTGAATGCAGGTATAAGCACAAAAAATGCTTTTTCATATCTAACAGAAGAAGTTGGAGGGAGTGAGAATGTGGGCTTTACCATAAGAGATTGCTATAATTATATGAATATGCAAAGGATGTCCATGATTAGTGTTAGAGATGCTCAAAGCCTATTAAACTATTTTAAGAGTAGGCATGCAGAAGATCCTATGTTTTTTTTACACAATTCAAGTAGATCAAGAAAATCGCATGACAAATTTTTTCTGGAGAGATGGAAGATCTAGGGTTGATTATGATTGTTTTGGAGATGTTGTGGTATTCGACACCACCTACCGTACCAATAAGTATAATTTGATTTGTGCTCCATTTGTTGGTGTGAATCACCATTGAGAAAATGTGATGTTTGGATGTGCATTCCTTTTGGATGAAACCACTGATTCATTTAAATGGTTGTTTAATTCATTTTTGGAATCAATAGGGAATCGATCACCGGTAACAATTTTTACTGACCAAGATCAAGCCATGTCAAATGCTATTGAGAAAGTGTTTCCAGATACACATATTCATCGGCTATGCTTGTGGCATATTGCAAAAAATGCTCCGTCCCATTTAGGAGAGTTAAATTCTAACTCAGAGTTCAAGTACTTGTTCAACAAGTGTCAACAATATTGTGATTCACAAATCGAATTTCAAGAGACATGGGATAAAATGATGCAGAAGTTTAATCTTGGGAATCATCGCTGGCTTAATATGATGTACAAAATTCGACATAAGTGGAGCACTGCATTCACTAAGGATAGTTTCACAGCTGAATTCAAAGCTTCCTCAAGGAGTGAAAGCACAAACCATGTTTTGAATGGTATAGCAGGTAAAAAAACTAGCCTCACTAAGTTTGTAATTGAGTACGACAATTTAGTGACATGTATGCGTTTCTCAGAGTTTGATGAAGATTTCCGATGCAAGCAAGGTGCCCCACCAAGAGCAGTTAAGAAGAGTGGTATTTTGGATCATGCAGCTCAAGTTTACACCTGTAAGATATTTAAATTATTTGAAAATGAATTCCTTAATAGTCTTGCAATGGTGTGGAAGCAAGTTGATTGCCAGGATACAATTGATATCTTCGAGGTGAAAGAAGAAAATAGTGAAAGAGTACGCATTGTCCAGTTTAATCATCTCAATACCAATATTTCTTGTTCTTGTAAGAAGTTTGAGTCATTGGGGATTCTTTGTTGTCATGCATTGCGGGTTTTTAGTATAACAAATTTGACTAGAATTCCAAGCCAATACATATTGAAACGTTGGACAAAAGATGCAAAGAAGGGGATGATGGCTTATGAACATGACAACCATTCTCTTGGCAATGATAAAGATGCAGAAATAGTATGGCGTAATAGTATGTTACGTATAGCTAATATAGCCGTCTATAAGAGTCAAGGGGAGGATAGCCTTAAGACCATTTGCCAAAAGATGCTATTGGAACTTGATGAAAAAATTGAAAGAGAGTTATCAAGGTTAAAATTGGGTACAGTTGCAAGAGAAGATGAAGTCCTACAATGTAATACCACTGATGATATGCCAGTGTCAGATCCCCCACAAGCAAGATCAAAAGGTGTGCGGAACACTAGAATTAGAGGGCACTTTGAGAAGCGCAAGACAAAACCATCTAAGGATGCATCATCTTCGAGTGAGAAACTTTTATTGTATTTTATTTTTTTACTAAATATATGCTACATTTTTATAACTAATAGACATTTTTTTTGTATGATTTCACAGGAAAAGCAAAACAACAAGTGACCAAAGGACACTCAAATGGCTCATTTTCTGGCACATTCGATGCACCAATCATCCAACCACCTAATCCCTCCTGTCACATAGGATCTACAAGTGCCAACTTATATGGTCAATCTTACTCGCCATGGACAATGCCTTCTCAGGTATCATGTATCTATTGGTTTACAAAATTAGAATTTCTATGATGGATTGTCATAATTGTGGCCATGCTTGATATTTAATTGTGAGCTCTTTCTCTGTTTAGGACATGAGTTGTGTAAATATTTCGTTCACAACTATGTTGCAAGGTACCGATGTTGTAGCCCAAATTAGTCAGGTAAATTGATACAAATCATTTATATATTTAAAATGAAAATTTCTATCATGTATGTAATAATATGTGTACATAAATTTATTTTGAAATAATGTGGTGTTGTACTTTGATCTTTGTAGAATTCATCTACTTATATTCCTTCACAATACATCTCATTGATCAATAATTCCAAGCAATCTGATTTCACATATGGCCAAGAGGTAAATTTGGAATTTCTTGTGGTGGGCTGACTTTATCAATATTATCATTTATTTCTTGTTCTCCGAATAGCTTAATTTATACACTTTTTTTTTTCATTCTAATTGCTAATGTGATGTTTTAAATGTTGCCAGAAGGAAGATGTCATGCTACCATCAATATAGTGCATTCAAGAAAGAAGAATCCTCAGAAGTTCGCAAGACAAACTTGAAATTAAGATTGCATTTTGTTCTCTATCATCAATTTGTTTATTTTGAGAACTAAATTTTTCCTTGTATTTTGGCTTGGAACCAACTGGAAACACTTTCTCAATATTTTTTTTAATTACCATTTTCGGTGTTATGTATGACAATTTTTGGTGGCATATTGCAAAAAATAGAAAAAATGTTTATGGTATATTACAAGCACAAATGTTTGTGACATACTGTAATTGTACTGGACATAACCATTTAGATACTCCCTGAGAATAAAAAGATACTGTTACTGTTTAAAGTAGAAGCATCACAAAGCCAAGTTCTGAAAAGGCCACTATTTTTAAACAGATTCGAATTATTTTTCAACACAATTTGAGGATCACATTTCTACAAATGCATAGAGTAGACAAAACAAAGGCTGAACGGATTACTGTTCTACATGTAATTCAATGAGAAAAAAGATTACAGATTGCCTATGAGTTAACCAGCCAAGGGATGGTCATAGATGTATTCAATCGCGAGATTACTAGA
Organism: Fagus sylvatica; assembly: GCA_907173295.1. Taxonomy (NCBI): domain Eukaryota; kingdom Viridiplantae; phylum Streptophyta; class Magnoliopsida; order Fagales; family Fagaceae; genus Fagus; species Fagus sylvatica. The sequence goes on from OU015764.1 coordinate 26,382,956, forward strand.
ATCAATCTTATCAGCTTCTTTGTCTGGAATCTCCAGCTTGAACTTCTCTTCGAGAGCCATTACAATCTCCACGTTGTCCAAGCTATCCAAGCCCAAATCCTTCTGGAAATGAACATCAGTAGTCACCTGCAAATGCAGGAAAAACTATAACCCCAGTAATATATTTGCCACGATACAACAACTGTAATTTGGAGGAATTACAAGACTGATATCAGAAAAAATAAAATTGTCTCAGATAAACCAAACTCCTAGAATTACTTTATATACTTAAAAATAAAAGAAGAAGGCTTGTGGAAACAAAATGCTACATAGGGGATGAGAAATATTGATCATGGACATCTTCTGACAACCCCTAGAATCAATTAGTCCATAACATATATTCGTATCCAGCTACCTAAGCGATGACATCAACGATGTTTAAAAGTTGATAGAATAAGTAAAACCATGATCAAATTGGCAAAATAAAATTGAAATAATGTTAGCTTCTGAAAACTACTTATCTTAAACTGGTGTTGAGTAAAAAGAACTTTCATTCTGATGGCACGAGTTTGACCCCCCCTATATATCATAAATATATGAATAAATAAATAGATATAAAACCTTGAATGCTAAATATAACAAAGTAGAACACATGAAAAAAAAACACACATTGTTGAACACAATGGACTAATTCAATTTGTATGGAACTTCACATAACCACAATACTATGCAGAATCAAGTGACTAACAAAATCAGACAAGCAGAACTTGAAATAAAGAGAGATAAATAAGGGTTTTGGAGGTGGTTAAGGTGTGGGACAGGACAATGCTGCAGATATATCCTCTAAATTTAATCCACACTTAGCTGTAGCTACAACAGTGATGCATCTTTCTTTCAGGTACAGAATACAATGCAGTCTAGGCTTAAAGCAACACAACTTTCAAATTGTAGATACAATAGTGATGCATCTCACTTTCAGGGAAAGAATACAATGCAGTTTGGGCTTAAAGCAGCACAACCTTCAAAACCATATTAGTGTTAAAATTAAGATTCATTAAATAATTCTTCACAATTGATGACGTAGGCAAGCCAAAATTGTGTGGCTTACTTTCCTTACAAACTATATGGGCATAGAAGGCAGTACAAAGGATCAGGTGCTGAAGCATTGGCAAGTACTCTACCAATGGTAATAAGATAACATAACAGAACAACTGGTAACCAATATATAGCTAAGACTTGGGAAATACATGTATTAAAACGAAAATTGATGCAACTAATCACCACTCAATGAGTTACTAAATCAAATTGATAAATGCCATGAATGATATGCTTAAATTACACGTAGTAAACCTCCAAACCCCCCTTCAAAAAAAAAAAAAAATACAAAACAAAAGAAGGGTAAAATAATCAAACACATAATGGGTATTGTTAAAGAAGCATACCTGGGGCCTTAAGAAGCAGAACTGAATCAAACAGGGTCTTCAATATGAAAATAAAGCTTCTATCCTGGAAAGAACAATAATAATACATGAAAATACAAAGAAAGATAATCAAGGAATGGAATAAATAAACTTACATCATAGATAGTAATTTCAACAGGAATAACATCATGCCTTGGCCAAGTTTTTTTCCCACACCATAAAGAGCTTCAGGGCGGAGAATGAGGAAGAAGAGTTCGGCTTGCTTCAAGGGCAGAGAGCTTCGTTGGCCTTGGACGACTCTAGAGGTGTGGAGGCTTGATCTGCTTGGACGGGGCGGATGATCTTCATCGGAGAGCAAATATTCAAGCTTACTCCGGCGGTGAACACAAAATGACACGAGGGAGAGAGAGATTTCCATGAAAAAATATTTGGAAGTTTTGAATCTCAAAAGCTGATGAAATTTTAGATTAGATTTTGAATACGATTTGTAATGGACGGAAGCTAACGTCGTTAACTTCTGTTTGTCAAATGATATGATGTGACATTAATGCCTATGTCATCTCTTTTTTATGACATGGATTGCTTTCATTTCCCAAAATTCTACATTTAGATTGACCTCATTACCATATTCTTTGAAAATAAAACCTAAATGCTCTAATTTGGCCTTTAACCCGAGTAGCTTCCCATTTGCTCTTCCATTGTTGTTGGGTTTTGATCCTAGCCCTCTCTGCAATTAAAAATTCATAATCATCAATTATAGCAGACAACCATACCAATGAAACATCATTAGATCTCTCAAACAATTATACAATAGTCCATAGAACTGAGAAAACTAGTAAAGGAAAAATAAGGTATAAGACCCAATTATTATCATATCCTTCGAATTCATCTCTCTCTCTCCACTTACTTTGTTTTTTGTTGCCTGGAATGCTCCTAATCAATTAAAATTTAAAACACAAACCATCCATTGGTTGGTTAGATTAATGCGGGAAAAGAAAAGTTTAGCAAAATGGAAATCTTGAATTCAACTAATCTAACTTAAAAAAAAAAAAAAAAAAAAAGAAGAAGTCAGATTCTATTGATCAAAAAGATTGATCAAAAAGAAACATTTACATCAGTAAGAACTTGGTGAGAGATGCACGGGGGAAATCCCTCCAGCCACACTACATTCTCAAACAAAGTAACTTGTTTTTCTAACATAAAAGCTGTATTAGGCAATCAATTAAATTCATTCCTTTGTCACCTTTTTATTAAGCTGCCTGGTTACAAACTTGGGGTACCCAGCTAAGCAGAAGCTAACTAATTCAACTAATTTTATGTTCTCAAATCCTAAATAATAACACTCCATCTTATTCAAAATTTCACAACCTTTTCAGCAAACAAATGAAGTCGTTAGTCATTAATCTAACATGACAATCATAACCCATCCCAAGAAATCATCGAAAACACTCACACATAGCCCACACGCACATATATGCATGCAAAATGTACTATTGCTTATTTACAAAATGCTTGGACTCACATATCGGTAATAGAACTAAATATTCAAAGATCTTCATAGTTCAACCGGGCCAGAGAAATGAATTACTAGAACAGAACAAGAAACCAAAATGAAATATTTGAAACAAAAGGAGCTCGAAAATACATTTGAAATCCAACGCATTCATTTTTAGATCTAGAAGATTTGGATTGTCCATCAAAGCATCAGTACTCAAAGAAAAATGGTGAAATAATGAAAAAAAAAAAAAGGTATAGAAACATACATCTATCACAAACCCAATCCCTTCGATTCCTTAGATCGAGAGGCAGCGGAAGGAGGAGGAAGCAAGGAATTACAACAATTCACTGTTGAACATTTTGGGCGAGGAAGCATGCAGGAGTCCAGCTACAATGTTGAAGCAGTGTTGAGGTCGCGGTCGTCACCGAGTGGGATAGGGCAGTCTGAGATGGTGGGATTGGGCGTTGGGAAGAAGCGTAGAAGACCCAGGACCCCCTTCCAAGGAAAAAACAAAAACAAAAAAGTTGAAAAAGCTTTCAAATGCAAAATAATTTCATTGACCTCCCCATTTTAAATTTAAAATTTGAATTTGCGTTCAAAACTGACGGAGTTAAGCAGACGTTAAAATGGGAAGTTGGGTTGGTCTGACATGGCATGTAAGCTGATGTAATCTATTCATGATGATGTAGCTTATTCTTATTGGCTAGGAGTACAAGGTCAGATTGCTGACCTTGTACTCCGGGACTACAATATAATTCCCCACTGTCTACATCAAATTTTATTATTTTGTTGGGATTAACGATTTGTTGTATGTAACAACAGATTGGGCAACGCGGATGCCATCATTACATATCAAAATTGAACATTTATCCAACAAACCTAAAAGATAAATTGGTCACACAACCCATTCCTATGGCGAGTGATCCCTCTCAAAAGCAAAAGAAAAAAAAACTCTATTTTTCACAAAAACTAGTGGCAAACCCCGATGCACCGGAAAGAACTACTAAAAATGAGATTTAAAGAAATATTAAAATATACAATTGAGTGTTTCTCGTGTAAGGATTATACTCTTTTTTTTCTTCTTCTTCTTTTTTTGACTAAATAAAAATGACTTCATAGGCTACCACACCGATTACACAACAAAGTGCAAAACCCTACAACGAAGGCGTCAAAACCCTACAAAGAGGGCAGCAAAAATGACATACGTTATAGCTGAAGACCCTATAAGAAGGGCGGCAAAACAATACAAAGAAAAGACAACAATAAAATGAACAACAACAACAACAAAGCTAAAAACAACACAACAAAAACAAAAGACACAAAACTTGTCGACAATCCCATAGATAACAAGAGCAACCACAACCGGTGACGTCCGGAATGACAAAAAGTTTGGAGCCTTGATCCTATCCAATCAATCATCTGAAAAGTCGAATCAGATTGTCTATGACAAGAAATGCCATGCAATTCAGGTAGGGCTCTTCAAAATGAAAAGTTTTGACAGATCTACCCCTAAGACAAGGTAGTCGAGAAAATCTCAAACTAGGAAGAACCCCCAAACCCGATGCCTACAAAACATCTACGGTCGTAGAAGATCTCGTCACCTACTAGAAGTAACAAATCGTGCCGACAAAAGAAGCGGAGACTACTGGAGTCTTGAGCCACCCAAGGGCTCCGGTGAGTCCCACCCACACAAGACCAGATCGAAGGAAAGAAAAGGAAAACAGAAAAAGGGAGAGGAGATGGGTGGTGGAGGCAGCTCGGGGAAGGTTGATCTGAAAACCAAAAGGAGAAGGAAAGGAAAAATAAAAGGAAGAAAATGAAGGAAAATGGCCACGCAACAGAGATCTAACCAACTCTAGTCACGATCTCCCTCACATAGAGGTGAAGGAGGGCCGCATGGCCCCAAACAAGGAAGAGAGAATGCCAAAGTAAGTAGATGGGTGGTGGTGGCTAGGGTTAGGAAGCGGGAGAGGCAAGAGAAAAAATCAACCTCGCTTTGGGTTCGCCTAAGAAGGACCAATCATCTATCAAATGCCATTACATATCAATAACCATCTTATCAAATATTTCGACTATTTTAGAGGTATCATGAAAAATCTCTAAAAAAAAAATATTCAATTTTCAATTTCATATTAAATTTGCTGATTATTGAGGCCAAAGTTGGTTAAATAAATTAACAGAGATGTAGAACTAAAAATATGAGAAGTTTGATGTAGAACTTCTTTGACAACTGCATTTAATTTCCAAAGTAGAAGAGTCATTAATTCAGGTTATGTCACCTTACAATCAAATTATAAAGGAAAAAAAAAAATACATATTTCAATTAGAATTAATACATATATCAATTAGAAACAAGGAGCTCAAACAACTTCATCTCAACCTCAAATCAGCAACTTGAATTTCCAACAACTTCATCTCAACCTCAAACAATACCACCTTTATCAGCAACTTGATTTCCAACAACTTCATCTCAACCTTAAACAATACAAACTTTAAATCCAAAACACATATTCTTCAACTAATTAAAAGGAGCTTCATAACACAAAATTGGGGTTTGTTTAGTTGTTTCACATAGGGCTACACAAAATTGGGGTTTGTTTCGTTGTTTCACATAGGGCTCCTTTTAGACATCTGTGTACTATCACTTGGCCTTCTCCTTGGCTTTCTTTCGTCACCAGGTTGTATGCCATGATATTTAGCCATGGTAGAGCAAACCTTAAAATGGTGTGAAGTCTTGTGTTCACAGCTTACATCTTAGGTCTTAACAAATTCTTATACAAGGTTACGGGCAAAGGAAAGTTTAACTTCATAAATAAAAGCAAAGGGTGCCAGAAAATTCAAGTCATCCACTTTGATGAATTAAACCCAGAATTGCACATAATTGGTTACCCAGGCTCATCCAAAATGAATGAGAAAATAATCGTTGTCTCAACATGCATGTGTAAAGAAGTGAGAAAGATTGAATAAAATCAGAATCCATGTTAGGATAGAAAGAAAACAAAAAAACCAGCAATGCAATTGCAAAATAGATATTGAAAAGAGGGCTCAACAAAAAATAACATCCATAGGAACTACTTATCTATTAGATTGCAAACCACTGCCACCATAGTATTGCTTGGTGGTCTAACAAATTCTCACGCAAATCACATCCCATCCTTTAATCATGATGATAGCGGGGGAATTATTTCTTGACTAGTTTATTATGGCCCTGCTCAGAATGATTTGTTTCCTCATTAGATACTCCAAAGCTCCCACATGACATTAATAGTTTCATATGGATAATATGAGATAGAGAAAGTTTTATTCCATGCAGGCTGCAAGAACACAACAAAGGTTTCTCTACTCAAACTTCCTATAACTTAGCAGGTCTAGAGACAGAGTGAAGGTTTGAGCAAAAAGAATATTGGTCAACTCAAAAGGCTGAATGCATATGCTACTATTCAAAAAGTCGTATAAAACTTAATATTCAAAGCAAAGTGTGAGATAGTATGTTTTGGAGCAATATTTTTATAGGAAAAAAAAAAAAATCAAAATCAACTACATTACAATGTAAAGGAACTATGATGCCAACCAAAACCATGGCTTACTGCACATGACCTTATCAGTAAATAGCAAAGGAACTGTGCTATCTAATACCTCTAAAACAGTAAAAGGATTAGGAACAAAATTAGAAACAACTTGGATCCCATCTTATAGGTAAGGAAAGATTCAACCATAGCAAACTTAACTATATCATCTGAAAGCGGAGGATCCCATGCAATATAAAATTACATCTCAACAATCTCTTAGTGATTACTTATCTTGAGAGATTAAATTAAAATCCTAACCTCAAAATTCTACATGTTAACTAAAGACCATCACTACCTATAGGAATCTTATAGGCAAGGAAAGCTTCAACAATAGTATACTTAACAACCGCAAAAGCTGTCAAAGTTAACGAATGTTATGTGGCATTCCACCTAACCCATCTATTCTTTTTAAACCTGCACGTCTAAATGCTAATCAAAAATGTTAAATAAGCTTAAAGGACATTAAATTTCAATAAGAGTCTGATTTTAATAGCAAGAAAAAGCTAAAAGAAAAAAAGAGAAAATTATGTTGAAAACTAAAGCAACATAAAACACATTGGTTAAACTATATACAAAGGATTCCAACCTTTGTAAGTTTAACTGGCTCAAAGGCAGAATTTGAATTCACTTTTGAAACAATATATTTTGCAGATCATTCACGTTTCTTTTCAAAACACTAATGCATTCATTGTCTCAAAAATTTCAACAGACATAATCACCACACATTTATCTCCGTTCTGCTTTTATATATAACAATATAGATATAGATATAGAAGTTGGAGGTTGTGACAAACATGAAATATGGAAAAGGTTCAGCCCATTGAATTTGTAAGTAGTACTTATAAAAAGTAAACTCTGAAGTTATTTGCACATATATTATTAGATTTTCTTTTAGACATTTCATCGAATATTTTGCATTCAAATAGGCTTTATAACATAGTTCTTATTAATGGGTAAGTTGATTGTACATTTTGAATAGATGGAACATCACTCAAAAAAATAAATAAAATAAAATAAAAAGATAGAACATTTGTGTTTGTGGTCTAACTCTTAAACCTTAGCTTCCCTAATCTTGCCAATACAACACCTCCTGCCTCTTAGACTTATTTTTGATACAAAGATAATCATGCCAGCTGTAGTTGGCCTTTGCCTATTAGGTTTAAAATAAACAAATGTCTTTTGATAGGTGGGCGGTGCATTTATCGACTTTAAGGTATTGCTGCTGAAACCTCAATTTCAATGGTCAAGGAGTCGAGGAAGAGAAGTCAAAATAACCTTAAGTTGAACAGAATTGGTTGTGTCATGGATCACCCTGCAGCAGCGAGAGCATTCCGCTGTTTGGATCTGGTGGGTGGGACTGGGTAGAGGAAGAAGAGAGCAGGCAACAGATAGAAGGGAGAAATCAAGGAATGGTCGGGTGAGAGAGAGAGATATCATCAAGGAAGGGATTTGGTAAAGTGAGAGAGAGGAAGAGGTTAATTGGGTATAAAATCAAACTAAAAATATATTAAAAAATAACAAATGATGTATAAAATTGTGAGGGCTCAAAAGCTTATTTGTCAACATATTATGAAGTCAACAAAAAATCAAAAAAGTTTTGGTTTAACATTATAGTATATAGATTCCTAAGTGATGGAGGTATTAATTTGTTGGGTTATATATCAAAATGATTGTGTTTGACTTTTTTTATATATATATATATATAATTCAAATGATTGTATTTGAGACTTTGGTTGTTTGCTATTTACAACCCAAAATTAAAAGTTTGGAACTCTGAGATTTAAGTGTTGCATGTCTTGTTATTGTCTGGATGTACCTAACTAATTCGTTTGGGGTTTTTTTTTTTTATTTGACAACAAGTTAGATTAATATTAGACATATTACAAAACATAATACTGAGCAACTAAGACTAGGTAGTTTCAAACTTTTATCTCAGTTAAACCTGCACGAGAGATGAGATTAAGTATATTTTGCTTGAGAGAGATAGAAGTCACCATGAGACCAAAAGAGTTACTAGGATTGCCCAAATCCTTCATTTCAAAGTGATGGCTAAGTGATCCTTGAGCTCCTCAATCCCTACAACATCCTCTCCAGTGATAATCAAGTCATCAACATATAACAGAAAAAGAGTAATGCCCTTATCTGTGAGACGGATAAAGAGAGCATAATCATAAAGGTAAAAAGAGAAGCTGAGCTGTGAGATTGTAGCACTGAATTCGGTAAACTAGGCTCTAGGGGCTTGTTTAAGGCCATAAAAGACTTTGCAAAGACGACAAATGGTGTGAGGCAGGTGCTCATATAGCCAAGAGGAGGTTCCATGTAGACTTCTTCTATAAGGTCGCTATTAGAAATGCATTTTTGATATCTATCTAAAAGAGTATCCAATGATGGGTAGTAGCAACAGCAAGGAGAGAGCGAATGATAGTAAGTCAAGCAACATGGGCAAATGCCTCCTCATAATCTATGTCATATTCTTGGGCGAAACCTTTAGCCACAAGATGAGTCTTGTACCTATCCATTGTACAATCAAACCAAGTTTTGATCTTATAAACCCAATTACAGCTAACCACAGAATTTCCTAGAAACAACTTAACAAGATCCCAAGTATGATTTTGAAGGTGAGCATCAAGTTCTTCTGCCATAGCAGTCTTCCATAAAGGATTAGAAGAAGCCTTATGTAGGAGGGAGGTTTGTGAAGAATAGCAAGAGCATAATAGCAATGATAGTCCGCGAGATAATAATGAGGTGCTCTTACCCAAGTAGGGCAAGATGGAACAAAAGAGCTACATGGATCCTCATGGGAGACTGGTTTGCTTGGAGAAGGGTAAAACTTAGATATAGTCTCTTAGGTTAGGTACATTAGGTTCCCCAATTGAATTCAAACACATGATTGTATTAACCAATGAAACACAAACAATGTTATCTTTTCCAAGAATATTTGAATTCAATGTATTTGAATTCAACTAGGAACCTAATGTACTTGACCTAAAGAACTGTACCTAAATTTTACCCCTTGGAGAATATGCTAGAGTGGACGTAATGAATGAAGGATTATCTTCTGCAGATAGAGTGTCTTCAAGAAAAAGATCAACATAGATCGATGTGCTGAGAAAAGATGTCATAATAGGCGTTGTGGAGAAAGGATTATTGTCAACAGATGAGGATCTTCAAGAAAAATAATTAACACAAGGATTTGTAAATAGAGGAAAAGGAGTAGACAGCAAATTGAACTTAGACATATTGGAAAAATGAGTGTTTTTCTAAAAGCTCACATGTCAAGAAACATACAACTTACAAGAAAGAGGATCATAACATCTATATCCCTTATGTTCAATGTCGTAACCTGGAAAACAACATAAGCAAGAGCAAGGCTCAAGTTTGGTGTGCTCATAAAATTGAAGAAAGACTAAGCATGCATAACCAAAGACTTTCAACATGGAATAATTAGGAACTGAGGCATACAGACACTCGTAACGATACTTTGTATTAAGGATAGAGGAAGGAATCTAATTTATGGTATAGATTGCAGTTAAGGCAACTGCACCCCAGAACGATTCAAATACAAAAGCTGAGATAAGCAAGGCACGAATAGAATTTAGTATCTGGCGATGTTTACACTCAGCTTGACAATTCAAAAGATATTGAGTATCTGACCATTTCTTTCACTATGGATCAAAAGATATGTTCAAACAGCAAGGACAATTCAAAAACTCGATTCAAATAAGGAAAAATTTCATATGAGATCAACTTAATGTTAGATCCAAGTCTCAAATGCAAGTCTAGAAGCTGCTTCAAACAACAATGACGAAAATAAATCTTGCAATTCTTCCCTCCAGCATTACTTGGAGTTTTAACTTACACCTAGATATCATCCAAATAATAGTAGTTTGCATTAGATAGACAGCTACAATCCTGTTATCAAGCAACGTGGTTGATTAAATTTCTATGCTCTTTAATTATATGTTTGATTTCAAGGACACAAAAAAACAAAACAAGAGTGACTCCGCAATCTAAGGGAAAGACATAATATTGTGCTATATCCAGGCATGCCATAAATTTGGAACAATAAATAGCATATTATTTTCAATTTGCATTATCAGAACACTATTTTTGTGTAAAATATTGCACTTTCACTACATCCAAGTACAATATAGCTCAATGTGGATAGACCAAGCTCAGAGCTCTTCAAAATAGGTCACTCAATAGCCACCCTGATGCCACTATACCAACTGGGCGGTTAGCACCTCTGGTCTGATGTAAAGTATCAAAAATCAAGAAGTTGAGTGCTTTATCTTTATGGGCCTTCATGTCATAGTTTCGTGTGAATGAGAACACACAAACAAGGTTCCATCACTCTGACCATTTATGTTTTGCAATTGCCAAAAAAGTTAATATTGGGGGCCAATACATTATAATATGGCAAGCAAAGGTATGGCCAGTATTATAACATGCTTAATTGCTTATAAGCTGAAATGAAGTGCACACCAAAAAAGTTAAAGCACAAAGATTTCTTCTTCTTTTTGGTAATTATACACACACCCACACACACAGAGTAGTTCATTAACCCACGACCCCACCATCCACCTTGCCCTAGTAAAGTGGGGAAGCGCTTGATCTAGAGCTCATTGGCACTAAAGCACAAAGATTTCACAGTTTCAAAGATTATTATACAATTAAAAACTAAAAATTTTGGAAACCATCTTTTTGCTTAAAAAACCTTTTTTTTTTTTTTTTTTTTTTTTTTTTTTTAAAATTTTTTAATATAATGATTTCACAGATCCTCTTTGTCCCTTACAGTTTTTTTTTTTTTTTATTATAAATAATAAATTTCATTAAAAAACAGAAAAGTATACGAGGAATATACTACAAATTATGGAGCTCGTAAAGAACATAGCTTAAGGGATTGAGAGATTGGATTAATTACGCCCCCATGCCCTTGATTCTATTATTTGTTGTCCATGAACCCCTGTCCACCTATCAAAATCTAGAACTAAAAGTTTTGGGGCAAAAGAATGCCAAATTCTATCGATCGAGTAGCTATAGTGGACTTATTTAGTGATCCTATAGTTTTAATATTTTTCTCTATTATTCCAAGGCTAAAAAGCATTCTCATTTTTATACTTTTATGAGTTCCATTAGTTTGATTGAAGAACACATAACTCAACTTATTCAAATCACCATAAGAATGTTTCAAAAAGAATATAACTAACTGTATTTGCAACAATTTGATACTGATGAACTTACAATAGCTTGCAGTTTGTGATTTGACTTGCAAGGAAGTTTTGGTTCTGAAATTCAAATCTAAGACAACAGCTTCAAGACCATCCTTGTCACTCAGCTAAGAAGATTTGCTTCCTCCATTTGAGGTGGCCTTGTTGCAGGTCAACCAATTCAGATGCCATGATTAAATAAATGGGCAGAATTAGCAGTAGCAGTTTGCAGATCATTGGATATGTTTTGAACAGAGGGAGAAGAGAGGAGAGGAGAGTAAAGGGGAAAGTGGCTAGAAGTTACTAAACTTTAGTACATTCTAGTTACCTTCCCCTCTCCTCTCCAACCTCTCCTTCCATCCAAACATAAGGCAAATGAATTCATTGTTCCAAATTTTGCATTTTGAAAATGAAAAACAGCATTTCCCTGTAAAAACAACAATAAAAGCCTTTGACACTGTAAGTTGAATTTTTTTCCTACTTAATGCCAAAGCTTTACTGTTTCTGAACACATACTGCAACTCTGATTCTTAATATCAATTTGTTGGTGTCGATTGCTTTCCTCCAGCAACATGTCGAATAAATTTGAAAGAACATGCGAAAATCTGATTTCAAGTACATGAATTAGTGTATCAGTACTATACAATTAGAAAAACACCCAAATTCATCTAAGAAAAAAGCAACATAAACCCCACAATAAGTAGTTTTGGCCTCTCCTTTGCTGACAGTATCAAGATCTTATATGAAAACCACTTAAGTTTACCAACCATTTGTTTTAGGCACCCACAAGCCTCACGGATGACATAATTTCTTCCCTACTTTAGTCACAATAACAATCAATGCCATGTGTGTAGCTGTCCATATTCTAATGTAACTTGGATCAAAGTATATGTTAGAAAACAAAATCTACTAAAAAGAATAAATCATTTTGTTCACTGGAAATAAATAATTTTGCTCTTAGGCTATATTCAATCCCATCACATAAATTCATGCCCAACATGACTGGCAAAAGTAGGCATAGGATTAAAACCAGAAACCCCGTTTTCGCAATTTTATAGAATTTCTTTTAGAAAAGGTATTACCTAGATCTCTGAAGTCTGAACACAAGTACAAAACTAGAGCACCAAGTAAGATGGTGTAAAGCAGTATGGGTCCTGATTTCATTAAGTGACATCAAACATTTTGTATTTGTTTTTTTAACTTGTTGGAGATAATATGTGTGGCCCATGAGGCCCAAAGCTAGTGTAGGCCTATGTACTTGTATGTAAACCTAGTTACTAGGTTTCAATATAAACCCTACATTAGGTATATTGTAATACACTAAGAAATATAGTAAAGATGTAGCCGTTAGGCTTTTCCCCTGTGGACTTAGGTCTTCATGACCAAACCACCTTAACTCTCTTTGATTCCGTTTTCTCTTCTCTCTACCCTTTACATATTTATTCGTTTCTATTCTACAACACGACTAAACAACTAGTTTTACCCCTATCTGTTAAATATTATTGACATCTGGTTTCCTGTTACTTTCTATAAAGAATGCATCTTCATTCGGTGTTAACTTTCAAAGATTTTGAAAACTATGCCACAATATGTATCATAAAATGATCCTCAAAATTGATGCAAAACATGTTCCATGTTTTTAATTCAAATTGGAGGATGAGGTTTATAGAACTCCATCGACAAACATGATTTTCTTTAACAGATTAATTGTAAAAAAAGCATTAACCTCATGATGCTTCCGTATTCTCGTATGCACTGCAAACCTCTCGAATCTCCATTTCATCATTGTCACTAAGTAAAGCATCCTCCAAACTACCCATGGCATCCTCTTGCCCAAGTTGCACTCTAATGTTTTCATTCTCAGACAAACCATCATCTTCCACGTCTGACACATCACTAAAAGTTTCAATCTTCTTCCGTTTTCCTCTGTAACCAGCAAGACTCAGGACTTTTTCCTTCCAAAGCACCAAGGGCCCCTTCTCAATCAACTCCGAACCTTCATAAGCTTCTGTCAAGAACACACTAAACCTCTTCCCCCTCTCCGAAACATAGAAGATCCCAAAATGCTTCAAAAGAAGTCTCATCAACTTCTGGGGCATCACAAGTTCCCACCGAAAATGCGTAAGATGATCAGTAACCAATCTCTTCTCAATAGTGAAGCTTAGCAGCTCGTGCATAACGGCAACCGCCCTCTTATCAAACTCAAGTGACCCGGCCTTGAGTCCCCGTGCATCCGCGTAAGGGGACAAATAAGACCTCTTCTGAAAATGCTCAATCTTTCCTCCATATCTATAAACTTTCTTGAAATTAGAAGGGAATTTCAAAGGAAAAGGAAGCGAAAGCAATCCCGGGGTATGACTATGATCATGATCATTAACCTCATTCACCCCAATTCCCATTGCTTTCTTTTCCAACTCAGTAATAGCCCAAGCTGGGTTCCAATTAACAAGTTCCAAATACTCAATCTCATCCTCCACATTACACTTCACCACCTTGAAATGCTGAGGATACTTGTGCACCCAATTGGTCCTAAAATCAATTGGTAATCCAAAGTCTCGTCGAAAATGCGCAATCTTATCTAAACGAAGTCGTTTATCCACTGACATCATCAGAAACCTTGTAACATACTCCGCAGCCTGGTCTTGGTTCTTCTCGATTATCCTCTCCTCCTCTGCGACCAAGTCCTCGGCTTTCTTAGTCATTCCGCACCATAACACGCGGTTTTGATCCTTGTAGAGTTCAAAAAGTTTCGGGGACTTGCGAATCAAGTCGGAGATCTTGTGAGGCTTCGGGAGATTCATCTGCTGGCGGTACTGTGCCAGTGAGCGAACTGGCATGATCATCTCAGGCTCTTTCTTTAGCATCTCCATCAAGAAGAGGACCCTGTTGGTGATCTTCCATCTCTCCGTTGCGATTTCCAAGTCGTGTATCCGTTTGTTCTTGCTTCGGTCTTGTACGCGCTTACTGCTCGTCATGAATCGGTGCTGATTCTTTGACCAATTGACATGCTCAGCAGCGAGTTTAACAACTCGGCGTGTGGTGGTGGTGGTGGCCATTAATTAATGTTTAAAAAGTACCAAGCAAACGGTGTTTGTGAAAATGCCAAACCGAGAATTGCAAAATGTAAAGAATGTGTAAGTGGTGTTTAGAGGAACCGGGATGCCAGCAAAAACAACTTCCCTGCTGAATTTTGTACATAACATTTCATCAAAGGTTACAAGTTACAACCACCAGCTACAGCTCGTGTCTCGTGCGCTCTGGGTGTTTCACTTTCGAGTTTGAACCAATGCTGTGGCCTGTGGGAAATCAAAAAAAAAAGAGCGCCGAATAAACTAGAATGGCCACTGGGCCCACATTAGTTTATCTTAGGGCTTTGGGTAATAAGACCAGTCCAACCTGGCCATAAAGGCCGCAAATGCTTGCCAAATGCCAAGGCCAGGCCCACTATCCAGTAAAGTAACCGGCTTAGGTCTGTGTGATGGGAACATTAACATATTCTATAGGAGTGTAACCAAGAAATAAAAGAGAATTTCATCAAAAATAAAACAGAAAGTATAATAATAAATTCTGCATTTGTTTCGGAGTAAAAGGTTTTACGATGGGAAATTTTCAGGGATAACTAATTATTTTTTAAAGTTTGGTTGCATTCTTGAAAAATGTTGTGAAAAAACAGTTTTTGGTGTTTTATATATATTATATATATATATATATGATAAAAATCCTAATTTAAACTCACGCACACGTATATTTTGAGGATCATGTAGATCGAACCCACATCCTCATAAAAAGATGGGACTCTTTGAGAAGAGGAATTACCATTGAACCAAATGCCCAAGTGGCGTTTTTGGTGTCAAACTTGTACTGAAAATAGTAAATTTTCCTATTACAAAACATATAACAAATAATTTCATATCTACCGATAACAAATAACAAAAATCCATTAATTTCGTATGACACAAATAAACCACAAAAGTGTTTGTAGGTTTCTTGGTCGTGGGTTGTTGGATAGAGGTTTACTGGGTTAGAATGCGAATTTGACGATCTTTTAATAAAATATGGTAATACTGTTGGTCCACACGTCTTGTTATTTCCATAGTTTGTTCTGCTATTTGCCTAAATTTTGGACATTATGACCATGAAAGAAGATATTGGACCAAAGAAAAATAAGGAAAACAGATTACTAAATAGGTAAAACGTGAACCTTATTCAAGTGATAATAATATCATCTCATATGTATATATATATATATATATATTTCATCCCTGGATTACAAGTCTAAATTTAGTACCTACCCAAAAAATAAAGAAGTCAAAATTTGAGTAACGCGTATGATCCGCTAGGCATTATATGACATATGTCCTTAGCTAAGGTTAGTCAAATTTACGAACATATGTTTATGTATTATAAAAAGGAAATTCTGTGCGTGTGTATATGATAGAGAAAGATTATATATAATATATTATAATAGGGAAGTCAATTTGTTGAACTTTAAAAAAGGTATTCTTAGGTTTTATTTATGAAGTCAATTATTATTTTTTTGGGGGGTTGAAGTCAACCTATTGAATAGAACCAGTGTCGGAGAAATTCCAATCAGAATTTGCTTAACTGGCAATTAGTGGATGCTAGCGAAACGAGGACAGACAAATTCGCATCAGATCTTGATGATAATTGATAACTAGGGTCTAGGCTAACTCTGATGATATGTTGAGCGTTACACTGATTTGAGTGGCAAAGCCATACGTACACTTCTGCTTTTATATTCAACAGATCCAAATCCCCCAAATGATGTTGTTGTGACCAAAATTTTCTTCCACTTTTGAAGAGATAAATGGCACTTTAGTCGGCTCAGTAGCTTTTTATTTTTTCACGTGGAGAAAAAAATCACTTTCTATTTAATTTTTGAGATTCACTTTCCAATAGATTTTTTATTTTTTATTGTTTAAATAGGATAGAAAAATAAAGTAAACATATTTAAATAAAGTAGGGAAAGAATAAAGAGTATGTTGAAAAGTATATCTCAAAAACTAAGTAGAGAATAGTTTTTTTTTCCACATATGGGTGAAAAAATAATCATCCTTCTTGTAGGCTTGTAGCACCAAACATTCATTCACTCAGATCTTCATATGTGACTTGCCACAAAATATAATATTTTAAAGACATCTCGCTCTTCATATCATTTTTTGTTTTTGTTTTTTCGTGTCAAATTATAGTCATTTACACCTAAAATTGATTCTACAGCTAACTAGCTTTTTAAAGAAAAGTTGTTACAATGACTCTTTAGAAGGAAAGAATTAGAGCAAATCTTTCGTTTATTTTTTAATGGACAAAGTTTACCTCTAAATCAGTTTGGAGAAATCTCTTCTAACTTATTACGTAACAATTCATAAAATCATGTGACTTGTATTATTTAAACAAATCATATGATTCAGTGAATAAATCATGAGACTAAATTGATTGGAGGAAAATTACTCCAAACTGATTTGAAACTAAACTCTACTAGTCTACCATTTTTTAATTACCTTTTATTCTTTCAGCTAGCTCTGCCAACTAATTAAAAGAACCAGGTCTTCATCTCACCCTCGTCAACTCCTCTTTCCTCAAACTCTCATAAACTCTTTCTCTCTCACATTGTTGCACTTCCTCTCTCATATGGTTGTTGGGGGTGGGGCGTCGTCTACTATGGTCGATTTGGTGTCGTCACCTCGTCGGGTTGCTTCCATAGGTCCATTGTTGTTGTCGAGTCGCTGATTTGCCTCGTTAAGTCGCTACCATGCGAGGCTATGTTGATTTGGTCTTGGGTAGTTGATCACTACAACATTTATGGCTACAGTTAGGCTAACCATGGGCTGAATTGATCCCAATCTCGCATGGGCTAAGTTGAGTGTGGGAGGGTGTTGTGAAATATATATATATTTATTTATTTATTTATTTATTTTAAATTATCTTAATAGATTGTTTTACAAAATGATCGTTGGGGTAATATTTATTTTGTATTGAAAAAGTGAATGACTAAAATTGAAGGATTAAAAAAATTAATTATAAAATTTGGTCAACCTTTACCAAACTTGATGTGAATGTTCTAAGTGTTAAATGGTGAATATATAGTGGGCAAAAAGTACTTCAAAATAGATTTTGTTTTTAAACATAGATCATTTTTCGCTTTCTACAGAATATGCAAGAGGACCATAGCGAAGGTTATGTAAGGGTATATAGACTTGGGAGAATTTTTATTTATTTTTTGGATAAATTACTTCAGATGGAGAAGACGAGGAGAAAAGTTTGACAAGTTGTAAGTTTTGTGACGTTCAATCATCATTTAACATACACAATTTTTCAAGTGTCCAGTGTCTACCCTCTATTTAATTCAATTATTATTATTTTTTTTTTCTTCTTAAAATTCAATTAATTTTTTGTTCTTTTGTTCTTGCATTTTGTTTTCTAGGCCTGTGTCAGAAATTCTGAATATAAGAGAGGTATTCTAGGAGAAATTGTTATGCCCACCGGGAGTGTGGTACTCCTTATTCACAAAGGTTGTGGACCCCACATAAGATGTGAGTGTACCACACTCCCAATGGACATAATAATTCATCATATTCTAGAAGCAAGTCAGATTTTAAAAGGTTTGAAAATCAGAAGCCCCACTCTCCAGAAAGAAAAAAAAAAAACTAGCAAACCATGTTGCGATGCACTAGAATAAAGTATGTTTCAAGTTTTAACAACTTTTTCTTTTTTTTTTTTTTTTTTTTTTTTTTTTTTTTTTTTTTTTGGGAATTATGTTAGAAATTCTAATATAAATTCATATACACGTATGTTTTGGGGATTCTGAGGATCGCACTCATACTCTCATAAAAAAATGTGATTTTTTGAAAAGAGGGATTATCACTGAATCAAGTATCCGAATAACAAATTCTAACAACTTATATAGAAGGAGGAAGTATTTTTTCGAGTTAGACTTAATAATTGTTTCTTAGACCACACATAGTTAATATTCCTTGGGGTATTTAACTATTTATAGAATTAATTTTCATTAGAAAAAAAAATTAATGAATTGACCCAATTCTTTTTTTATATTTTTTTGTCGAATACAACCCAAACCAAGTTGCAGCCTACCTTATCATGAAGATGATAATTAGGAACTCCACCACACGCGCTTCCATATTAAGGTCTCCACCTTCTTTTCTTTTTCTTTTTGGTTGTTGTTGTTGATGATGATGATGATGATGATAATAGTTACGATAGCAATTGTGAATAAGTATCCATTTAAAATGATCTCCATATCTTTTTATAATTGGTAATAAACTTTTGTTATTTTTTAATTTTGTTTGAAAATTAGAATAAAATAAAATTCTTTTAGAAAATTAAGGTCCAAGTACATCTAGATTTCACTTATTAGCCACAACTTCCACCTCTTTTACACAGAAATTAATATTTTATAACCGAAACCTTTAGAAAATCAGTAAAACTAATAAACTGATAGACGTTTGACTGTTCAAATAAATAAAAAAAAATTAGGACTAATTTTGACTCGTTTTTTATTACCAAAAAATATTTTGACTTGTCCTAAAAGGGAGTAAATGTGTGAAATAATAAGACCAACATGCAAATGTTTTAAAATCTCAATGAAGTGTGATAAATAAGCCACTTTTCAAATGTATATTTCATTCTCGAGATGAAAAATCAAAATCAAATGACATGTTCAAAATGACAAAAAAACAAAAATGTGGAAAAACAAATGAAGGATTGGAAGTGTTGTGGACGCCCCTTGGAGAGCGTTGAATGAGTGCGGTTGAGGAAAGCTATTGTGACTTGTGGACCACAAAATTGAACATTTAACACACGAGTTTGAAAACAAAATTTGGTATCTTCGAAATATATTCACGTGTTCCTATTCTCCAATATAGGACTAATGGCCCCTACCGCGTCATCTACCTTTTTCATGTTATCTCTCTCTGCCACGTGTCCGCTCATTTTACGCTCTTCTTGGAACTCGCATTAAACACGCTTTGGACCTTCAAAATCCTACTACTATTGCTAGTAGTACACACAGTCTAATTCTACTTACCTTATATATACTACCATAAAGAGCCGCCAATTTCATTATCCAGCGACACAATCCAAACCAGTCCGGTCTTTGATTTGATATCAGTACAACCTTAATCAAACTTGACACAACCTTTATTTTGTTATTGCTTAGAAAAAAATGGTAAAGCCAACAACAATTACAACAACAACATCAACAACTATCACCAGCAGCACTAGCAGGCAAGCTTCGGAGCAAAGTGACCCCAAATACAAAGGTGTAAGAAAGCGTAAATGGGGGAAATGGGTGTCGGAAATTCGGCTTCCGAATAGCCGTGAGCGGATATGGTTAGGTTCTTACAACACACCGGAAAAGGCGGCACGGGCATTCGATGCAGCACTTTATTGTCTACGTGGTCCAGATGCTAAATTCAATTTTCCAGATAGTCCTCCGAAGATTAATAATGTCAATGCCAATACTAGGCACAGTCTTAGTCCACAAGAAATTCGAGTGCTTGCTGCTAGGTTTGCTAATGATAAGGACCCACAGCCACAAATAGACAATGATTTTTTGGGTGAATCCAGCTCCCATATGGTCGTGGAGCAATGTCATACTACACCATCTACTTCATCGGTGTCTGATGGGGTTGTCCAAGTGGATAGCAACATTAATGAGGGTATGGATTGGTCATTCTTAAACTTGTTAGATTCCAATGACATGGGTATGTCAGATTTTGGCCTTTTTTCCGGGCTGGAAAGTTTGCATTCAGGGGAATTTTATCCTCCACTACCAGCACCAGTTGAAGATAATAATGTGGATGAAAATGGTGCCGAGGCATTTTCTCACCAATCATTCCTTTGGAACTTCTAGATTTGCTGAAATCTTACCCAAGTTTCTTGGCTAAACAGGATTAGGAGTATAGGACTCTATATGTTTTTTTTAGGCCGGAGAGTTCATTACCATGCTAAGTTGAAATTGGCCCGGTTTTTTGTGCCATCTTCCTATTATACTCGATTTGTTCCGACCAGAACCAATAGGATACATCATTAATATAGTGGCTAGGTAGCAAAATATATAGCAAACCTTTCTCTCTTATTTTTTTTATATAGTTTTTCCCAGATATTAATTCTGGTTGCATTTATAAAGTGTGTACTTCTTAATTGGGAATGTAAGGTGTATAATCTTTCTTATCAGTGCTGAACTACATGGTGCAGATATCATTTAGTAATACAATGAGCAAAAGAAGTTTACTGTTTATATCACTTTCCGCTGCTTCTTTTTTAACCACGAGTTAGCATGGCATATCTTCGTGACAATTAAGGGCCTGTTTTATTTTTATTTTTATTTTCAAAGAAAATCAGAAAAATACAAAATCACATAATAAAATGTGTTTACATGATATCTATCTGAGTTCATCGTTAAAATTATTTATAACAAATCAAATCAACAATTACAATTTTTAATCTCATCCATCAAAAAAAAATTTATTGGATACTTTTTAAGTATTGTACTCCACAATTTTTCACTTTTTAATTACTTTTTTTTTCACTTTTTTTTTTTGAATTTTTTTAATAATTTTTTATTAAGTGATTGAGATTGAAAGTTAATTTTTAAAATAAAAAATAAGATCTCAAAATTTTTAAAGTTAACTTTTAATCTCAACCACTCAATAAATATTATTGCATAAAATCTCAATTCAAATCAGCATAGCTTTCATAATTTTTTTTTTTTTTTCTTAGAAAGGACCAAAGCTTTATACGTATGTTGATGTAATCCGCAGACATGCGCTATCAAATCAACCGTAAAATGGTTGTAGTTGTAGTTGTCAAATCCTAGTCATTGTACTGTCACTGTATCTTTGAGCCAATAATCGTACAACTGAAAAATAAGAAAAACAAAAACAGGAGAATGAGATCCAAATGATTGCATGTTCTGTGATTGAAATTGAAAATTATAAAAATAACTTTCAACCACAATAACTTAATTTAAACAAATAATTATAAAAAAAAAAAGAGCCAATAATCAATTCATTAAATTTTAACCACAAAAATATATTACATGCCCATATAATACTTTTGGGATCTCAATCCCAAAAACAGAAGCTTCTCTCCAGTGTTTTAGACAGGAAAATGAGTTGTAATCATTTTTGAATACGTGTGTTATGTCTTGTTCTGTGTCCGTGTTGCGTCCTTGATCGAGTACTAACATTCAACATTTTCTAATACCTACGTTTTTTTGGGTGGTCAAGTGATAGAATAAGATTATGGATAACAGATAAGTCTATGACTATAACCACTTTTTTTTTTTTTTTTGATACTATGACTATAACCACTTAAATCTACATTTTCTCGTAATTCACATTATAGGTCACGTTTAAGACGTTTACTTTGAAAAATTATAGAAGTAGCTAGCATCACGTTATAAACATAATTTGATAACTGTCTTTTGATTTAGATACAAAATTCCTTGAGTTAACTTTTCTAATAATTTTATATAAATATGTCTAACATTTATCAATGGATTATTAATTGTTTGCTAGGTGTTGTACCATTGTGTTAATTATTTATAGAGTGACATTAAGAATATTATAAATTTTAACATTTAATCATTTTCCGTACTTCTATCTAAACTAATCCAAACTAAGTTCAAGACTTGATATGGATGTAGCCAGCAGCGTTTGTTGCACATCATCTACTCAGTTTAAGCATTTTTTATAACCACGTAATTTGCTCATTAAAGTCTAGATAAAGCTGAATGGCCATGCTCAACTCTCCTAGAGAGTAGAAACTAATTAAGTATTAATCGTTCAGTGGTCCGTACTGATTTCTTTCTTAATTATCATTCCTTTTGCAGATATACATTATCCACATGAGTTGGATTGAGATCTCATGTAATTGGTATTGCACTTAATATTTAACTTTCACTCTCAACCATTTAATAAAAAATTGTTAAAAAATTCAAAAAGCAAAAAATGAAAAAGTGAAAAATTTGTGAGAGAGAAAAATGGATTGTACCCATACAAAACTTTTTGAGTATTGCATGGATCTCAATCCACTAATTTATCAAAAGATTCAAAATTGTATAACTATTGACACAATAGTTTACAATATTAAAATTTTCCGGTTCTCCTACTTTACAGTTGTTATATTTACCTGTATCCTAACTAACTAATTAAACTATTAAAGTCTAAGCAGACCCCAACGGCCACTTGGGTATTCGGCCAGTGGTAATCCCCTCCCCAAAAAATCCCCCTCTATAAGGGTGTGAGTTTGATCCCCGGGAACTTCAAAATATATGTGTGTGTGAGTTTAGATTAGAATTTATATCATATTTCAAAAATATATAATAATAATATATATATAATATATATATATATATATATATATATATATATATATATAAAGTCAAATTCTTATGTGTTGGTACAATTTATTTTTAATAGTTTAATTTATTTTATTTACAAATATAACTGTATAAATAAATAAGCTTTAAAAATTATGCCCTAAAAATAAACGGACTTATTTTAGTTTTAAATACTTGTGAGCAGATGTTAGCATAATAATATATTATTTTAAAGTTTTGTAACAGTCTAGTATATTTTGAATAATCCAAAATGACCGTTTTCATTACATTTAGGGGTTGAAATGTAGTAAAAGTAAAAAAGTTGAGTAATTAATATAACATAATTATATATATATACGCAATTTGATCCAAAATCATAACATTAAACTTTCTCAATTGGTCAATTAGATTCTTTACAAGATATTATCTTCTTAACCCCGACAAACTTTGTTAAGCAGTGACAAATTCTCTCTCTCTCTCTCTCTCTCTCTCTCTCTCTCTCTCTCTCTCTCTCTCTCTCTCTCTCTCTCTCTCTCTCTCTCTCTCTCTCTCTCTCTCTCTCTCTCTCTCTCTCTCTCTCTCTCTCTCCAATCCACCTTTGACGTCCTACCGGTCCTTTCACACTGGAGTGCAAAGTGCGAACTGTAGAAGTAGTGCCTGTTTACCTTGATTATGCCGCCCTACCGGTCCTTTCACACTGGAGTGCAAAGTGCGAACTGTAGAAGTAGTGCCTGTTTACCTTGATTATGCCACTTTAGCACTTCAATTTCAATTTATACACGCATACACAATTTAAATTTCTTTACTTAAATTATTTTTTTCAGACATAAATTCAGCGAGGACACGTAAAATGAAGGATCCAGTTCATTCTTTGGTAAAAAGTAATAGTACATATTAGGGGCAAGTGTGAACTCTAAAGTCTAACCAAATCAATTAAGGATCCAGTTGTGACTCAAACTCAAAGTTGAAACCATCTTTTCCTAATTTCTTCTTTCTGTCTCGAATATGGAACAAGTAGTGGTTGTAGTGGTTGTGACGCCAGGTGAGGTAGTGGGAAAAGCAACCCAAGTGAGAGCAAGGAGAGGTGCTTACGTGGCTCCACACAACAACTTAGTCTACGCCTCTCTCACTGGACTCCGCCGTACCCTATCCCCTCCCCCTAACTCCCCCGACCAGGTAACTAACTCTCTAACCTCTTATTACTATGTAATGTAACACTTTTATTTACTTTTTTAATGTTGGTTGTTGAATTATAGAGACCTACAGTTGAAGTAACTGGTCACAAAGCTCATGGTGCCGTTCCCCAACCTGGTTCGCTTGTTATTGCTAGAGTAAGTGCATCCTCTTCTATGCTCATGTATTTCCTTGATTTATATCTCATTTTTATTATCATAGGTTACAAGAGTGACCACTAGGATGGCTTCAGCTGATATCATGTGTGTCGGTCCTAACTCCTAAGTCTGTTCGAGAAAAATTTACTGGAATTATCAGGTACACATAATGGAAACTAGATAAATTTTCAAATGCATATTGAATTCTTTTTCTACTGAATGTCATTGTTGGGTTTCAAAATTTGCAATTAGTTGCACATCTAGTCATATACATCTCTATTTTGATTGGGATTTGAAAGTCTGCCTTAGCTTCTTTACTTATAGTTATTTACTGAGATGGAACTTGATGATTGAGTGGGCTGCAGATCCTACCAGCCTCTTTTTTTTTTTTTTTATAAGATGATATTTGCATAGGTTTTCTTTATTAAACTGTATAATCTTAGTTATGCATAGGCTATTCTTGCAGTATGGCCTTTAGCAATTCAATTTTTCGATAGATGTATATATTTGAACATTTAGGCCAAGTTTTTGATGTTGTTGCAACACATTCATTCTTTATCTTTACAGGCAACAAGATGTTAGAGCAACTGAGATTGATAAAGTGGATATGCACTTATCTTATCGCCCTGGTGACGTTGTTAAGCTCTTGTGGTATCCTTTCTGTTTGATTGGCCTCTTTACTGATATGTGAGAGATTCCGGAATTTTATCTCATTTATAACATTCATTCGGAGCATTTCGGAAAAAAGAAAGCACTAGTAGACTTACTACATGCATTGTTTTTGGTGGGGGGCAAGGGGTGGAGATTTGATACAGATTTTCTTATTTTCGTGTTGATAATGATGATTGAAATGGGATTAATAACTCAGAGCATGCTATACCATTTCTCCTCACTCACACAGACTCTCTCTGATTGTAAATGCTATGCTGTTTCAAAATCCAGATTTTTTTTTTTACATTTAGGGGTTTCCAAATCGTATTAAAGCACCCAAGGGCCATTTTTTTTAAATAATGCATATTTTAATGTTATTTTGCTAAATGTTTTCCAGTTGAAATTAATTTAAAAAATGGATTTTGTCTTTTCTAAACACAAGTTTGGACCAATCTTGTATTTCACAAACACAGAATTGGTAAAACAAATTTTACCACTATCCCAACGTAACCAAAGGACTAATTGGATTACAATTTGTATTTTAAGCAATCTTGTATTTGGTAAATACAAGATTGAAGCAAATCTTGTATTTAACAATTACAAGATTGAATTTATTTTAAGATGATTGTGTCTTATTTATTTTTATTTTCAGAAGATTAATAAATGGTTTCAACATATTATTGGGTGATTCTATTTTTCTTCTGATTTTTTTTTTTTTTTTTTTTTTTTTTTTTTTTTTTAATGCAATATTATATGCCTATGATGGTTATAAATATACTATGATCATCAACTATGAACATCAATGTGAGCCAATTGTATTTTTTTCTTCATTTATATTTTTTTGTGAAAGTTTTTTTTTTTCTTGTCACAATTAATGTTACTTAGTGTTATTTCTTCATTCAACTTGTGTATTCTAAAGTTTAGTTTAGATTTTATTCTTATTTTTATTAAATTTGTCATAACATTATTATAATAAAACAATTAATTTTTTTTTTGTACCCAATCTAGTGTTTGGCATTTATAAAGAAATAAAGGTAAAACAAAAAGATATAATCAAATAGATGTTGATCTAAAATAATAATTTATTAAAGAAAAAAAAAATAGATAAGACATTAGAACATCAAACAAGTCACAAATCGTAGTCTATTGTTGAGATTGTCAAACTTATTGTTAGTGTTTCCTAGATTACATCTGAAAATAATAATTTAACAAAAAAAAAAAATCTTAAAATAATAGATGAAAGAGATCTGAAAATAATAAGGATGTAGATTTATTTACCATATTTTGAGATAAGAGATATCCAAACAGATCAATGAAGTAAGGGGAAAATTTGAGTGAACATGAGTGAACAAGTGAAAATTGAGAAAATGGCCATTTTTGTGCTGGTAGGAAAGACTGAGATATGTGCTGGGAGAAAAGACTAAGGTATGAACCAAAAGAATGAGCATAAAACAATGTAATGTAGTGAATCTTGTATTTAGGAAACACAAGATTCAATTTTATTTAAAGTGGTCAGCGGTGTCAGCAGATCTGAAAAAGTTGAAGATGAGAAAAAGTTAAAGTTGAATCTTGTATTTGTTAAAGACAAGATTCATTTAAAAAAAAAAGTAATTTTAGATGAATCTTGTCTTTACAAAATACAAAATTCATTTAAATATTTTGATTAGTGTGTAGTCACGGGTTGTAAACAGTTATGTCTCAATTTAAATGAAACTTGTGTTTTGTATAGACAAGATTCAAAATATTTTGATTTCTGTGCGCACAAGATACATAATGAATC
>OU015764.1:26409856-26498039 GCA_907173295.1 Fagus sylvatica
CATATGTTTATGTATTATAAAAAGGAAATTCTGTGCGTGTGTATATGATAGAGAAAGATTATATATAATATATTATAATAGGGAAGTCAATTTGTTGAACTTTAAAAAAGGTATTCTTAGGTTTTATTTATGAAGTCAATTATTATTTTTTTGGGGGGTTGAAGTCAACCTATTGAATAGAACCAGTGTCGGAGAAATTCCAATCAGAATTTGCTTAACTGGCAATTAGTGGATGCTAGCGAAACGAGGACAGACAAATTCGCATCAGATCTTGATGATAATTGATAACTAGGGTCTAGGCTAACTCTGATGATATGTTGAGCGTTACACTGATTTGAGTGGCAAAGCCATACGTACACTTCTGCTTTTATATTCAACAGATCCAAATCCCCCAAATGATGTTGTTGTGACCAAAATTTTCTTCCACTTTTGAAGAGATAAATGGCACTTTAGTCGGCTCAGTAGCTTTTTATTTTTTCACGTGGAGAAAAAAATCACTTTCTATTTAATTTTTGAGATTCACTTTCCAATAGATTTTTTATTTTTTATTGTTTAAATAGGATAGAAAAATAAAGTAAACATATTTAAATAAAGTAGGGAAAGAATAAAGAGTATGTTGAAAAGTATATCTCAAAAACTAAGTAGAGAATAGTTTTTTTTTCCACATATGGGTGAAAAAATAATCATCCTTCTTGTAGGCTTGTAGCACCAAACATTCATTCACTCAGATCTTCATATGTGACTTGCCACAAAATATAATATTTTAAAGACATCTCGCTCTTCATATCATTTTTTGTTTTTGTTTTTTCGTGTCAAATTATAGTCATTTACACCTAAAATTGATTCTACAGCTAACTAGCTTTTTAAAGAAAAGTTGTTACAATGACTCTTTAGAAGGAAAGAATTAGAGCAAATCTTTCGTTTATTTTTTAATGGACAAAGTTTACCTCTAAATCAGTTTGGAGAAATCTCTTCTAACTTATTACGTAACAATTCATAAAATCATGTGACTTGTATTATTTAAACAAATCATATGATTCAGTGAATAAATCATGAGACTAAATTGATTGGAGGAAAATTACTCCAAACTGATTTGAAACTAAACTCTACTAGTCTACCATTTTTTAATTACCTTTTATTCTTTCAGCTAGCTCTGCCAACTAATTAAAAGAACCAGGTCTTCATCTCACCCTCGTCAACTCCTCTTTCCTCAAACTCTCATAAACTCTTTCTCTCTCACATTGTTGCACTTCCTCTCTCATATGGTTGTTGGGGGTGGGGCGTCGTCTACTATGGTCGATTTGGTGTCGTCACCTCGTCGGGTTGCTTCCATAGGTCCATTGTTGTTGTCGAGTCGCTGATTTGCCTCGTTAAGTCGCTACCATGCGAGGCTATGTTGATTTGGTCTTGGGTAGTTGATCACTACAACATTTATGGCTACAGTTAGGCTAACCATGGGCTGAATTGATCCCAATCTCGCATGGGCTAAGTTGAGTGTGGGAGGGTGTTGTGAAATATATATATATTTATTTATTTATTTATTTATTTTAAATTATCTTAATAGATTGTTTTACAAAATGATCGTTGGGGTAATATTTATTTTGTATTGAAAAAGTGAATGACTAAAATTGAAGGATTAAAAAAATTAATTATAAAATTTGGTCAACCTTTACCAAACTTGATGTGAATGTTCTAAGTGTTAAATGGTGAATATATAGTGGGCAAAAAGTACTTCAAAATAGATTTTGTTTTTAAACATAGATCATTTTTCGCTTTCTACAGAATATGCAAGAGGACCATAGCGAAGGTTATGTAAGGGTATATAGACTTGGGAGAATTTTTATTTATTTTTTGGATAAATTACTTCAGATGGAGAAGACGAGGAGAAAAGTTTGACAAGTTGTAAGTTTTGTGACGTTCAATCATCATTTAACATACACAATTTTTCAAGTGTCCAGTGTCTACCCTCTATTTAATTCAATTATTATTATTTTTTTTTTCTTCTTAAAATTCAATTAATTTTTTGTTCTTTTGTTCTTGCATTTTGTTTTCTAGGCCTGTGTCAGAAATTCTGAATATAAGAGAGGTATTCTAGGAGAAATTGTTATGCCCACCGGGAGTGTGGTACTCCTTATTCACAAAGGTTGTGGACCCCACATAAGATGTGAGTGTACCACACTCCCAATGGACATAATAATTCATCATATTCTAGAAGCAAGTCAGATTTTAAAAGGTTTGAAAATCAGAAGCCCCACTCTCCAGAAAGAAAAAAAAAAAACTAGCAAACCATGTTGCGATGCACTAGAATAAAGTATGTTTCAAGTTTTAACAACTTTTTCTTTTTTTTTTTTTTTTTTTTTTTTTTTTTTTTTTTTTTTTTTGGGAATTATGTTAGAAATTCTAATATAAATTCATATACACGTATGTTTTGGGGATTCTGAGGATCGCACTCATACTCTCATAAAAAAATGTGATTTTTTGAAAAGAGGGATTATCACTGAATCAAGTATCCGAATAACAAATTCTAACAACTTATATAGAAGGAGGAAGTATTTTTTCGAGTTAGACTTAATAATTGTTTCTTAGACCACACATAGTTAATATTCCTTGGGGTATTTAACTATTTATAGAATTAATTTTCATTAGAAAAAAAAATTAATGAATTGACCCAATTCTTTTTTTATATTTTTTTGTCGAATACAACCCAAACCAAGTTGCAGCCTACCTTATCATGAAGATGATAATTAGGAACTCCACCACACGCGCTTCCATATTAAGGTCTCCACCTTCTTTTCTTTTTCTTTTTGGTTGTTGTTGTTGATGATGATGATGATGATGATAATAGTTACGATAGCAATTGTGAATAAGTATCCATTTAAAATGATCTCCATATCTTTTTATAATTGGTAATAAACTTTTGTTATTTTTTAATTTTGTTTGAAAATTAGAATAAAATAAAATTCTTTTAGAAAATTAAGGTCCAAGTACATCTAGATTTCACTTATTAGCCACAACTTCCACCTCTTTTACACAGAAATTAATATTTTATAACCGAAACCTTTAGAAAATCAGTAAAACTAATAAACTGATAGACGTTTGACTGTTCAAATAAATAAAAAAAAATTAGGACTAATTTTGACTCGTTTTTTATTACCAAAAAATATTTTGACTTGTCCTAAAAGGGAGTAAATGTGTGAAATAATAAGACCAACATGCAAATGTTTTAAAATCTCAATGAAGTGTGATAAATAAGCCACTTTTCAAATGTATATTTCATTCTCGAGATGAAAAATCAAAATCAAATGACATGTTCAAAATGACAAAAAAACAAAAATGTGGAAAAACAAATGAAGGATTGGAAGTGTTGTGGACGCCCCTTGGAGAGCGTTGAATGAGTGCGGTTGAGGAAAGCTATTGTGACTTGTGGACCACAAAATTGAACATTTAACACACGAGTTTGAAAACAAAATTTGGTATCTTCGAAATATATTCACGTGTTCCTATTCTCCAATATAGGACTAATGGCCCCTACCGCGTCATCTACCTTTTTCATGTTATCTCTCTCTGCCACGTGTCCGCTCATTTTACGCTCTTCTTGGAACTCGCATTAAACACGCTTTGGACCTTCAAAATCCTACTACTATTGCTAGTAGTACACACAGTCTAATTCTACTTACCTTATATATACTACCATAAAGAGCCGCCAATTTCATTATCCAGCGACACAATCCAAACCAGTCCGGTCTTTGATTTGATATCAGTACAACCTTAATCAAACTTGACACAACCTTTATTTTGTTATTGCTTAGAAAAAAATGGTAAAGCCAACAACAATTACAACAACAACATCAACAACTATCACCAGCAGCACTAGCAGGCAAGCTTCGGAGCAAAGTGACCCCAAATACAAAGGTGTAAGAAAGCGTAAATGGGGGAAATGGGTGTCGGAAATTCGGCTTCCGAATAGCCGTGAGCGGATATGGTTAGGTTCTTACAACACACCGGAAAAGGCGGCACGGGCATTCGATGCAGCACTTTATTGTCTACGTGGTCCAGATGCTAAATTCAATTTTCCAGATAGTCCTCCGAAGATTAATAATGTCAATGCCAATACTAGGCACAGTCTTAGTCCACAAGAAATTCGAGTGCTTGCTGCTAGGTTTGCTAATGATAAGGACCCACAGCCACAAATAGACAATGATTTTTTGGGTGAATCCAGCTCCCATATGGTCGTGGAGCAATGTCATACTACACCATCTACTTCATCGGTGTCTGATGGGGTTGTCCAAGTGGATAGCAACATTAATGAGGGTATGGATTGGTCATTCTTAAACTTGTTAGATTCCAATGACATGGGTATGTCAGATTTTGGCCTTTTTTCCGGGCTGGAAAGTTTGCATTCAGGGGAATTTTATCCTCCACTACCAGCACCAGTTGAAGATAATAATGTGGATGAAAATGGTGCCGAGGCATTTTCTCACCAATCATTCCTTTGGAACTTCTAGATTTGCTGAAATCTTACCCAAGTTTCTTGGCTAAACAGGATTAGGAGTATAGGACTCTATATGTTTTTTTTAGGCCGGAGAGTTCATTACCATGCTAAGTTGAAATTGGCCCGGTTTTTTGTGCCATCTTCCTATTATACTCGATTTGTTCCGACCAGAACCAATAGGATACATCATTAATATAGTGGCTAGGTAGCAAAATATATAGCAAACCTTTCTCTCTTATTTTTTTTATATAGTTTTTCCCAGATATTAATTCTGGTTGCATTTATAAAGTGTGTACTTCTTAATTGGGAATGTAAGGTGTATAATCTTTCTTATCAGTGCTGAACTACATGGTGCAGATATCATTTAGTAATACAATGAGCAAAAGAAGTTTACTGTTTATATCACTTTCCGCTGCTTCTTTTTTAACCACGAGTTAGCATGGCATATCTTCGTGACAATTAAGGGCCTGTTTTATTTTTATTTTTATTTTCAAAGAAAATCAGAAAAATACAAAATCACATAATAAAATGTGTTTACATGATATCTATCTGAGTTCATCGTTAAAATTATTTATAACAAATCAAATCAACAATTACAATTTTTAATCTCATCCATCAAAAAAAAATTTATTGGATACTTTTTAAGTATTGTACTCCACAATTTTTCACTTTTTCACTTTTTTTTTTTTTTTTTTTTTTTTAATAATTTTTTATTAAGTGATTGAGATTGAAAGTTAATTTTTAAAATAAAAAATAAGATCTCAAAATTTTTAAAGTTAACTTTTAATCTCAACCACTCAATAAATATTATTGCATAAAATCTCAATTCAAATCAGCATAGCTTTCATAATTTTTTTTTTTTTTTCTTAGAAAGGACCAAAGCTTTATACGTATGTTGATGTAATCCGCAGACATGCGCTATCAAATCAACCGTAAAATGGTTGTAGTTGTAGTTGTCAAATCCTAGTCATTGTACTGTCACTGTATCTTTGAGCCAATAATCGTACAACTGAAAAATAAGAAAAACAAAAACAGGAGAATGAGATCCAAATGATTGCATGTTCTGTGATTGAAATTGAAAATTATAAAAATAACTTTCAACCACAATAACTTAATTTAAACAAATAATTATAAAAAAAAAAAGAGCCAATAATCAATTCATTAAATTTTAACCACAAAAATATATTACATGCCCATATAATACTTTTGGGATCTCAATCCCAAAAACAGAA
The DNA here is from genome assembly GCA_907173295.1 of Fagus sylvatica. Classification (NCBI taxonomy): domain Eukaryota; kingdom Viridiplantae; phylum Streptophyta; class Magnoliopsida; order Fagales; family Fagaceae; genus Fagus; species Fagus sylvatica. The sequence goes on from OU015764.1 coordinate 26,415,581, forward strand.
GCTTCTCTCCAGTGTTTTAGACAGGAAAATGAGTTGTAATCATTTTTGAATACGTGTGTTATGTCTTGTTCTGTGTCCGTGTTGCGTCCTTGATCGAGTACTAACATTCAACATTTTCTAATACCTACGTTTTTTTGGGTGGTCAAGTGATAGAATAAGATTATGGATAACAGATAAGTCTATGACTATAACCACTTTTTTTTTTTTTTTTGATACTATGACTATAACCACTTAAATCTACATTTTCTCGTAATTCACATTATAGGTCACGTTTAAGACGTTTACTTTGAAAAATTATAGAAGTAGCTAGCATCACGTTATAAACATAATTTGATAACTGTCTTTTGATTTAGATACAAAATTCCTTGAGTTAACTTTTCTAATAATTTTATATAAATATGTCTAACATTTATCAATGGATTATTAATTGTTTGCTAGGTGTTGTACCATTGTGTTAATTATTTATAGAGTGACATTAAGAATATTATAAATTTTAACATTTAATCATTTTCCGTACTTCTATCTAAACTAATCCAAACTAAGTTCAAGACTTGATATGGATGTAGCCAGCAGCGTTTGTTGCACATCATCTACTCAGTTTAAGCATTTTTTATAACCACGTAATTTGCTCATTAAAGTCTAGATAAAGCTGAATGGCCATGCTCAACTCTCCTAGAGAGTAGAAACTAATTAAGTATTAATCGTTCAGTGGTCCGTACTGATTTCTTTCTTAATTATCATTCCTTTTGCAGATATACATTATCCACATGAGTTGGATTGAGATCTCATGTAATTGGTATTGCACTTAATATTTAACTTTCACTCTCAACCATTTAATAAAAAATTGTTAAAAAATTCAAAAAGCAAAAAATGAAAAAGTGAAAAATTTGTGAGAGAGAAAAATGGATTGTACCCATACAAAACTTTTTGAGTATTGCATGGATCTCAATCCACTAATTTATCAAAAGATTCAAAATTGTATAACTATTGACACAATAGTTTACAATATTAAAATTTTCCGGTTCTCCTACTTTACAGTTGTTATATTTACCTGTATCCTAACTAACTAATTAAACTATTAAAGTCTAAGCAGACCCCAACGGCCACTTGGGTATTCGGCCAGTGGTAATCCCCTCCCCAAAAAATCCCCCTCTATAAGGGTGTGAGTTTGATCCCCGGGAACTTCAAAATATATGTGTGTGTGAGTTTAGATTAGAATTTATATCATATTTCAAAAATATATAATATATATATATATATATATATATATATATATATATATATATATATATATATATATAAAGTCAAATTCTTATGTGTTGGTACAATTTATTTTTTTAATAGTTTAATTTATTTTATTTACAAATATAACTGTATAAATAAATAAGCTTTAAAAATTATGCCCTAAAAATAAACGGACTTATTTTAGTTTTAAATACTTGTGAGCAGATGTTAGCATAATAATATATTATTTTAAAGTTTTGTAACAGTCTAGTATATTTTGAATAATCCAAAATGACCGTTTTCATTACATTTAGGGGTTGAAATGTAGTAAAAGTAAAAAAGTTGAGTAATTAATATAACATAATTATATATATATACGCAATTTGATCCAAAATCATAACATTAAACTTTCTCAATTGGTCAATTAGATTCTTTACAAGATATTATCTTCTTAACCCCGACAAACTTTGTTAAGCAGTGACAAATTCTCTCTCTCTCTCTCTCTCTCTCTCTCTCTCTCTCTCTCTCTCTCTCTCTCTCTCTCTCTCTCTCTCTCTCTCTCTCTCTCTCTCTCTCTCTCTCTCTCTCTCTCTCTCTCCAATCCACCTTTGACGTCCTACCGGTCCTTTCACACTGGAGTGCAAAGTGCGAACTGTAGAAGTAGTGCCTGTTTACCTTGATTATGCCGCCCTACCGGTCCTTTCACACTGGAGTGCAAAGTGCGAACTGTAGAAGTAGTGCCTGTTTACCTTGATTATGCCACTTTAGCACTTCAATTTCAATTTATACACGCATACACAATTTAAATTTCTTTACTTAAATTATTTTTTTCAGACATAAATTCAGCGAGGACACGTAAAATGAAGGATCCAGTTCATTCTTTGGTAAAAAGTAATAGTACATATTAGGGGCAAGTGTGAACTCTAAAGTCTAACCAAATCAATTAAGGATCCAGTTGTGACTCAAACTCAAAGTTGAAACCATCTTTTCCTAATTTCTTCTTTCTGTCTCGAATATGGAACAAGTAGTGGTTGTAGTGGTTGTGACGCCAGGTGAGGTAGTGGGAAAAGCAACCCAAGTGAGAGCAAGGAGAGGTGCTTACGTGGCTCCACACAACAACTTAGTCTACGCCTCTCTCACTGGACTCCGCCGTACCCTATCCCCTCCCCCTAACTCCCCCGACCAGGTAACTAACTCTCTAACCTCTTATTACTATGTAATGTAACACTTTTATTTACTTTTTTAATGTTGGTTGTTGAATTATAGAGACCTACAGTTGAAGTAACTGGTCACAAAGCTCATGGTGCCGTTCCCCAACCTGGTTCGCTTGTTATTGCTAGAGTAAGTGCATCCTCTTCTATGCTCATGTATTTCCTTGATTTATATCTCATTTTTATTATCATAGGTTACAAGAGTGACCACTAGGATGGCTTCAGCTGATATCATGTGTGTCGGTCCTAACTCCTAAGTCTGTTCGAGAAAAATTTACTGGAATTATCAGGTACACATAATGGAAACTAGATAAATTTTCAAATGCATATTGAATTCTTTTTCTACTGAATGTCATTGTTGGGTTTCAAAATTTGCAATTAGTTGCACATCTAGTCATATACATCTCTATTTTGATTGGGATTTGAAAGTCTGCCTTAGCTTCTTTACTTATAGTTATTTACTGAGATGGAACTTGATGATTGAGTGGGCTGCAGATCCTACCAGCCTCTTTTTTTTTTTTTTATAAGATGATATTTGCATAGGTTTTCTTTATTAAACTGTATAATCTTAGTTATGCATAGGCTATTCTTGCAGTATGGCCTTTAGCAATTCAATTTTTCGATAGATGTATATATTTGAACATTTAGGCCAAGTTTTTGATGTTGTTGCAACACATTCATTCTTTATCTTTACAGGCAACAAGATGTTAGAGCAACTGAGATTGATAAAGTGGATATGCACTTATCTTATCGCCCTGGTGACGTTGTTAAGCTCTTGTGGTATCCTTTCTGTTTGATTGGCCTCTTTACTGATATGTGAGAGATTCCGGAATTTTATCTCATTTATAACATTCATTCGGAGCATTTCGGAAAAAAGAAAGCACTAGTAGACTTACTACATGCATTGTTTTTGGTGGGGGGCAAGGGGTGGAGATTTGATACAGATTTTCTTATTTTCGTGTTGATAATGATGATTGAAATGGGATTAATAACTCAGAGCATGCTATACCATTTCTCCTCACTCACACAGACTCTCTCTGATTGTAAATGCTATGCTGTTTCAAAATCCAGATTTTTTTTTTTACATTTAGGGGTTTCCAAATCGTATTAAAGCACCCAAGGGCCATTTTTTTTAAATAATGCATATTTTAATGTTATTTTGCTAAATGTTTTCCAGTTGAAATTAATTTAAAAAATGGATTTTGTCTTTTCTAAACACAAGTTTGGACCAATCTTGTATTTCACAAACACAGAATTGGTAAAACAAATTTTACCACTATCCCAACGTAACCAAAGGACTAATTGGATTACAATTTGTATTTTAAGCAATCTTGTATTTGGTAAATACAAGATTGAAGCAAATCTTGTATTTAACAATTACAAGATTGAATTTATTTTAAGATGATTGTGTCTTATTTATTTTTATTTTCAGAAGATTAATAAATGGTTTCAACATATTATTGGGTGATTCTATTTTTCTTCTGATTTTTTTTTTTTTTTTTTTTTTTTTTTTTTTTAATGCAATATTATATGCCTATGATGGTTATAAATATACTATGATCATCAGCTATGAACATCAATGTGAGCCAATTGTATTTTTTTTCTTCATTTATATTTTTTTGTGAAAGTTTTTTTTTTTCTTGTCACAATTAATGTTACTTAGTGTTATTTCTTCATTCAACTTGTGTATTCTAAAGTTTAGTTTAGATTTTATTCTTATTTTTATTAAATTTCTCATAACATTATTATAATAAAACAATTAATTTTTTTTTTGTACCCAATCTAGTGTTTGGCATTTATAAAGAAATAAAGGTAAAACAAAAAGATATAATCAAATAGATGTTGATCTAAAATAATAATTTATTAAAGAAAAAAAAAATAGATAAGACATTAGAACATCAAACAAGTCACAAATCGTAGTCTATTGTTGAGATTGTCAAACTTATTGTTAGTGTTTCCTAGACTACATCTGAAAATAATAATTTAACAAAAAAAAAAAATCTTAAAATAATAGATGAAAGAGATCTGAAAATAATAAGGATGTAGATTTGTTTACCGTATTTTGAGATAAGAGATATCCAAACAGATCAATGAAGTAAGGGGAAAATTTGAGTGAACATGAGTGAACAAGTGAAAATTGAGAAAATGGCCATTTTTGTGCTGGTAGGAAAGACTGAGATATGTGCTGGGAGAAAAGACTAAGGTATGAACCAAAAGAATGAGCATAAAACAATGTAATGTAGTGAATCTTGTATTTAGGAAACACAAGATTCAATTTTATTTAAAGTGGTCAGCGGTGTCAGCAGATCTGAAAAAGTTGAAGATGAGAAAAAGTTAAAGTTGAATCTTGTATTTGTTAAAGACAAGATTCATTTAAAAAAAAAAGTAATTTTAGATGAATCTTGTCTTTACAAAATACAAAATTCATTTAAATATTTTGATTAGTGTGTAGTCACGGGTTGTAAACAGTTATGTCTCAATTTAAATGAAACTTGTGTTTTGTATAGACAAGATTCAAAATATTTTGATTTCTGTGCGCACAAGATACATAATGAATCTTGTCTATACAAAACACAAGTTTCATTTAAAATTTCACAATCAGCACGTGTACGGATACGGAATTTCAAATTTTCCTCAATCTTATCTTTTGAAAAGACAAGATTCAAATTAATCTTGTCTATAGAAAACACAAGTTTCATGTAAATTTTTGGAAACTTGTTTTTGAGAAAAACAAGGTTAATGGCAGATCTAGTTACCATCCAACTAGAAAAGTTGGTTTGGACTAAATTTAAAATTGAATCTTATGTTTCTAAAAAACAAGATTGACAAAAAAAAAAAACATCAATTTTGTGTTTTGTAAAGACAAGATTCAGTTGAATCTTGTATCTAGTAAATACAAAGTCTATATTTCAAATTAACTTCTCCCTCATCATATTTGGCAAATTAACTAAAAAAAAAAGTATTTTTTTGCCAAAACTCCCCCAAGACATGCAGGTTAAAAGAAAGACAAAATTTCAAGAATGTCCTTCTAAATTGGGAAATTTTGAATTTTTTTTTTTTTTTTTTTTTATATGATAGAAATTCTAATCTAAACTCACAAACACATATATTTTGAAGATCTCAGTAATTGAACTCACACCCTCAAAAAGGGATAAAACTTTTAGAAAAGATGGATTACCATTGAACCAAATACCCAAGTGACATTTTAAATAATTGATCAAAAGGAAGAAATACAATAAGTTTAATGACACAATTTTTAAAAAAAAATTTATTTATTTTTTAATAATTATTGAGATGAAAAATTGTTATTAGTAAATAATAATATAGTGATATAATGTGAAAATAAATAACGATTTACCATCTTAAAACTATTATAAAACATATTAAGAAAAAGAATGTGTTTGTAACATAATCCGACAAAAATAAAGAAAAGATTATACTTTGACTTGGCTAATGGGAAATTTGGCGGTGAAATGAATATACTTTGACTTGCCCCATCGGAAACTTTAGAGTCGAAAAGAAAATGATTTGACTTGCCCCATCGGAAGCTTTGGAGTCGAAAAGAAATGGTATGAATGTTTATTGTGAAGAAAGCTACAGCCTACCGCTACGTTACGCGCCATTGTATTTACGTCGATGTCAATTTTGTTTGTCAACGAGAACTGCGGTCTTTGCCGCGGAGTCATATTTGTCCTCTCTATGCTGGTCCTGGTACTAGAAAAGAAAAAATATATCTCAGCACTTGCGTCACCTTATCAACGTTATCATATATTACCTCATTTATGCAACCACCAACCAGTGAAGTGATGCATATGTAACACGACCTAAATAATCACAAGTTCTCCACTTAACAATCTTTTTTTTGATAAAGCCAATTTTTTCTTAGGTGCTTCAGCGCCCAGTCTTCGGGTCATTGACGTTGCGTCTTCGCCGAACTGTAGGCATCCTGTCACCGCAGAGGGTATGTGCCCATTATCTTTATCCTCCCTGGGCTCACCCACATCTGAGGGAGCCTCCACTTAACAATCTTTAATTCAACTCTCAGCCAGATTATCATCATGCATGCCCAAAAATGGATTCATCCAAAAGGCTAAGTTTATCATGACGTCTAAACTATCCCATCAATGAAATTTTCACCCGTACGTGGATGTGTGTGACAAGACAATGTGAATCATAGAGAGAAAATTATTTGTTACTTTTTACATAGGGCTGGTACACTAAAAAAAGGATATTTCCGCATTAACATGTGTATACTATTATACCAAAAGTTGTTATTTTCGCACACCTTTTAATACGGAAATAACAATTCCCTTTCCAAAGTGACACAAAATTTGGTTGTTAATAGGATGGGCCATGTAAAACAGTTTGGTTTAAATATGTAACTTTTGTTTTGCATTATTTTCCCCCCAAATTGTATCGTTAAAGAGTTTGAGGATGATGCTTTAAGTTAGCTCCAACATTTTCCTCAAAAAAAAAAAAAAAAAAGTTAGCTCCAACATACTCTTTTGTAATTAAGCTTTGGTCTTATTATTCCTCTATTTGACCATATGAAAATTCTAGCCTAGATTTGGGAACATATGAAAATTCTAGCCTAGATTAGGGTGTTCATTCGTATGATCGGTCAGATTTTGGGGGGGATTTTCATGGATCCGACACAATTGGCTTTCCTAAAATAAGAACCGCGACGGTTGGAAAGCTGAGGTCAAAGATGTAATTTTCTGTCGATATATTGACCAATTGCTCCTAGTGGAAAAAATAACAATAATAATATTTCATAGAATCAAAAAGGTTAATTAACTGCATTTTAAGTGACAATAAACTGTCAACCGATGGTGGATGGGCATGTGGGTTTCTCTACTTGGGTTGTCGGCCAATTTATGGTGGTCGATCTGTGGTAGATTTGAGCTTAGGTTTAGGGAAAAACGCCAATCGATGATGCAGGTGTGTAGAGTGATATAAAACATCCATATAGGGGAAAAAATAAGAGCCATGTATGCATTTTAGAAAAAAAAAAAAAAAGAGCCATGTCTGCATTTTTTTTTTCTTTTCAATATATCAACTATCAAGAGATAGTCATTGGGAGATTAAAAGTCACTTGGAATGTGGTAATTGGGGAATTAATCTCTTTGTCTTGAAAATAAGCTTTATACGTGTCTTATAACTTGTGTTTATCTTGTGAGTTGTGTTTTGTATTGGAAATTGTAATAATTATGGGAATGATTATTATTATAAGATGTAGTAATTATGGGGGTGGTTAAATCCTTACACTATATGTATGGTGAAGATGTGGGAGTCCTAATCAATTTTGTATTGAATTTTATCAAATATTATCATTCGGTTAAGCTTGGCTTTCAATTATCAATCTTCTCTTGTTGTGCTTCTAGATTTCTTATTACTCTCTTTTCCTCCCTTTTTCACCCACAACCTCTACACGTCATCAAATTTTATAAAAAGGACCATCAACATTGATGTTGTGAAAAACTATTGGAAGTGGTTAGCCTGATACAATCATAGTCGGTGTGGTCAAAACTATGGTTTTTTTTTTTTTTTTTTTTTTCTAACACCTCTAACTGAAAGGTTATGATTGTCTCACACCACTTTACACATCAAATATGTGTGGATATATATCTATAATTTGTGGATTTATATCTAAACGTAAATGGTGTGCAGTATGAGACAATATTCACCCTAACTCAAATGGGGTCCTTTCTCATTCATGTAAATAGCTAAAAGCAAGAGGTACATTGCTTACAAGCCTCACTGCTCTTATCTTCGTGGCTCTATTTGTTGTCTTAACATTATTGATTTTGTAGATAAAGATGAATGGAGTTGTAAATCCCCAATTAAAGAGAATGGTAAACAATCATATCCTTTGAATTGTTGTGACAAGCTGTAAATCATTAAATTAGAAATGACGTTGGAATATTAGGAAATTTGTAGAAACAGAAGGTTTCACTAAAATTTTCACATTCTATCACCTTTTGTTTTGTGATGGGCCTAGGTGAAGAGTGCATGACAAAGTGGTGTGAATTAATCAGTGAAAATAATGGTGCCCCTAGCATTGTTGGAAATATTAATAAAATCTTTTGGGGTTCACTTCTACAAGTTTGACAAAGTGACAACAACACGGTTAACTAACATCTTTGGTTAGACTTAGAACAGGTAGAATCCACTTCATCTGAGATGAATATATTTTATAGTTTGAATTAAATATTACAAATCAAACGATCTAATGTCACATCGTTTAAAATGTAACACTATATACATTATTAGATACAAAAATAAAGTCTTAATCTTAAATTGAGAAGATGCTATTCCACTGAGTACGCTGGGACATCCAACCCAATCTTTCTTATGCACTACTCTAGTGTTTTATACTCTTGTCATGTCTGTAGAGTTTTCTTCACCATTTCACCAGCCATGCCTTCCCAAACAGGAGAGATTTATAGACGCAACAGAGGAGAATTTCAAGTCCAATATATAGGAAGGCATCAAGCAAATCAACATGGCCAAAGACAGCATTGATCCGTATGTGGAAGCCTACCGAGCACACATAACCACATCTAAGTATAGTTAGCCAGGATGGATTCTGTCCTTCACTTGCCCCATCTGCCACAAAAGATACTCTCACCATCTTCGGCTCATCCATTTGCACCCAATAATAAGAGTAACAAAGTTCTACCTAATTTTGCATCAGGAAAAGCGAGTGGTTCAGGGGGTTTCCAATAATCAAGTTCCACGATATGTTGCATCAAAAGTAGTTGGAATGGCGCTTGGGCTTCAAATGATCAAAATCCAAGTCATAGTACTTCAAGAGAAGGAAGAAAGAGCAGCAAGTACTTAACAAGTCCCACTCAGTTTTACATCAAGAGTTGGAGGAAGAGCAAGAGGATGCAATGGACTGTGTCTCTATCCATTATGACAACCTTTTTTTTCTTTTTCTTTTTTTTGCAAACTGCCAATGTGTAAGTCCATATATTGTAAAAAGTGCATGATCAGAGTGTTCCATCTTATTAGACCTAAATCAATCTTGTAAGTCAGCTCTATGTGATAAGAGTCAAGTTTGTGCCAAAAATGACCATTACAATTTAATTACATAGCATATGTTGCAACATTACCTCTTTTTTAAGGCCTTGGAATGGTGAACTTAAAGAAAGCCTAGTGAACAAATCAAGATTGCAAGAGGGAGATCATCGCATTGGCAGAATCTGACCCATCATTATTTACACTTGGTATTACATTTACAGGAGACACAAACTTCACAAAATCTTTCAGTTCTGTAAAGCTGCAATGCTCGCTATATGGCACTTCATACCTGGAAAACAACATAAAAATCACATATTAGTCATGTTTCGTTTATATAGAAATCAGTCCTCAAGTCAAATTAATCATGTTCTATTTATATAAATCAGTCCTCAAATAAGCACCTAGTGGACCTTGAACTCACAACCTTACCTTCCACGTTATTGTTAGTTGTTGTGAGGTCTGTAAAGTAACAAGGACCACAACAGACGACAGTATAGGAATTGCTATATATAGGACCGTAACCAGCATCAGATATATACTTTACATTGTATACAAGCCAAAGTAGCAAGAATATTCTGCCACTATGGCCTTAAAAACAGGTTAAAATTTAATATGCATAGAGGCATTAGTAAAAATTACATCAATTCCTTTCACATATAATATTTATTATGAAATTTGAAGGCTAGGCTATGAAGCAAGAACACTTTAGCAGCACATGTTCAACCCCACTCTATCCATCACACTGTAAAGTTGAGATTGCATCACCTTATAATGGTACCCTGCTGCCACCTTCTCCCTGGAGATTTCTTCTTTCCTTTACCAAATGTCCACCCAGTGGGCGAGAAAGCAACTATTAGACTGAATCGATCCTGATCAATCAGCATATAAATGACATGGATGAATGTCTAATTCATAAAACAAAGTGAGATTTATAATTTTAAATGCAAAAAGTATATAAATTTATAAAAAGTCAGTCCTTCAAAATGCTCAAATTGTCTTGCTGATAGCCTAGAGAAATTTGTCAAAACATCTAAACTTGAGTGAGAGAGAAAGAGAGAGTCAAAAATCTTATTCTAAGATTTCATGAAATGTTCCTTATACAAACATGTAGTAAAGAATACATACTTATATATGAATGTGTGTGCATATCTGTATCCATATCTTAAAAGAAAGGGGTAATAATCTTGCAATCCTCACCACATATTGATTGGAAATATGCTTCAGACGTTTGAAGCTCGCAATTGTCCACATAGGCACGACATGAATATGGCTTTCTTGTTCATTTAATGTAAACCACTGCATATCCTCCTCAGGGAACCCTAAACATCTTAAAATGCGCAACTTTGCTGCAGTGACATAAACTTTTTTATGGAGCACACGAGCAACCTCCAAGAACAGCCGCTCCTTTCCTGTTAAAGAGAAAATACTCTTGTCAGCAGAAAAATAAATAAATAGATAAATACTGCAATCTGAAGGGGTGGAGGGGAGATGACTGGGTTAACCAAATGATAAAAGTATATAAGCATAAAGATGTCAACTTAAGTCCAGAACAACAAATTGGATTCTTTCACATGAAATTTCAATAACCAGAATCTTGGAAGGTTTTACTTCAATTTGTTAGCCTACTATGGAGATTAATGGAAAGAGGGGGGGATTAGGGTGGGAGAGCGAGAGAGTGATGGACTCTACCAATTGTGTAGCTACCAATCAAAAAAAGAGTTTTAGGGTTGAAAGCTTCGGCTTGAATGGCATCAACTACGAACTGTATTACAGCCTCTTGCTTTGGAAAGTCGTACTGCAAGAATCATGAACAGAAAAATTGGATGAGTACACTTTAGATAAAATAGTGACCAAAATAATCAAGTATGTTTTTACCCTTTTTAATGGGGAAAAGGCCCTATTATGCTGAAAGTTTTTTTTGTTTTTGTTTTTTTTATATTGGTAAATTAGACACGCACCCGGTGGATCTTGAACCCACAACCTCACCCTCCACCTTGATCTTACAAGGAAAGGATTTGCCATTTGATTTTGGTATTGATTTGTCTTAGAGTGCCAAAGATGAATACACATGAAGTTCCAAGCAAATACATGGATATCGTGCAATATAAACTTTTGCAATTATGAGTCAGTCATTAAACTTCAGTTTCTACAAAAATTCTGTTTTTCAACTTAGGCAATATTTTTTATTGATAAATCACTCACACCCGCTAAGTCTTAAACCCAAAACCTTACCTTTCACCTTGCTCTTACAAGGGGAGAAGGCACTATTTGTGCTAGAGCTTGTTGGCAACAATTAGGCAATCTTCGTAAGTTAAAAATTATAAATAGAGACGCAGGTGTGTATTAAATTATAATGTTACATAAATGAATCTACCGCATCAATGCATATCTTGCAAGAAAATAGAACACTAGGTTTCCAACGCTAATGCACTGACCAATGGCCAAATAATGCCCATGTCTCCAGCAATGCCATAACACAATGCAGAAATTTGAACCCGTCAAAATTACAAAGTTTTATAGGGCATGCCAAATGCCAATAAACCACACTAATTCATCCCTCCAACAGCCATGCCCAAGCCTCAAGCCAAGTTAGCTGAGCTTGAGAGAGCTGAAATTAAACCTACAAGTGTCATCTACAAAAGATCAGCACATTGACATGCCAGTGTAAATGCTCTTACACTTGAAAATTTGGACTATAGGCTTTAAGCATAGTTCACATCCAATCACATTAACAGGCTTGCTGATGAGCTTTAACCAAGCCAAGCAAAAGGGAGTTCTACTCAGCCCAACTTGTTTAAAGCCCAGAGAATTGATAAGAGATAATTCCACCATTCTAGTAGACTCACCTGGGGGTTACAGTAAGTGGTGTCAAGGATAAGAGTATGAATAGGACATGTTTGCAAAACAGAGGTGCTTGCCATTTCCTGACCAAAGCGAAAATCCCCTGTATGTAATATAGCCTAAATGCATGAAGGAAACCTGGATCAGCTTTAACATCAAAGGTAGGCCAATAATGGAAAGTAAGATACAGTATACTAGGAAGACAGTTAGGACCACACCTTACCATTGGGTGGTTCAAAAAGGATCATTATAGAACCAGGGCAGTGGTTTGCATCCAAGCAGGTCACATCAATACCGGTAATATTGATCTTTTGGTTGAGGGGTAAAACTTCCAATCTATCCCACGGGATCCCAATCTTCATATTTACAAGCCTAGCTGTTATGGAGGAGCAATAAATCTTTCCATGACAGAAGGACCTTGTTAGACCTTGATAATCTGCGGCCAAAAAAAATGCAATGGTATAAACTAAAAGTCTAGGATTATAAACCGACAAGCTTGACTTCTGAATCATTGCAACAACACAGCATCGGGTAACAGACCCAGACACAATCACAGTGGACCTATATTTTAAGAAAATGATTCATGCAGTAGAGTACCCCACATGTTGCTGTATTACTAAGTCAGTGCATCGAATGTTGCCTCGCTATAAAAGATTTCCATTAAACTTCATGGGTGCGTCAGTAATTGCACTCTTAACATGATCTAAACAAGAGAAGGTAATGCTTCGAAAGTATAACATATCATTCCCAAATGTATGTAACCTGACCCTACTATAAAAACTCTTCTCAAAAAAGCTTATGTGCATGGCCCAATCAGAAAATTTGTTGCAATATGTAATCAAATTACTATACAGCTATTAGAATTTCCATATTTAGTGGGAACCTGTGGGGAATGAAACTTAATTGAATAAGTAAGAATCAAGGAAACATTGAGTTTAGTTTCAAAGTAATTCTTCCACGTATGAAGTAACATGTTAAAATATAACAATAAATTTGTATCAAGCAGAAAGCAACTGAAGAAGAAACAATAATTGATCTATGTCGGATTGCTATAAACATTTTCCCTTACTTTCTTTGCTCTATCTCTAAGACTAACAAACTCTTACAAAAAAGAATTGTAATTGAACTTACGGTCCATATGAAAGTGAGTGAGAAACCAATGAGAACAATCTCCTCTAAGATGTCGAAAAGCATCCTGCAAATGTCAATCAGAACAAAATTAGCAACAAGAACTCCATGATAATTATCAAAGAAGTGCAAAAAACTCTAAAACTTCTCTTAAATTTCAACGGCAATTACATTTTGGAAGTGTTCCACATAATGTAAGCCTGTGTACTTAACCAGATTCAGTGTTATCACATTTCATGCAGGGGGTAGAACTACACCAACCCCATGTCCGCTTTACAACATGGAATATGAAGGTGATTAGAATGCTGAATATGAGCTGCTGGCTCAATGGCCAAGCCAGCATTTTATGATCAAGTCTTACAAAAGTGCATGTAAAAACATGACCATGGCCCATGCACATAATGAATACAAAATCATTACATGAGAGGAAACTCTTACTTTTGTCATTATTATTATATTTTATTTTCATTATAGTCCAGTGCAGGGAACTACCAAGACTGCAAGAGCAAAAAATCAAAATGAAAATATTTATAATCACTTAAAAGGCCATTTACCACTCGAAATGGCGTTCCTGGTATGCAACACCACAAGGGAATATCCTTGAATTTTCTGTTTTCAACATCATTTTTGGCCATTGCACGTTTACGCCCAGAATTGGAGCATCTTTTTTCTACCCGACTATGTCCCCTAGAGGTGGTTAATTTCTTCCTATCAGTAGCAGAGCCTGGAAAATAATCTGTAATCAACTTGTTTGCAGCAGCTACTTTATTAGTTTCGTCAACTGTTCCTTCAGAAGCATCATTGTGCATTTCGACTCCATGGCTGCTGCTGCACCTTTGGGGTTCAGAACAGGCATGAATATCAGTATGTGTCGTTTCAAACAAATGGGCACTTTCTTTTCTAAGTTCAGTAAGAGCATGCACGATCTTCTTCCTGGGACCAAGTGCAGTGATACCTATGCCAAACAGATCCTTTGAAGTAGAAAAGAAAAAACAATCAGACGAAATTTATTTCATTAACAAAACAAGTCACAAAATGGAGAAGTACCAAATACAACAGCATTGTAACACAAAGAGAGCAAAACACATTGTTTGAATTATAACAAAGAAATTCTTTATGATTATAGTTCAATCATCACTCTATGTAAAATCTTTATCATATCAAATTCATATGCCCACAGAGTTGGCCAGCACAGCATAAACACTCATTTTCTCCTAGAAGAGGGGAATTGAACATTTTTATATCCCAGCCTATTTTTAACAATGTCCTTGTATTCATCTATCTCTTATAAACTGAATTATACTTTAAAAAAAATAAATTAAATTAAAAAATTAACATTTAACTGAATAGACAAGAATACAATGAATATTGAATACAGTTGATTATGAAGCAGACCTCTTCAGTAAGCCAGTGTAGGGTGTCCCAATCGATCTCCTCTCGAACAAAAACATCTTCGTATCTCTCTAAACCTAGACTGCGCAGCCACCCAATAACAGGTGAGACATCATCGATAACCGGCCGAGGAATTTGAGGTTCCCTTTTATCATCAGGAAGAACAGCCTGCATAAAAGACCCCAAATTTAGCATTCGAAATATATAAAAATGTAAACTGGTATCATCACACAAGTGAAAAAAGAGAAGAAATTTACATGCTGAACATGAGGTTGAGTTTCTTCATTGTCAAGACACTGATTGGTGTGTATTTGGCGTTGTTCATTACTCATGTTGGAAATGTCAATCCCACAAAGTGGACATCCAACCAAATCTTCCTCACCATCTAAGACATCTCCCTCTTCCTCTGGAGAAAGGGCAAGGGCTGCGCCATTAATATTATTATCTTCATGTTGTTCTTGTTCTGGTTGAGAATGAGAACGCAAGTTGAGCAACAAATGGAGGTCCTCACCCATCTCATTACGGACATTGTCCACTTTGGAGGTCATTAACCTAGACTCTATTGAATTGCTTAAATAACCCCCACTTATTTTCAACAATTGCTTCTTTTCATCAGAATCTGTGCAATCGTCGATGCTGGACCTTATCGAATCCAAGCTGCAGCAGCCTATCGAATCCGACGGCGTATGATGGAGTTGGGGTTTTTGAGAGTGAGTGGGAACGTTCTCTTTGCCGGAGCGCTTTGGCTTCTTGGATGGGCGGCGGGTGGAATTTGAATTGGATTTGGATTTGGAGGGTTTGAGAGGTGATTTGTGGAGAGGTAAAGGTCTGAGAGTGGTGAGTGTTTGGGTGAGAGGGACCTGGAAATCATCGTCATCGTCTAATATTGGGAAGCTGAAGGTCAGAGACTGAGATCCCATTTGCACTGCGCCGCTCGTGGTGGTGCTATGGAGTTGGAGTTGGAGTTGGAGTTGGAGGCTTGTTTTGAATTTTTGTTTTGAGAGCAGAGGCTGGAGGATGTGGAGGGAAATATCAAATATGACCGAATGGAAATGGGTCAAACAAAGAGATTCAAACTTGTTTTGCTCAAGTAGAATACACCAAAAGGTGTATACGACTCGGCATCTATTTGCCAATAGGATTAAAACACGAATCACTACTCCTTGTAGCAGTTCAAATGATTATTCATTTCTACTCTTAATCACATAACTTATACAATAAAATATATATATTATATTTTTATTCTTGAAATTTGACAAAAATATATTATTTTTTGTCAAAAGTTATTGCAAATAAATGTGTATTTCCTTATCTCACATAAATAATAAGTCTTATTAATTAAATTTATGATAAGGACCACCACTCTGTGAGATGAGGAAATACACATCTATTTATACTCCAAGACTATTAAATAATGAAAATAGTTTACCTATAAGGCTATAATCCAATGCATAGCAATTAAATAGACCATCCACATGAATTTTTAGTCAAATAACTTTTTTAATGAGTCGTGTGGATAATTTATTTAATAGACATGTAATAAGTTAGAGGAGAATTCTTCCAAACTGGATAACTTTGTTGTGAAATAATTTTCCATTTTCCAAAAAATTAGATTGGAGGCTAGAGCTCAAGTTCAAGGAAGCAAACAAAGCCGCATACAATTTGGCTAAAAGAGGATGTAGTCAATAATCCTTTGAGTTCATTTCGATCTGCCAACAGATGTGGCTTGTATTTTAATTTTAGATAACTCTGTTGTAACAGATTTTCTATTGAATGAATTTTCCTTTCTACAAGAAAATATATATATATATATATATATATATATATGTATTTCCTAAATAATGCTCTTAAGTCTTAACACTCTCGTTAGCACAATTATTTATATACAATTTAGGTTAAAAGTATACATATAATCCCTAAAACTAGAATCAAGTTCTATTTTAGTTTCTAAAATTTATAAAGTGTCTCTAAAATAGCTTTCTCGTTGATATCATGTTAGAAATATACTTACGTTGAAAAAATATCACATTAGAAATATGTTCATCTTTGTTAGCCATATTGTCATATAGTGGGTTGTCACTCGTGACAAATCAAGTGATTATCCATGTATACTTTTAGTCATATTACCTATTTAATTAATCATGTGACTTGTTTAAATAATACATGTGGATGATCTTATTAATCAATACATAGTGAATTGTAGCAAGATTGCTACAAACTGGTTTGTAACTAAACTATATTATTTTTTTAACGGGACATTGACGAAAATACTATTTAAGAGACACTTTATAAATTTCAAGAATTAAAATACAACTTTTTAAATTTCAGGGACTTAATTAGAATCTGGTACTAATTTCAGGTATCAAACATATATTTTAGCCAACCATTTAGAATTTGACTTAAATTTTCGTGTTAAACCTCACAATTCATTATTATGAAATAAAAATAAAATAAAAACCACTCCCTCAATGAGGATATGGGTTTAAGTCCTTACACACACTTGAATTAGACTAATTAGAAAATTTTATCTCCATTTAAAAAAAAAAAAAAAAAAAACTCTTTTTCCAATGATCCAACCTGTGTAATATATGGGATTGAGATCTAGTATAATTGTAAAGTCAATTGCACCATACAATTTTTAATTCAAACTTCGAAAAACTCAAATAATGGTAAAAAAAAATAAAATAAAAAAAATAAAAGAGGTAAAAGGCCAAAAAATGAAAAATAAATTTAAATATTTTTATCCAAAGGGTTAGGAACTTTTAATCTCAACCTTGAAAACAATTTCACGGTAGAAGGACACGTGGCTCGCAGTGTGCCACTCAGTCACTCCTCCATTCATAAAAACCTCTTTCTTAAATTTACACTTTTTCAGAGACAGAGTTGAAAAAATAGAGAAAAGAGGAAAATCAGTCGTTCGTCCCGGTGAAAAACATAGGGAAATATGGGTTTTACCAAGACTAAGGAGGCTGGAACTCAGTCCATGCTGCCTGATCCTGACACTGACGCAGGTCTGCTTCATAAAAAATTCTACTTTATACTCTATACTCTATACTATGTACTGATTTTCACTATTATCGTTATGGGTTTTTTTTTTTTTGATTTTCTTTTATTATCGTTATGGGTTTTGCTTTGCCGTTCAGCAATTGATTATTTTTTTGTGTTTTATTTTCCCAAGAACCAAGCTCTATGGTTTTATTATGGAGTATGAATGAATTCCTACTTCCTAGGCTCATGCCGTTAGACCAACAAGTAGGGTAAGTTAGTATTTTGGTTGTTAATTTATCTGATAGAATTTTGCTATCAAGGGACTCTATCAAATTTATAATTCTGGGTTTTACGTGCATGCATGTGTGCTTATTTTTTCTTAATTTTGATATATACATGATGGCCTAAGGATAATATCATTTTATTAAGTAATTTTTTTGTAAATTGTAATGCCCACATTAGGGGTGGCAAAATATGCCCAAACCCATTAGTCCACCCAACCCACTCACTAATTACCCATCCAAACCTACTTATTTAAATAAATGGGTAAATGGGTGCTGACCCAATTAAGCCCAATTAAGTTGGATTTAATTGGGTTGCTTATTGGGTATCTAACAAATTTACTCAAGTTCACTTATTAATCATTTGGCATATTTTTGTCATTTTTATAAGGTTACATTTGTCATTTTAGAGATTTTAGGATATTTTGACCATATATATACATAAAATTGTTAGATAAATGGGTGAGTTGGGTTTTACCTTAGATAATTGGGTTGGGTATGAGTAATACATATTTTGTTAAATGGGTCTAAATGGGTAATTGGTTTTTAAAGACCCAGCCCATTTATGACCCGCCCAAACTCACCCATTTGACACCCCTAGCCCACATGCACGTACTCAGAGCTTGTATATACCATTATACCTTGTTGAAGATATTATGGCCCAAGAGGTCCAAACTCATATAATAGGCCTGATTACCTATTACTTGTAGAGTAAATAAAATAATTCTAATCTTATTTGTAGTGTAAGTATTACAAACCTTAAGGTTAGTCTTGAATCTTGATATCTTCAACATACCTTTGATTTGTGAGATTGAGTTTGTTTTCCCTTTTTGAAAACAGTAACAAATGCCGTAGCAATGATGAGTCAATTGTCTACCATGAAGACTTTAAATGATCTGAATTTTGAGAGCTGGATGGAGTGGAAAACCGATTTGCAAATTATACTTGGTTTGTTGGACCTAGATCTTGCTCTTTACAAAGACAAACCAACCAAGGCATCTGAGCATGAAAGATGGAAGAAAAGTAATCGATTAAGCCTTTTGATTATGAAATCCAAGACTGCCAATAGCATTCGTGGTCTTGTGCATGAAAGTAGTACTGGTAATGCTAAAGCCAAACAGTTTTTTGCGGCTCTTGAGGACATATTTATGAAAATGGAGAGAGTTAGGTCCGATTCACTGTTTGAAAAGGTATGGACGATGAAATATGATGGTGAAGGGAGTGTTTGTGAACACATTATGAAAATGTCCAGTATATTCTCAAGGTTGAGGGCTATGAATATGGATTGTGGCCTGTGCTTTGTGAAATTAGCTGTCAGATCTCTTCCTCATCAGTTCTTGCCTCTGAAAGTTGACTACTATGAAGACGAAAATTGGGGATTGGGTGAACTTTTATCCAGGGCCGAACTAGAAGAGAACAATTTTAGTGATAAATCTTTTGAATGGGAGCAATCAGGATATACAAGTGTCGACAATAACCGTGGGAAAAGGGCTAAAATTCGATGTTTTTCCTGTGGGGAGATTGGGCACAAGAGGAAGGATTGCAACAAGTGATGAGAAAGAAGGTAAGAGTTTTTACATGCTATTTTGTGTACTTGGCATGTATTTGCCTAATGTCTTGGATAATTAGATTTTCTCTGGCAATGGAATCTCATTTTGGCTTGCGATATTACAAAGCTCGAATAAATGGGATTCTTTCTGTAAATAAGTTTTTGTTAAATGATATGAAAGAAGAATTGTATGTATATAATCATCGTAGTGGTTTTATTTCATGGGGTGTTTTTTTGCCACCTTGTCAAGTGATGCTTTAGTTTATAAATATAGCTCACTTTCTTTCTCTTTCTGGTGGTTCATGGATTATGAAGCAATCTTTCAGACAAATGGAGGAAAAGTTCTTGTTATGTTGGCTGAAGGTGATAGTTTTATTCATTTTCCGGCAGTTCCTTTTTGTGTAGGTGAATTAGTTGCATTTTGTGCAATTATAGGCTCCGTTTGTTTCGCTGTAAAATATTTTCCGGAAAATGTTTTCAGATTTGCAGGTGTTTGTTTCATTGTAAAATTGTGGTCAAATAGAAAATAATTTATGTTGACCGGAAAATCTTTTGTCAAAAATGCACGCCTCACCTCCCCCCTACTCTATCTTTCGCACAACACTCCGCCGGAGCATTTTCTAGGGCTCCGTTTGTTTCGCTGTAAAATATTTTCAGTATTTACGGGTGTTTGTTTCGTTGTAAAATGCTAGTCAAATTACAAATGATTTCCATTGACCGGAAAATCTAGTGTAAAAAAATGGAATACGGTTTACGCCCAAATTTTTTGTAAACCGTTTCCAAAAGTCTCTCGCATGCCTCTCTCTCACACAACGCACACACAACCCCCCTTCCCCTCTGGTTTCTCTTGCACAGCACCGCCCCACCCCCCTTTCTCTCTCGCACGCCTCCCTTTCCCCCTGTTCTCTTTTGCACAGCACCGCCCTCTTAGTCTCTCTCTCGCACTCAATCTGGACGTCGATCTCCTTGATGACCCACCGCAGATCTGGACACACACATCATCTTCAATCTCGCCTCGTTCTCAGCATCTTCTCGCCACTGATCTGCTCGTTCTCAACCTCTTCTTGTTGTCGATCTGCTTGTTCTTATCCTTTTCTTTTCTTTTCAGATCGATTTCTTTTTTTCTTTTTTTTTTTCTTTTTTTGTTTGATAGTCCTTGTTAAGAGATTTTGTGGGTTTGTTTGTTATTGATATGTGGTGGGTTTTTGGCTTTAATTTGCTGTGATTGTGGTGGGATTGTGGGTTTTTGGCTTTAATTTGTTGTGATTGTGGTGGGATTGTGGAGATCGATGATGGGTTTTTGGTTTCTGATTATTATTATTTTTTTTTTCATTTTACGTTGTGCCAAACACTACATCGTAAAATATTTTTTGGAGCATTTTCCAAAATGTAACCAAACACGGAAAATAAATAATTTTCCCTGAAATCATTTACATTTGAAAATATTTATGTTGTAAAAAATTTTACAACGAAATAAACGGAACCTAGATTGCAACCAAACACGAGAAAAAAATAATAATAAAAAAAAAAATCATTTTCCCTGAAATCATTTGCATTTGAAAACATTTTGCATTGGAAAATACTTTACAGCAAAACAAACGAAACCTTAGATGTTATAAGATTGTTAGTGATTCCTACCCAAATTGTAAGATGGAATTTATTTATAGCTATTTTTTATTTTTTTCATTTTTATATTATATTAAAAGATTTCATCTAAATTAGATTGATCATAAGGTTAAGCAATTGTAATTGACATCACTGCTGACAAGAAGTGAATTTTTTTGGAATAGGGACACCTGTTCTTACCATTGGGCCTCATTGTTCATGTTTGAAGCAACATCTTTCTTTTTTGGGTTTTTGTGAAAAGAGGATAGATATAAGATTAACCACAAACCATTTTGTTACAAAATATATAGCTCAACATTATCAAAGACTAGAAAGTTCTCCACCACAAGTGGTGAGTTATAAAAAACAACAGAAGAAGCAACAAAAGTAGCACCAAGTTTAGCAAGAGCATCAGTGCATTGATTGACTTCTCTAAATATGTGCTTTACAACGAGGTTCAAGAACATCTACAGAAGGTTTGTCTTGTCTAAAGGTTAACTCTACCGTTTGGTGCATCTTATTTTTTTCCGCTTTTTGAAAATGAGATGTTAAAAAAAATTATAGCTAAGAAGAAAAAAAAAAAGGTTTTAAATAGGTAGTTTCAAAACATGATGTCAAATAGTGCAAATAATTAGTGATAAAGAAGGGTTGGTATGAGAATGTATTTATGTGTTGTATAACATCGTGAGGATACATAACAACATATTATATTCATTCAATTGTGAACAAAGTGCTCCCTTAGACCATTCGGGGTCCAAAGTGAAACTCTAAATAGGGTCTTTTTTTCTTTTTCTTATTTTGTGAAAAAAAATGGGCTTTTTTACTATAAAATTTCTTACAATATTATATATAAGAACGTCCTATTTATATATTAAGGAAAGAAACAAAGTTTCACTCCATATCAATATGGGACTGGACTTAACATAATATAGGCTTTCTAATTATTTTTTTTGAGATATGTGATCTTCTTTTTTAAATGTTGTGGCCTTTTTTTATGGTTTTTTTTTTCTTCCTTTTTTGTTAGGGCAACTATTTGATTGACTTAAGGTACCACCCAGCCCTATTGTGAACGACATTAGTATAATTAAAATACCCAAAGCTCTTGCATTTTCACCTTGTCTACCGTTACTGCTAACTGAAAATTGTGGAAAGTTATGAACAATAAAATAAACAATTTGATCTACTAGATCATATCTCAGTGGTGTTTTAAAATTTAAAGTAAACTCCAAAAGTCATTTGCTAGGGACCTAGGCAAATGTAATTAGGACTGACGGACATATCCAGAATTGAGTAATGACTAATGAGCACTCACCGCACTGCAAAGGTATCAACATCACAAAACAGGGCTTTGGAAACCCGCCAAGGCAGGTCTCCCTTGCTAGGACTGGCTAAGTCTCACTTTTGACTTACCCAACTCATGGGCCGTGCAATTAGAGTCTTTTTCTTTTAAACTTGGGGTGGTCCCATTTAGCTTGGGGTAATTTTGGGAAATTCCAAGTTTTTATTTTTTTATTTCTTTGTCGCTAAGATGTTAATTCCAATTTCCAAGTTGAGTTCTTAAAATCCTAAATGGTTATAGATTTTGTTACATCTTCAATACTAAAAATTGGGGTCATTCTATAATATTCACATTCTTTTTGTAGGTATGGTATCCACTCAATTAATCAAATGTGATATAAGTACTATCATATGTGATGTTGGTACTATCCAATGTGATGTTGGTATTATCTGATTTTTTATATATATTAAATTTAAATAATAAATAAAAATTTAGGGTACCATCATATGTGAGGTAAGGACTATCATATGTGACATTGGTACAATTAATTTGAGATTTTATCTATTAGAGATACCATACTCACATATTATCGTAAAATTACCCTTTAATTTGATATATTAAAATATTAATGACGTGACAAAATTTATAATCATTAATTTAAAAATGAATAGTTAAGAAATAAGAAATCCATGATGAAATTATTCTTGAGATTCTAGAAAATCTTAATCCCAAACTTACAGTTGAAAAGCTAATGCCTTAATTTCTACAGTAATCGCCATTATTTCCCATCGAGGATTCCTGTGGGGAATGGGGATTACAATGAGAAAGATTGCAGAAGCAGCACCACCCTCTACAACTGTGTACTTTTAGAGCCAATTTCACAACAGTGAGTAGCCATGGCTTCTACTACTTCTGTAGAGTGCTTGAAGAAATTGACAGCTTCATTGACTATTTGACTCTCATTTCCACCTTTACTTGCCACTACATAGCATTTTTTATTTGGACAATGATAGCTTCATTGACTGCCCCTCGATCATTCTATTTATCATCCTTTTTATTTTGGTGGCTGGGCCATTGATAGGTATCTTTTCTATTTTACAAACTCATTTTTACCTAACACTCTATGTCTCATTCTCTATTTTACAATATATCTTATTAAAATATTATAAAATAATGATTTCTTTTCTTTTCTTTTTTTAAACTTTTTTTCCACGCTTCCCCAACCACACCTCATGGCAACACAAACCCACCCACACCCACACCCACCACCGCCCTATGGCCATCGATCCCTCTTCAACCCCAAAGCCACAACCACCGATCCCTTTTCCACAGCAACCCAAACCCATCACCTCAACCAACAACCACCGATCCCTCTTCCGCAACAACCCAAACCCACCCACCTCAGCCCATGACCACCATACCCGCAAACCCACCACCAACTCCACCGCCACTCTCATCGTCTCAGCCGATTGCGCCGCTGCACAAACCAAACCGCACGGCAACCAAACCCACCCGCTACACAAACCCAAATCCAACACAAACCCATGCCAGCAAACCCAAACCCACCATCGACTCCACCGCCACTCTCGTTGCCTTAGCCGATTGCGCCGCTACACAACCCACAGCCCATGTTAACACCTATATCCACAGCCACAGACCCACGTCGGCAACCACAACCTCAATCACACCTCACACCGGCAACCACAACCATAGCCCACCCCTGCAACCACAAATCCATGGCACTGGACCCAACCATCTCCTATCTCTCATCTCCGATTGTCCACGCCTCAAGCTCCTTCTCAAACAAAAAGCAAAAAAAAAAAAAATGAGAGAAGGAAAGAAAAAACAGAGTCTAAGAGATGAGTGAGGAAGAGTTTGAGAGTGATGAGTGAGGAAGAGCAGAGAGCACTGCGTGAGAGAGAGAGAGAGAGAAAAGGAAAGAAAAATGAAAGGAGAGAAAAAGAGTGAATAAAAAAAGGAGAAATAAGTTTATAGGTTTGCACAATAACCTTTATTTTTACAGATTACTGTAGTATTGTGTAAAAAAAAGAAATGCTATTTGAGAGCACCGGTTGAGAGTGTTTTTTGTGATATTTTATAAACAGTATTATCTATTATAGCTAAAATTGGGTTTTACATACCCGGCTGGGAATGCTCTAAGGCTGCAAGACTGTTGCAGTTGATTTTGTCCAATGGTGGATTATTGAGAATGCTACGTAGTTGTTTAGCAATTATAAACAATTTTTTTTTAAATTTTACTTTTATTATGTAACATTATACTTTTGTCCAATTTATTTTTTAAGCATAATAAGCCAATGAAAATAAGTTATAACAGACACGCAACAACAATAACAAAATTTTAGTCTCAAAATTATGGATCAATTATGAATCCTCTACAGATTAATTGATAATTGATATTGTTTACCTATATAACATCTATTATAAAAGGTGATTAAATTTTACATTGGTCATCAACCTATCACACTTATTAAATACTGACACATGTGGAGTTAAATACACAATAGTACGATATACTTACCTTTTTTTTTTTTCTTGAATAGACTGATATAATATACTATTCCATGAGATACCACTTTCTGGGGTGAGTTTTTAATCTCTTCATTCACTTTTACTAACTATTTATTTGGATGAGTTTATTTTATTTAAAAATAATTTGTGTGAAAGTATAATTATACCTAAAAAATAAGGTTCTTAAAAATTGTACCTAACCAAATTAACAAATAAGTTATAAAATAAGCTTCATCCAAACATGTATGAGTTTGGATTAGCTTTATTGATAAACTTATTTGTTGAAAGTTGACAAAAACATAATTGTACTTAAATTTTTTTTTTTTAAAAACTGTATAGGACAATGATAAAATAAGCTAACAAAAAAAAAAAAAAACTAATCCAAATGCATGTTAAGTCAATTATCATTATTTTTTAAATAAATACAAAAAGATAGTTTAAATGAGATTTTCTTCATAATAAAAAGAAAAAGAATAATATTGCACATAACTTTATTAATGAAATTGATTTATTTTTAATTGAAAATTAATCTAAAATGGCCTTTATAGAAATTTGATTGGTTGAGGAAAATTAAGAATCACAAGCCAAAAGTCTTGTTGATCAGTTGTGTTATCTGCTCTCATTTATGAAGATTTGTAATTCACAAATTAAAAAAGGAAAAAAGGTCGTCAGTCATCTCATTAGTCATGACCCACCAGCCACTTTCAAACGAATAATGTAGTCCTATAACATGTGTGTTAAAATTTGCGCACTGTAGGCTCGCCTCAATCATCAGTTTGATGTAAAAATAATAAGTGCTTGTGGAAATTTTCTTTCGTCTTTTCTACAGGAAAAATTACATTCTATATAATTAACTCTGAACACAACAATATTTTTTTTTGTTTGTCTATCAACCAATTCGATTTGATTTCATGACATGCATGGCTAAGAAAATTAAGAAAAATATATATTTGATTTAATTCATATTTATTTCATGGCTTCAGATGGATCATTATAATGGTTTTTTCTTTTTGGTTAAATGAGAAACTTTCATTAATCAAGTACCAGAAAAAGGGATCCGGATTTTAAAGGTCCAGATTTGTTTAAATTAGATCTAAGGACTAGAAGTTGCCACATCATTTAAAAACCATAACTTAACTCTTGCATTAGTTTAACTTGGTTAAGAAAACAAACGCTAACTTTTTTTGGTTACCAACGTTAACTCTAACGTTAAACAAATTGACGCTAACAACTCAGTTCTGGTTTGCTTCCATGGTCGGAGTTGTTGAGGACAAAGGCGCCGTGGTCGGCAGATCTAATGAGGACAGATACGTCGTGGTCGGCAGAGCTGATGAGGACAGAGGCGCCGTGGCGAAGTTGAACGGACCACCGTCCAGGTCTGTCTCTCAACTCCCACCTCCACCCCCAATTTCCAGGGGTAATCTTTGGTATTCTGAAATGGATTGATCAAGATAGCCACATAGTATCAAGCCCCATAGTGGCTATCAATTTCTAGTGGACAATATGTCTTGTTCCCAATTCAAGTAGAGAGTTTGTTGGGCATGTTATGTAAGTTTATATATGTATCAATAAAATCAATGGGCTTTGGATTTTTTCCATAGCCAATCCACAACAATCCTATTATTTGGCAAAGACTGGGAAATTGGCTGCTAATATTGAGTTTCAGCTTCTATTATATAGCATTGCTACCTTTTATTTTCTCTTTCTGACCGATGCTTACTTATTCTGTTTTGCATATTAGATCAAAAGAATTGTGTATTAGGGAATGGATTATATGTGGCGGAGGTTGTAAAAGATGAAGACATGGTGTTTGATAATATGTTGCTAAGAAAAAATGTCAATGATTACAATCAGATACACTTGAATGTATTTATGATCATTATTAAAAAGGCAGATATAAAAGAATTCTAAGCCAAACTCAATACATCAAGATGGCACGTTTTCTGTGGTCTTGATTGTCTTTTGTTGTTTGTTGTGGATGAACATTACCTTCAATAGAGAAAGATTTTATTAAATATGATTTGCACGTCAGAAACAGAGATCTGAGTGCCAAAAACTCTCCTTTCCAGTCTCTATTTTATCATGTGCCTCCACTAGAGTCAGAAAATTTTCAGCTCGAAAATATAGATAGAGACCTTCACCACTACCAGTACCTTCTCTAGAATCAAATAAGAACTCCTTCAGTTCTCCTTTCAGTCCCGACCGTTTGCCTCCTCTTGACAATTTGTTTAAGGGTTTTTATTTTTCCAGTACCAAGTTAACGTTAGTAACTAAAAAAGAAAGAAGAAAAGTTAACGTTTGTTTCTTAACCAAGTTAAACCTACAGCTAGAGTTAAGTTCGTGGTTTTTAAATGATGTGGCAACTTCTAGTCCCTAGATCTAATTTAAACAAATCTGGACCTTTAAATGGAGACTCTCTATTTCAATTTGATTCCGGTCTTGTTTTGTTTTTATGTTGGCCACCCTTTCGTTTTTCCCCTTTAACAGAGTAGTTTGTTTTTATTATTATTTTTTTTTTAAGAAGAGGGTTAGCAAAGAGGGTTAGTAATTGGTAGGTTGGTTTTTTATTTTTTTGTTTGGAGGAAGATGAGTAATCGAGGAAAGGAAAAAGCTCGGTGTAAAAAATGGTGAGGCCAGTCGTCTATGAAAGAGATGAACATGATACGGCACCTAAGAGGTTAAGAGGTTCAGAGTTCAGACCAGCTGTTTTGTTTTGTTTTGTTTTTTTTTTTTTTTTTTTTTGATATATGATAGAAATTCTAATCTAAACTCACACACACGTATATTTGAACCTATGGCGTCTGCTCATGATGGTTGCTCTTACCATCAGGCCAAGACACCAATTGGTTTTTGGTGTAGGCGGGATTTGAACTCAGGTCCCTTACTCGACAACAAGAGACTTTACCAGTTGAGCTAACTGGAACCCACATGTTTTTCTTTAAACTAACGTTAACTTTATGTTCCTAAACCCCAGTTATCTATTAGAGGTTAATAAATTTTAAATGATGTGGCAAGTTCTTAACCTTAGATTTAATTTAGATGAATCTTGACCTTAAAATGGAGACTCTCCATTTCATCTTGAAATGGAGAGGATCAAAATCCCAGAAAAAGTGCCTCCAAGTTTCCCAAATAGGTCTAGGAAGGGAGGTGTTAAAACAACAATATAGAAGAACATAAATGGAGTTAAAGAGTTCGCATTACATGGATCACCATTCAGAGTATCAAAGCGGTTTTTTGCATTACCTTCTACAACTATTCTTTTAAAATTCTCCTTAACTGCCAATTCAAGTGCCCAAAGTAAAGCAGTAACTTCTTGCAACGGCTCACTAAGAATATGTTTTTTCCTTTAATAGTCACTCCCTAATCATCATGTGCAAGCACTGCCAGAGCTGTGTAATCGTCAAAGATTGCTGGATCAACATTAAGTTTTATCTCCTTTTTAGACTTGAAAGAAGAACATATATTTATGATTTTGTTAAGATCTTATATTTCCATAACAGTATGAAAAAGTGAAAGATTTTCACCAACAATATACAACGTTTTCTTCAAACATGAAATTCAAATAATAATTTCGTTATGTTATTTTTTTTTATTCCCAAATGATTGTATAAATTACATAACAAAAGGATTCTTATTCCTTAATCCCTAATATTTTGTTAAAGACGAATTTGGCAAGAAGTTTCTCTACCACATAATAAAGTTTTACATGTAGTCGTAGACTTGGTCTTCATCACATCAACTCAATCATAATGATAATATTTAATCCTGGGGAACAACTTTGATGTGAAGCTTACACTAACAATAGTATATACTATTAATTTCCATAATATAATATTGTGGTCAACTTTAATTATTGATGCGACTCGTACCCGCAGGTTACCAACTTGCCATCCGTGGAAAACGATACCTAGTGCAGTTCCGATGACCACTATGCCGATGTCAACCATTTCTCCAATTTCACAGGAAGGGAAGTCTTACACGAGAGCTCTAGGCAAGACTCTCGCCTATAGCAAGGACCTACATCACAGTGATGAAATAGTGATGACTATAAGCTTCATAATATAATATTGTCATCACTATTTCATCTGCCATTAAAACTTATGAAGCTTGCCATTTCGACAAAAAAAAGAAAAGAAAAAAGAAGCGTGCTACGTGATACTATTTTGATTAGAATATGTGCTTTTTAAATGAAAATTATGAATAAGTGGTTAACACCACAAACACGTTAGAATTTTGTACACCTAGGGCTAGTATACTACCCTTCCCTTTTATATGTAGAGTAGGTTTCATATAAAGATTCACAGATAAGATCCTTTTATGTGAAATGAGGATTTTTTTTGGGGATATAGTACAAATTCATTCACCTCCAATATAGTAATATACAAAGAGAGATGGAGACTTGAAGAGAGGAGGGAAATGGGTTTTACTTAACCATTTTAATTAATTTATTCACTGTTTAAAAAAAATAAAAATCAATCACTGTCTCTCCCAGTCTCTTAGCAACAATTTCTAAACAAATTTGTAGGAATCCTTGATGAAATTTGTTTGCATTAATGATATCATAGGAGTAAACGAAGGAATACACAACTATGGCAACCTTCGATTTTCCCGCTACCTCCCAGCATATTCTATTCCTGTCAGAGTAAAATGTTGGTATTTTAGTAGGAATGTATTTAACATGAGATACTACATATGTAGGTTAAAGAAGGAAAAGAAAAAGGGGGACTATATGACATCTTCATTGATTTATTGGTATCTTCCTTTTTATAATTAGACCTACCAAATATGAGGGATATACTCCGAGTACATGATCAACATAAACGAATTTTTTTTTTTCAATAATTAGAATTCCTAATTGAGAGGGATAGATGAATCAGTATATTACGGATTGAGATCCAGAGCAATACTTAGAATATTGTATAGGTATGACACAATTTAAAATTGTGCAAGTAAAAAAGAGTTAAACAGTTAAAAAAAGTTATAATTGTTACACAATTTAAAAGTTAAACTGCGCAATACCTATACAATACCGTAGGTATTGCATAAGATCTCAATTTGTTTATTACAATTCTAACATTGGGTTCAAGCCTGGAAGACATAATAAATTAATAATCAATTTTCTTGTAAAATTCGAATGATTTAAGTTTTGAAAGAAAAAAATAAATAAATAAATAAAGTCTCTTAGCAAAAAAAAAAAAATCCCTAGAAATTACTATTTGGGTAAATTATATTGACACATTTGAAGTATAGCGAAATTATACTTGTTATACCCAATTTAAAAAAAATGACACTCCATCCTCAAATTATCAAAATAATTGACACCCTGCCCTCCAAAATGATCAAAACAAACTAATTCTCCATCTACCAAATGATCAAATTATTGACACTCCATTCTTAAAATAATTCAAAAAAAAAAAAAAATGAAATGTCAATTACTTTAATAATTTAGGGGCGGATATCCGAATGTAGTCTAATCATTGTGTCATGTAATTCACCTTTAGTACTCCTTTTTTTTTTTTTCATCATCAATTCATCATCTTGCACCACTCAGGATAAAAAATAAAAAAGTGAGGATGAAAATTAGAGATGAGAAATGTATTTTCACTTTCACCCATACCAATCCTCATCTTCATGTGTAGCGTGTACTAGTATAGAAAACAAAACCGATGAATCTCATAAATGAATGTTGTTCTTTCGCGATCTTATGATTTATGATATCTCACTTCTTGGACCCCTTTGTGTCAATTACCACACGTCTTATCAAACCACCTGTCCTCGTTATCGAGCCAGATCAAAACACTATCTGTAGCAAAGATTAAAATACAACACTGTTACAAACCAGTCTTCACTTTGATTGATCCCGACCTTACACTAGTACACACACCACAATTTTTGGCTCTTAAACTCACAAATTAAAGTAGTATGAAATGAAATAGGCCACCATAGGTAA
This sequence comes from Fagus sylvatica, assembly GCA_907173295.1. Taxonomy (NCBI): domain Eukaryota; kingdom Viridiplantae; phylum Streptophyta; class Magnoliopsida; order Fagales; family Fagaceae; genus Fagus; species Fagus sylvatica. The sequence continues at coordinate 26,446,584 of OU015764.1, forward strand.
GGACCAAGAGTGCAACTATTACAACAGGCCCACCATAGTGATGGTGAAAACATGTCACTCTTGTAATTCCATAAAAACACAAACCCATTTGGGAAAATACAAAAATTTAAAAACCCAGCTTTTTGAACCCGTGGCTTGCTGGCTCTCTCAGCCTCTGCAAGTGCTAAGCGCAAAAGTGCAAAAAAGTGGCAACTTTCCCGTTTTTTTCACCTTCTTTTTTTGGACCCCAACTCAAAAAATTAATAAAGCAAAACGGAAAAAGCAGCAAGAAGTAACTTCGCCTACAAAACTCCCTTATGAGAGTCAAGGCAAGGCAGCACTGCACGTCCTTCAAAAAAATTCTCTCTTTTTATATTAAACATCCTCAAAATTCACTCTTTGTCTCGACCCAACTTTTATTTTTTTATTGTTTTGTCCATTTCTTGAATTTGTTATTCTTTCAAAACCGAATCACGTAGTTAAGTGGTGGTTATGGGTGGTGGTGGTGGTGGTGGTAGTGGTAGAGTTGAGGTTGTACATAGTAAAGGGTGTTCAAAGCTATTGGTTGGTCTTTCAACACCAATGTCTTCTTTCAGAGGTCTACAATCGTTTGAGCCAATGTCTCCTGCTTCATCTTCACTTCTTTCTGAGCCCATAGCGGCTCGATCAGGGGCTCCCTTTTCTGCCCTTGTTATCTGTGTCACTGGTCTCTCCAAAGGTATCAACTTTCCTCTATTTTTTATCTCTTTAATTCTTCAGTTTTGATTTTCATTTGTGTTTATCAATTCTAATTCCTTATTTTTAGTGGATGCTGATTCTATTTCTATGTTTCTCTTCTATTTTTGAATTAAATTGGGCATTGGCCATGTTCAGATACATTAAATCATTTTACACAATCTTTTCACATTGAAGTTTTTGCATTTATTTTTTATGAACATGTAAAAATCTTTACTAAAAAAAATTGTGAAGCTTTTGTTTTGTTTGTCCTTTTTTGATAACTGTACATCTAAATTATATGTAATAATTCAATGTTACAAAGTAATGGTTTTGAGAGAGAAAACAAGCAATTGAGGTCATAAAATGTAGTTTTTGTTTATTGGGGGTTCATATAAATGAATTAGTGTTGTTATTGCTTAGGTAGCTAATGTCTGTGGTTGTTGTTTTGGCAGAAGCAAGGCAACAAGTGATGGAAGCGACGGAGAGATTAGGTGGCCAGTACAGTGCTAATTTACATCCTCAGTGTACCCATTTGGTGGTTCAAATATCCTTTAATTAGTTTTTCTATTTGTTTAAATAGTCTTGATATTGTAGTGGCCGACCCCAATAAAACGGGAGGGATTAAGACTTAGTCGCTGAATTTTGCGTGGATGATCTTGTTATTTGTACTCACTAGATGCATATCAAATATTCAAGTCTATTACTGGGATGGCTTTGCACCATTTCGTGATCCTAGCATGTACATGTGAATATGTGATATCATTCCTAATGTAATGCTTGTGCAAACTCCTTAATGCTTATTACAGCTTTGGTGGACGTAAGTTTGAGCATGCTTTGAAGCATGGATCAAAAAACGGTCTCTTCGTTGTCACACTTGGGTGGTTTGTGGATAGTGTCAGGAGGAATGGTAATAATGAGACTAAGAAAACTTTAGAACAGAATTGATATATGTTCTTATTAAGTACTTCATATTTAGTTTGTTTTGCTTGCTGCAGTGAGGCTGAGTGAAACACTATACAGTGTTAAGAACTCTGGAGAAAATGGTATGCGCTTGGATGAGTTCAATCGGCTTGCTGGGTTTTCTGGTACTGAAAATTCTTGTCTTCCTGTTGTTACTCATGGAGCCAAGCAATTTGACATGATTGAAAAACCAAGGTTTTCTGGAAGAGAGTTTAATAGAAGTTCAGGCTCAACCCTTTCTGGTCATTCCATGTATGTTGATCCAGACATTTCAGCCGAACTGCGTAATAAGGTAAACCTGAATATTTAGTGGGAAATAGTGTGTTTTCTTTTGAGCCAGTGAGCCCTAGCTGGCTGGCTCAAATGGCATTTCCTCCTCTCAAAAGTGTGGGTGGAGGTGATGTCGTGTGTTCAAAATCTATTCAGTGTATAACTTATCAATAAATGAAAAGTTTATTTTCTTTTGAAATTTTGATGCACATATGTTGTGTCTCTTGTTGTGGCGCTAGCTGTTAATGAAAGTCTTACATTTCATTTCTATCTATTATTATGTGGGTACACCCTGTGTTGGTTAAGCCAGAATCTCTGCAGTTACCTTGAGCAACTCTCTGAGATGATTGATATCTTTGGTAGGTTGTTGAGGCTGCTGCTAGAGAAGGTGCCAAACTTGTAGAACAATGGTTTGTTGGTTGCAGTGCAAGTCATGTGGTTTGTGAAGGGACTTCTGTCCAAAGATATCTTGGCCACTCTAGCAATATCATCACAGTGAGTCCAGTTGCATTGCATTTTATGTTTATGTGAATGAATATTCTGTATCTCTAATTTTATGGAGAATGGATAATTTTCTGATGCTCAGACTGTTGGCATGTCTCATTGTATCAACTTTTGGCTGTCTTTATATTCATGTATCATAACCTTTGTGCCATTGGTGACATTGTCTGCAATGTCGAAAGCATTGATATACCTGAGAGATCTGAGAGTTCTCTATGTAATTACTTTTATCACAATGAAGTTCATCTGATATATGATGTGTCTCAGCCACTGTGGGTTCTGAAAACAGCAAAGGAGAAATTTGTACAACGGCTTGTTCATATGTCCGCTGACTTGGCTAGGCAGGTTGGAATGATGCTTGAAGATTCTCAAAATGGCATTGCAGGGAAGGTAAATATGGATTCCTTATTTTCATTATTATGAAATGCTATTTCAATTCTTTTGCACTTTCTGGTATGAATAAAACATTATGTGAATACAGAAAGTATGTTTGATGTAATGTCTTTCTCTTTCTGCCCCAAACCTCAGGGTGATAAATGGGTGGGGTGAGGTTGGACTGCGTTTTATGTTCAAATCTTGCTAGCAGGGAAAAAAGGGGGGGTTGGGGGCAATGCTGTTGAGAAAGTTCTAGCTTTGGTTGTTTGTACTGTATAATATCGATATGAACGGGGCGAGGAGTATTCATATTATAGTATGGGCTTAAACATATAATGTATTGAAACAATAAAACTAATTGTAAATGTGGATGTACAAGAGGATTTATCATTTGAGGAATATGCTGGGATGAATGAGAATTTGGAGTGGTTAGATGAAGTCTGTGATGGGTAACCTGATACTTACACATTGAACTAACAGGATTGTCAATTAACTATAGCTCAGATTTCAACCTTCTGAATTCTCAATTCTTGGTCACATTGTATTTCTATTGTATGGTAAAAAGCCTTTGGCATTCTTCTAAACTGTGAAGCTGATATTCTTTGATTATTTTATTCTAATATTCATTTCATTTGTATTCCCTCATATGCTTGTTTTTCTCTTTAAAGTTTCATATTGTTCTTATTGCCATTTCCTAGGAAGCAAATGAGCAAAATGTCCCTGAAGATGATCAGAGTGTTAGAAATAAAGCAAGCCTCAATGAAAGGCAACACATTGTGAAATCTGCTAAAATTGGCGTTAGAAATCGTCGTGGTCGTCGTATGCAGGTAAGAGCTTAATCATATTCAACAGGTTTTTCCACCCCATCCTGGACTTTGTCGCTAAGAGTTAAGACACCATACTTTGCTTTATTAAATTCAGAAAGCTAATTGTTCATATAGTTTAAGATTGAGTATAACACATATAAACTCTAGAGGTTAGAGGAATACAATTTATTTTTGTTTTTGCTCAAAGAAATATAATTTACTTACTCTGCTGCTAGAAATTTTTAAGTGGACAGACCTCAGGCACTAGATTGCGAGATTGAAGCTATCTGGCTGGTGCTATCCTGCCCTGGATTTCTTGCTCTCTGTTCACTGCCATGATGGTGAAAGAGCATAGTAGAAAATTTAATAATGATTGGTAATTTACCTGATTAGATTATCTTAGCTATCTGATGCATTGACTTATGAGTAGTTAGAAGAAACATGAAGGGTGGTGGTGGGCTTTATGATAGCTGAACATGTTTTGACTGTTTGACATTTTGTAATCAGTTACTTTGAGTCTTTGACCTGTAACAAGTCTTTTTTTTTTTTTGGTAAGTGCAAGATCCCAAGTCATAACACCTGAATAATGGAAGGTCTTTGCATGACTGGTTGCCCTTCACTTAAGTGCAGAAATGCAGGACATCTTTGTAGTCGCCTGTAATCTTGAATCTTTCCATTGTGTGTGTCTGTTTAAGCAATTGGTGGTTGGGGGTGTGGGTGTTGATGTTGCTTAAAATTCAAAATTGCATCAATGGATTTTGACATGTGTTAATGTGAAGTCACTTAATTGTGAATTCTGTTGTTATTACAGACCTGTCAAACCCCAATACGTCCAATAACCCCAACCAGCCTTTTGGATTCAATCTGCTGGTCGATATCCGAGCCAACTTCAACTGCTTCTATTTACACAGACTCTTTCAGTGTTGATGGTACTAGTGAACATCCTTCATCTGTATTCCAAGATGCAAAAGGGGATGGGAAGGATTCAGAAGCTTCATTTGCGAACTTAACCCGGCCACTTACAGAAAGGTTGTTGTTCTCCCTCTCTCACTGCTAATATGAGACTTCATCTTTGCTGATAGGCATGAGATTGATAGATGGATTGACCCTCCACTGTGTCACTCCATCTTTGTTTATATATGTTTGTGTATCTTGCTGTAAATTAAGTGTTCAACAAAATTTTATGTTCTTATGATCTGATGAGGTGAAATATGTGAAGTCTGAGCTCTTCATATGGCACCATTTTCTGAATTTTGTGAACCACGTGTGCTTGTTACGCTGTGTTTCTGGATATAACTGTGCTTTCTATCCACAAGGAGTACGTTATCTCACTCCATTTAATTTTTATGTGGCCTGTTTGCAGTGAGAAATCCGAATTGATATTTAAAAACCATTTCCTCACCATATTGTTTCCCGTTGACCGATTTGTTGAGTTGGGGCCTTCTTCAAGAACGTTTTTCAGCGATAATGGCTTTACGTGTTTGCAGGTGTTAAATCATATCTATGCATTTTATCAGGTAAGACTTGAATAGTTTCCTTTACATACCCGTCTATATATATTTTCTCATGTTTAAGCAATGACTAATTTACTTCTTTTGGTCATGAGAATTGGTTCAGTATTCTATCTTTCATAGTTGGTATGGTTATCAAATTTCAATATGGTATTTGGGATGCCATTCCCGCTTGAAAAGGGAATATTTCAATGCTTGAACCTGATGCAGTGATGGAACTAAGAAGGCGGGGGGGGAGGCCCCCCTGGTTTTTTATTTATTTTTAAATATGATAATATTATATTATAAGAGGTAATATTTAAGAGTTTGTTTCAAAATATTCATACATGGCCCCCCCAAATTGAAATCCAGCCCCTTAAAATTGAAATTTGACCTCAAAACCCCAAAAATTAAAGTGGCCACTTAGTCCATATGTGTGGCGAGTGTCCCTATTCCAAAACAAAAACAAATCTTTCCTTAAAAAAAAACAATTGACTTATGTATATAAGTACTATGTGTTTGGTATAACACTTTGGTTGTTTTCTTATTTGGGATCCAAAATTAAGTTTAGGATTTCAATATTGAGCATCATTATCGATTACATATTCCTATGTTGTAATAAATTCTTAATTTAAATAAATAAATCATCAGTTTAGTGAACATATAATGAAGTTATTCTTTGCTTAGCTCTAAATCCTAAAGAGGCACATGTATCTGTTTTTTAGAATTGATGATATTTGTTTGTTAATAAACAATTTTTATCCACAAGAATTCACAAATCATGAAAAACTACGGTTGAAAATGGAACTTCACCATTATGAGCATAATGTAGTTTTAACATCTGAATTTAAAAAATTTGTTAAATATTTTTCAATTGTCCCAATGGCAAGTAAAGACTAGAAAAGCAATGTCCTATCATTTCATTTATGGAGTGATTATACTTGCACTTACTCTCTCAGTTTCTATTACAATTATGGAGTATGGACTGGGCATTTTCAACCATAAATATTATGAAAACTAGGTTTTGCGAAAAAATAAAGATGATATTCTAACATACTTTTTGGTTCATATTGTGGCCCCCCCAAATATAAAGCGTCCCTGACCAGAAGGGACTGTTTTTACTGTTAATTTAAAAAGAATATGAAGAATACAAACCTTTTGTTCTTTGGATTTTTATTTTTTTTATTTTTAAATCACCATTTTGATATGTTCTGTTACTGCATCAAGACAAATTTCAACAGAAAACGTATGTGGCATATATTTACCCCCTTTTGTATAATTGTGATGGCTGTTTTTGAAGATTAAAGGGGGCTGTTAGTTAATCACTTTTTTTAAGTTTGTGTGGTTGGCTACTGCATCAAACCACACAGTAGAGCTGATTCATTTACCAGAGACCTTAATGTTCACATTTGCTCTATTGCAGGAGAACATGTCTGTTCACGAAATAGAGGCTGCAATTCACACTGATTCAAGGCATGCAGACCGGCTTCGATCAGTGTATTCAAGTAGAGAATCAGCGGAATGTGGTTATGTGGTTTTTAAACGGATCGATTTCTTAGGAAGTTGCAAAAGTTTTGAAGTGTTGAAGCGTGTCAGTGGGGACAACAACAGTAATGTGTACGAGCTGTTGATCAGGGCATGATATCATCTTTCCAGTGACCAATCCCTTACCCATATTTCAGTTTTGAGTCAGTAGCAAGTTTAATTGCCTAGCTGAACTATTAGTTCCAGGTCCTCAGCTTGAAGACAAGATGCATTCAACCTTGCATCTTGAAGATCTCAAGAAGAATGGTAAAGTTTTCTACGGTGTTATAGAACCCTTAAGAATATATGATTTGCATTTACTAAGTATAGTTAATAGTAAATGAGTGAAATATTTACAAATAGTCAGTCTTCTTGTTCAAAACCAAATTGATAGTATACACCAATTCAAATGGCAGTGCCTTCATACAGCAGGTTTGAATTTCAGATCCCTTGTACATTGAAGATACATTTGACGGTTGAGGTTTTTTAATCTGTATTAGCTTCCACTGTTTGATTATGTGACTTCATTTGGCAAGCGTAGTGTATAGTAAATGAGTGAAATACTTGCAGATAATCTTCTTGATACAGCAGGTTTGGATTTCAGATGATTGAGGTGTTTTCAAATCTGTGTTAGCTTCAACTGTTCAGGGCATAAGTTAGGTGAGGGCATCAAGATCCTATGGATTTCTTAGGATGTATCACAGGAAGTGTATGGCTTTAATCAGGATGCAACCTAACAAACAACAGTGTGTGCCACTACCACATGTGGGTTTCAGTTGTAAATGCTTCTGCATTTGTGTAATTTAGGCAAAGACTTGCTTCAAAATGTTTTGATAATTTTGCATCATGAAACATCAATCTGACCCATATAAAAGTCAGCACGAATCTTTACAGATTCCATGTTGGCAACTTGGCATCTGGTATGTACTATGGTTCAAGAACATGATTCAACCTGCGAAAGAGCTAGAAAACGTTGATGAATGATTAGTATGAAAATGCTGCGTCGTTTTAGGTGTGCGAAATGCCAACAAAGCAGTGATCGTTTTCAGGATTTTTACGAGTCATTTATTACTACATGCAAAATTGCAATTTGCCACTATTACTAATTGACTAGTTGGTGTTACGTATGGACTAGTTTACTTTACAAGGAGAATTAAGATTCAAATCTTCTTTCACTAATAACAATTATTGAACTATGGTTTAGTGATACCCCTAGTGGTACTGGCATATCTCCCCTCACTCCAGCATTTACCAGGCTCCGTAACATGTCTCAAAGTTAGCTTTGAGATAATTACAACATCCATTTCTGGTTACTTTGTTCTGCTTATTGGTTTAGTTTCTTCTCCTCCTAATAGTACTACTTTTGGCTGTCAGATTAATGATATTACTGGGATTAGGATGACTACAAAATTATTGTTGCTCTGACTCAGAATATGAAGATGATGCTTTATGGAAACAAGAGTTAGATGAGATTCTGGAGCATAGTTGTTTAAGCACCACCAACATTATTTTTATTTTTTGTCTTCTTGAAACTACATTTTCAAAAACTCACAGGAACCATCTGACCACATAATGCTATGTCTTTCGGATTTCCTTGTCTTATGTACGAGCAAATACGGTGTTAATAATGGAGTAAAAGAGAAGAATTCCAATGTTACACATATGTATTTATACAAATAATCAACAGTAATGTGTACATGACTTTAGCACATTGACTTCATAACTGAGATTAGATTTCACATTTAATACATTGCCTAACTAGCCTGTAGCCTAATTGCTCTACGTTAAGAAAGATCAACAGGGTGGTGCACTATAAAAACATAACCCCATCCCATTTTTGAAGTTTAAGGACCACTATTTGACATTAATATACACAAATTAGGAGCCACCAATGACAAGTTTTCCTAGTCTTTCAAGCTCATAAAGCATGACAAGCGCTGCAGAGTCGAGTGAACTCTTCTTATCAGCTCTAGCATCTCCTGTGCATTCCAAACTGCCATATTTGGGAATGTGCAAGGTTATCCTTGATACGAAACTGTTAAACCCGCTTCTTCTTTCAGAGCCTTCATCAAATTCAATTGGAGTTCTGAGGGAGAAGATAACAGTTAGGCCAGAAACTGAAAAAAATTAACAAATTTTCTTGCAGCCAGGACTGGATTATGTGTAAATGTAAAACCACATTTATATGATCATTAAATTATAAACAGCAAATGAGGCTAACCTTGATCTACTTTCTGTTGATTTGAATGTAGGCATTGGCCACTGCACTTTCTTACATAATTCGAAAAGAGTAGTTCGGGGTCCTCCTTTCTTCATGTTGATTGCAGCAATAACTACAAACAAGAACCCATAGAAAAGGACAAGTTCAAGTATGAAAGATTACAAGTAGCAACTCCACAATTTTCTTATTAAAAAAAAAGTCATAAGTGCACAACAAGAAGAATAAATATAAGATGCCAAAGTGATTGAAGAAAATATTGTAAACCATGAAATATCAAGAGATAAAATTTTCGTATTGAAATCACATCTTACATTAAGTTTGATCTTTAAATTTGTGATTCTCTTCGGGTGGGAGTGGGATGAGATATTCTCTAAAGAGTTTGCAGCTGTTTACTTTCAACTGACTGACCTTGAGGTCCCTATTTATGAGTTTATCCAGCATGTGTGTTAATCCTACTTGGGGTATTAGACTCACTTTTGTGTGAGGATCCCTTTGTCATCAGATAAATATATAAAGATAACTCTAAGTTTTCAATTGTTAGCACATTTCATTCTTTCACCAGATTATAAATCCACCGAAATTTGATTTTAGATAAAATGTAAAAGAGAAAGTAATAGTTCATATCTTATAGCCTAATTCATCCAACATGGGTGTGGTTATTGTAAGACAAAATTGAGTGGTAAATGGCCAATGCGTTTGAATTTGCACCCATTTTCATTTGATGGATTTTTTTACTAATTAAATAAAATAAAAATATTAGTGAAACAAAAACGCGTGCAAGTTCCAGATAAGCAAAAGCAGACGTGAACATATTCTAAACACAATCATACAAGAAGACAACAAGTAGTCGTCAGTTTAAATAAGAGAGGGGGAGGGCATAGCATAGGGCTTAAGAATAAGAAGAAAAAATCAAAATGCAAAAGCTAAATGCCACACATGGACTATCTTAAATATAGAGAATACATAATGCTCTAGCATGTTTGGATCAATCACTCTCAGTACAAAACAAGAAAAAGAACAAATTAATGGTGCAAACCTGGGGTGCCACTGTCGGGACTGCAGGCTTTGTTAGAACAGTCATTGGTTGGGGAAGAAACTCTAGTTGACTCTGGAGGCAATTGAACTTCAGTTGATTTTCGCTTTTTATTGATCATTGGCTCATCAGTGATTTGATCACGGACATCAATTTCTTTGTGTAAAGCAGATGAATCACCAACATGGTCAGCATCTAGTTTTCTCTTTTTGGATGCACTTCGGGAGTATGCAATTCCTCTTTTCTGTAGTATTACATTAGCAATGTTGGGTAATGAAAAAGTCAACAGATTCTGAGATATGCAGCACATCAGCAAAATCTACTTGTGACCAAACCACTTAACACTTGGTCTAAACAATTAATACCGAAGCATTAGGCTAATTTTATAAGAAGCTAGACTTGTGTACATGTTTGTCAACCCAAACTGGTAAAATCATTCATAAAATAAATTCTATCACCAAATTAAATATTTTAAGACATTTAAGTTCCATTCCATAACCATTTCTAAATAGTTCAATTTTCATTTTGATTGTCTACCTATTTCTAAAGCAATCCTTGCTAAAGTAACCACCACAAGAAGTTATAAAATGAAGCCAGGTGGGGGATGAAGATAAAAAGAAAGGACACCTAAGACAACATCTAAATCATCATCACAACTAATTTGAAAAAAAGAATAACTTTAAGGTAAACATTCTTTGCATAGGTTTCAGAAGTTCTTCTGGTTATTTTATTTCTTAAATAAGACATCATAAAGGCAAAAATAATCATAAAAATAAAGTAAAATAAAAAAGTTACAGTGCCATGTCCATCTATATAGATTTGAAATTGTTCCTGCACAAAAAACATCGGGTGATCTATGACAACAGTGATATTGTATCTGCAAAAAATTATGAAAAGATAGGTAGCTAACAAAATAACCCTAGCACCTTATATTAAATCAAATCTAAACGTTTTTAAGAAAAATTTGAACTGCCCAATAATCCTTGATTAAGATGGTCTATAAGTGTCTATAAAGCTTATGAAACAACAGCATGCAGACATTTAGAGAAGCGCCAACAAACCTCAAGTTCCTCTAATATACGACAAGCTGCTTCTCCTCTTGCAGCTTTTTTGCTCCGATCATATCCCTCTCCAATCAAAAGGACATCTTTCAGCTGTAAATTAAGCTCGGCATGCACCATATCCTCCTTCTTTATACATTTTTCTTTTACAAAATACCCAAGAGAATCACATAATTCAGTCAGTTTTCGATGTGGAGGCAGTTCAAGGTTATCAGGGGTCACAATTGGAGATAATAGGGGCTTATATATTTTCCAAACTTCATTAAGATTAAGCTTGGTGTCAAGTAGTATAGCCCCTGCAATACTTTCAACCATATCTCCAAGAGCCTGTAACAAAAAAATAAATAAAGATGGTCATACAAAAAACTATTCAGAAGCAGAAAAATAATGACAATTAAGCCACAAAGCAGCAAGTCAATGTTAAACTTAACAACTAAATGACTTACACAACTGCTAATCTTTAAGAAACATTGATAGAGCATAATCAATACAGATGGCAACTGTCCAAATTCACATCAAGAAGAAAGAAATGGGAACGAGCATAACAACTAACCTTAGGACCTTTTATGCCTTGGAGAGATCTATCAGAATGAGAGTCAGAAATAGACTTCACGTATTCTGTTAGCTGACTTAGAAGTAACCCCGAGCAGTGTTGAAGATGTGGGTAAATGTTTCGTCTTACAGCAACTTGAGCAAAATTTTCATTATTAACTGAAGCTGAACGCAAGTCAGTCAACTCGCCTGGATCAATATCTATGTGGTTCTGATAAAGATGCCATGTAATAAGCAGGTCCAACACCGAGTCACCAAGAAATTCAAGCCTCTGTCAAAAATTCACTAAGTTAAAAAGAGAGAGCATTATTGTGTGTTCAATATCTTGTCATTTTCAAAATTTACGAAGACTTCTTCAACAGCCATTTAAAAATAATATTTTAAGAAAAGGAAGGGGAGAGGTGGGAATAGAAAGAGAATAAATTCAATCAAGTGATTCAAGACTGCTGAGAATTTCCATTGCTACCTGGTAACAGTAGCCAAGTCCCAGTTCTTGCTCGTACGAATGAGTTATGGCTTCCAGTAAAAGACCCTTAACAGAAAATTCATACCCAAGCTTTGACTCTAGGGTTGCAATCTCATTAGCTTTTGGGACATAGGACCGTAGAGAGGCAGTCGTAATTGCTTCAACAACTAATGCGGGATCAAGTTCAGCATCAATTCCAAGCCACTTCATCAGATGAAGTGCAGCAATTAGTCCTCCACCAACATAGTATGCTCCTATGAGGGCTTCAAGACAATCAGCTATAGTTTTTGAACCCATCCATCTATGACCCCTGTCACATTTATTTCCAACCATAACTGCGTTTTTAGTTTGGAATTTGCCATCCAAAGGCACTTCTGGAGTATCCACCTCGCATTTACAAGGAACAGGCCGTAGAGAACGCTGTCCTGGAGCAACCCAACGACGAGGATCAAATGCACTGTCACGTATATATCCCTGTCAAAGAAAAAATGCAAAGCATCATAACCCGTAAACTCATTATGGTAGTTTTTTTTTTTTTTTACAATACTCATTATGGTAGTTAAGCCTGTTAAAAGTTAGCAATACCCTTGTACCAAAATCGAGCGCAGGCAGGAATTGCAAAGCAGCATATAACAAAATAAACACAAACACGGATAACAGAAGTTCATATATCTTAGCACGTTCACAATATACCAGTGATATTTGGACCAAATAGCATCTCCTCCCCCCATAAATGAGGGATTGGTGAGTAAGATCACAGGTTCATATATCTTGGCCTGACTTGTATTTATCTGTCAAAGAAAGAAATTTATACACCTACATGCTGCTGATCATATTTATATTGACGTACTGGATACTGTAAATATTTTATCCAGGATGCCATTTCAATGTACCCATATTTTATTGTAGCTGAATCCTCTATCTAAATCCAAGGTTCATAGGCATAGCATATAAAACCTATCTCTTTTTTCTTTCTTTTTTGCTAAATATAAAACCTATCTCTGTAAAGCTGTATAATCCTAAAAAATAATGAAGACAGCTGGGTCTATTTGTATATTTTTATTCTGCTAATAACATAAATTTTATTTTCCACCAGTGTAAACTAACTTAAGAAAATGACAGATTGATACTTTTCCATAATCATGTTGACAATAATAATAATTTGAAACAAATGAAACAATTATGACGGAAACAATACATCTGAAATAAATGAAACCATCCATATAACCAAATGAACATCTATAATCCACAATGGACACGGCCATCAGTGGCAGAGTATCACATGAACCATAGTCAGAAAAAGAAGCCAGAAGTATGTGCAGATGAACCGACATCTAAGCATGGGTTGCTTCAGATAAACTTCAGTTCAACGTTAAGTGTTATAACCCACATCTTCCTGAAATGGTTTTAATTAATTAATTAGTGTAATACCGTATGGTCCTTTTAGGTATTGACTTGGGTCAAGCCTAACATAAAAACAGCTTAAAGACCAAACCCAAGCCTAATTGACACATTTTTTGTTAAGCGAAAATAAACAGAAAACTTTGGTATTAGTCTAAGAGCCATTCAGGCAGTCTTTTGACCACGCACAGGGCCAAAAGACCGGGACTATTTGGGGATCTTTTTTATGTTAAACAGTTTAACTTCTTTCTTATTCGTTGACAATCGATGTTAATGAGAAGATAGGCACTCAAAGATGATATAGTAAGCCCAGAAACTTGCAATTGAAAGGGGGCATTTATAGAGGTGACAGCTAAGAGAGCATTATGTTTGTAATGCATTAAGAGAGCATGTGATTTGTATGTTCAAATACCTGTAATTTGCAATCCGTTCCCAATTTATGTAGGGTTGCATTACAAACAGCCCATGAACGTCGAGCAGATAATTGTCCTTCATGTTTCTCAGGATATTTAAGAAAGAGGTGACAGCTCACTGAATACTTTAGAACCGAATCACCAAGCAATTCCAAACGTTCCATTGAAAAATTCTCGCAACATCTTAGCGTTGTAAGAGCTTCTAGAATCTATTCACAAAAGATCTTGATTAGATTAATGACAACTGTATGATTCAATAGAATATAGACAAATCAAGAGAATAATCAAATAATAGGACAGACCAAAGCGCTTGAAATATGAAAGTTGCTTGAACAACAAATCTCTTCTCTAAGCTGGCTGGCTAACATAAGGGATTCCAGCCGGTGCATCACAGATGGTAGTAAGTAAAATGATCTTAAAACTTCTCTGGAAACATCAAGCTTGACTAAAAGCTCAGGGGGCATATGAACATGCATTTGTTCCTTTTTGATAAGCACACCTTCTTTCAATGTCTTGCCAGTAGTACCTGTTCAATCAGAAGATAATATTAGAAACTATATATACAGAAAGTGCCACAGCATTGCTAACTCAGATTCAACTATTTTATTAAAGTAACTTGAAACAGACATCTGTGTAATGATTGTACGATACCAACTTGTCTAACACACCCAACTGGGGGAAAAACCCTCTTCTAAGATGATAAACTGTGTGCAATTCAGTATGCTGACACATGCTCTTGGAACTTTCCCATTTTCCCCCTCCTTATAGGGCATGCTTCTAAGCTTGTTTACTATTACACTTTAGCAATAAGGAACTAATGGTTGACTGCTACCTGCTTTCTAAAACATGCGAGTCAATTAACAAGATCCTAAAATTAGCCTTGAGAGAAGTGTTTAGCATAGCCAAACCACACTTGGTTCCATTCCTTTTTTCCAATTGAACAAGGTGTACCACAGAGATTTCCATCCACTCCGAATGTAACCATCTTCCAACTAAAAACTATTCCTGACCTCACCTCCTAATTTTCCCATCTGGTCTACCCTATGAGAACTGGGAATCGTAGTAGTTACAGACAAAACTGAAAGCCATGATTTAGTCGAGGGGTGTTGATAATGGCAGATTAGGGTGTCATATACATTGTTCAGCTGAATTGTTTCAATTAGATTATCAAAGTTGGAGAAATGAAATAAAATCATATTTCTTTACAAAGCAGAAATATTACCAAAGCATAACTAGCTCAGAAATTTGCCAAAAGGAATGAAAAAGAGAACTGAATACCAATATACAGAACGTTGTATCAAAGCTCATGCATGCAAATTAACAAACCTTCTTCATTGAAGTTTACAAGAAGGTTGTGCGGGTTATGACTTTGCTTTAACCGCAACAAGGGCTGTCCTGGATATATCAGCGTTATCCCATACCTGATCAGGACAAGTGTTATCCATGGAACTATATAGAGCAATCCAGAGGGGAAAATGTGTAATAAGAAAAAAACATCATTTAGGATAAGGAACCACCTACTTTTTGTTGAAGTACTCTGCAAATGTCATATATCCCGATGAGGCAGTGTCAGTGTTTCCATCAAAAGGACTCTCAGCAGAGCTATTATTCACAACCTCAACAACAGAGTAGATTTTCCCAGTGTGAATTGCCAAAACTACCATACCTTTGAGATTATTTATGTCCGTCAAACTATTGGAAAAGAGGATAACATTGGCGTTGTATGAACTGGTTGTACAAGGTGATGACTTTCCTGTCTCACCATTACAATGCTCAGCACCCAACAAAGAGCTTTTTTTCATAATTTCTACTGCAGAAATACAAGAATTGATGCCTATCCAGTTTATTCGGCAAGGTTCGGGACTTGAAGTGTTCATTTTTTCGAGAGGTAGAAGCAAATACATGTTTGATGGGCTCCATAGTGATTTGGTTTCTTTCTGAAGTAAAAATTCTCTGCATGTTCCAGCTGATTTGGATCCAACAAAGAGTTTTCCAAACAAACCATTAAAGAAAAATTCTTGAAAGCACTTTGCTTTTGTCATCTGCTAAGGAAAAACAGAAAACATGAAATTAGAAGAATTATTCCAAAAACAGAATAAGAAGAATGATGATTGAATTAACAAGCTGATGTCTGCACCTGTTCTGCTTCCAAATGCACTTGCCCACAAAAAGATACCGAAGACTTTACCATCTTTGAGACCAAGTAAAGCTCCATTTCAATATTTCCCACATCATCATCAAGCTTTTTCTCAAGCAAAAGAACAAATCCAGAATAATGCTCTTGAGGAATATTACAGACAAAGTCAAATTTATAGGCCTGAAAAATGGCTCCATCAACTTTTTCTTCCCAAGTTCCAGATAGTGCACGGATGCATGTTGTCCCATGTAACTCCTTCCTCTTTGTTGTTCCTTCGAACACCAATAAGTATAAGGAAAAGAAAAAGGAGAAAAATAATTGCCTTAGCACATGCCAGATATGATACAAAAACAAAGTTCACAACATAAAACTTCAGACACCCAATGTATATTTTTCAGCAGTTGAATTCAAAAGTAACCCAAACATAAACCACTAAGTCATTCAAATCATCAAACCAATGTACATAAAGCTACAGGATAAAAAGTATTCTCTCATGAAAAGTATCAACAATGCTAAATCATTTGATTTTGTGCATATAAGGGCAAATAAAACAAAGAATTTATCAACAATTGATCTTATTTAACATAACTTCACAAGTTGACAATTGACTTGTAAACGAGTATTTTACCAAGACTTGTTTTACTGTTCCAATATATTCTAAATTGGGTCAGATTCAAATAGAAATGCATATCTTTCAATAATATTTACTAACCCAATGAACCCTTAAATAGGGACAACAGAATCAACCAAAAATCAATTGGTCATTAGTTTATACATATACATACCTGCACCTGAAGCTGATTCTTTGCTTTTTACAATGAGATCTTTCTCCGAAAGCTCTTTGATGGATGGGAGAAGATGATCATCCAAAGCACCCAATTGATGCAACTTTTTACATGCTTCCAAGCATACAAGCTGTTTTGCTAAATGAGAATTCCTACTTACAGGACCAACTATGGTTTGAAAAGCCGCACTGGGAGGTAATGTCATTGTACATTCACAAGACCCTTCAATAAATGAAAACTGAAAATTTGGCCTTGGGACAAAGTACCTAAGTAATACAGTAACAATTTAAGACCGAATAAGAAATAACTTGATTTAATAAATCAATGCTTCAGGAAAAAAGAAAGAAACATAAAATAAAAAGGAAAATTAGAGTAAGTATAGTTAAACAATATACAAGGAAAATATATCCATACTTGTCACCAGGAAGTTTTTCACAATAGCGATGAATGAGACTGACACTAGAATCTGCAGTAACTGAGGCCCCAGTTTTGTCCACATGATATACATTTGCTTCCTCAAAAATACATGCTTTCAGAATGCATGCATCAGGGTCTCTATTCACAGCTGTATCTGTCATTGAACGCTCACTCCTGATTATGTCAAACAGTTGATCCCTTTGTTTCGTGTTTCCCCTTTAGAAATATATATAGTTAGAGCCACAATATATTTGAGAAAAAATACAATAACAAGATAAAAAAAAAAAATCTTCTGAATTTCAAGAAACTATGTAAAGGCTAGCAGCAAAGAGGAGACCTCACCTCTCCAACATCACGACAAATTGAGAGTCATTCTGCCGAGCTCGTCCCCGAGATTGGACATAACTAGAGACTGTCTTGGGGAGGTCAAAACGTATCACACAAGAGCAGTTTGGCACATCAATTCCCTCCTCAACTACATCAGTAGCAAATAATAAATTGACCTACATAGAAGGGTTAGCTAATTTAGAATCGGGTTTTCAAATAACAGAACTTCTAATAAGTCAAATCCTATATGTAGAAGATTAGACACCTTGCCAGAGCGAAACGACTCCAATATTTCCCTTTGCATTTTTGGCGCCATTGAGTCCACTGATGTATTACTTCCAGTTACATATGAAACTGTGAAATGCGATAAATAGGTAACTTTCTTCATGAATCTCTCAATTACCTTAGCTGTAACAATTCTTTTAACAAAAATGAGGCACAATACTTGCCTAGCTCCCCTGCAACCACAAAACATGATGGTAAATCAACTTCTCTTTTGATAAGTATGATGGTAAATCAACTTTGTAATAATATAAACAAGAATTGACTGGTGTAGTTATATTACCCAAATGATTGAAAAACTTGAAGAAGTTCATGTAGTTTAGGAGATACGTAGCCCAAATCTACTGCTTTTAAATAATCAGGCTCTGAGTCCAAAAGATTTTCATCACCTAAAAGACACAAAAGAAATATCATATTAAACCAGAAAACATTACATAACAGATTTTCATATGAAAAGTGTTAGCATATGGCCATAAAAGGTGCAATGAGCAAACAAGTAACAATAATGCTATGGACAACAACTTTTACAACAGTTGAGTTGGCAACTTTTTATTAGTTCTCATCTGGACCCACCACTAACATTACTTTATTAACACCAACTTTACACCTCAACAATTGTGAAATATTTTATAAAAATTGTTCTGCCTCAGGACTTATAATATTGAGATAGCGTAACATGTGAAACATTCCATATCTACCAAACTAAATCCATTCAATAATTATTGAAAAGAATATTCTCTTTTTAAAAGGCGATGAAATAACCTACAGTGTATGCAAATACCTAATATGGTGTAACGAGCCAGCATATACCACTAACAAAAATTACACTATCCAAAGATCTAAGAGGTTCAATAATTCATAAAGTTTCCCAATTTTACCCCAATAAATAGAAAATACAATCCTAAATCAGAAAATTGTGGATTTAAACCACATAGTAGTAACAATAAATTGTTATAACTTATGGGTGAGGGAAGATTGGGTGAATGAGTACATTTTTGACAAGGAGTAACAACGTCAGAAATTTTGACAGTAGAGCAAATGATTTGGACATGATATATCACAGCCATTAGTACACAACAACGAAACAAAAGCAATTTGCAGTACAAAGATGCAATAATGGATAAAACTTATGATCAGTCTAAATTTGGATGAAGAAGAAAGAAGAAAGCTGCCAAACGGCATACCATGTGGGAATGATACCCCAATTATACACAAGACTTCCTCAAGAAAAGATTTCCACTGAAAATAACTTTCTCTATAAACTTCACACTCTTCTTTGGCGTTCGGAACATTCTCTAGGCAGACTTTCACGGCCTACAACACAAATAACATAATACAGAAAAATAAAATTAGAAGCAAAAGGTATGACCATGAACATTTACCATCAAAAACTCTAGTGACCTTTCACCTGTACTCATATAGAACGAACGAATAACATTTTTTTTGGTAAGTGAGTACATAACATCATATAGAAAGAATAAAATTAGAACCAAAGGTATGATCATAAGCAATAGTAATCCTTCATTAAGGCTATGAAGTCTGAAACTAGAGCTGCTTGAATTTCATACAGTTGGAGGGAACTGTACAAGGGTGTAAGAAAGATCACATATGCATGCATGTATGTTTCCTTTAAAGCCACAACTACTCTCTTTTACTCAATATGCTAATTTATTTATTTTGACAAGTACTCGTTATCCTAAATTTAGATTCCTATCATACCTCATAAGCACACATGAGTCCAAGATCGTCCAGACAATACAAAACCTTTGCGTGGTCTTTAGACAACCGCTTTCGCAGCATCTTAAATTTATCATCCATGTCTTTGTAATTACTTTGCAACGACCCTTGCAACTCTAACAAGGACGCATCAAACTGTCGATGAAGATAAACTTTAATTAGTATCCTGAAAAGTTTACTGCATAAAAGTAAACAGCTAAGCATGGATGGGATGTGTTTTTATGGGTGAACATGCATACATATAAATATGTGTATCTATAATGCGCAAATACCTTGGACCACAAGGCCTCTATTTTTCCTTTTAAATCCGAACTGGGAAACCATGCTTGGTCATAAAATCTACAAGTTTCTGTTGCAGAGGGCACATACGCTTCAATCTCTGTCCTGTCTCCAACAGTATAAATCTAGCCCAGAAAGTATCAATACTTGAAGTTTAAATTTAATCCATGTTAAGTGCAGAATAATCACTACTAAAAATGTAAAGTACCTGGGAATCCAAGATATTTTCAAGTCCTGATATTTGACCCTCACAATCCATGGTGGATGAGACACCTGATACACAAATTTGTATGCAAACATAAGCATAAAAAATTCTTAAATATAACAACAGATCTCATAACCAGATACTTGATAATGAACATTTAGCAATGGGCCTCCAAACTTTAGTATAAAATTTCTTAAACACAAAGCATAAAGATAAGAGAAAGCAAAATAATTAAGCCACAACAGACTAACCGGCAAAAAATTAAAATACACTAATCATTCAATGGCTGCCAAATGATCTATACAAAGAAACTTTGAACACTATGCAGAGAAACTAACATTAAGCTAATGAGCTTTCCAGTTTTAATCGGCCTTAACCTTGACTCCGCAGAGTGAACATTTTAATGAAACTTAACATATTAAGTACTAATGCCAGTGTACTGTACACATCAAGCACATCTAAGACATGTATAGTATGAAGCACATCAAATAATGGCAACAAAAAACAAAAACAAAAACTGCACCTACCTAATGACATATCAGTACACAATATCTTACCTTTTCTAACTACAGGGGATGCCGTCATTCCAAAAATCTTTGGCTTGTTATTAGATTTGTGATAAAATTCCTTCACCAAACAAAAGAATCATTGAGATGTTTCTTAATCGTAATAAATAAGAATGGAAAAATTAGCTTAAGATGATGTACAACAACGAAATTGGAAAATAGCAGTTTTTTTTTTTTTTTTTTTATCGGTAAAAATAGCAGATATTCACCTTCATTATTTTTTAATATGGATGGTTACCAGTTGCACGATGACATTCATCAATTATCATCAAGCATATGGCTTCTAAACTCAAGAATGCCTTTCTTACGGCATCTAAAAAAATTTGGGGTGTCATTAC
Source organism: Fagus sylvatica (assembly GCA_907173295.1). Lineage (NCBI taxonomy): Eukaryota > Viridiplantae > Streptophyta > Magnoliopsida > Fagales > Fagaceae > Fagus > Fagus sylvatica. The sequence goes on from OU015764.1 coordinate 26,467,426, forward strand.
TAGTACCTATAAGATAAAAGAAAAAGATGCATTAGCATAACATCATCAAAGATAACTTGGGAATAGAAATATAAATCTAGGGTTTTGGGAAATTTTATTTACATGTAAGAATTATTAGGAAAAATTTGACTTCTTTTTTCTTTTCTTTTTTAAATTGACTGGATAAATATGTTGTCAAGCTAATCCAATTTGAAGTTCTCAAAGACATTCAATTTACTGGTTTCTGATGAAAAATAACTAACCAAGCAATATAGGAAACAGTACCTAACTCCCTTATGATGCCAGAGCAAATAAAAGAAACAATTAAAACAGAGGAAGCTCTAACTGATATTTCAACACTAATATGCCATTAAGAAGTAGAGATTAGAACTGCCCAAATAGAAACATAAAGAAATATTTCAGTATACAGATAATCATTAATATACTTGGAGCTATTTAAGAAGCAAACTTACATCATTCTGATTACTTTCCCTTTCCCAGGACTCTAAACTCCATTCATCAACCCCCTTAGCTCCAAAATACTCTCCCACTTCCAAATTTGTATGACCTTTAATAACCTCAAATTGCTGCAGACAGAAAACACATTTGTTTCATTATATGAATGTATCAAAACAAGCCACATTACATGTGGGTTCCCAAGTATACTTTATTAACAGAAATTCTTTCTTTTCTTTCAACAGTTAAAGAGAAAGACTGCATTAAAGGACAGAAAAAAAATTATATGAAAGAGTACCAAAAAGGAAGTAACTTTTCATTTAAGAAGAAAAAAAAAAAAGGCATGCCTGATTAACAAGATGGACAGTGGGAGCCAAGAAAATAATCAACTTTTTATGGCCATTTGACTTGATAACTTGACCAATATTTTTTATGAGCATAACGGCTATCATGGTCTTTCCAGCACCTGTCTCCAACACTGCTATTGTGTTCCTTTTCATTGCAACTTCATACACTTTCAATTGGTACCTATACAACCCCACCAAAAGAAAAACACAAACATAAATTCACATTATTAAAACCTCAAAACACACAATTTGATCATCATTTAAAAAAAAAAAAAGTGTAGAAAGAAACCCTCTGGGTTTGATGCCCTTGGATGATTCTTGAAGAGAAAGATCATCAGAAGCCATAACAGGGCTGAAGTCACTCATGTCAGTGAAGCTCCGTTCGAGAGGATGATCACGGGTCTGATTCTGCTGCTGATTTGAGCAATGCATGTTGAAGGGTGTCACTTCAAAACACAACAATGGATGGGTAAAGGGTCTTTAATTATTTATTTAGTGATATCAACTACTATGACTAATGATCAAAAAGATTCTCTCTTGTCCTATATTGAATAGGAATTCTTTAATGGGTTTTCTTCTACCACCAAACATGAAGCCCTAAGAATTAAAAACACAATTATTTTTATCAAAACACCGTACTGCTTCACACAGTGGTTTAGTAGAAACCGACAAGTCAAGCGAGTCAAATAAAAAAGAAGTTCTGGGAAAAAAAAAAAAATTTATAATGTAAAATTCAAAAAAAAAAGTCAAAAAAATCGGTTTCTTTTGTGAAGGGTTTCACGTAATTTTGATTTGGAAACGGTACTTTAGGTTCGGTCGTACTAATAATAAGTGATATTCGTGAGAGTAAAGTAAGCTGTTTGAGTTTCTGACTGAACCGGATGAGGAGCGTGACATACACGTTCCAATCATGTAGGGACACGAGTACTTTATTTGTATCGTAGACCGACAACTACAAATCGCGCACGTGAGTTACAGTACTCCACTTACTGCTACAGTACCTCATGAGTCTGCACGGGGCCTGAACAAGTTGATTTGGATCGTTTTGAATAGGGAAAACTGAAGAAAAGGGTTTGAACTTTCAAGTTTGAACAAGGTTGCCGAAACATACTAGTCCCCAAAACTTTCTGTCATAATTTAAGCTCTTTAATTGTGTTAAATTAGTTTTTTTTTTTTTTTTTTTGAGAAAGGTGTTAAATTAGTTTATGATGTTTTCAAAACGATTAATTTATTTTTACTCTCACTTGATATCATAATTAATTAATACTAGTCGCTAACCCGTGCAATGCACGGAAAGTTTGACAAAATATTTATTTATGATATGTATTTAATTAATAAGTACTAAAAAATAAAATTTTAATTTAGATAAATTGTAAAAAATAACGTACATACTTTAAACATAATTTATTTAAAGAAGATTAAACATAATTTTAGATAAAACCCAATAATAATAATAATAATAAAACTATGCCAGCAATTCCTATTGCACTTAGCTTTCACCTAGTATTTTAGTTAAAACCCAACAGCTATTATAAATTTTCACCAAGATGAAATGCATTTAAAGGAAAATATAAAACATATAAAAACTATTGCATTGAATTGTGATTGAAGTTGTAGGTACTGTGATTTCTTACAATTAAGTTCAATATTTAATTACTCACGGAAAAAGTTCAGTTAATGCATTGGAAGTTTGGAACATACTTAGAAAATCCTCAAATTCTTTGGAGGAAATGAAGCTACAATATTTCAAGTGCTGAACTGATTTTTACAGTCGGAGAATTAATTATTATTTTTTTTTTCAATTCCTCAAAATGGATAACAAAGTAGATGTTAATGTACAAAGTTTCATTTCTCTTAAGAGGATGGAGTATATACCCAGCAACCAAACATGGGAAAAAAGAGTAGAGCAATAATAATGATCTAATTGAGGATTTCGTTTCTTTTTCTTTTTCCACAAACATAGAAAACTGAAAGAAAGAATAATGGTAGAGAAAATTGTTACCCGTAATAGTACAATAGATAAAGGGAAGTTAGCAAGTTCAATTTTCCAGCTTCAGTTTGAGCTTCTTTGCTAAGTGAGAGTGCACAATTTTTTTATCCTAAGGATGGTGCTAGGACAACCATGGACTCAATGAGACTATGTTGTGTGTGCTCTTAGACTTAGTTGTGTGTTGGGTGGGACTATCAGCGCGTTGGTGTGGGGTGTTGGTGGACAAAGATGTGATTTTCTAGCAATATTCAACTTTGGGGACTCATGCTTGGACAAATGAGGCATTTTAGCAGCTTTGATAGAGGTTCATACACCCAATGGTGAAACCTTCTTCGGACACTCTTCAGAAAGGTTTTGTGATGGGTGCTAATCCTTGGGCAATCATTAAAAAACTTTACAAAGGCCAAACTAAAGGTAGAATTAACTAAAACATAAGTTAGCCAGATTGGTTTATTATGTTCTCCCTTCAGAAACAAAACATCAAACATATGGTTGGCATCTCACCATATGGTCTTAACTCTTAACTTATTAACCAAAAAAAAATCTTTAATTCATAAGGTAATTAGAAAATTTCATCATAAATAAAACTGAAGCTACGGTACTCTCAGATCGCTTAGATGAATCAATATCATGCCTAGCTCCGGTAGAGAACACTAATCCCATGATTTTGAGTTGAAAACACAAGTTTTATGTGTCAAGTTTTCTGCATAAGGTTTCAGAAAGACCGAGAGAGTGGATCAGCACGCCTAGACCCTACTGTACCTTTCATAATGCTCAACTCGCATGAAGATGAGCCAACCCATTAGGGCCATTACCCATATAAGATATAAACATTGAGTACTGAAGGATTGAAGGGTAAGATATAAACATTAGGTACTAGAGGATTGAAGGGAGTAATAGTCGCAAGATTGCTATAGTGAATAGTACGAAGATTTAATATGGCGTCCATGAGCAACTATAGCTTTTGGTAGATGTCCATGAGCAACTTGAGAAAAGACTGAAGAATAGTCGTGAGAGAGAGAGAGAGGGAAGGAGGATAGTCGTGTGAGAGAGAAGTTATTAGAGGAATAAAAAAAAAATAATGATGTGTAAAATTCTAAAGGCTTAAAATCTGATGTGTCAATATATTATGAAGTCAACAAAAAATCAAAAAGTCTTCAGCTTTATATTATAGTATAGATTTTTATAAAAAGAAATAAGGGAATCATATTTAAATACTTTTTTTTTATTTATAGAATATCCAGATTTCTTTAAATATTATTGGTGGTGTTAATTTAATACTGTTACCGGCATTAAAACAATCTTTATACTTTTTATATATGACAATAAAATTATTAAAATTATCTCTTATTCCATGTTTTACTGTATATTAGACAATTTCGTGAAGGATAGTAAGAACGGGATAACACTAAATCATTTTTAAAATTTTAAGAATTAAATTGATATAGTTAATAGTTCATGGATGAAATTAAATTCTAACATATAACTAAGAACCAAAATCATAGTTTTCATTCTCCCTCTTTCTTTCTTTCTTTTTGAAAAGGAATATATAATATATTATTATTATATCCAAATTTTGCTGTATCTTTAACTGATGAAACTGTTTTACAAACTTTAGAATTAGATATAGAAAACACTAGCATTTAATCCTTGTCTTGTTAGAGGTTTGACTGCAACTTGAACTAAACCAAAATGTATAAAAGAAAAGTTATCTAACAAGATTCCTGACAAAGTAGGATGCTTTCGACAAGAAAATCCGACGAATCCCAAAATTCAGATTTCACTTTCTCAAGTTTCCAAGTTAAATTATTCAAGTTACTGTTTATTTTACTTTTCCAAATCCTATTTAAGCTATCCTTCTGGCTTGTAGAAGAGACGGCTCAATTTACAGCCTTTTAGTTTCCTTTAGCAAAACTCCAAGAAAACTTTGTAAACACTTTCCCTTCCTTTTCAGAAAACAAAACCTTCTCTTGTATCTCTCAAGTTAATTTCAAACAAGTCATCTCTGTAAGTTTTCAAAGTTCATCAAATGAATTATACAATTCAGTTTTAATCAATTGTTTTCAGATTTTATTATTGTTACTATAATTTTGTTTGTAGTATATTTATTCCATACTGCCTTTACTCTGTCCATTTCTAGCAATTTCATCTTTATCATACTGTTAATCTGTTCCTGGTTGTCATTATGGTATCAGAGCCAAGTGTCTTCTTAGGTATGTTTATTGCTAGATTTGCCTGTTCCAAGCTTTTTTGTGTTTGAGTAGTGACTGTGTGCGAGTCCGTGAGCTGTCTACAAGAGGGAATGGTAAGGCCGTTGGCAAGCCCGTGTTTAGCCGAGGGTAGGCGTGTTTAGGGTGTTCCAGGTAGTTCCAGTAGAAGTCTCATAGAAGTTGCACAATCCCTACAACTTCAAAGGTTTTTAGGAAGTCTAAATTATGTTTCAGATTACTACAAAAATCTTAGAAAAATATGTCGTCCTCTTTTCCAAAGATTACAAAATCATCCACCACCATGGACTGACACTCACACTTAAATTGTTAGACAAATTAAAAAACATGTTAAAACTCTTCCATGTTTAGGTCTTCCCTCTCCTGATTCTTTCAAGATAGTAGAAACTGATGCCTCTCAACTTGGTTATGGAGGTATTCTTAAGCAAAAGGTCTTAGAGTCAAGTCATGAGCAAATTGTTCGTTTTTATTCAGGCGTATGGAATGATGCACAACAAAATTATAGTACTATTAAAAAAGAAGTTTTATCAATAGTTTTATGTATTTCAAAATTTCAAGATGATCTTTTAAATCAAAAGTTTTTAATTAGAGTTGATTGCAAAAGTGCAAAAGATGTTTTATTCAAAGATGTTGAAAACCTTGCTTCCAAACAAATTTTTCCAAGATGGCAAGCTATTTTAAGTATTTTTTACTTTAATATTGAGTACATTAAAGGTGAATCAAATTCTATCCCTGATTTTTTAACTCGTGAATTTAATAGGGAAAATGACATCTTCATTCCAAAACTACAAACTGACAACTCATCCCGACTGATCCAAAATTCAAAATGTTGTAAACTATGCTTTTAAGTCATCCCCATCATCCTCAAAAACAAAAACTAATACACCACCAAGATCTTCAAGTCCAAAAACTCAAACTTCTCAATTCTCTTCCACAAATCTTCCTCTCTCAAATAGATTTCCCAACAAATTTACAAATTTAGTAGAATTTCCCCATTTCCCTCTAAATTACCTACTTATGCACAAACTGTTACTGCATCAAGTTTAAAATCTCCAGCAAGCTCAAATAACTCTTCATCCAACTCACAAATTCAAGTAAATTCTCCATCACAAGTTAATCCAAACAAATCTTTTCCATCTCCACATTCAGCAGAGTCTCTCAAAATTATCAAATCCCCTGAAATTAATATTTTCCCAGTAGAACATCAAATTGCTCACATCCAAAATCTTCCTGCTTGGTTCCATCATTGGTGGTCCCAATTTGGTCCTGAACCATCCATTTTGCCTTTAAAAAGATTAAATGAAAAAACCAAAGAACAAGTTGAAAGAATCTATTCAGCAGAACAAATTTATTTTCCTTTTTCTCTCACCCATATCTATGAAAACTTCCAAGTACCCTCAGCTTTCTGTAATTTCCCCAAATTATTAGTATTTTATGCAAGATATAGTCTTCCATGGATTATGGGATGGGATTTTGCTTTCTTTTCCTCTTCTCCAAGGTTCATTATTAGACAAATTTATGTCCTTATGGGAGAAATATATTGTTGACACAAGTGAATACCCAAAAATGATATCAGACTGTAATTTACTAGACCCACAAACTAAGTCTCCATTCATTCACAGTCCACATAAATCCAAAAAAGAATTAAAAAAGCAACTTCAAGATGCCCTCTCTCAAATCTCTGATGACTCGGATGATGATCAAGGAATTCAAGGCTCACAAAATCCAAATTATTTTCAAGATTCTCAAGATCCATATGAAGAAATTCCAAACTTCAAGTTATGAATTCTCAATTCCAAGACAAGTCTCAAGACAAATCTTTCAAGACCTTTTCAGACAAGAGCAAGAGATTCTAGATAAGATTCTTTAATTTCATAAGGTGACAAGATGTAAAAGTAGACAAGTTAAATTTACTTTCGGCACGCAAGTTTTAAGTTTTAAGATGCTCGATTCAAGAAATTCAAAATTTCAAGAAATTCCTGACATAATGAAGACTCCTTTTGACAAGTTCGAAGACAAAATTACTTTCGGTGCAAGTCCAGACAAAAGAAGACTCATTTTGATGCAAACCGACAGAACAAATCTTTTTTCGATGCAAGTTGATAAGTTCAAAGAAAGGTTCCAAGATAAGTTGATTTTTATCTTTTATTTCATCAGGGAATTTGTCAACAAATTGAATAGCTCTATTTATGGGTGTTATTTTACCTTGATAAATGTTATGTCCTAAAAATCTAATTTTTTCTTGAAATAACTTTATTTTTGTGGGAGAAACTACTAATCCAAAATATGTATAATTTTAATAAATATTTCTAAATGTTTCCAATGCTAATCTATTGAATTTGAAAATATTAAAACATCATCAATATAAACAATTGAAAAACTTGTATAAGGAGTAAAAATATCATTCATAATATTTTGAAATTCACTTGGTGCATTCTTAAGGCCAAATGGCATTACATTCCATTCATAATGTCCAAAGGGAACAGTAAAAGCAGTTTTATATTTATCTTTTTCATCAATTTGAATTTGCCAAAATCCACTTTTCATATCAAATTTTGAAAAAACTTTTGCATTATGGACTCTTGCTAATAAATCTTTTTTATTGGGTATAGGGTACCTAATCCATTTTAAAGCATTATTTAAAGGCTTATAATTTATGATTAATCTAGGAGCACCTCTTTCAATTTCAGCATTCTTTTGTACATAAAAAGCAGAACAACTCCAAGGGGATTTACTCTTTCTAATTAAGCCTTTGTCTACTAATTCTTGAATTTCTTTATTGCAATATTCTAACAATTCTTGATTCATTTGAATAAGCCTAGCATTTGTAGGTATATTTCTTTCATTAAAATCTAACTCATAAGGTAAACTAACAATATGTTGTTTTCTATGCCAAAAAGCATTAGGTAAATTTGCACAAATTTCATTTTTTATTTTGTTTTCAAAATTTACAATTCTTTGTTTGAGCAAAGGAGATTCTAATTGTTCTTCAATTCTTTTATATTCTAAATCTTGTTTTAAAAACATAAGATGTTTCTCTTTTCTTGCAATCTTGGACTTGTAAATTAAATTAATTTCATTAGAAAATGACATTTGTTTTAACAAATTTATATCTCTTGTCATAGGTGGTAAGATAAAAGGAAAAATAATCTTTAGTCCTAAAATTTGTGTTATAAGTCCTTTTTCTGAAATTTGTTTTATAGGATATAACAAAGCTATAAAAGGATTTCCTAATATTACTTTTGAAGTTATATCTTTGACTAAAATGAAAGTAGTCTTAATACAAACACCTTCTCTACAAACATGAGCATTTGAAAGTTTGAATTCTATATTTAAACTAGTACCACTGGCTTGTGAAAGTTTCTCTGTTGTTTTTTCATTAATATTTTGTAGGGATTAATCCTTCTTGGATACAATTTGAATCAACACCTGTATCTAATAAAGCAATAGTTTCAAAAACATATTCTTTATCTATTACTATTCTTACTTTAGTGTACCATTTTTGAAAAAGCATTTTGTCAATTGTATTTAAAAAAGTTTCTTTGAAAGTTGGTTGGGTTATTAATTGAATAATTTGTTTACAATTTTCTTCTGGTTCAACCTCATTTTCTATACTAGGATGTCGTGAGTTATTATTATTATTTATTTTTAATGTTACCATTTCTTGTGCTAATTTTTCTTCTGTAATTTGAAAACTGGATGTTTTGATTTCTTTGATTTCTTGTTTTAATGAATTTATTTCTGAATAAAGTTTTGGAGTTTTTATCTTAGAAGGCTTACAATTATTTTGATAGTGACCAAGTTTTTTACATTTGTAACATAAGGGTTTGTGCTTGGCTTTTTCTTCAGAAGTTTTTGTTGGTGGATCTATTGTCGGTGAATCTACTATATCTATTACAGGTGTTTTACCTTTCTTATCCTTCTTTGGCTTTTCCTTGTCTTTGTGAGTGTTATCTTTTTTATTTTTCTTTATGGTGTTGATTTGACTATTTTGACTTGTTAGGAGAGGTTGTCTTGTAGCTATATGGGGCTTGTCGGTGTTTTGATGTTTTAGAGTCAATAGTTTATTATGGTTATTGTCAAAATTTTCACATGCATGTTTTTTAGTCAATGGATTTGATAGTGGAATGTTAGGTGGGGTGTAGGTTGTAGTCTTGTTTCCTATGATGGTGTTTCGGCTTGGAGTTTAGGTTGTAGTCTTGTTTCTTATGATGGTGTTTTTATGTCTATGTGTAGCTTCTTTTTGTAGAAGGAAATTTGTGTTTGTGTTTCTACCGGCTAAAATTTTTGGCTTATAATAGTGATCAAACCATTCAAAGAAATTGACTTCAGTTTGTATATCATTCATAAACTCATAATATTTGTCTCTTATGTAATTTCTTAAAAATTCTGAGAAAGTTGCAAAAAATTCTTTTATTCTATTTTCATATTTTGGGGACATAAAATCTTTTCTTAATCTTTCTTTGTTTAATTCAAAAGGCTTTCTAATCATATTAATTTGTGGATCATACATATTAGGAGGAAAGAATCTCATATCAGAATTTGTTGGGGAGTTTGGTCTTTTTTGAGGAAATTGTGAAGACGTGGAGTGAAAAGAGGGGGGAACTTGTGAAGATGTGGAGTAAAAAGGAGTATTTATTACATTACCTTTGATTATTCCATCTAAATTTGGATTTGTGTAATTTGAGTTATTACTTGATTTCCTAATCTTGTCTAAATCTAATTTTTGTGATCTATCTTCTTCTTCAACAAATCTTAAATTATCTAATCGATCTATACTATGTCTTAAATCATCATCTACTCTTGGAATCTCTTGCAATTTAAGCCTACTAAAATTACATCTTGGTGGTGAAACTATTTTTTCTTGTAGGGGTTGCTATATCTAGCAGAGCAAGAACTTGAACTTGTAGATTTTCTAAAGGGCTGGAAATTTATACTATCAGTACCATCTGGATGTTGATTTATGTAGTCTAAATCTTCTTCTAAAGAATTTTGTATGAGGGCTGGTCGGGTAACATTTCTTAGTAACCATTTATTGGGTAATTTTACATCTTTCCATTCAATTTGTGTGGGGACTTTAACATGGGAATCGTTTGTACTAGCTTGTAACAGTAAAGTTTTTCCTTTTGGATTTTCCATTAAAGCTTGAGGTTCTAAAGTAGTTTTCATTAACTTGTAATAAATTCTATAAACAATCACTAATGGTTGAGCACCTTCTAACATATTATAACCTGAAGTTTCTATAAGTTTGTAAAACAGTTTCATCAGTTAAAGATACAGCAAAATTTGGATAACAATCAAAATAAATTGGTCCTTTGTAAAGGGATGATTCTATCATTCCTAATAAACCATCTTGATAAATCTTAAATCTACCATCTCTTAATCCTAGGAAGACACTAGCATTTAATCCTTGTCTTGTTAGAGGTTTGACTGCAACTTGAACTAAACCAAAATGTATAAAAGAAAAGTTATCTATATTCTTGTCTATCTCTTTTCTACTTAGTAATTGAATTGTTTCAAAACTTTGTTTTAAAGAGTAAGTTCTTTCTACAGTTTTTATTGTGTAATTTGAGAGAAATGAAAGATTTGAAAAAGTTGTTTTCTTGTAAATTTTGTTTTATGGAACTACAGGTAATTTCCAATATTGCCAATTTTTCTCTGCACTAACTACGCTAACTTCTTCTTTATTAACTGTATTATCACTCTTGGAGGACATCTGAGATCTAGAGCTAGAAATTCTAAGATTATTCATTTTTAAACTTACCAATTCTAAGGATTTCTGAGCTATTGTAGGGATTGTGCAACTTCTATGAGACTTCTACTGGAACTGCCTGGAACACCCTAAACACGCCTACCCTCGGCTAAACACGGGCTTGCCAACGGCCTTACCATTCCCTCTTGTAAACAACTCACGGACTCGCACACAATCACTACTCAAACACAAAAAAGCTTGGAACAGGCAAATCTAGCAATGAACATAGCTAAGAAGACACTTGGCTCTGATACCATAATGACAACCAGGAACAAATTAACAGTATGATAAAAATGAAATTGCTAGAAATGGACAGAGTAAAAGCAGTATGGAATAAGTATGCTACAAACAAAATTATAGTAACAATAATAAAATCTGAAAACAATTGATTAAAACTGAATTGCATAATTCATTTGATGAACTTTGAAAACTTACAGAGATGACTTGTTTGAAATTAACTTGAGAGATACAAGAGAAGGTTTTGTTTTCTGAAAAGGAAGGGAAAGTGTTTACAAAGTTTTCTTGGAGTTTTGCTAAAGAAAACTAAAAGGCTGTAAATTGAGCCGTGTCTTCTACAAGCCAGAAGGATAGCTTAAATAGGACTTGGAAAAGTAAAATAAATAGTAACTTGAATAATTTAACTTGGAAACTTGAGAAAGTGAAATCTGAAATTTGGGATTTGTCGGATTTTCTTGTCGAAAGCATCCTACTTTGTCAGGAATCTTGTTACTTTAAACTTATCAATCAACTTGTCTTGAAACCTTTCTTTGAACTTATTTCACTTTCTCAAGTTTCCAAGTTAAATTATTCAAGTTACTGTTTATTTTACTTTTCCAAGTCCTATTTAAGCTATCCTTCTGGCTTGTAGAAGACATGGCTCAATTTACAGCCTTTTAGTTTCCTTTAGCAAAACTCCAAGAAAACTTTGTAAACTCTCTCTCCATTCCTTTCAGAAAACAAAACCTTCTCTTGTATCTCTCAAGTCAATTTCAAACAAGTCATCTCTGTAAGTTGTCAAAGTTCATCAAATGAATTATGCAATTCAGTTTTAATCAATTGTTTTTAGATTTTATTATTGTTACTATAATTTTGTTTGTAGCATACTTAAGAGCCAAGTGTCTTCTTAGGTATGTTCATTGCTAGATTTGCCTGTTCCAAGCTTTTTTGTGTTAGAGTAGTGATTGTTAGCAAGTCCAAATTCGAGAGCCGTCTGCGTTGGTAAGCGTAAGGCCGTTGGTAAGCCCATGTTAGCCAAATTAAGGTAGGCGTTTTAGGGTGTTCCAGGTAGTGTTCCAGTAGAGTCTCAAGGACGAAAGAAGTCTCACAATCCCTACAATAGCTCAGAAATCCTTAGAATTGGTAAGTTTAAAAATGAATAATCTTAGAAGTTCTAGCTCTAGATCTCAGATGTCATCCAAAAGTGATAATATAGTTAATAAAGAAGAAGTTAGCGTAGTTAGTGCAAAGAAAAATTGGCAAGATTGGAAATTACCTTTAGTCCCACAAAACAGAATTTACAAGAAGACAACTTTCTCAAATCTTTCATTTCTCTCAAATTACACAATAAAAACTGTAGAAAGAATTTACTCTTTGAAACAAAGCTTTGAAACAATTCAATTACTCAATAGAAAAGAGATAGACAAAAACATAGACAACTTTTCTTATATACATTTTGGTTTAGATCAAGTTGCAGTCAAACCTCTAACAAGACAAGGATTAAATGCTAGTGTTTTCTTAGGATTAAGAGATGGTAGATTTAAGATTTATCAAGATGGTTTATTAGGAATGATAGAATCATCCCTTTACAAAGAACCAATTTATTTTGATTGTTATCCAAATTTTGCTGTATCTTTAACTGATGAAACTGTTTTACAAACTTTAGAATTAGATATAGAAACTTCAGGTTATAATATGTTAAAAGGTGCTCAACCATTAGTGATTGTTTATAGAATTTATTACAAGTTAATGAAAACTACTTTAGAACCTCAAGCTTTAATCGAAAATCCAAAAGGAAAAACTTTATTGTTACAAGCTAGTACAAAGGATTCCCATGTTAATGTCCCCACACAAATTGAATGGAAAGATGTAAAATTACCCAATAAATGACTACTAAGAAATGTTACCCAACCAGCTCCCATACAAAATACTTTAGAAGATGACTTAGATTACATGGATCAACATCCAGATGGTACTATCAATATAAATTTCCAGCCCTTTAGAAAATCTACAAGTTCAAGTTCTTGCTCTGCTAGATATAGCAACCCCTACAAAGAAAAAATAGTTTCACCACCAAGATGTAATTTTAGTAGGCTTAAATTGCAAGAGATTCCAAGAGTAGATGATGATTTAAGACATAGTATAGATCGATTATATAATTTAAGATTTCTTGAAGAAACAGATAAATCACAAAAAATAGATTTAGACAAGATTAGGAAATCAAGTAATAACTCAAATTACACAAATCCAAATTTAGATGGAATAATCAAAGGTAATGTAATAAATACTCCTTTTTACTCCACATCTTCACAAGTTCCCCCCTCTTTTCACTCCACGTCTTCACAATTTCCTCAAAAAAGACCAAACTCCCCAACAAATTCTGATATGGGATTCTTTCCTCCTAATATGTATGATCCACAAATTAATATGATTAGAAAGCCTTTTGAATTAAACAAAGAAAGATTAAGAAAAGATTTTATGTCCCCAAAATATGAAAATAGAAGAAAAGAATTTTTTGCAACTTTCTCAGAATTTTTAAGAAATTACATAAGAGACAAATATTATGAGTTTATGAATGATATACAAACTGAAGTCAATTTCTTTGAATGGTTTGATCACTATTATAAGCAAAAAAATTTAGCCGGTAGAAACACAAACACAAATTCCCTTATACAAAAAGAAGCTACACATAGACATAAAAACACCATCATAGGAAATAAGACAACAACCCACACTCCAAGCCAAAACACCATCATAGGAAACAAGACTACAACCTACACCCCACCTAACATTCCACCATCAAATCCATTGAATAAAAAACATGCATGTGATACTAGCCATAATAGCCTATTGCCTTTAACTTCCGACAACACTCATTTTGCTACAAACCAACAAGACAATGTAGATCTAACTAAAAAACAAATTCACCTAACAAGACAAAATGCCCAAATAAACACCATAAAGAAAAATAAAAAAGAAACCACTCACAAAGACAAGAAAAAGCCAAAGAAAGATAAGACATCTATAGTAGATATAGTAGATTCACCGACAATAGATCCACTAACAAAAGCTTCTGAAGAAAAAGCCAAGCACAAACCCTTATGTTATAAATGTAAAAAATTTGGTCACTATCAAAATAATTGTAAGCCTTCTAAGATAAAAACTCCAGAACTTCATTCAAAAATAAATTCATTAAAGGCCAAATTGCATAATCACCCCATGGGGTTTGGCTCAGTTGCAAACAGACCCCCTGGGATTTTGATTTTGCAATATAACCACCTAGGGTTTTTAAATTGGTGAAATTGACCCTTCTAAGTATATTTTGTTAGCAAAATTGACAAAAAAATATACTTAGAGGGGTCAATTTCACAGATTTAAAAACCTCAGGTGGTTATATTGCAAAATCAAAACCCCAAGGGGGTCTGTTTGCAACTGAACCAAACCCCAGGGGGTGATTATGCATTTTAACCTTCATTAAAATAAGAAATAAAAGAAATCAAAACATCTAACTTTCAAATTACGGAAGAACAGTTAGCACAAGAAATGGTAACATTAAAAATAAATAATAATAACTCAAGACATCCTAGTATAGAAAATGAGGTTGAACCAGAAGAAAATTGTAAACAAATTGTTCAATTAATAACCCAACCAACTTTCAAAGAAACTTTTCTAAATACAATTGACAAAATGCTTTTTCAAAAATGGTACACTGAAGTAAGAATAGTAATAGATAAAGAATAGGGTTAAATATACTGTTAATCCCTAACGTTTACCTAAGTTACATGTTTGGTCCCTAACATTTGAAACGGGCATTAATGGTCCCTAACGTTTCAAAACAAAGCATCATTGGTCCTTCTGTTAGTCACAGTTAACTTGGTGTATACGTGGCTAACGGAATGATAACGTGGATGTTTTTTAAATGACGGTGAATTTTTTTTTCATTGACAACTAGGATATGACATAACATATCCATTTAAAAACAACTCAACCCAAAAAATTAACCCAACCCGAATTAAAAAAAAAAAAACCACCCGAATTAAAATTGACCCCACCCAAATCAAATCAACCCTAAATTAAATTCTAATATATTCATCGTTCAGTTCTTTGCTTCTCCACCAAAAGCAAACTCAAGCACACAAACATTGACAAGTAAGTACTTAATAGATTTGTTGAAGAGTGTCCCTGAAAGATTAATGGGAATTGAATTGTAACCCTTCTCAAGAATGTAGTAGGTCCTCTTCATATCTTCTCAGTATAAAACTTCTTTCTTTCCGAATATCAAAAGCAGGGAAACAATGAATGTGTACTGCAAACAGAAACAATTAAATAAACTAAGAGATCGAGCTTTGTTTCAATTTGCAGCAAAAAAAAGTTTAAGGAATCAGTAGCTTACTGTTTTCATTTCCTGGAAAGTGTTAATCAAGCAGCCTTCAAAAGATTGAAGTGAATCCTTAGCAATGGATTCGATGTTGGGTATCAGGTTTTTGATTACTTCAGGCGTGAAAGCACGAAGAACAACTTTTGTCAATTTGGCATTATAGTCTCCTTGGTGAAAGAATATAGCTTGTTTTACTAGTATACTTTTTCTTTTTTCTTTTCTTGAAAAGAAAAAAGAAACAATCTTCTCTGGTAGATCAATAAGAAGATGAAGAATTATCAAATTAATCATACAAAAAGCATGCCACTTTCAAGTCTTGTACACCAACTACTGTACTGTTCCTGTTACAGAGAGTCAAAGAGGTAGAAGAGATTAGAATTTAATTTAGGGTTGATTTGATTTGGGTGGGTTAATTTTAATTTGGGCGGTTTTTATTTTTATTCGGGTTGGGTTAATTTTTTGGATTGAGTTGTTTTTTAATAGGTCTGTCATGTCATATCCTAATTGTCAATGAAAAAAATTCCACGTCATTTAAAAAACATCCATGTCATAATTCTGTTAGACATGTATACACCAAGTTAAGTGTGACTAACGGAATGACCAGTGGTACTTCGTTTTGAAACGTCAAGGATCATTTCTGCCTGTTTCAAACGTTAGGGACCAAACGTGCAACTTAGGTATACATTAGGGACCAACAGTGTATTTAACCCTAAAGAATATGTTTTTAAAACTGGTGCTTTATTAGATACAGGTGTTGCTTCAAATTGTATCCAAGAAAGATTAATCCCTACAAAATACTATGAAAAAACAATAGAGAAACTTTCACAAGCCAGTGGTACTAGTTTAAATATAGAATTCAAACTTTCAAATGCTCATGTTTGTAGAGAAGGTGTTTGTATTAAGACTACTTTCATTTTAGTCAAAGATATAACTTCAAAAGTAATATTAGGAAATCCTTTCATAGCTTTGTTATATCCTATAAAACAAATTTCAGAAAAAGGACTTACAACACAAATTTTAGGACAAAAGATAACTTTTCCTTTTATCTTACCACCTATGACAAGAGATATAAATTTGTTAAAACAAATGTCATTTTCTAATGAAATTAATTTAATTTACAAGTCCAAGATTGCTAGAAAAGAGAAACATCTTATGTTTTTAAAACAAGATTTAGAATATAAAAGGATTGAAGAACAATTAGAATCTCCTTTGCTCAAACAAAGAATTGTAAATTTTGAAAACAAAATAAAAAATGAAATTTGTGCAGATTTACCTAATGCTTTTTGGCATAGAAAACAACATATTGTTAGTTTACCTTATGAGTCAGATTTTAATGAAAGAAATATACCCACAAAAGCTAGACCTATTCAAATGAATCAAGAATTATTAGAATATTGCAAGAAAGAAATTCAAGAATTAATGGACAAAGGCTTAATTAGAAAAAGTAAATCCCCTTGGAGTTGTTCTGCTTTTTATGAACAAAAGAATGCTAAAATTGAAAGAGGTGCTCCTAGATTAGTCATAAATTACAAACCTTTAAATAATGTTTTAAAATGGATTAGGTACCCTATACCCAATAAAAAAGATTTATTATCAAGAGTCCATAATACAAAAGTTTTTTCAAAATTTGATATGAAAAGTGGATTTTGGCAAATTCAAATTGATGAAAAAGATAAATATAAAACTGCTTTTACTGTTCCCTTTGGACATTATGAATGGAGTGTAATGCCATTTGGCCTTAAGAATGCACCAAGTGAATTTCAAAATATTATGAATGATATTTTTACTCCTTATACAAGTTTTTCAATTGTTTATATTGATGATGTTTTAATATTTTCAAATTCAATAGACCAGCATTGGAAACATTTAGAAACATTTAATAAAGTTATACAATTTAATGGATTAGTAGTTTCTCCCACAAAAATAAAGTTATTTCAAGAAAAAATTAGATTTTTAGGACATAACATTTATCAAGGTAAAATAACACCCATAGATAGAGCTATTCAATTTGTTGACAAATTTCCTGATGAAATAAAAGATAAAAATCAACTTCAAAGGTTCCTAGGAAGTCTAAATTATATCTTAGATTACTACCAAAATCTTAGAAAAATATATCGTCCTCTTTTCCAAAGATTACAAAATAATCCACCACCATGGACTGACACTCATACTCAAATTGTTAGACAAATTAAAAAAACATGTTAAAACTCTTCCATGTTTAGGTCTTCCTTCTCCTGATTTTTTCAAGATAGTAGAAACTGATGCCTCTAAACTTGGTTATAGAGGTATTCTTAAGCAAAAGGTCTTAGAGTCAAGTCATGAGCAAATTGTTCGTTTTTACTCAGGTGTATGGAATGATGCACAACAAAATTATAGTACTATTAAAAAAGAAGTTTTATCAATAGTTTTATGTATTTCAAAATTTCAAGATGATCTTTTAAACCAAAAGTTTTTAGTTAGAGTTGATTGCAAAAGTGCAAAAAATGTTTTATTCAAAGATGTTGAAAACCTTGCTTCCAAACAAATTTTTGCAAGATGGCAAGCTATTTTAAGTATTTTTGACTTTAATATTGAATACATTAAAGGAGAATCAAATTCTATTCTTGATTTTTTAACTCGTGAATTTTTACAGGGAAAATGACATCTTCATTCCAAAATTACAAATTGACAACTTATCCCGACCGATCCAAAATTCAAAATGCTGTAGATTATGCTTTCAAGTCATCCCCATCATCCTCAAAAACAAAAACTAATACACCACTAAGATCTCCAAGTCCAAAAACTCAAACTTCTCAATTCTCTTCCACAAATCTTCTTCTCTCAAACAGATTTCCCAACAAATTTACAAATTTAGCAGAATTTCTTCCACTTCCCTCTAAATTACCTACTTATGCACAAACTGTTACTGCATCAAGTTTAAAATCTCCAGCAAGTTCAAATAACTCTTCATCCAATTCTCAAACATAAGTAAATTCTTCATCACAAGTTAATCCAACTAAATCTTTTCCATCTCCACATTTAGCAGAGTCCCTTCAAATTATCAAATCCTCAGAAGTTTATATTTTCCCAGTAGAACATCAAATTGCTCACATCCAAAACCCCAGACAAGCTGTATTTCAAATGTTTCCTCCAGGATGGAATTTTCAACCAGAACATCCTCACAAGACACAAACCTTTTATGAATTTATTTTAGTTGATACAAATTATGTCCTCCTTACTCATAATAAATGCAAATGGGATTCTTCCCGTACTGCTTTTTCTAAATGTGTCATTAAAAATGTTATTAGCCCTTTTCAGTGGAATGGCTCACCATGGGCCACAAGAAAATTAAGCCAAGACTTTTCTCCCAAATACTATAATTATTATGATTATCAAAATGCTTGGTATAATGCTTTTTATTTCCAAAATGATAGATTCCAGCATTCATGATTCTTTTATTTTGAAAAGCACCTAGAAATCCAAAATCTTCCTGCTTGGTTCCATCATTGGTGGTCCCAATTTGGTCATGAACCATCCATTTTGCTTTTAAAAAGATTAGATGAAAAAACCAAAGAACAAATTGAAAGAGTCTATTCAGCAGAACAAATTTATTTTCCTTTTTCTCTCACCCAAATCTATGAAAACTTCCAAGTACCCTCAGCATTCTGTAATTTCCCCAAATTATTAGTATTTTATGCAAGATATAGTCTTCTATGGATTATGGGATGGGATTTTGCTTTCTCTTCCTTTTCTCCAAGGTTCATTATTAGACAAATTTATGTTCGATGGTGGGAGAAATATATTGTTGACACAAGTGAATACCCAAAAATGATATCAGACTGTAATTTACTAGACCCACAAACTAAGTCTCCATTCATGCTTCACAGTCCACATAAATCCAAAAAAGAATTAAAAAAAGCAACTTCAAGATGCCCTCTCTCAAATCTCTGATGACTCGGATGATGATCAAGGAATTCAAGTCTCACAAAATCCAAATTATTTTCAAGATTCTCAAAATCCGTATGAAGAAATCCCAAACTTCAAATTATGAATTCTCAATTCCAAGACAAGTCTCAAGATAAATCTCTCAAGACCTTTTCAGACAAGAGCAAGAGATTCTAGGTAAGATTCTTCAATTTCATAAGGTGACAAGGTGTAAAAGTAGATAAGACAAGTTTACATTCAAATTTTCAAGAAATTCCTGACATAATGAAGACTCCTTTTGACAAGTTCGAAGACAAACTTACTTTCGATGCAAATCCAGGCAAAAGAAGACTTCTTTTGATGCAAACTGACAGGTTCAAAGACAAATCCTCTTTCGATGCAAGTTGATAAGTTCAAAGAAAGGTTCCAAAACAAGTCGATTGACAAGTTTTAAAGTAACAAGATTCCTGACAAAGTAAGATTCGACAAGAAAATCCGACAAATTCCAAATTCTAGATATCACTTTCTCAGATTTCCAAGCTAAATTATTAAAGTTCCTGTTTATTTTACTTTTTCAAGTCCTATTTAAGCTATCCTTCTGGCTTGTAGAAGGCATGGCCTAATTCACGATCTAAGTTTAGATCTTCTCTTTCTTTTAGCAAGCTCCAAGCAAACTCCTTGTAAACACTTTCCCTTCCTTTTCAGAAAACAAATCCTTCTCTTGTATTTCTCAAGTCAATTTCAAACAAGTCATCTCTGTAAGTTTTCAAAGTTCATCAAATGAATTATGCAATTCAGTTTTAATCAATTGTTTTCAGATTTTATTATTGTTACTATAATTTTGTTTGTGGCATACTTATTCCATACTGCCTTTACTCTGTCAGTTTCTAGCAATTTCATCTTTATTATTCTGTTATCTGTTCCTGGTTGTCATTATGTATATATATATATATATATATATATATATATATATATATATATATATATATATATATTATATATATATATATATATTTTTTAACATCCACCACTCATGTGTGAGTGGGGTGAACCTTGAAATATCAACAAAATATTTGGAAATAGCACCTCACTTCATGTTTATGTCCTTTAATTATCTTACCAACTTTTAAATTCCCAATTAGTCTACGAAGCAAATTTATTATGGGCAAAACTTAGATACAGTACTTTACTTTCTGTGCGTTAGGTACCCTCAATAAAATTATAACATGTGGCTACTTAACTTTTTAAGTTAAACTTCCTTACTATTTTTTTTCTCTCTCATCTGTACTCAGTCTCTCACTCGGCTTCTCTCTCTTTCTCATCTCAGGCTCTCAGCTTCTCTCTCATCACAGTCACCATCATCAACAACAACACCACCACCACCCCCAACAACAAAACCAAAATCTAATAAACAAAAAACCAAGCAAAATTTAAGAAACAAAATCAACAGCAAAAACCCATGGAGGGAAGATCCGAGACCCACACTGTGGGTTTCATCGCTGCCCTTCATCGGTATCTTCCCCGCCGTTTTGTAGAGGCTCTGCCTCACCGATGAAGATGGAGGAAATGGAGGGAAGGGTTAGGGTTAGGTCGAAGCAAAAACCCATTTGGCGATTCTCGATGCGTTCGGGGTCGTCAGCGGGGAGGAGGCCAACGGAAGGGTTGGAATTGGAGGGGCGAAAGTAGATCTGGCGGCGGAGAAGTTCTAGATTTTGCCAAAATGCGTTCGGGGTCGTCGGCGGGAAGGGGCGAAAGTAGATCTGAATTTTTCTTAAATTCGTTTTTGGTTGTTTTTTTGTTTCTTTGATTTTGGTTTTGTTGTTGTTGTTGTTGATGGTGGTGGTGGTGTTGATGATGGTGATGGCTATGATGAGAGATGAGAGAGAAGCTGAGATGAGAAAGAGAGAGAAGGGCGGTGGTCGTGTTGATGATGGTGGTGATGGCTGTGATGAGAGATGAGAGAGAAGCTAAGAAGCCCAAGATGAGAAAGAGAGAGAAGCCGAGTGAGAGACTGAGTACAGATGAGAGAGAAAAAAAAAAAAAAGTAACGCCGTTTAACTTAAAAAGTTAAGTAATCACGTATCATAATTTTATTGAAGAGACCTAACGCATAGAACGTAAGGTACTGTATCTAAGTTTTACCCATTTACTAGTCGCAAACCTGTACGATGCACAGAGAATGAATTAAAATTAAATCTAAAAAATTATTAGTCTAACTATGATTTTTATTGTCTTTTATATTTTATCTAAATATGAAAATTGATAATTATTAAAAGACATTTATTATTATTGTGTTTATATATAAAATATATTATAGTATTAGGCATTTATTATGATTGTGTTTATATATATGGAATAATATATTATTTCTATTAAAGAAAATATAATATGTCAAGATTCTAATGAGATGTTTAATTATAGAATAAAATTTAAATTCAATTAAAATAATATATATTAAAATAATGAGGTGTAAAATTGTGAAAATTCAAAAGCTTATGTGACGCAATATTATAAGGTCAACCAAAAGTCAAAAGGTTTCGATTTTACATTATAGTATAAATTATATATTCATATAATATCCTTCTAGGCCCCATTATTGAGGATAACAAAAATACCCCATTCCACTCAACCCGCCCTACCCCACTTGGGCTTTCCCTGACCCGAGAAGAGGGATAAGATGGGGGGATGAGTTTTTGCTTACCTCGCCCTCCCCGCCCCACCCAGATGTATATGTATTTTTTATATAATATATTTAAATTATTATATAATAATTAAGGCCAAATTACAAGTTACACCCTCTAAGTATAGTCAAAGTTCAATTCAGTCCTCTAAGTTTTGACCATTTCAATTCAGTCCTCTAACTTTCATTTGATTTCAATTAATGTTTTTCCGTCAATTCTGTTAACTTTTTCCGTTAGTTTTGATATTTATTTATTTATTTTACATTTAAAAATCCAGAAAATAAAAAATATATTTTTCTTAAAAAATAGAAAAATTGAAATAGATCAGATCTCTTTTCACAAATTCCTCCCTTTCTCTCTCTCTTTCTTCAATTCAAGCTCAGATCTAAAGCTCTCTCTCTCTCTCTTTTGATAATAAAGTAAATCTCTCTGTTAAAATGGCAAGCTTTGGTTGTTAATGGCGGGGAGAGAGAGAGAGAGAGAGTTCGCTCTCGTGTGTGGGCGCACGGCAAGGGAGCTCTGGATCCGCCAACGGCGGTGTCCTTGGCGTCGAACTAGGGCCAGGTGTGTTGCGGTGAGGACTGGATCTCCCCTTGTTCTCTAGTTCTCGCTCTCTTTCTCGGTCTCTCTAATCCTCTCTCTCTCTCTACTCTTTCGCTTTCTCAGGCCGAGAGAACCAAAAGCTTCAGACGGTGGTAAGCTGGGTTGCTCTGGCAGCGTTTGGGTGTTTGGGAGTTTGTGGCTTTTGTAAATTCGTTTGTGTCCACCGAAAATCAAAAGGAAAAAAAAAATAGTTTCATTTGTATAATTTGGCTTTGGAGAATCTTATTTTTTCCGTAGAAAATCAAAGAGAAAAAAACAATTAGTTGTAATTTTTGATGGTTTCGGTGAATCCGTTTGTGGGGGTCAACAATGTTCTTGTTGCTGTTTTTTTTTTTTAAATGTTCTTTTGCTACTGGATTCTTGTTGTGTTCTTGCTGGGTTCTTGATGCAATGAGCTTGAATGTATGTATTTTCTTATTGCTGCTGGATTTTCGCTCAAACAAAGTGTTCTTGCTGCGTTCTTAAGTGATTTTTCTAAAAAACAAAATATTAGTTTTCTGGTTTTTTTAATTAAAAAAAAAAACTAAAAGAAAATCAAAATTGTGAAAGTTAACGGCAGGAAGTGACAGAATTTAATAGAAAAGGTTGAATTGAATCAAATTGAAAGATTAGAGGACTGAATTGAAATGGTCAAAACTTAGAGGACTGAATTGAATTTTGAGCAAATTCCATACTGAAAGGTGCAATTTGTAATTTAGCCTATAATTTAATATTTTCGTTATACATAATCTATTTTTTATATATATTTGATTGCATTATGGCAATCTCCACAAACTCTAAGGTTTTTAATTACCCGAATTGTGGAGGATGGGGGGGTACTTATGAGTCCAAACCCTACAGCTAGCTTCTCACTATGGTAATACAGAGCACGCTCTTTTTCCTATTCTTCCACATCAAGCAGCGTAAAGTCCGTATCAGGGACATATCCTTCTTCTCTGATCCTTTGAATCAAATCCTCCACCTTGTCATATATCAAATCAGTTTGTGGATGGGATCTATCATCCACCACAAACAAATGCACCTTGTTCTTGACATCTATCCAACTGAACCCTGGATCCTTCTTTACTTTTTTCCTTGCCATCATTTTTCTAGCATCAGCTTACATCATCCCATTGGTTGGCAGCAGCATAGATATTGGATAAAAGAACATAAGCAGATGAATCAGATGGCTCCAATTCCAAGAGCTGGGTTGCGACCCTTTTTCCAGTTTCTGTGTCCCCTTGAACCCTACAAGCACCAAGCAGGGCTCTATACAATTGAAGCAGTAAGCTTCAAAGGGCATTGATCCTATTAGCTTTTCTGCCTCTTGAACACGTCCCACACGGCCAAGGGCATCAACTAGACAAGAGTAGTGCTCAATCTCAGGTTTGACGCCATACTTTTTGCTCATTGAATCAAAATACTCGTAAGCTTCAGAAATTAAACCAGAATGGCTACAAGCAGAAAGTACCCCAATAAATGTAACTTTATCAGGCTCAATACCATTAGATTCCATAGCTTTAAATAGGTTAAGGGCTTCTTTGGCATTTCCATGTTGAGCTAACCCAATCAACATTGCATTCCACAGGGCAATGTTACTCAATTTCATCCTCTGGAATAAAAGATACGCATCTCCTATGTTCCCACACTTGGCATACATGTCAATAAGTGAAGTCCCAACAAAAGGATCTAAAGCATAATCCAACTTTATCACATTTGCTTGAATTTGTCTCCCGTGTTCCAATGCTGTCAGACAAGAGCTGGCTTTGACAAGGGTAGCAAAGGTATATTCATCAGGCTGGACCCCTGAGAGTCTCATCTGATGATATATAGAAAGAGCGCGGTCCTCATCTCCATTTTCCACACATCCTGATATCATAGTTGTCCACGCAACGTCATCAGGCACAGGGATTTGGGTGAAAACCATGTGTGCACTTTCCATATCTCCACATTTAATGTACATAACAAGAATACCACTGCTGACACATAAATCTAGGTCAAACCCTGTTTTTATTACATAATTATGAATTTGCATCCCTTGTTCTAACCCAACTAAGCAAGCCTGACGCTTTAGCTGCAGTTGCCAAAGTAATCTGATCTGCCCTCTCTCCATTTTCATGTATCAGACTGAAGAGGTTCAATGCTTTCTGACTGTCATTACTCATTATGTACCCAAACATCATTGCATTCCAAGATGCCAAATCAAATTCACCTTTGTTTTCAAAAAGAAACTCGGCCTCCTTCATATTTCCACTCCTAGAATACACATCAATAAGGGCCGTTGAAACAAAACTGTCAGCAATTATTCCGGTTTTTATTGCATGAACATGAATCTGTTTGCAGAGATACGAGCCTTCTTTAAATGAAGAGCAAGCCCTCAATACACTTGCTATTGTAAATTGATCTGGTCTTAGGCCATCATGTAATAAATCTATAAATAGGTTCACTGCTTCCTCGTTTAAACTACTCTGTGCACAACTTGATATCATCGAGTTCCATGAAATTAAATCCATTTCTTTCATGTAATTGAAGACTTTTCGTGCAAAATAAAGAGAACCAGCCTTTGAATACATGTTGATAAGACTATTTGCTACAGAAACAATAAAATCAAAACCCGACTTCAAAGCAACACCATGAACCTGTTGCCCCATCTCCAGGTCATTTGCACCCGCAATTGCAGAGAGAATTACAACAAATGTCACACTATCATATTCTACTTTCGATCTAATCATATTTATAAAGCACTGAACAGCAGCCCAATTTTCACCTGCTTGGAGATACTCAGACAATGTCTTGTTCCACTTAAATACATCTGAGTTATCATGATTCAAAACCAATTTTATCGCATAGGCTTTAACCTGCTCAGCAAGCCTGTTGCCTTCATCAGAACCAACATTATTAATCGCATTAAGAACACAACGCACACTGACATCATCAGGATGCAACTCACTCCGATGAAAAGAAGAGAAGAGACAAAGTGCTTCTTTATATAGACCCATTTCCACACAAGCCTTGAGCATTACATTCCACAACACAACATCCCTCTCTTCCATGCAATCAAACAAAACACGGGCCTCCCTAATCCGTCCAAATTTAGAATATATGTTCACAAGAGCCCCAGATACAAACACATCCCAGCCCAACCCAATCTTAACAGCATACCCATGAACAGCCTCCGAAGCCCATACATACCCAGAGAGCAAGCACAGCTTTAGAACTGGCGCCAAAGTGTGTCGACTAGTTACAACAGCAGACCCACGAAGAAGGCGAAATAATCGAAAACCCTCTTTAACATTCTCAACCTCAGAGTCTGCGGAGTGTGCATAGCCAGCTAGAATGGAGTTCCAAGTTACAAGGTCTCTGTCAGGGGTTTTATCAAACAGTTGACGAGCAAATGAAAGTGACCCGCATCTTGAATACATTGTAATGAGATTGTTGTTCAAAAAACGATCTGGGTTTTCGCCAGAGGTAACAATGAGTGCATGCACAGACTTGCCGAGCAGCAAATCGGTTTTGGAAATGGCGGCGCGGAGGATGGAGAACCATTGAGAAGAAGAAGAAGAAGATGGTGAGGATAATGAAAAATGGGAAGGGTGGGAGAGAAAGGAGAAGCGGAATCGAAGGAGGAGAGTGTGAGGGTATGGGGTTTTGGCAAAGGGGGAAATGGAAGTGGCTCTGAGCTTCGTTTGCAACTGCATTTCCTGGTTGCATTGTCGGCTTTCCCTCCAAACTTCAATTTGGTACTACTTGTTTAAAAATACACCAATACTTGTTGTGACGATCTTTCAGGTTCTCAAGACAGAAAATTTATTAGCTTAATAAATACTTTTCGTAACACCGAGTTTAATTATATTTTATCACATCATTAATAATTTAAACAGATAACAAAACAGTAATTGTAATAATTGTTTGTTTCAAACCCTGAGGGTCAGAGACGGAGCTATGTGGGGGACCAAAGGGGGCCATGGCCCTTGCTGGTTCTAAGAAAAAGAGCTAGAGCAAATTAATTGGCCTCACTCATATAATTTTTTGGCTCCTATTAACATTATTTTTGGATCCTTTCAGCAAGAAATTAGCCCAAAAAAAATAACTCAGTCATTTGTAATAAAATAACCAAAATTATCCCAACAACAAATAACTCAGTAATTTTATTTTTATTTTCATATTTTCAAATTACAACAAATCACAAACTTTAAAACAATGTTTTAATCTATTAAATTCAAAAAACTAAAAATAAAAAAAAATAAAAAAGATCTGAGACTGAAAGCCTGAATACTGTAGAGGAAAGAGAGAGGGGCTGTGGTTCAGACTGAAGGAACGTCGGAGCCCGGAGCTTGCCACACCGCCCTCAGTCCCTCACGCGACTGTGGTTCAGACTGAAGAAACTGAAGAAGAAGAAAAAAAATTGAAATAAGAAGAAGACTGAAATGCAGAGATGAAGAAAAATGAGAGAAGGAAGAGTTGTTGGTCTCAAATGCAGATCTGGTGGCGCAGTAGAAAGAGGAGAGGAAAAAAAAAAAGAGAAGATAGAAGAGGACGTGTGGAAGAAAAAGAAGGAAAAGAGAATAAAAGAAGAAGAGAATGAGTGGTGGAGAATAAAGAGAGTTAAAGAACATAAAAATAAGAAGAAAAAAAATTGTTGGGCAGTTGGGCTACAGCCTGCAGGCTCTGCTTAAGTGGAGATGTGGGTTAAAATGGAAATAAATGGGTATTCATTGGTCTAATGAGTATGAGGAGAAAATATAAATTTAATACTTGCCTAGCTCCTCTGCAACCACAAAACATGATGGTAAATCAACTTCTCTTTTTATAAGTATGATGGTAAATCAACTTAGTAATAATATAAACAAGAATTGACTGGTGTAGTTATATTACCCAAATGATTGAAAAACTTGAAGAAGTTCATGTAGTTTAGGAGATACGTAGCCCAAATCTACTGCTTTTAAATAATCAGGCCCTGAGTCCAAAAGATTTTCATCACCTAAAAGACACAAAAGTAACAAAAGAAATATCATATTAAACCAGAAAACATTACATAACAGATTTTCATATGAAAAGTGTTATTATATGGCCATAAAAGGTGCAATGAGCAAACAAGTAATGGACAACAATTTTCACAACAGTTGAGTTGGCAACTTTTTATTAGTTCTCATCTGGACCCACCACTAACGTTACTTTATTAACACCAACTTTACATCTCAACAATTGTGAATTATTTTATAAAAATTGTTCTGCCTCATGACTTGTAATATTGAGATAGCGTAACATGTGAAACATTCCATATCTACCAAACTAAATCCATTCAATAATTATTGAAAAGAATATTCTCTTTTTAAAAGGCGATGAAATAACCTACAGTGTATGCAAATACCTAATATGGTGTAACGAGCCAGCATATACCACTAACAAAAATTACACTATCCAAAGATCTAAGAGGTTCAATAATTCATAAAGTTTCCCACTTTTACCCCAATAAATAGAAATTACAATCCTAAATCAGAAAATTGTGGATTTAAACCACATAGTAGTAACAATAAATTGTTATAACTTATGGGTGAGGGAGGATTGGGTGAATGAGTACAATTTTGACAAGGAGTAACAACGTCAGAAATTTTGACAGTAGAGCAAATGATTTGGACATGATATATCACAGCCATTAGTACACAACAATGAAACAAAAGCAATTTGCAGTACAAAGATGCAATAATGGATAAAACTTATGATACAGTCTCAATTTGGATGAAGAAGAAAGAAGAAAGCTGCCAAACGGCATACCATGTGAGAATGATTCCCCAATTATACACAAGACTTCCTCAAGAAAAGATTTCCACTGAAAATAACTTTCTCTATAAACTTCACACTCTTCTTTGGCGTTCGGAACATTCTCTAGGCAGACTTTCATGGCCTACAACACAAATAACATAATACAGAAAAATAAAATTAGAAGCAAAAGGTATGACCATGAACATTTACCATCAAAAACTCTAGTGACCTTTCGCCTGTACTCATATAGAATGAACGAATAACATTTTTTTTGGTAAGTGAGTACATAACATCATATAGAAAGAATAAAATTAGAACCAAAGGTATGATCATAAGCAATAGTAATCCTTCATTAAGGCTATACAAGTACTCGTTATCCTAAATTTAGATTCCTATCATACCTCATAAGCACACATGAGTCCAAGATCGTCCAGACAATACAAAACCTTTGCATGGTCTTTAGACAACCGCTTTCGCAGCATCTTAAATTTATCATCCATGTCTTTGTAATTACTTTGCAACGACCCTTGCAACTCTAACAAGGACGCATCAAACTGTTGATGAAGATAAACTTTAATTAGTATCCTGAAAAGTTTACTGCATAAAAGTAAACAGCTAAGCATGGATGGGATGTGTTTTTATGGGTGAACATTTATACATATAAATATGTGTATCTATAATGTGCAAATACCTTGGACCACAAGGCCTCTATTTTTCCTTTTAAATCCGAACTGGGAAACCATGCTTGGTCATAAAATCTACAAGTTTCTGTTGCAGAGGGCACATACGCTTCAATCTCTGTCCTGTCTCCAACAGTATAAATCTAGCCCAGAAAGTATCAATACTTTAAGTTTAAATTTAATCCATGATAAGTGCAGAATAATCACTACTACAAATGTAAAGTACCTGGGAATCCAAGATATTTTCAAGTCCTGATATTTGACCCTCACAATCCATGGTGGATGAGACACCTGATACACAAATTTGTATGCAAACATAAGCATAAAAAATTCTTAAATATAACAACAGATCTCATAACCAGATAATTGATAATGAACATTTAGCAATGGGCCTCCAAACTTTTGTATAAAATTTCTTAAACACAAAGCATAAAGATAAGAGAAAGCAAAATAATTAAGCCACAACAGACTAACCGGCAAAAAATTAAAATACACTAATCATTCAATGGCTGCCAGATGATCTATACAAAGAAACTTTGAACACTATGCAGAGAAACTAACATTAAGCTAATGAGCTTTCCAGTTTTAATCGGCCTTAACCTTGACTCCGCAGAGTGAAAATTTTAATGAAACTTAACATAGTAAGTACTAATGCCAGTGTACTGTACACATCAAGCACGTCTAAGACATGTATAGTGTGAAGCACATCAAATAATGGCAACAAAAAACAAAAACAAAAACTGCACCTACCTAATGACATATCAACACAATATCTTACCTTTTCTAACAACAGGGGATGCCGTCATTCCAAAAATCTTTGGCTTGTTATTAGATTTGTGATAAAAATTCCTTCACCAAACAAAAGAATCGTTGAGATGTTTCTTAATCGTAATAAATAAGAATGGAAAATTAGCTTAAGATGATGTACAACAACGAAATTGGAAAATAGTAGTTTTTTTTTTTTTTTTTTTTTTTTGTGGTCGGTAAAAATAGCAGATATTCACCTTCATTATTTTTGAATACGGATGGTTACCAGTTGCACGATGACATTCATCAATTATCATCAAGCATATGGCTTCTAAACTCAAGAATGCCTTTCTTACGGCATCTAAAAAAATTTGGGGTGTCACTACTAGTACCTATAAGATAAAAGAAAAAGATGCATTAGCATAACATCATCAAAGGTAACTTGGGAATAGAAATATAAATCTAGGATTTTGGGAAATTTTATTTACATGTAAGAATTATTAGGAAAAATTTGACTTCTTTTTTCTTTTCTTTTTTAAATTGACTGGATAAATATGTTGTCAAACAAATCCAATTTGGAGTTCTCAAAGACATTCAATTTACTGGTTTCTGATGAATAATAACTAACCAAGCAATATAGGAAACAGTACCTAACTCCCTTATGATGCCAGAGCAAATAAAAGAAACAATTAAAACAGAGGAAACTCTAACTGATATTTCAACACTAATATGCCATTAAGAAGTAGAGATTAGAACTGCCCGAATAGAAACATAAAGAAATATTTCAGTATACAGATAATCATTAATATACTTGGAGCTATTTAAGAAGCAAACTTACATCATTCTGATTACTTTCCCTTTCCCAGGACTCTAAACTCCATTCATCAACCCCCTTAGCTCCAAAATACTCTC
>OU015764.1:26498139-26901140 GCA_907173295.1 Fagus sylvatica
TCTCTCTCTTTCTCATCTCAGGCTCTCAGCTTCTCTCTCATCACAGTCACCATCATCAACAACAACACCACC
Source organism: Fagus sylvatica (assembly GCA_907173295.1). NCBI lineage: Eukaryota > Viridiplantae > Streptophyta > Magnoliopsida > Fagales > Fagaceae > Fagus > Fagus sylvatica. The sequence goes on from OU015764.1 coordinate 26,498,212, forward strand.
ACCACCCCCAACAACAAAACCAAAATCTAATAAACAAAAAACCAAGCAAAATTTAAGAAACAAAATCAACAGCAAAAACCCATGGAGGGAAGATCCGAGACCCACACTGTGGGTTTCATCGCTGCCCTTCATCGGTATCTTCCCCGCCGTTTTGTAGAGGCTCTGCCTCACCGATGAAGATGGAGGAAATGGAGGGAAGGGTTAGGGTTAGGTCGAAGCAAAAACCCATTTGGCGATTCTCGATGCGTTCGGGGTCGTCAGCGGGGAGGAGGCCAACGGAAGGGTTGGAATTGGAGGGGCGAAAGTAGATCTGGCGGCGGAGAAGTTCTAGATTTTGCCAAAATGCGTTCGGGGTCGTCGGCGGGAAGGGGCGAAAGTAGATCTGAATTTTTCTTAAATTCGTTTTTGGTTGTTTTTTTGTTTCTTTGATTTTGGTTTTGTTGTTGTTGTTGTTGATGGTGGTGGTGGTGTTGATGATGGTGATGGCTATGATGAGAGATGAGAGAGAAGCTGAGATGAGAAAGAGAGAGAAGGGCGGTGGTCGTGTTGATGATGGTGGTGATGGCTGTGATGAGAGATGAGAGAGAAGCTAAAAGCCCAAGATGAGAAAGAGAGAGAAGCCGAGTGAGAGACTGAGTACAGATGAGAGAGAAAAAAAAATAGTAACGCCGTTTAACTTAAAAAGTTAAGTAATCACGTGTCATAATTTTATTGAAGAGACCTAACGCATAGAACGTAAGGTACTGTATCTAAGTTTTACCCATTTACTAGTCGCAAACCTGTACGATGCACAGAAAATGAATTAAAATTAAATCTAAAAAATTATTAGTCTAACTATGATTTTTATTGTCTTTTATATTTTATCTAAATATGAAAATTGATAATTATTAAAAGACATTTATTATTATTGTGTTTATATATAAAATATATTATAGTATTAGGCATTTATTATGATTGTGTTTATATATATGGAATAATATATTATTTCTATTAAAGAAAATATAATATGTCAAGATTCTAATGAGATGTTTAATTATAGAATAAAATTTAAATTCAATTAAAATATATATATTAAAATAATGAGGTGTAAAATTGTGAGAATTCAAAAGCTTATGTGGACGCAATATTATAAGGTCAACCAAAAGTCAAAAAAGTTTCGATTTTACATTATAGTATAAATTATATATTCATAATATCCTTCTAGGCCCCATTATTGAGGATAACAAAAATACCCCATTCCACTCAACCCGCCCTACCCCACTTGGGCTTTCCCTGACCCGAGAAGAGGGATAAGATGGGGGGATGAGTTTTTGCTTACCTCGCCCTCCCCGCCCCACCCAGATGTATATGTATTTTTTTATATAATATATTTAATTATTATTTAGGCCAAATTACAAGTTACACCCTCTAAGTATGGTCAAAGTTTAATTCAATCCTCTAAGTTTTGACCATTTCAATTCAGTCCTCTAACTTTCATTCGATTTCAATTAATGTTTTCCGTCAATTCTGTTAACTTTTTCCGTTAGTTTTGATATTTATTTATTTATTTTGCATTTAAAAATCCAGAAAATAAAAAATATATTTTTCTTAAAAAAAAAAATACAAAATTGAAATAGATCAGATCTCTTTCACAAATTCCTCCCTTTCTCTCTCTCTTTCTTCAATTCAAGCTCAGATCTAAAGCTCTCTCTCTCTCTCTTTTGATAATAAAGTAAAGCTCTCTCTCTTAAAATGGCAAGCTTTGGTTGTTAATGGCGGGGAGAGAGAGAGAGAGAGAGTTCGCTCTCGTGTGTGGGCGCACGGCAAGGGAGCTCTGGATCCGCCAACGGCGGTGTCCTTGGCGTCGAACTAGGGCCAGGTGTGTTGCGGTGAGGACTGGATCTCCCCTTGTTCTCTAGTTCTCGCTCTCTTTCTCGGTCTCTCTAATCCTCTCTCTCTCTCTACTCTTTCGCTTTCTCAGGCCGAGAGAACCAAAAGCTTCAGACGGTGGTAAGCTGGGTTGCTCTGGCAGCGTTTGGGTGTTTGGGAGTTTGTGGCTTTTGTAAATTCGTTTGTGTCCACCGAAAATCAAAAGGAAAAAAAAAATAGTTTCATTTGTATAATTTGGCTTTGGAGAATCTTATTTTTTCCGTAGAAAATCAAAGAGAAAAAAACAATTAGTTGTAATTTTTGATGGTTTCGGTGAATCCGTTTGTGGGGGTCAACAATGTTCTTGTTGCTGTTTTTTTTTTTTAAATGTTCTTCCTGCTCATGGATTCTTGTTGTGTTCTTGCTGGGTTCTTGATGCAATGAGCTTGAATGTATGTATTTTCTTATTGCTGCTGGATTTTCGCTCAAACAAAGTGTTCTTGCTGCGTTCTTAAGTGATTTTTCTAAATATTAGTTTTCTGGTTTTTTTTTAATAAAAAAAAAACTAAAAGAAAATCAAAATTGTGAAAGTTAACAGAGGAGTGACAGAATTTAACAGAAAATATTGAATTGAAACAAATTGAAAGATAGAGGACTGAATTGAAATGGTCAAAACTTAGAGGACTGAATTGAATTTTGAGCAAATTTAAAAGGTGCAATTTGTAATTTAGCCTATAATTTAATATTTTTTATACATAATCTATTTTTTATATATAATTATTTATGGCAATCTCCACAAACTCTAAGGTTTTTAATTACCCGAATTGTGGAGGATGGGGGGGTACTTATGAGTCCAAACCCTACAGCTAGCTTCTCACTATGGTAATACAGAGCACGCTCTTTTTCCTATTCTTCCACATCAAGCAGCGTAAAGTCCGTATCAGGGACATATCCTTCTTCTCTGATCCTTTGAATCAAATCCTCCACCTTGTCATATATCAAATCAGTTTGTGGATGGGATCTATCATCCACCACAAACAAATGCACCTTGTTCTTGACATCTATCCAACTGAACCCTGGATCCTTCTTTACTTTTTTCCTTGCCATCATTTTTCTAGCATCAGCTACATCATCCCATTGGTTGGCAGCAGCATAGATATTGGATAAAAGAACATAAGCAGATGAATCAGATGGCTCCAATTCCAAGAGCTGGGTTGCGACCCGTTTTCCAGTTTCTGTGTCCACTTGAACCCTACAAGCACCAAGCAGGGCAATATACATTGAAGCAGTAGCTTCAAAGGGCATTGATCCTATTAGCTTTTCTGCCTCTTGAACACGTCCCACACGGCCAAGGGCATCAACTAGACAAGAGTAGTGCTCAATCTCAGGTTTGACGCCATACTTTTTGCTCATTGAATCAAAATACTCGTAAGCTTCAGAAATTAAACCAGAATGGCTACAAGCAGAAAGTACCCCAATAAATGTAACTTTATCAGGCTCAATACCATTAGATTCCATAGCTTTAAATAGGTTAAGGGCTTCTTTGGCATTTCCATGTTGAGCTAACCCAATCAACATTGCATTCCACAGGGCAATGTTACTCAATTTCATCCTCTGGAATAAAAGATACGCATCTCCTATGTTCCCACACTTGGCATACATGTCAATAAGTGAAGTCCCAACAAAAGGATCTAAAGCATAATCCAACTTTATCACATTTGCTTGAATTTGTCTCCCGTGTTCCAATGCTGTCAGACAAGAGCTGGCTTTGACAAGGGTAGCAAAGGTATATTCATCAGGCTGGACCCCTGAGAGTCTCATCTGATGATATATAGAAAGAGCGCGGTCCTCATCTCCATTTTCCACACATCCTGATATCATAGTTGTCCACGCAACGTCATCAGGCACAGGGATTTGGGTGAAAACCATGTGTGCACTTTCCATATCTCCACATTTAATGTACATAACAAGAATACCACTGCTGACACATAAATCTAGGTCAAACCCTGTTTTTATTACATAATTATGAATTTGCATCCCTTGTTCTAACCCAACTAAGCAAGCTGACGCTTTAGCTGCAGTTGCCAAAGTAATCTGATCTGCCCTCTCTCCATTTTCATGTATCAGACTGAAGAGGTTCAATGCTTTCTGACTGTCATTACTCATTATGTACCCAAACATCATTGCATTCCAAGATGCCAAATCAAATTCACCTTTGTTTTCAAAAAGAAACTCGGCCTCCTTCATATTTCCACTCCTAGAATACACATCAATAAGGGCCGTTGAAACAAAACTGTCAGCAATTATTCCGGCTTTTATTGCATGAACATGAATCTGTTTGCAGAGATACGAGCCTTCTTTAAATGAAGAGCAAGCCCTCAATACACTTGCTATTGTAAATTGATCTGGTCTTAGGCCATCATGTAATAAATCTATAAATAGGTTCACTGCTTCCTCGTTTAAACTACTCTGTGCACAACTTGATATCATCGAGTTCCATGAAATTAAATCCATTTCTTTCATGTAATTGAAGACTTTTCGTGCAAAATAAAGAGAACCAGCCTTTGAATACATGTTGATAAGACTATTTGCTACAGAAACAATAAAATCAAAACCCGACTTCAAAGCAACACCATGAACCTGTTGCCCCATCTCCAGGTCATTTGCACCCGCAATTGCAGAGAGAATTACAACAAATGTCACACTATCATATTCTACTTTCGATCTAATCATATTTATAAAGCACTGAACAGCAGCCCAATTTTCACCTGCTTGGAGATACTCAGACAATGTCTTGTTCCACTTAAATACATCTGAGTTATCATGATTCAAAACCAATTTTATCGCATAGGCTTTAACCTGCTCAGCAAGCCTGTTGCCTTCATCAGAACCAACATTATTAATCGCATTAAGAACACAACGCACACTGACATCATCAGGATGCAACTCACTCCGATGAAAAGAAGAGAAGAGACAAAGTGCTTCTTTATATAGACCCATTTCCACACAAGCCTTGAGCATTACATTCCACAACACAACATCCCTCTCTTCCATGCAATCAAACAAAACACGGGCCTCCCTAATCCGTCCAAATTTAGAATATATGTTCACAAGAGCCCCAGATACAAACACATCCCAGCCCAACCCAATCTTAACAGCATACCCATGAACAGCCTCCGAAGCCCATACATACCCAGAGAGCAAGCACAGCTTTAGAACTGGCGCCAAAGTGTGTCGACTAGTTACAACAGCAGACCCACGAAGAAGGCGAAATAATCGAAAACCCTCTTTAACATTCTCAACCTCAGAGTCTGCGGAGTGTGCATAGCCAGCTAGAATGGAGTTCCAAGTTACAAGGTCTCTGTCAGGGGTTTTATCAAACAGTTGACGAGCAAATGAAAGTGACCCGCATCTTGAATACATTGTAATGAGATTGTTGTTCAAAAAACGATCTGGGTTTTCGCCAGAGGTAACAATGAGTGCATGCACAGACTTGCCGAGCAGCAAATCGGTTTTGGAAATGGCGGCGCGGAGGATGGAGAACCATTGAGAAGAAGAAGAAGAAGATGGTGAGGATAATGAAAAATGGGAAGGGTGGGAGAGAAAGGAGAAGCGGAATCGAAGGAGGAGAGTGTGAGGGTATGGGGTTTTGGCAAAGGGGGAAATGGAAGTGGCTCTGAGCTTCGTTTGCAACTGCATTTCCTGGTTGCATTGTCGGCTTTCCCTCCAAACTTCAATTTGGTACTACTTGTTTAAAAATACACCAATACTTGTTGTGACGATCTTTCAGGTTCTCAAGACAGAAAATTTATTAGCTTAATAAATACTTTTCGTAACACCGAGTTTAATTATATTTTATCACATCATTAATAATTTAAACAGATAACAAAACAGTAATTGTAATAATTGTTTGTTTCAAACCCTGAGGGTCAGAGACGGAGCTATGTGGGGGACCAAAGGGGGCCATGGCCCTTGCTGGTTCTAAGAAAAAGAGCTAGAGCAAATTAATTGGCCTCACTCATATAATTTTTTGGCTCCTATTAACATTATTTTTGGATCCTTTCAGCAAGAAATTAGCCCAAAAAAAATAACTCAGTCATTTGTAATAAAATAACCAAAATTATCCCAACAACAAATAACTCAGTAATTTTATTTTTATTTTCATATTTTCAAATTACAACAAATCACAAACTTTAAAACAATGTTTTAATCTATTAAATTCAAAAAACTAAAAATAAAAAAAAATAAAAAAGATCTGAGACTGAAAGCCTGAATACTGTAGAGGAAAGAGAGAGGGGCTGTGGTTCAGACTGAAGGAACGTCGGAGCCCGGAGCTTGCCACACCGCCCTCAGTCCCTCACGCGACTGTGGTTCAGACTGAAGAAACTGAAGAAGAAGAAAAAAAATTGAAATAAGAAGAAGACTGAAATGCAGAGATGAAGAAAAATGAGAGAAGGAAGAGTTGTTGGTCTCAAATGCAGATCTGGTGGCGCAGTAGAAAGAGGAGAGGAAAAAAAAAAAGAGAAGATAGAAGAGGACGTGTGGAAGAAAAAGAAGGAAAAGAGAATAAAAGAAGAAGAGAATGAGTGGTGGAGAATAAAGAGAGTTAAAGAACATAAAAATAAGAAGAAAAAAAATTGTTGGGCAGTTGGGCTACAGCCTGCAGGCTCTGCTTAAGTGGAGATGTGGGTTAAAATGGAAATAAATGGGTATTCATTGGTCTAATGAGTATGAGGAGAAAATATAAATTTAATACTTGCCTAGCTCCCTCTGCAACCACAAAACATGATGGTAAATCAACTTCTCTTTTTATAAGTATGATGGTAAATCAACTTTAGTAATAATATAAACAAGAATTGACTGGTGTAGTTATATTACCCAAATGATTGAAAAACTTGAAGAAGTTCATGTAGTTTAGGAGATACGTAGCCCAAATCTACTGCTTTTAAATAATCAGGCCCTGAGTCCAAAAGATTTTCATCACCTAAAAGACACAAAAGTAACAAAAGAAATATCATATTAAACCAGAAAACATTACATAACAGATTTTCATATGAAAAGTGTTATTATATGGCCATAAAAGGTGCAATGAGCAAACAAGTAACAATATGCTATGGACAACAATTTTCACAACAGTTGAGTTGGCAACTTTTTATTAGTTCTCATCTGGACCCACCACTAACGTTACTTTATTAACACCAACTTTACATCTCAACAATTGTGAAATTATTTTATAAAAATTGTTCTGCCTCAGGACTTATAATATTGAGATAGCGTAACATGTGAAACATTCCATATCTACCAAACTAAATCCATTCAATAATTATTGAAAAGAATATTCTCTTTTTAAAAGGCGATGAAATAACCTACAGTGTATGCAAATACCTAATATGGTGTAACGAGCCAGCATATACCACTAACAAAAATTACACTATCCAAAGATCTAAGAGGTTCAATAATTCATAAAGTTTCCCACTTTTACCCCAATAAATAGAAATTACAATCCTAAATCAGAAAATTGTGGATTTAAACCACATAGTAGTAACAATAAATTGTTATAACTTATGGGTGAGGGAAGGATTGGGTGAATGAGTACAATTTTGACAAGGAGTAACAACGTCAGAAATTTTGACAGTAGAGCAAATGATTTGGACATGATATATCACAGCCATTAGTACACAACAATGAAACAAAAGCAATTTGCAGTACAAAGATGCAATAATGGATAAAACTTATGATACAGTCTCAATTTGGATGAAGAAGAAAGAAGAAAGCTGCCAAACGGCATACCATGTGAGAATGATTCCCCAATTATACACAAGACTTCCTCAAGAAAAGATTTCCACTGAAAATAACTTTCTCTATAAACTTCACACTCTTCTTTGGCGTTCGGAACATTCTCTAGGCAGACTTTCATGGCCTACAACACAAATAACATAATACAGAAAAATAAAATTAGAAGCAAAAGGTATGACCATGAACATTTACCATCAAAAACTCTAGTGACCTTTCGCCTGTACTCATATAGAATGAACGAATAACATTTTTTTTGGTAAGTGAGTACATAACATCATATAGAAAGAATAAAATTAGAACCAAAGGTATGATCATAAGCAATAGTAATCCTTCATTAAGCCACAACTACTCTCTTTTACTCAATATGCTATACAAGTACTCGTTATCCTAAATTTAGATTCCTATCATACCTCATAAGCACACATGAGTCCAAGATCGTCCAGACAATACAAAACCTTTGCATGGTCTTTAGACAACCGCTTTCGCAGCATCTTAAATTTATCATCCATGTCTTTGTAATTACTTTGCAACGACCCTTGCAACTCTAACAAGGACGCATCAAACTGTTGATGAAGATAAACTTTAATTAGTATCCTGAAAAGTTTACTGCATAAAAGTAAACAGCTAAGCATGGATGGGATGTGTTTTTATGGGTGAACATTTATACATATAAATATGTGTATCTATAATGTGCAAATACCTTGGACCACAAGGCCTCTATTTTTCCTTTTAAATCCGAACTGGGAAACCATGCTTGGTCATAAAATCTACAAGTTTCTGTTGCAGAGGGCACATACGCTTCAATCTCTGTCCTGTCTCCAACAGTATAAATCTAGCCCAGAAAGTATCAATACTTTAAGTTTAAATTTAATCCATGATAAGTGCAGAATAATCACTACTACAAATGTAAAGTACCTGGGAATCCAAGATATTTTCAAGTCCTGATATTTGACCCTCACAATCCATGGTGGATGAGACACCTGATACACAAATTTGTATGCAAACATAAGCATAAAAAATTCTTAAATATAACAACAGATCTCATAACCAGATAATTGATAATGAACATTTAGCAATGGGCCTCCAAACTTTTGTATAAAATTTCTTAAACACAAAGCATAAAGATAAGAGAAAGCAAAATAATTAAGCCACAACAGACTAACCGGCAAAAAATTAAAATACACTAATCATTCAATGGCTGCCAGATGATCTATACAAAGAAACTTTGAACACTATGCAGAGAAACTAACATTAAGCTAATGAGCTTTCCAGTTTTAATCGGCCTTAACCTTGACTCCGCAGAGTGAAAATTTTAATGAAACTTAACATAGTAAGTACTAATGCCAGTGTACTGTACACATCAAGCACGTCTAAGACATGTATAGTGTGAAGCACATCAAATAATGGCAACAAAAAACAAAAACAAAAACTGCACCTACCTAATGACATATCAACACAATATCTTACCTTTTCTAACAACAGGGGATGCCGTCATTCCAAAAATCTTTGGCTTGTTATTAGATTTGTGATAAAAATTCCTTCACCAAACAAAAGAATCGTTGAGATGTTTCTTAATCGTAATAAATAAGAATGGAAAATTAGCTTAAGATGATGTACAACAACGAAATTGGAAAATAGTAGTTTTTTTTTTTTTTTTTTTTTGTGGTCGGTAAAAATAGCAGATATTCACCTTCATTATTTTTGAATACGGATGGTTACCAGTTGCACGATGACATTCATCAATTATCATCAAGCATATGGCTTCTAAACTCAAGAATGCCTTTCTTACGGCATCTAAAAAAATTTGGGGTGTCACTACTAGTACCTATAAGATAAAAGAAAAAGATGCATTAGCATAACATCATCAAAGGTAACTTGGGAATAGAAATATAAATCTAGGATTTTGGGAAATTTTATTTACATGTAAGAATTATTAGGAAAAATTTGACTTCTTTTTTCTTTTCTTTTTTAAATTGACTGGATAAATATGTTGTCAAACAAATCCAATTTGGAGTTCTCAAAGACATTCAATTTACTGGTTTCTGATGAATAATAACTAACCAAGCAATATAGGAAACAGTACCTAACTCCCTTATGATGCCAGAGCAAATAAAAGAAACAATTAAAACAGAGGAAACTCTAACTGATATTTCAACACTAATATGCCATTAAGAAGTAGAGATTAGAACTGCCCGAATAGAAACATAAAGAAATATTTCAGTATACAGATAATCATTAATATACTTGGAGCTATTTAAGAAGCAAACTTACATCATTCTGATTACTTTCCCTTTCCCAGGACTCTAAACTCCATTCATCAACCCCCTTAGCTCCAAAATACTCTCCCACTTCCAAATTTGTATGACCTTTAATAACCTCAAATTGCTGCAGACAGAAAACATATTTGTTTCATTATATGAAAGTATCAAAACAAGCCACATTACATGTGGGTTTCCAAGTATACTTTATTAACAGTAAAATTCTTTCTTTTCTTTCAACAATTAAAGAGAAAGACTTTAATAAGGACAGAAAAAAAATTATATGAAAGAGTACCAAAAAGGAAGTAACTTTTCATTTAAGAAAAAAAAAAAAAAAGCCATGCCTGATTAACAAGATGGACAGTGGGAGCCAAGAAAATAATCAACTTTTTATGGCCATTTGACTTGATAACTTGACCAATGTTTTTTATGAGCATAACGGCTATCATGGTCTTTCCAGCACCTGTCTCCAACACTGCTATTGTGTTCCTTTTCATTGCAACTTCATACACTTTCAATTGGTACCTATACAACCCCACCAAAAGAAAAACACAAACATAAATTCACATTATTAAAACCTCAAAACACACAATTTGATCATCATTTAAAAAAAAAAAAAGTGTAGAAAGAAACCCTCTGGGTTTGATGCCCTTGGATGATTCTTGAAGAGAAAGATCATCAGAAGCCATAACAGGGCTGGAGTCACTCATGTCAGTGAAGCTCCATTTGAGAGGATGATCACGGGTCAGATTCTGCTGCTGATTTGAGCAATGCATGTTGAAGGGTGTCACTTCAAAACCCAACAATGGATTGGTAAAGGGTCTTTAATTATTTATTTAGTGATATCAAATACTATGAATAATGATAAAAAAGATTCTCTCTTGTCCTATATTGAATAGGAATTCTTTAATGGGTTTTCTTCTACCACCAAACATGAAGCCCTAAGAATTAAAAACACAATTATTTTTATCCAAACACCGTACTGCTTCACACAGTGGTTTAGTAGAAACCGAGAAGTCAAGCGAGTCAAATAAAAAAGAAGTATTGGGAAAAAATTTCTTTTTTTTTTTTTTTATAATGTAAAATTCAAAATTTGTTCCTGATCATGTAGTACCAGTGCATCTCCGACTCAAGAAATGAATGTGCCAATAGTGAAATGATATACAAATGGAGCAATCTTAATGGGTGAATGTTATAAATTAACAAAATACTGAAGTATGCTAATTATCACAAATTTCTAACAACAATACCTTCTTTGCATTTAACACGTAAAAAGAACAGATAAAGGTACTTTAGGTTGTATAGTTGTTACAAAAAGGTTGGAGGTGGGGAAAAAAGAGAGACAAAAACAATAAGATCAATTTCACATCACCAATAATCACCACAAGAGCAGATTCCATCACTGAAACGATGGAACCGATTTGCATCTCTCAACACAATTTCTCGTTTAGAAACCTTTGAGATATATTTGATTGCATTATGGCAATCTCCACAAACTCTAAGGTTTTTAATTACCCGAATTGTGGAGGATGGGGGGGTACTTATGAGTCCAAACCCTACAGCTAGCTTCTCACTATGGTAATACAGAGCACGCTCTTTTTCCTCTTCTTCCACATCAAGCAGCGTAAAGTCCGTATCAGGGACATATCCTTCTTCTCTGATCCTTTGTATCAAATCCTCCACCTTGTCATATATCAAATCAGTTTGTGGATGGGATCTATCATCCACCACAAACAAATGCACCTTGTTCTTGACATCTATCCAACTGAACCCTGGATCCTTCTTTACTTTTTTCCTTGCCATCATTTTTCTAGCATCAGTTACATTATCCCATTGGTTGGCAGCAGCATAGATATTGGATAAAAGAACATAAGCAGATGAATCAGATGGCTCCAATTCCAAGAGCTGGGTTGCGACCCTTTTTCCAGTTTCTGTGTCCCCTTGAACCCTACAAGCACCAAGCAGGGCTCTATAAATTGAAGCAGAAGCTTCAAAGGGCATTGATCCTATTAGCTTTTCTGCCTCTTGAACACGTCCCACACGGCCAAGGGCATCAACTAGACAAGAGTAGTGCTCAATCTCAGGTTTAACGCCGTACTTTTTGCTCATTGAATCAAAATACTCGTAAGCTTCAGAAATTAAACCAGAATGGCTACAAGCAGAAAGTACCCCAATAAATGTAACTTTATCAGGCTCAATACCATTAGATTCCATAGCTTTAAATAGGTTAAGGGCTTCTTTGGCATTTCCATGTTGAGCTAACCCAATCAACATTGCATTCCACAGGGCAATGTTACTCAATTTCATCCTCTGGAATAAAAGATACGCATCTCCTATGTTCCCACACTTGGCATACATGTCAATAAGTGAAGTCCCAACAAAAGGATCTAAAGCATAATCCAACTTTATCACATTTGCTTGAATTTGTCTCCCGTGTTCCAATGCTGTCAGACAAGAGCTGGCTTTGACAAGGGTAGCAAAGGTATATTCATCAGGCTGGACCCCTGAGAGTCTCATCTGATGATATATAGAAAGAGCGCGGTCCTCATCTCCATTTTCCACACATCCTGATATCATAGTTGTCCACGCAACGTCATCAGGCACAGGGATTTGAGTGAAAACCATGTGTGCACTTTCCATATCTCCACATTTAATGTACATATCAAGAATACCACTGCTGACACATAAATCTAGGTCAAACCCTGTTTTTATTACATAATTATGAATTTGCATCCCTTGTTCTAACCCAACTAAGCAACCTGACGCTTTAGCTGCAGTTGCCAAAGTAATCTGATCTGCCCTCTCTCCACTTTCATGTAGCAGACTGAAGAGGTTCAATGCTTTCTGACTGTCATTACTCATTATGTGCCCAAACATCATTGCATTCCAAGATGCCAAATCAAATTCACCTTTGTTTTCAAAAAGAAACTCGGCCTCCTTCATATTTCCACTCCTAGAATACACATCAATAAGGGCCGTTGAAACAAAACTGTCAGCAATTATTCCGGTTTTTATTGCATGAACATGAATCTGTTTGCAGAGATACGAGCCTTCTTTAAATGAAGAGCAAGCCCTCAATACACTTGCTATTGTAAATTGATCTGGTCTTAGGCCATCACGTAATAAATCTATAAATAGGTTCACTGCTTCCTCTTTTAAACTACTCTGTGCACAACTTGATATCATCGAGTTCCATGAAATTAAATCCATTTCTTTCATGTAATTGAAGACTTTTCGTGCAAAATAAAGAGAACCAGCCTTTGAATACATGTTGATAAGACTATTTGCTACAGAAACAATAAAATCAAAACCCGACTTCAAAGCAACACCATGAACCTGTTGCCCCATCTCCAGGTCATTTGCACCCGCAATTGCAGAGAGAATTACAACAAATGTCACACTATCATATTCTACTTTTGATCTAATCATATTTATAAAGCACTGAACAGCAGCCCAATTTTCACCTGCTTGGAGATACTCAGACAATGCCTTGTTCCACTTAAATACATCTGAGTTATCATGATTCAAAACCAATTTTATCGCATAGGCTTTAACCTGCTCAGCAAGCCTGTTGCTTTCATCAGAACCAACATTATTAATCGCATTAAGAACACAACGCACACTGACATCATCAGGATGCAACTCACTCCGATGAAAAGAAGAGAAGAGACAAAGTGTTTCTTTATATAGACCCATTTCCACACAAGCCTTGAGCATTACATTCCACAACACAACATCCCTCTCTTCCATGCAATCAAACAAAACACGGGCCTCCCTAATCCGACCAAATTTAGAATATATATTCACAAGAGCCCCAGATACAAACACATCCCAGCCCAACCCAATCTTAACAGCATACCCATGAACAGCCTCCGAAGCCCATACATACCCAGAGAGCAAGCACAGCTTTAGAACTGGCGCCAAAGTGTGTCGACTAGTTACAACAGCAGACCCACGAAGAAGGCGAAATAATCGAAAACCCTCTTTAACATTCTCAACCTCAGAGTCTGCGGAGTGTGCATAGCCAGCTAGAATGGAGTTCCAAGTTACAAGGTCTCTGTCAGGGGTTTTATCAAACAGTTGACGAGCAAATGAAAGTGACCCGCATCTTGAATACATTGTAATGAGATTGTTGTTCAAAAAACGATCTGGGTTTTTGCCGGAGGTAACAATGAGTGCATGCACAGACTTGCCGAGCAGCAAATCGGTTTTGGAAATGGCAGCGCGGAGGATGGAGAACCATTGAGAAGAAGAAGAAGAAGATGGTGAGGATAATGAAAAATGGGAAGGGTGGGAGAGACAGGAGAAGCGGAATCGAAGGAGGAGAGTGTGAGGGTATGGGGTTTTGGCAAAGGGGGAAATGGAAGTGGCTCTGAGCTTCGTTTGCAACTGCATTTCCTGGTTGCATTGTCGGCTTTCCCTCCAAACTTCAATTTGGTACTACTTGTTTAAAAATACACCAATACTTGTTGTGACGATCTTTCAGGTTGTCAAGACAGAAAATTTATTAGCTTAATAAATACTTTTGGTAACACCAAGTTTAATTATATTTTATCACATCATTAATAATTTAAACAGATAACAAAACAGTAATTGTAATAATTGTTTTTTTCAAACCTTGAGGGTAGTTCAACTTATCCAGACTTGGGTAAGTGGATATGCTCCATAATGGCCACTAGTTCGAATCCTCTCAGGTCCACCTATCCAAAGCAAAATCTATCGTGGTATACTTGGTTAGTAAGGTGTACCACTATATTTTGGGGATTCGAGAATTGAATCCACGTTCTCATAGAGGAGTAGCACTTTTTGAGGAGAGGGATTATCACTAAGTGAATGTCCAAGTAGCCAATAAATCCCAATACTCAATGACTAACATGGTTGTCAAAATTGGGATCGGATAGATGAGAAGTTACCATGCATTGGATTATAAGATTGTATTAATAATAGTAAGATTCTACATATTGTAGAAGAGTAAAATGAAAAATCACAAGTAATGATATCATTGCTAAGGCGTCTTTGTTAATTTAATAGTAGTCATTGGAAATTCCAAGTAGGTATCATGTGAGTGGGCTTGCTTCAATCTTAGAATCTGACATTCTGACCTATTTCTTTTCTTGTTCTCTCTTTGTTAATTTAATAGTAGTCATTTATTATCCAAAAATAAATAAATAAATTTAATAGTAGTCATTATCATGTGAGTGGGCATGCTTCGCTTAGCATCTGACCCAATTGTCCTCTTTTTTAATTTTTACTAGTATTGAAGATTTTTGCGTTTTAACGTTTGTCCTTACCGTCGTTGATACTTTTGTAGACATTCTTCTATCTTTTTGACTTCCAATAGATCTGTAATCCCAAAGATAAGTAGATCATTCGCCAATTGAAGATGTGTAAGCTAAATCTAAATACCTTAAACCCTTGCAACGAGTTCCAATGATTATCTTAATTAAACAGCAATAAACAGGATCTTGCTGTTTAATTAAGATCCTAATGTATTCTAATAATGCTTAGCGAAAAAAATGTATTTATAATAATTTTATTTAAAAAATAATAATAATAGATCTAAATAGGTTAAGAATTCAAACATTTAACGTGACGCTCATGGCACAATGACCATAACGGCCTAAAACCTCTTAACCCCTGAGTTGAGCCATAATTCGGACAGAGATTGTACAGACTCAACTTACCTTAAGAACCCAGCTATAGCACACAACTAGTCGGACCCTAATCCTTTTTATTCGACAAAAATAAAACCATCACATTGTAAACATTCTATCCTAGCTATAGAGAGTTGCATTTTCCAACACACACAAGGACTAATGTCATTCATCTAGTAATCTCGTATCATGTATCAGAAATTCTAGACTTGACCAATGGCCCAAGAGAAATTCTTGTTGAATTGTTGTGTCCATTTTCCGTGGCTTTAACGGAATTGAGAAGGTGAACTGTGATATGATTTAATTGAATTCTATCAGTTACAACTGGGGATTTTTAAAAAAGGAATTTTTGCAAAATACAATTTAAGATACAACAAAGAAAAAATGTGGCAACAGATCAGCTGAAGTGAAATCCCCGATGCCTACCAACATGTGATGCCGCTGTCGCCAGGTTAAACCTAAATTCATACACGTCTGCTCATTTTTTCACTTTACTCTTTTCCTCTAACTCCTCATTCTTTTTCTTCATTTTTCCTTTTTTGTTTTTTTTTGTCCTTTTGGAAACTTGAACTACTTCCTCCATTTCCTCCCATATACAGATACAAGAATGACTATGACTTGATGGGTTTTGCTGTGTCAAAAAAGTCCTATACCTCACTGTCATCTCCTCCGATCAATATATCACAATTCGAAGCAGCCCTGGCTGTGGCTCGGTGTATTCAATGCCCTCTTCATCGAGCAAATAGTGTTGTACAGCAATAGGAAGTCTAGCTGGAGTGCGGGAACCCCTGGTGTGGTGACCTGTTCCAACACATATGTAAACCTGTAGGCGCTGCTCTGCTGCCCTGGCGGTGCTCCTCAGCACACTCAACTCGTGCTTCAGAACATGAATGGCTTCACTAACATGCAGCCCATGCAAGTCTATCATTCGCTCCTGTCCTCTTCCATTGCCCTGCATCTCTGCAGGAACTGGGTTCCTAGAAAAAATGTTCAAATCACAGATAAACAGCTGAACAAAACCAATAAAAGACCTGATACACCAAAGGTTATTGCGGTGAATCAGAAAGTTGTCAAAATTGGCAGTCTGTTACTGAGATCAGGCTCCAAATAACAACATAAGACTACTGTCCTTGTAGTTTTGCCATGAAGTTGCAGACTTGACAGTAATTCAACTACTTTTTTTTTGGATCTAGCAGCAATGCTCCAGTCAACGTAAAAAAGCAGACACAGTAGTTGTTATAGAGAAGTAATCCCAACATGAGAGAGATATGGAAAAAGAAATATTCAAACATTGGGATTTGCAGGATAATCATTCATGAGAGGTAACATGGAGATGTCAATCAGCCAGCAGCCATGCATCTAATCAAACCCCTTTAAAGATAAACAGATGTTTGAAAGAAAGGACAGTAAACTTGATCCAATAACCATAATTGTGTTCAGTCATGGCTGAGCTTAAGCAAGAGCAGCAGGGAACTAACCTCTGACGATAAATAGATTCTTGAGCTTTCCCATGAGCTGCCTTCATATGCATGTTGTGCACCTGCCCTTTAGCACTCAATTCCTTTGCTAGAGCCTTATTGCCAAGGAGATACGCTTGTCGTGCCTGTTTTTGAACAAAACACCATTAACTGAAGAAACATGGTGCAGAAAATAGATGTGGCATCAATGGCACACTATGCAGAAAGTCAATCATAAGGATTCAAGTACAACCATAATTGGGTCACAATTCAACCTGCATACTAGAGATAATATTTCAACCTGATGACTTAATAAGCGATGTTCACTGCAGTGGCACGGTGACAAAATATTAGGAAGACGTCAATCTCAATCTATTGGTCAACTACATGTTCACATATTTCTCGTCGATGGCATGCTTGTCACATGCCACCACATGTCTGGTTCTTGACTGTGTTTATATGTATTTTTACTTTTTTGTGTTCACCTCGGAATCAACCCTAAAGCTTGAGAAATTATTTAATCCACCAGGTGAACCACATCATCCTTCCACCATCCTAATAATTAAATGACATATGTCTAAATTAATTGAGTGAGACTTGATGATAATATCCTAGTCACAAGGTCTAAATAAAAATAATAATTTAAAAAAGTTCCATCACCACCATTCCCCCACTCCGACGCATTTCTCGGTATCCAGCGAAGCAAGAGAAAAAAAAACATCGGAAGAAGAAGCCACGTCTAATTTTGTCGGCAAACGTCCACAGGAAATGAGGATGACAGAGGTTCTTCACTGTTCTCAAGTATTATACATAAGTTTGTGAAGGTCAATGTTAGAGAAAAGGCTAACAAGAGGCACTAACCAAACCATTTTTCCCTTTTTGAAGGCCCTTAAAAAAATCAACTTGAACTGAAGATTTTTAAATTCTGCCCCATCTTTCATGCATTTACCATGACTCCAACCAACATGTTTTCATAAGCAAGAATCGAAATTTTTAACTTTTGAAAGTGGCAAAAAAAGATGTTGGCCATGGCTATTGCGTTGACCAGGATTAGAGGATATCAACGGGCA
Organism: Fagus sylvatica; assembly: GCA_907173295.1. Classification (NCBI taxonomy): domain Eukaryota; kingdom Viridiplantae; phylum Streptophyta; class Magnoliopsida; order Fagales; family Fagaceae; genus Fagus; species Fagus sylvatica. Next base: position 26,516,295 of record OU015764.1, read on the forward strand.
CCGATGGCATTTGCAGAGCACCTGGGGTATTTTAAATGCATTTTCTTTTTTCAAATTACCCATTACCCATCTATATCAATACCTTTGTTTTTCAATGGGCTTTCAAGACAAATCACGGTCTCGCTTGCTGTGATTTCATTTTATGCAGAGCACTTGCTAGCGTCGGAGGGGGGAATGGTGGTGATTTTTTTATAATTATTATTTTTATTTAGACAGTGTGACTAGGATATTATCATTAGGCCTGACTCAATTAATTTAGATACATGTCATTTAATTATTGGGATGGTGGACGGATGATGTAGTTCACCTGGTGGACTGAATAATTTCTCTTACTTATCAACTGACTACTAAGACAAACAAAAACAAATTTTTTTATAAGTACAAAAACATGTTAGTAAAGTAATACTTTAATCTCGCTAAGAGGAAGGGAGAAGGGGAAATAAGAGAGATGTGAAGAGAGATAGAGGAAGGTGCAAGCAGGTCATGTTTCTTTTCATGTATAAAATCCACTTAAGTGCATCGAAGTTAGAAATCATACCTCATACTCCATAGGCTGCCAAGAATAATCTATTAAAAATGTCAGGTAGGAATTGAGAGAGTAAGAGAGAGAGAGAGAGATTGTTTTTTCTACATTAAAAGATAGTTTGACAAATTGTCAAGTCATACCTGCTCAAAGTATGCATTACGCAGGCGTGCATGGTCACGAGCTTCCTCTCGCAGCTCAGAATACATATTCGCTGTCATCTCAACAAACGTTAAACCAATTATTAATGCAGAATGCATTTGTCCAACAATTTAAGGCATATAAAGATAAGTAATTTTGTTGACAAAAGAATATTACCAACTGCATCTCCAGTTTCAAGCCAAACAGGAGCTGCTCGAGCAGAGCCACGATCTTGCAACCTGTCACCATAGACGCCTCTCCCTTGTCCACTACTGTAAGCACTAGCCAAAACTTGAGAACTTCTGCTTGAGCCAATAGTGGCATCAGCAGAACCATTTCTGTCATACTTCCATATACCAGAATCCTGAGATGCCAATTTCCTGACAGCTGAAGCAAAATCTATAGCACCCCTAGATGGAATGGAAGACCCAGATTTGAACATAAGCATGTTGTCCTTGTCAGAAGATCGAAAAGGATTGCCATTTTGTTGAAGATCATTTGGAGGACCATTCTGACTATCGGCAACAGGAAGTGCAGGGAAGTCCATTGCAGTAAGATTGGGGGTTGACAAGGTCTTTGAGTTCACATTCGGACTGAAACCACCATCAACTTGAAGCTACAATTAAAATAAAAATCTACCATGAAATGCCCTAAATACAAAGGTTCTATTGCAGATATTGAATATGATAAAACTATCAATAAATTCTACTGAATCAATCATGAAAACTAGACACATAATCATGTTACTTCAGCATACATGAAAAACCACATGACCCTTCAAAACCAAATGCCATTGCCCTATCCAAACCATGAAGCATACAGCAAAAGATGAAGCAGTTGTAAACTAAAAAACAGATAAATGAAAAACAGTGTTAAACTGTAAGAAGAGGATGACCCACAGAGAATCACTAACTCCCCCCTGTACCACACCAATGACTAAGGAACCGGAGGCCATAGATGACTATGGTGGCATTGAATCACGTCAAAATTCTATGGGAGCCAGCTCTTCCCTGCCAAAAGAAGGCATCAGGGGAATTGCTCTCTACGGTTAGCATCTTACCCATTACAATTATTTATTGCATTACAGATAATTCTATGAGATGAGGCATAATGCCTTATTTTGGAGACATTTATGGCAATAAACTAATATCAGCAAGAGAAGGGGAAGAGGTGCAAGCAGCAGAGATAAAAAAAAAATTAAAAAATTAAAATTTTGATGGTTAAGTAAGTTGAAGCCACATGGTCTTTATCGATAAACCATTTATCAGAATAAAAAAGTTAAAATATGCAATCCTGAATATTCTTAGCTAGCTATTTTCAGAACAGGATTCTGAAAATTGATAGAAAGATTTTGGAGGGTCACAACGTTTGAACTTCAACTATCATTACACAGTTCTGCACATCTCAATTATGCTGTAAACGCAAATACAAAAATATGGAAGTAGTTAAAGTAAAGGAAAAAAAAAAAAACCTAAATCAAATAAAATATATGAAATGCAATAAATTCAGAAATTGTGATCCACTACATCTCCATACAACATGAGACAGCTGAGCATACCTCTAACTGGGTGAGCATCTCAATAGTTAGGTTTAAATCGCCTCCACTGGCAATGTAAACTTCTGTAAGGCTTTCAGCAGCAAAACCAGGGAACTGAGAAACCAAGAACTCAACAGGGTTCATATCATTATCCTCCACAATTGCATGCTCACCCAACATATCATTCACAAACCCATGTCTAGAATTGCCATCATAAGGAGGCCCCTCCCTGAACTGATGACTATTCACAGTTTGACTGTCCCAGGGCTTAGTTGACATATGCAGAAAACTAGCCGATGACAAATCTTCACCATAGGCTGAAGAAGAAAATCTCAACTTTCCAGCAAAGCTATTACCATTAATATTGTGTGGAGATAGTTCTTGCTGTTCATTTAACAAGTATCCACTGCCTGTAGAAGCAGGAAACTTTGATGCTTCACTAACATCATGCAAGGACAAGCCTGCCAAAGAGAGGTTCCCAATACCTTGAGATTCATCTTCTCCCATGACCTTAAAGTCAGGGGTAATATCATCGGGGAGCTGGCGACGCCAGAATTGGTGAGCCTCTTCATCAGAAATATTTGAAACAGATGACTCTGATCTATCTAGCACTGATTTTCCTAAAGTCCCAGAAGTAGCAAGCCTTGCTGTCGCATCTGCGGTGCTGGTGCTTCCAGATGATGATGATCTGAGGGCAAAGGGAACAAACTCTGCTGCATTTGGATTCAAAGTTGTTGCCTTGCTTAGGTTGCTCAGCTTTGCGGTGTTTGCTTGGGTTAACTTCTTGGATAAGCTCATTATTTACTCAAATAAAAACGAAAAAACTATTATACATGCATATAATGACTCTGAATAAGAGCAAAACTCAAATTCCAGCAAGCTTCAGCCAAACCCTGCAAAAAAATCCCATTCAAGTATACTAATTATTCAAATTGACCAAAACATTTCAATTTCAACACACACCCACATGAATAAAATCCAGTGTTTACCACAAATGAACTCAAATGCCATATCTCATATAACACAGACTGCGAAATCTAAATAGAACTCAATCTCAAAACTCCTATATGTATAAAATTGGCAACAAACAGAATAATTACAATAGAAAACCCATCAGAAAGGTGCAGATAAAAGCGCAGGCACTGTATGTATCTGTCACCAAAAAATGAAATGAAATTAACTAAAGCTAACCCATTTCCACTTAACCAAATTTCATTAAAGGGATAAAATTGCACAAAGAAATGCTTAAAACCTCATCATTTCTTACTTCATAAGATTAAAGAATTCACAAAATAAACAACATAAGCAAGATAACACAAAATCCTCACCCAATTATTATTAATGATGTTAAGTAAAGCAAACCCTAATTACAACATAAAAAGTCAAATTTTTACAACTAAATCTAATAAATAAAAAAAACAGATGACCTCCTGTTATTAGATTTTAAGAGATCTCAATCAATTCAACGCCCAGAAAATTGAATAAAAATATAATCTTTACAAAAAAAAAAAAAATCAGAGAAAAACAAAATAAAGCTTAACTAAGGCTGCAAATTTATAGAGGAAGGAAAAGGTATTTGAAAGATCTAATACATACACAAAAAAAGCATATACCTTTACGAATCAAATCAAAGGGATCCATCGGCAAAGATTGGATGAGATAAGATTTAGGAGAGAATAAATATACAATAGAAGAAGAAGAAGATGATGGGATTTTTCTAGGGTTTCGAGCTAGAGAGAGTTTTAATCGCAGCTTTACAAAGGGGGAGGTCTATCTCTATGTGTATTTGTGTGCGTATGTAAAGAAATGTGTGGATTTTTTGTCTGAAATGAAACCCTTGTTTAGCTAATCCCACTACCACCACCACAGAAAATATATTAAATAAAACAAACCCAACTCTTCGCCACTCGATTTGACCTCTCTTTCTTTCTCTCTCTTGATTAATGACTATTGACCCTCCAGCTTTCATCCAAACAAAAAAATAGATGTATTGACCCCCTATTTGTGCAGATTGATTAATAAATTAAAATAAAAAAGTTGGTCACGCATGTTAGTTGCACATATGATCAACTATATAATACTGTTGTTGCAGGAGTGTATACGAAACTCTATAGTTCTTTGCCCAATTTTCATTTGGTAGTCCAACTGGTTCGATTTTGGATGTGTTTTTCAATGGTCGTTAGTTTGAGTCTCCTCGGGACTATCTACCTAAGGCAAATCTTTGCACCTATCGTGATATAAGTGCTAATAAAGTGTTGTGTGTCTCTATTAGATTAGTTAAGGTGCGCGTATCTATAGAACGCTAATCCGGACACCCAAGATTATCCCAAAAAAAATTTCATTATTCACCTTTATTTGAATTTGATAGCACACTCCAAATTAGATTGTTCCGGTTTTTTTTTTTTAAATGAAAAAATTTATGATAAACCAATCTGAACTTTTATAATATTACTATTACAAATAATTTTTTTTGACGTTTTCATAATTACCATCCTATCTTTAGTTTTAAGTTATTAATAGCAATTTACACAAGGATAACTTTTAGTAAATGTATTTTCTACCTAGTCAGCCTTATGGCACCACTACCATATGGGTTTCAAGAGACGTGAGATTATTAGTATTTTTTTATTTTTTATGTATAATGAGATTATTAGTAATTAGTTTTAGTCCTCACTCAGTTCTACCAATTACCAATAGACAGAAAATCACACATTACATAGGTTTTTCTTTTGGCAATGGTGTTTAAATAACTCAAAGATTGAGTCAAGTTGCTTTTTTTTTCTTTTTTCTTTTTTTATGCTTACTTGCTTAGGTACTTCTTCATTCCAGTTCCAAAATATATATGGTGAACTCTTTTAGTAATCTGCATAACACGTGTCAAATAAAGGATTACGTGTATTCAAATTGGATATTATTTAATGAAAAAAAAAAAAACAATCTTTTGGAAACAAAAAGATAATTGTTATTCATAGCACAAAATTTGTATGACGTGGTATTTGTGTTTTAGGTTAATATTACAAAATTATTTAGTCTTTAGTCTTAATCAATGGTCATTCAACCGTATAACATTTCTATTTATAAATAGTTATTAAGTGGTGATTAAGTAATTTCCATTTATAGATAGTTATTAAGTGGTTGATTAAGTTAAGGATTTGAGACGCTCTTATTACCTTTTTTTTTTTTTTTTAATTTGTTTCGTCTTTTTTAATTTAATAAATCTTATTATCTAGTTCATTTATAGTGTAGATTCTAAATTAAAATCCTTCATCCTCACTTGTTGTAAACAAACAAAAATAAAAATAGATTAAGATAATGTGAGATGCTCTCTCTCTCTCCTTCATCCTCACTTGTTGTAAACAAACAAAAATAAAAATAGATTAAGATAATGTGAGACTCTCTCTCTCTCTCTCTCTCTCTCTCTCTCTCTCTCTCTCTCTATATATATATATATATATATATATTATAATGTAAAATCGAAAGTTTTTTTTTATTAACTTTACAATATTTTGACACATTAATTTTTGTGTTCTCTTAATTTTACACATCATCATTGTTTTTTTATTAATTTTAAATGCTTATTTTCTTTTATTGGTTGCCCCGACTATTATTCCTCCTCCCCACTCTTCTCTCTCATTTTTCGAACCCTCTTTCTTCCTCTTCAGACTCCTTTCTCACTCTTTCTCTTTCTCGGTTACCTGAAGCCCTAACTTAAGATTTGTAGGAGTTTGTTTTTAAAGAGGAATAATTCCCACAAGCTCTCTTGATAGCCACATAATATAACTTTTGCTGGAAGAGAGTTGTTGGACAAGGACATAACAGAGATTTTTTAGAAGACCATAATCTATTTACTTTCCTCTTGGAGAGACTTTATCTTCAAGTCCACTGAATTGAACGAAAGAGATGGTAGACAAGTTTTGGAATAAGATTAAGACTTAAAAAAGCAATATTAAGGCCAAGAAAGAAGATCCTAGGGGGCGGGCTTGTCCTTCACTTCAGGTTTTCCTTCTTTCCTTATATATTTATTGAACCTATACCATGGTTCCGGAAAAGAGAAGAAAGCATTTTTGGTGAATATTACGCTCATACATGATTTTAGAATTCCCCACCATTCTACGTACGCTTATACCGCTAACCCATAATTTACCCGGAGAAGAACTAATCTAGGATCCGGCTAATTTTAGTGAAAGTGATGAATTGAAACCCTTACATCCAAATTTCCTATGGCCAATGGTTTGCTCATCAATTGTTTGATAGAATTCCTTAATGATAAGTTCATTGCTGAACCAAAGTTCCCATCACCAAAACTCATTAGAAATCTTTTTCTTTTTTCCAGCTATAATAAGCCACTAAGACTTATTGTAGTTACAAAGACTCATCATAAATCTAATTTTTTATACCATACAATGATCTGAACCATGATTAAAATATTGGAATTTTCTATTTGATTCCTTATATGTTTCTATTTTATCATGTTTTGTTCAATTTAAATTGTTAACAATGCTTAAGTCAACATATTATGTGATCAAAGGCGGAGCTATGTACAAGCTTGACTGGGCTATAGCCCAGTCAAGCTTTTTTTTTTTTCAAAATTTCATAGGTAATTTTTTCTTTTTTTTTTTAATAGTCCTATACCTAGCCCAGTCTAAATTTTAATCACAATCTCAGCCCTAACCCAGTCCAATTCACTAGCCCAGCAATTCCAATTTAAAACCCAAAATCATCTCAACATAAAATCAAGCCAGGAATTTCAATCAAACCCTAACCCAAATAATTCCAATTTCATTATCATCTAAACATAAAATTCCCAATTAATTCCAAAAAAAAAAAAAAACTCACAATCAATTAATAAAAAAACCTCACTGACATTGTGGACTGTCGTGCGTCGGCCAGCCTCAGCAGTGGAAGAAAGCGCATCTCCTCCGCCGGTCCGCCCGGAACAGGTATGGTTTCTCTCTCAGTCTCTCTTTCGCTCTCGGCTCTTTCATCTTTGCCCCTCCACGCCGTCACGCGGCCTGACAGTCACGGGCTCACGGCCATGGCCACACGGTCACGGCCTCACCTCACGCACGGTCACCACCACACCGACCACCAGGACCAGCTCTCTTTCTTTCTTTCTTTTTCTTCTCTCTTCTCCCTTTCTTTCTTTCTTTCTTTCTTTTTCTTCTTTCTTCTCCAGTTGACTCCGGTCTCCCTTTCTTTCTTTCTCTCTCTTATTTTCTGATTCAGTGATTCTCTACCATTACTTATTTCAATTAGCAATTTGTTTTTTATTAATTCTTTATTCATTCACTGTTTCAGTATCAGTACACTTTGCTTTTATCAATTTAACACGTTACCAGTACACAGTACACTATGTGTCTATCACACTGTATCAATCACTTTTTATTTAATTATTTTAGACTATTAAGTTAATAGTTATTTTTATGGAAGATGGTTTCTTGTATATTGTTTGGTTATATACATCAAAAGAGAACTTGCTAGAAATATCAATTCAGATTCGATAATTAATGATTTTTACTCTATCAAGAATCGCAGGGCACCACTTAAGTAGTATCTTTTTTTTTTTTTTTTTTTTATTTAGGATAGTATCTATTGTATTTGCATTGCATTTTTTTTTTTTCTTTTTGCTTATGTATAGAATATGCATTGAGGGGTAAAGTTCATTATGTCTCTCCCTGACTAGGTGTATTTTTTTTTCTATTTAATAAAATTTTCTCGTACCGTCAAGATTTATTTACTTGATATTCTAACCCACCCTAAAATAAATTCCTGGCTTCGCCCCTGTATGTGATAGATTCGTGAAAGAAATTTGATTTACTTTAATAAATTATTAACAATGCTCAAGTTAACATATTTTGGTTTCTACGGTATTATCTGTGGCCATCACAGATTTACAGTTGCAGTTCTACAACTTGTGAGTTCTGAAAATTTATTGATAGTATCAAGTCGACGTGTGATTATGGCAATTCAACATTCAATTGATCTATTCTAATATTCTTCATTCAACTTTGTCTTAAAAGCACATTGAAGATGTTGCTCTTAGGGACACACATGATGGATTCTATTAAAGAGAAAGTAAAAATTGAAGGGTTATTAGTAGGGCACATAGAAAATTGTTGAGAAGATGGAAGTGTGCAAGACCAAATTGGTTGCTCATTGTTGATATTATAAGTTTTAGAGGCTTTGCTTTGCTCATGATTGATATCATGGTGAATATTGTTTAGAACTGAGGTTCAACCTTTGGCACATAGGATCAATTTGGAGCACAAATACTAATATGACCATATTTTAAAATTTTCATAGAATATGACTTTCAATTTCAATATCTGTCTAGAATTAAATTGTTTATAGTTATGTAACTATCGAGTGTGTATTCTAGTTTCTTCAATGAAAATGAAAAGAATTTTGTACTGGGTAGGAAGTAGAGGCAACCACATAGTGTCAAAGGATGGTTAGAATGATAACCCAAAATGGAAGTGGTAGCTTAGTGCCATGGCTTAAAGATTCATATTGAGTAAGGAGGCTAAATATTCAACCGATTTTGTTATTTAGGAATGTAATTTTTTCTAACCTTTTTAGTTGTTGAAATTAGACTAATTTTTTTATTAATAATGAAGTGTATATATGTCTTTTGTGCATTTATGTAAAACTGCCCCGCGCATTTTTGTCAAAATTTTATATTTGAACCTTTTTCTACATGAAGATATTAATGATAGAAAATGATGTCTCAGTTCTTATTAATTTGAAATTTGTTTCCTATACCAATATTTTGGGTTTTTTCTTTGTAAATTTTGTTTAGCTCCGTGATATAGAATTGTTTTATGTGAAGCTTGATGAGATTTATGTTGCTCTATCAATTTTCTTGGGGGAATAGTTATCTTAATTTTCAAGTTTTTGTTTTGGCCATTAAAGTTTCCTAGCAGTGAAATGGGGTATTATATTTACTGTAAGTTCTTTTGCTCTTTGAGATCTGAGCACCTTTTATGACCCTTGATCTGGTATAGAAATTCAGATAATTTCAGATATTGAGGAGTTTGTGATGTTGTAGAAAAATATTGGCATAATTGGAATGATTTAGAACCACCAAATCTTTCTAACAAAATAGAGTTTTTTCAAAGTTCTCCATTTACAAGATAGGTGAGGTTGTTTAGGGTTTATCGAACGTGAGAGAGAAGATGAGAGTCGTGAGTTTTTATTTTCTTTTGTTTTAATTTTGTTAATGTTAACGGCAGTGAGAGGATATGTAACAGAAGTTAAAAAATAATACCTCAGTTGGGCAAAGTGTTAAGTTTGAAACCACAGGTAGGCAAAGTCTAAATGGGCCAAACCACAAGTGGGTAAAATGTACTTTCCCCATATATATATATATATATATATATATATGATCGGTTCATATTTTTTCATATCATTAAAAAAAAGAGGACACAAATGTTCGCAATTTTTAGATATTAATGTCCACAATTTATGAATTTTGATATTCACATTTAAATGGCGTAGTGACTTAGATAGTATGAACTAATATTTACCCATATATACACACACTATGATAACAAGCCTAAGGCCCTCAACTCAAATTATCCCCAACATTTATGGTAAGAAAAAAGGAAGAAAGAAGTTATGAATTAAGGTTGCGTGAGACGCGTTACTTAATAAATAGTTTTCAACAACAATTTTGTTGAATTGCTATAAGTGTGGTCCAATACATTTATGCAATAACTAAATGCAATGCCTTTGGATTAATTGTTTGTCAAACTATTAATTTAGTCCTCGAATTATTGGGTAAAATTCATTTTGATCCCTCAACTTTTAATCGATCAATTTAGTTGATTAATTTCGTGAATAATGTTATATACATGTTTGTTGTAATATGTTAGAGGTCCTACTTTAAAAGAGTATTTAAAGATAAAATTTAAATTGGTATCGCTAGAGCGAAATGGTCTACACAAGCAAGTGATGAGTGAACTTGTTTTACGTTTTTTCAAATGTTTACTAAATAGTTTGCTCGAGCGAGCGAGCATAAATGGAAATTCGCTTGAGCGAGATGTATTTTCGCTTAAGTAAGATAATTAAAAAATTGTTTAGAGAAATTAAGGAAATGAATTTATTTGCATCCCTTCAGACAAGCAAATAATAAATTTTGTAAGTGAGATAACCGTAAACACCAAAATAAAATAACAAATAAAAACTTAAGAATTAAAATGAAACATTTTAAACAAAAAAGAACAAAATGAAAAAACCCGGAAATAGGGGATCAAAAGTGAATTTGTGCACTACTTATTTTATTATTTGTGCCCCCAAAAAGGCAAGCTGAATTTACAGTTTTACACATAAATACTGGTTCAAGTACAAGACGTGGCAGATATGTTTAGTTTCTAAATACAGAATCACGCGCATATCACGTTCCTCGGGCTCAATTTAGATGGAGTACCCGTTAGCAGTGAAAGGCCCACCTGCGTACATACGTTAAATGAAATCCGGTTAGACACGCATGATTCTTGACGCGCGCATAGGAGAGTGCAAGACAAATCCAAATTGGACAAGTCTCCAGTTTCCCCACTACAAAGGTAACACGTTCATCACAGCTGGCAAATGTATTATTCGTGTATAGTATATGCTCCTACAGCTACACTCCTACTTCTTCTTCTTTATCTTTATCTTTATCTTCTTCTTTTTTCAAACATTTTTTTTTTTCTGCAGAAAAATAATAAAATGATCAGAATTAGAAAAAAAATAAAATGACCAGAATTACTTGTAAGACTGTGAAGTATGAATATTAGATTAATATTGTGTGAAAAAAAAAATGCTTTCTATAATAAGTTGTGGAATAAATTTTTAATATGAAAAATTATCGTAAAGACTACTCTAAATTCAATAATAGCTATTATTGGTCAACACAACAGATTCAAATCATTATAATTAACTATCAATATTGCAATTTCACTTAATAATATAATATGATCTTAAAAAAAAAAAAAAGTCTCAAGTTGTTAGGAAAATTGATTGCTAATATAAGTATTGGATATATTTTTAACAACTTTTTTTTTATTTTTAAATAGTTTAGGGTTTCAATTGGGTAGGATTTTTATGCAAAAACCCACTTATATTTTGTTACTATAAAAAATCAATTATCATCCTTTAATTTTTAGAATAAATTTGCACAATTTTGAGATATTTTGCTTATGCAATGGAGGGTAAATCCCTTTTAAACATTGAGTGCAGTGCCTTAGGCCTAGAGTCGCCCCTGTTTTCATAACCACCATTGTTCCCCACCCTAAATCTCCTTGTAGGCTATCCAATATATGAGGTTCAACTAATAGTGGATATTTTTTGAAACAATTAGAGGAAGATGTCACCAAGTAAGCATGTTAGAGTACTCTCATTAGGCTCCTCAAAATTTTAGCCAAATGGATTCTTAAAAACCCACTTTTTCTAGTTTAGCTAAAGCACAACTACATCATACTCCTTATTTTATTTCACTATTCCATTTTTTAATATATTTTTATTTATTTATTTTTTTCACAACTTCCAAAATACCTCCATTTCCCATTTTTCTCCTCCCTCTCCCTTTGTTCCCGTTGGTCCCGCCAGGCTTTTTAAGCCCTTGGATTTCATGTATTAATTTGGGTCGTTGGATGCAAATTAGTGGAGAAAGGAAGCCGGTTCTTTCTCTTTCTCTTCCCTCTCGCCCCCTTCTCGTTTCTCTTCTATTTTCTTTCTCTTTCTCTTTCTTTTTCTCTCTCCATCGCTTGTCCCGATCCACACAGCAAGCATCATCTTCTTTATCCTCCCATCCATTTCTTTGGCTTCTCCGTTCCCCACCCCAACTGTTTCTTTCCTTTGAGTTTATTTACTCTTTCCTTGGTATATCCCCAAAAAGTTCTCAATCGGCGAAACCAAGGCCACCCATGACGTAGCTCGGACACCCATGGTCGCCCATCGACCAGCTCACAACGAAATCGACACCCAAGGGCGAAAATAACCATCTAGTCCATCGGATTTCTCTCATCAGAAATTTTTTTTTTTTTTTTTTTTTTTTTTATGGTTCAACCACCAATCATGGTGGTTTGAGCTTCGGAGAGGTGTCCCAGGCTCCCAGCCGTGTCTGAATTTAAAAAAGAAAAAAAAAAGGGAAATTGAAGCAAAATACCTCAAGATCGGTCGAAGGGGGGCTGGATTTACTGGTCTTCCTCTCACTGGTTGAGCACTGTTATTTTTTGCGCGAAATTGAGGGAGAGAACGCAGCAGACAGAGGATCAAGAGAGATAAGAAATAAGTATTTAATTCATTTGAGGATGAACAGTTGCTCCTTGAGTTGGTCGAGCTACTGTTCATCAGCTTGAGCAGTTCGGCCGAATTGGGAGGCTGCTGTGAGCTGTTTTGGTGAGTTTTTTGCACTATTTTGGCTTTTTATTCGGTTTGGGTCGGCTGGTGTGAGTGCTCTTATGGAGAACCGTCAAGCACATCAAGCACGGATTAGGGGGACCTTGCTTCTACATACCTCATGTCAAATTACAAATATATAAAGTAAGAAATGGTATTACTATACACACTAAAATAGAATATTGGCCAATCCAAAACGAAATTCAAAATTTTGGGAATAACCATTATTCCAATAATAGTATCATATGTGTCAAAATAAAATGGTATAATACTTGGGAAACAGTACACAATACGTTAGACAAATGACGAAAAGGCATGAGTTTTTAAAACAAGTTACACAAAAACGGGTAATTATTAGGTACTCCGGGAGTACATTAAATGCGTACTCTCTCATCTCACAGAAATTGTGGGTCTCACTAATTAAATTCATGATAGGACCCACCACTTATGTGAGAGGAGGGAGTACGCATTTAATGTACTCCTGGAGTACCTAATAATTTTCCACACAAAAAGTGTTACAAAATATTTCACAATACTTGAATGTGTTAAGTTGTAAACAATAAATAATAAAGTGAGTGAGTTCCAGTTAGCTCAACTGGTAACCATAGGTTTAAATGCTATAGTAACTAAAAAAAAAAAAATTAATAGCAAAATGAAATCAACAATAAATTTAAATAAAAATCTAAGTTGATGCCAAAATTGTTGTATCCTGTTTTTTTTTAATTAGATTCTGGTTTCTTTTTTAACTGTAATGAAAATTGAAATATCTAATCTCAAATAAAGAAAAGAAAGTACGGTTGACAGTGAATCGTAAAAATCCTAGGAATGTGTAATCATGTAATAAATTACACTGCCTCCAAATCGCCAATGATTGGGGCGCATTTGGAGTCGTCTTCCTTACGAAAAGCAATCATACAAAATCTATCTCCTATCTCCTTTATATATCTCTCTCTGCGACCACTTTCTTATTAAAATCACAGAGAGTGAATGTCTCTTTTCTTTAAAAATTTGACATAGATCAAGCAACAGAGAATTTTTTGCAACAGTTTTGTTTTGAAGGATTTTTGGAGCCAATCAAGGCTATGTATATGATATTTGAGCTTCTTCTTTTCAACTGCGACAAAGTTGTTGAGGAAGCTGACTGGGAAAAGGAGCGATAAAAGAAGATCCTTTAAAAAAAAGATTTCATTTTATTTCATTTGAAATCAATTTTATTTTATTATTATTATTTTTTTTTCAGTTTTAGATAGACTAATTCAAATTCATTCGGTTGGAGATAAACGGTAAATTTCGATATCCTATATTCCTTTTCTATTTCTCTTTCATTCCATTTTGATTTTAAAATTTAAAAATTAAAATCTATAGATTTTATAAACATTATGAATCTTGTTCATTCATTCAGGTACTCAGAAATGGCTATCTCTACTTTAGAGCAAAGTAGCTTGGAGCAAAGCGAGGTTGAGTTTGTGAAGTGCCACTGCTGTGGACTGATGGAGGAGTGCACGCTGGAGTACATTTCACGCGTGCGCGAGAGGTACCAAGGCCGTTGGATATGTGGTTTGTGTGCCGAGGCAGTGAAAGATGAGTCTTTTAGATTGCAGAGATATGTGAGTATCGATGAGGCACTCAAACGACACGAGAAGTTTTGCGAGCAGTCTTCGAGTCCACCAACTAATCCTACGGAGGATTTGATTGTTGCAATGAAACAACTTCTTAGGCGGACCTTGGATTCTCCGAGAAGAGAAGGGTTGGGATGTGGACCGTTTCTTCGATCCAAGAGTTGCTTTCCTAGTTTTTCAGAGACAAAAGAATGATTGAAAAAGAGGTGGAGAGGTTGGGGTTTGAGAATCGAATGTTGAATAATTGTGGCCAAACTGCAAAGTTGTGAGCCAGATTAGATTAGATTCGATTAGTGCTTAGTTTTAGGTTGGTGTCTTTTCTGTGATGGCTTAGCTATCTGGGGCCTAACGGCATTCCTTTCCGTATGTGGGGTTTAGATATAGGGTCGAATCCTTTTTGACTCAAAAAAATAAATTAAAATTAAAGTTTAGTCTTTTTCTTTTGATGCCATATTTGTTTCTAGTGGGTTATCTTGCATTTTACATTATGATTGAATAAATGAAAGTGGAAGAATCTTGCTTCCTGGATTAATTTTAATACTAAATGCTTAAATTGTTGCATATGTATTTTAAGAGCTTTGGTGATGACTGATGAGGCTTCAATGTAAGAACTTTAAAAACTTTTTCACATGAGTTTTAGCTTATGAAAGAATTGTTGTGTAGAATTGTGAATATATATTGAGACCAAGAAAGATTGATCTCAGAAGGTTCACCTTAAAGATCATTTGGGAATGCGGCTGCTTGCCGATGAGCAAAGCGACCGCTTTGTCTTTATGATTTTTCTTAATCAGAACACAGAATTGATAGTTTGCTTCAAGGGGATTATAGGTGATAAGAAAAGTTGCTTTCAATAATAAATTAGAATTCCTGCTTCTTTGTCATGCTTGTCAGAGGCTGCTAAAGACTAAAGAGACGCAACAAATCCTAGAAAAATATCTGCGTCCACAACGAGTCATTTTCTATAGTTTATGAGCTGGATGGGATAGTTTGTAGGATCTCACAAATAAAATTTTAACCAATGAAATATGAAGTTATCTTGTTTTATAATCATAATTAATTCTTTTCTAAAAGATATTAATAATTAATTTAAGCTTCGAGGATAACGTGGATATAAATATAATATTACCCCATACCATACTACTATAATGATGAAATCTGCAAGACCATACTGATCACAAATCTTTGAATTATTTCTTAAATGTGAAGTTATTCTAATTCCTTTATAATCAGAAGTATGCTCGAGTTGATCCCAGATAATTTCATAAACTTTTGTTGTTTTCTGATGGCATTTGGGTCATGAGATTATGATGTGTATTTGTCACCTGCCGGATTATGTTATCACATGTTACTTACACATTCCAGCAAAGCCTATCAACTTCCAATTTACTTCCTGGTCCGGTGGTCCCCACTTCCTGTTAAGTTATCTTGTTTTATCGGAAACATCCAATTTTTTTTTTGTTGCCCATACACGTTGGTAAAGTCTTTAATATTACTATGCCACTTGGGTATTCGGCCTAGTGGTAATCCCCCTTCCCAAAAAGCCCTACTCCTCTATGAGGGTGTGGGTTCAATTCCCGGGGTCTTCAAATATTCGTGTGTGTGAGTTTAGATTAGAATTTCTATCATATCTCAAAAAAAAAAAAAAAAAAAAGTCTTTAATATTACTATTACCATTAATTAATAAGTGTTGATAGATGAATTGAAAAGCCTTTTCTTTGTTAAAATGTATTGGACTGGCTTGGCTTAGGTGTCCATACCAACCACTGCATTATCAATCTATTGTTCTTTACTACTAATTCATTTGGTTGTTTTCTTATGTTTTAATCAAATCTCCAGCTTAACTTCCATGTTTGTGGCAAAACTAATGAAAAAATTGTTATACCAGCAGAACATGAGCTCCCCCTAAACCCCCAACACACAACCCAAAAAACAAAAACAAAAAACTGAAATATTCATTTTCATTTTCATTTCCTGACTTTTTTTAGCTTTTCAAATTGAAATTTGAAACTTGTTTAAATTTGGTTTTTTTTTTTTTTTAAATTCTGTTTGGCACCCTATTTTCTCACATGTTTTCAGTCCTGTTTTTATTTTATTTTTTATTGTTATCCTACAACAGAGAGAGAGAGAGAGAGAGAGAGAGAGAGAGAGAGAGAGAGAGAGAGAGAGAGAGAGAAATAGTAGTTGATATTTATCTACAATAGAGAGAGAGAAAAAAAAAAGAGTAATTGATATTTATCTGTAAAATATTAAAAAAATATTATTATATTTATTTTATGTGTATAAAGTAAAATGAGATAAAAAAACAAATAATGAAAACAACTTATAACTGTTTTGAAAAAGGGCATGGGACCCACGAAAAAAAAAAAAAAAAAATTATTTTCAAAAACAAAATTGAAACCGGTGTATCAAACATAAATTTTTTTGGTGAGCCCACGAATTTTGTTTTACAAACATGAAAACAGTTTTGCAAAAATGTGTACCAAACAAACAAGATCATAGTAATTATGGAATATATTTGATCAAATTTTATGCTAAATCAGAGAATGCTCTAGTTATTTGGTGAGTAAGGCAATTAGTTCAGGAACCAATGCAATTTCTTCATATGCAATATCGCATGGTTTGGATCCTCTTATTTTAGATTTCAAATGTCTAACAAATAATTTGGCATATCTATACTATAATGTAAAATCGAAACTTTTTGACTTGATCTCATCATATTACGCCACATAAGCTTTTGAAATCTCACAATTTTACACCTCATTATTTTAATATATATTTTCTAATTGAATTTAAATTTTATTCTATTATTAAACTTTCCATTAGAATTTTGACACATCATATTTTCTTTAATATAAGAATATATTATTCCATATATAAAACACATTCATAATTAATGTCTGATACTAACATATATTCCATATATAAACACAATATAAATATCTTTTAATAATAACCATAATTATCAATTTTCATCAAGATTTTTAGAGTTTTTTTTTTTTTTCTTATGTATTTCATTTAATTTTGTTGCTGGCAATGGAGAAAGATGGATGGATTTGTTATAATGAAACCATGTGAGCTTGAAATGAGTTATGAAAATTATTTAGGTTTGATCATATAATCATGTGCTCATGTATTTATTTGTCATTCTTCTTATTTTAAGTATCCTTTATTTTATTTTTGGATGGAAACATAATCCATATGGTAAATATAAACATGAATCATGTTTTATAAAAATTGGACTATATTCAACTTATGCCAAAAGAAAAATTACATTATATTAAATTTTAATTATCCTATAATAAATACTTTCTTAGTTATTTTTTTAAACCAAAAAGTAGGATCTATCCTAAATCCAATTCGTAAAGTCTCTTTATCGATCTTGCCTACAACATTTTGAACTACAAAAAAAAAAAAAAAAAGAAGTAAAAGGAATCAAAATTAATTTAGATTTTATTTTCAATAATTTTCCTGCGCATCGCACAGGTTTGCGACTGGTGAGATGTTAAAATGAAGAGTCAACATTATATTTAATGAATAAAACTGGAGAGAGGGCTGCCTTAATTATATAGTACAGGCAAATGGGTGTACTGCAAGTAATATGTGCGCTATATAAATAAAGGTTTAGTGGGCCTAAAGCCCGTTGGCCTATATTCTATATACTATACTAACATGAGACATTTCCGTGTAGAATCATATAATCTTTATCCGTATGATACAGAGAAGATTAAGTGGTTATTGTGATCTAATATGATGGTTTTAAAAGTGTAAAGACATTAGAATATCGAACAATGCTTTTATTCGTTGGTCTATACTCTATATACTATACTAACATGAGACATTTACGTGTAGAACAAGAATTTAGCTAGGAAATTATTTTAGGGTGTACCGAAAATATTAAGTAAATCTAAACGATACGAGATAATTTTATTTAATACAGAAAAAGGACCACCAAGTTAGGGGAGACAAAATTTAAATTAAATTTGTAAGTAAATCAGCAAAAATCAAAATTCAAATTCAAATTAAGACTAATTTTTATACAACATAAAAAATAAAAATAAAATGTATCAAAGAATCATTAATAATGGTTCAATGCACTGCGTGTCCCTAGGCCCCAACATAACCCCACACTCACACTCAGCACAACCACTAAATCAATAATAAACACAACAACAACAAACATACACAATATTTTTCAATACAAACAATACAGAAACAGTAAAGTACACGCAAACAACAAAAATTCAAATATCATGGGAAATATTAAACAGTATAGACTGTCTATGTTGGAATCGCTCCAAGGAGGATAATTCAAATTGCAGTGGGAGCTGCTTCACTCTGTTACCTACAATTTTTTTTTTTATCAATAGTTTATGTGGATTGATTAAGTGCAAGATGGCTTGTTCTCTACTCTCTAGGGAGAGAATCATGTTCCTAGTTCATAAGGTTAATTACCGCGAATGTAACTAGGAAGGTAGATAAAGTTTAATCTTGAAACGGTGCGTCCTTGGATGGTTTTGGATGTTCTGGTTTCAATTTGAGTTGTTTCATAATTGTAGTACAACTTTTTCCTTGTACTGCATTTTCTCGACCATCCGGCCTATAAACTCTGCCCTGTACTGCATCTCTCGACCATCTCAGGCGCCTATAAATTGTTACTCATTGAATGCATCAGAATTTTGGGAGATTTACAGAATTGCCATGACCTCAATCATTAAATGGTTTAATCCTAATGAATCATTATTGTTGGGACTTGGGAGGGAGTGATTATTTAGCCGTTCAAGATTATAAATAAATGCGTCGTTCCTTTCTCACATGAATAGTGGGTCCCACTAATTAAATTCATGGAAGGACTCATCACAGGGAGGGCTACACATTTATTTTTACTCTGGGACTATTGAATAATTTTCTGAGAGAGTATGTAAACCAAAAATTGAATATTAAGTTTTGGCGCAATTGTTGCTACCATATTAAAAAAAAAAAAAAAAGAGATAGAAAATATTGTACATTATACATTATTCTATATACATAATTTCTTTAATATAAAAAAATCTTTAATCAAATTAGAATAATACAAAGTTCTAAGTAAATATAAATAAAAATGTAATATAATAGAATCCCAAGAAATTGGAATAGTAGTTTCTAAGGTTTTATGAAATGCATGAATTTTTTGAGTTTGAAATCTCGCAAAGAACTTCTTCTTGCAATTACTTGGTGTGTGCAGAATAGTATTTGGTTATTATTTGTAGACTTGACAAACGAGCTGGGTTGTGGGTTCAGGTTCAACCTGACTTGGTTCGGGTAAAAAACTTATTGGACTAAAACATGTTTCTATTCCAGTAACCCTTACCCCGTCTTTGATAGGTCGGGTCAACCCGAAATGATTTGTATTTTTTTTTTTTCACATAAAAAAAAAAAAAAAAAAACTTTATATACTTTTTAACCTCATTTTCCGCATTTCTTTAAATATGAATAAAAAGATAAAAAAATAAAAAAATAAAAAAAAAACTTAAAGATAAAAATTTGAATAATACATAGATCATTAAGTTTGATAATTAATTCTAATAGTTTACTAGTCTAATAATTCCACAAAAGAAGAAAAGAAAACAAGTATATATACAAGAAATAAAATTAAATCACCCATAAACGAAGTGTGTTGTTGGATTAGCTTTTTACCAAAGGTTTGTTTGCTTATTTGAAAAATTAGCAAAATTGTAGTTGTACTTAAAATAAAGATTAGCAAAAATTTGTAGAACTAAAAGGAGTTGCTATTCCTATTACTCATATCCTATTATTATTATTTTTTTTTTTAATTTCGATTTGGATTAAAAAAGGGGCCCGAGTCCAATTATTTGACCCAAGTGGAAACCTAATATTTTACCCAAAAAATATAGCTTTAAATACCTTTTCTAGGATTTATAAAAGAGAAATAAAGTCATTGTCAAGCCAAAACATCACTGCACTAAATCATATATCTTATCCTTATACACGTATACATAAATAAAAGAAGCTTTCACCATCTGGATTTCTTAACTAAACAAACAGAACTCAGAAAATTATATCATACTCCGGGAGTATATTAAATGTATATTTTTTTCTCTAAAAAAAGTGGTGGGTTCTATCATGAATTTAATTAACAGGACCTATCACTTCTGTGAGAGAAAAAAATACACATTTAATATACTCTGGAAATATGATATAATTATCCACATAGCTCTGCATCGGCTATTTCTTCATTTGCTTGTCTTTCTGTCCAACTACTACCCAGCTGGCCCCACTATTTTCAATCCCTCGACCAACCTTTCAAACAAGAACAACCCAAACTAGAGCAAATCACCTTTTTGGTAAACTTACTTTGAGATCATCCACTGATCCAATCGCAACTTCACAACAAATCCACCAAAGAAAACGTAATAATCACGCATTCTGGGGGCAATTTCGGAACACAAATCACTGTCGTACAGTAGTACACCCTTAAACAAAAAGCATAGACCAGTACTAACAATTTCACGTTTACATAAATACCCATAACCATTTTCATCATCTCCCTCCCTTTCTGTCCTAAATTCACTTCCTCTCTCTTTTTCTCAAAAAAAAAAAAAAAAAAAAAAAAAAATAAAAAACAGATCGGAGAAGATGATGCACATGACCTTTTACTGGGGGAAGAACGTGACCCTCCTGGTGGACTCGTGGCAGACCACGTCATGGACGGGTTACTCCCTCACCCTACTCGCCTGCTTCATCATCTCCGTCTTCTACCAATACTTGGAGGACAGGCGCGTGCGTTTCAAGCTCATCTCCTCCGCCAAAGCCGGAAATCCAACCTCCCAGATCGACGCGCCTCTGCTTCAAGGCGGCGCGGGAAAGGCCTCCGGATCCAAGTTGGTTGCCCTGAGGCTCGCCGGAGCAGCGCTGTTCGGGTTCAATTCGGGGATCGGGTACTTGCTGATGCTTGCGGTGATGTCGTTTAATGGAGGGGTGTTCGTGGCTATAGTGCTGGGTCTCGCGGTTGGTTACTTGGTGTTCAGGAGTGGAGATGGAGATGTTGCCACGCTTGTCGTTGATAATCCGTGTGCTTGTGCTTGAAGTTAAAGAAAAGACCAACAAATCCAATAATTTCCAGTTTGGTTTTCCTGTTTGTTTTGGTATTGTGATGTCTGTGGCATCTTTATCTGTAAATATGTAATTCTGCTTATAAAACAAAATTATTGTCTTTTCTCAATTTTGTTCTAAGCATTTCATTTTAATGAAAGATTCAGATGATTAAAATGACAGAAATTGGACAAAGAATGATAATATTTGAAGAGAAAAAAAATCATTTACAGAAATGCTTACAAGTTGGTACAATAGAGAGAGAGCAAAAAGAGAAGTTCTAATTAACAAAATCAGGTGAAACACTACAAATACAATGCTATGAACTCACATTTCTGTCATCACTAAAATGGTCATCCACCTTTGTGTAATCACAAAACTTCTATTAGATATCCATCATATGTTTTTCAAATCAGTCTCACGGGGAAAGCTAGGTGCCGCAGATGACATGAATTGCATTAGCGTTGCGGTGGCAAACAAATCCAATATACTCGGAATGGATGCTGGGAGTTGTGCTCCTTTTTGTCTCCATTTTATCCTCTCTTCAAATTTAATGAAAAAATGTTGAAAATTTTGGTAAGAGGATAAAACTTTTGCTGATGGAGGTACAGAAAATGCCCAATTTGCTATTGCTGATCTTGAATTTTCAATGCGACTAGTTCACTCTCTTGCTGTTGATTTCTGTACTTCGAATTGTTGGGGAACCATCTTCGGAACCTCTCTGGCAAGAACCTGGTAAAAAATTGCAAACACAATTCACTAAAAACGCATGTATTCATAAACCAAAAACAATAACTACCAAGTATAAATAGAGTCAACTAGTATGAAAACAGGGATGGATGAATGAGGAAAGCACATAAAGATGAAAATCTAGATTTGGACATTTCTCCAAACGTTTACCCCTAAATTCAGCATTTATGCAATAACTATTACCCTCTCCTCTACGTACAATCCAAGAATCAGGACATGACAACCCCAACAAATGTCAATGCCCATTAGACCATTATCTTCTTTAAGGACTAGAAAAGGAATGACTCCAAATCAAAGAGTGCTACTATAGGTACTACCAATTTACTACAAAAACCTTATAATTTGACGTGGCAGTCTATGAACAAGTTCCTTGAAACCTCAAGGAGGTGAAGAAAGGGGGGGTATAATGTGTGTGTCGACTCAGATAGGAGTGTGCCAACCACACAACAATTATGACTCCAGTGACAATACCATGAATGATCCATTCCGGATTACAGAGTTGTTCCCTTGTGCAGACCAGTCGATAAGAGTACTTCTTCTCTTGAACCACCACAGCGGTGTTGTTATTTTTATAATTTACACACATTAATGAAAAAAAGAATGACAACACAATTTGGTTATCAGCAAGCTAACGTGGCACTAGCCATGTTAGGTGCCCATGTGAGTTTGTAAAGTGTTTGTAATAGATTTGGTAGTACCTCTGCATTTTCCCCGCATCAAGACATCGAGCCATCACAAGCTATAAGAGATTTCAATAAACCAATACATACTTTTGCTTCAAGCACTAATGAAGAATAGCAATTGGTGCACAAGTAAAAGTTCAAGAGATTGTTGGTCAGGCTAGTTCAAAATAGACTAGCCTTGAAGGTCAGTATGATAAGACAATCATGGTGGATGCCAGCTGATAATTTAACATTTCTTGAGACAATTTAAAAAGAAAAAAGAAGAAGAAGAAGAAGAAACAGTATTTATAACTTACAGTTCCAACCGTTCATTAATTGCACGTCGCACTGAAGAGTTCAGGCCATATGCGATTGAGTTGAACAGGCCCTGCACCAAGTAGACACCAATAATTATACTACTGTAATTCTTAAAATTGGCAAAAGTTTATGTAGATCTTTCTTGAAGAAAGGAATTTGTAAGTTACACTTCCTGAAGTAACACTCATATCCTCCCAAAAAAAATGGTAAGTAAAAAAGGAAGTTATAGTCATAAACTCAGCTGTTTTTTCTTGTCTTTTCAAGAGGGAGAACATCCCATCTATACAAATTGACAATGAGAAATAATTACTCAATGTAACTCTTTTTTTTTTTTTTTCCTTTCTTTACAAGAGGGAGAACATTCAATCTACTCAAATTGACAATGAGACATAACTACTCAATGTAACTCTTATTTTTTAAGATTGGTTTTTCCATAGATCTGAAAATAAAATAATCATGTGTTAGAAGGTTAAAAAAAGCCTAATCAGGAATATGTTTCACGTAAGGTATATAGCCTTCTGGAAGTTGATAACATCCCCTATGTTAATTGCCATGTACACAAACAAGTAAAACAAATATAGGTTTTTCTTATTTTTATTGGTAATACACAAGCATCCAATGCGTCTGGAACCCATGACCTCACCTCCACCTTGTTCTTACAAGAACTTACAAGAAGAGATGCCAATTGAGCTAGAGCTTATAGGTGTCTTTACAAATACCATCCACAATCTTTATAAATAATTTCTAACGAAAAGAACAAAACCATAAAAAGATTATCAAAATGAGGCAAAACCCACACACCCACCACTCAGCAACCCAAAAAACAACACATGCACACCCATGCGCACACAATCAGAACACATTATGTTGAACTGCTGTTTATACAATAGTACATTAACTGAAAAGAGTCAGTCTATAGTCATTGGAATTACCATTAGTGAAGCTGTCCCAACATCAAGAACTGAGAGCCAAAAGATTTTATGGCCAGGCTCAATAAAGTCATGAATGCGGTTGATTGTACCAAAAGCCCATGATCCTATGAGAATGAGTGGATAGTATCCCCACCTGTTTACAGCCTATGAATGAAGGAAATCAATGGCAGAGAAATTATGAGGATAGGAATTCTAAAAAATTTCATTATTGAAAAAACATCACATTCTACAGGGTTCTTAAAATTGACGAAGTATGCATGAGTGTGTGTGTGCCCGTGCATTTGTGTGTGTGCGTATGTAGTACGATCAAAGGGAAAGAGGCCACATTCAAATTACAATTAAGGGTTCTGAGCATGACCCTGAACTACAAATATCAAAGGTCTATGAGATTCCTCTTAACATCTTAGATGACTAAAGGATGTATCATTGGAAGTCATCAAACGATTATGAATGATATAAATGTTTGGGTATTCTAATAATTGAAGCAACGGATATTCAGTTCAGTATATTCTATTTCCTCTTAACATGATTTGAACCTATGGATCCTACTTAAATCCATGTAGGAAACAAGCCCCAAAACAGCATACCTTCATGTCTGCTCTTGCATCTAACTGGTATGGCCGCTCGGACATGCCTACCGCCATCTGAAATTTTCAAAGTAGAATTATAGTCTCAACAAGTTTATAAATGACCAGAAATATATTTTTTCTGAAAAATAAATAGGACAAGGGATTACATACACGGGTTGCATTGTTTAGCATGCGTATCACTTGAAAGTATGTAAAGCCATTGTAAAGAATTGCACCCCACAGTGGCATATAAAATGTTATAAAGTGAACTGCCTG
This sequence comes from Fagus sylvatica, assembly GCA_907173295.1. NCBI lineage: Eukaryota > Viridiplantae > Streptophyta > Magnoliopsida > Fagales > Fagaceae > Fagus > Fagus sylvatica. Next base: position 26,541,091 of record OU015764.1, read on the forward strand.
CAGGAATAGTTAGAAATGTTTAAATTATAGTGAACAAAAAACACGCCATTCACATCAGAGATTAAACAAAAGATGCTGAAATTTAAAAAAAAAAAAATTCTATTTTCCTGCTTCCTTGTCATATCGAAGCCAATTCTGACATCCACAATCATTGACAGCCTAGGGTCCATATCAATTGGAAATTCAACATCTATTTCTGAAGCAAATAGACTTCTTTACTCAGTGAATCTCAGCCATGCATGTGTAAGAGTGTTAATTCTGAAAAATTTAAGACATTTTCAACTCTTAAAATCCAACTTGGTCCAAGTGAGGATAGTGTTGTATGGACTTTGTTTCAGGATTTAAGCTACAGTAAATGTCTTGCATGGATTCACCCCATTGTCACTGATCTTCACCGTTTATAATGCTTAAATACATACATGATCTCAATAACACCAGTGAGGATTTCTCACTTCCACTCTAATATTTTAATTATATAATGGAAGATTACACATATAAGCATGATAAATTTGTGACAAGAAAAGAGGCAACTAACGCTTGAACTAATTGCATAGGAATTCTGAGAAATTCCCAGTCAGTAGAGAAAATTCTATAAAATTGAACAATCAGAAGCCATTATTCCTGCAGCCAAAGGCTACTTAGACTTGCCTTTCCAGTGCGCCCTGTTTGTGTCCAACACCATGCGCCTAAATGTCCATGGTTATTACCAAAAGAGCGTATGACAGTCATAACTAGTGAAGTTCCTGTATGTAATAATGAAACATTAAAAGCCGCACCCCAAATAAAGATAGCAAGTAGGCACCTAAAAAACACAATAGTGAAGAAGGAAATGCGTGCAATAAACTCTAAACACATCAAATCTTTTAGAGCAGGAACATTGGACAAAGCTTACATCTTTATAAAAGAAATCATAGATTATTGTCACAAATTTTCCTTACCCCAAACATACAAGTGAAACATGGCCTCCAAATCTTCAACATCTGTTTTGTGTCTAACAACAGTACGGTGAAGAGTAAAAGCTATTGTTGTAGTCCAAAGGAAAGATGCCACGCAGAAGAAATGTGTAGTATAGCCCTGAGCATAACAAAAAAATCCTTTGGATGGATCCCTGCATCAACACGAAACTTTCTATGAGTCAAATACAAAAACATAAAATGAAATATACCCAAAAAGCCGACTGTGCTAGACTCCACCAATCCTACCCAACCATGCTGAAGAAACTGCAAAGCATGTCCTGCACTCAAACAAATTGTATCATATGAGCACATATCATAATTACTCAAAGAATTGAGGGACTCTAAAGAAGATAAATGAGGAAAAAAAATTTGGATTATATAAGTAATACACACCAGCCACACAAGTAATATTTGCTGAAGCAACAGTGTTTCACAGAGTAATTCAATGAAATAATCCAAAATCCCAAGTAGAATTCATTTTTAAGAAAGGTACATTGCTAGGCATATGGCTATAGGATGATGTATGATGCAGAAAGTAACATTCAACGCAAGCTGCATGAGATGGTTTTAGGATGTGAATATTCTGTAATCTGATTACCTTCTAAATCGGGGAAAGTATGATCCGGTTTTCTTAAAGCATTCCTAGCACTCTTTATTTGATAAGTAATGTAATTAAATTAAACTAAAAACTCGGTCAAAGTACGAGTTTCCAAGACACTCATTCATAAGCTGGCCGGACGTTAAGAACTGCTAGTCGATATGGAGCAGACACATTGTGCCTTTCCTGCATTGAAAGTAGAGAGTGTATCTTGTTTCAGTGCTAGACCTAATTTTTGCTGGGAAAATGTGTTTCAATGGGGAATAAAGAAGCTATCACAAAATCTATATATAGTAAAATTTGAAATGGAACTTCAAAATTAGTAATCCAATTTAGAATAAATCAATACCTAATCTTATTCTAATAGCAAATAGTTGAGAGTAGAGAAAGGGAAATGTGTGCCCTAGTGTTAGTGTATCTTCAATTAACAATTATTTCAAACATGAAGCAGGAAGTGTGAGCATTTATTAGATCTAGAAAATCCACAAGCTCCCAATTCAAACGCGTTTTCTTCATCAAAACACATTAACATTCTATAATTTGCAAGATGAAGAGAAAGAAGCTTACAGAGAGGGCAAGATAGAAGACAAGCTTGAAGGAGAACTTGCGGAGCTCCTTGAAGAGGACGTAGCAGAGCACTATGAAACCCGACCCCACGAAAGACAGGCTCGAAGCTCCGGCGCTCAACGCCGTTAGTACATGGCGATCGTGTGCGGTCAGAGAGCCCGCCATTTCTCTCTCTCACTTTTGCTTCCACTTCCCAATCAAATATTACTCCAAAATTGAAATTATTCTCTCCTTATAAATAACTGTTTTGTTTAAATCAAATTTTTTGAGAACTTTGCTTGTGCTGCTAATCAAACTGTGATGACTTGGAGCATTGGAGGCGGTGACTTGTAACGACGGAACAAGGAGAAGAGTTATATAATATATTTTGTTGTTCAAGGTTGAGAATCAACTTCGTCGCTTTGGCCGAGTGGTTAAGGCGCTTGCCTGCTAAGTAAGTGGGGTTTCCCCGCGTGAGTTCGAATCTCACAGGCGACGAAAGGTGGTTGGCTTTTTTTCTTTTCGCAATTTTCACTAAGGCTCCGTTTATTTCAACGTAAAATATTCTCCACCGTAAAATGTTTGTAAATGCAAATGATTTCCTGGAAAATATTTGTTTTTCCAGTGTTTGTTTGCATTCTGGAAAATGCTCCGGAAAATATTTTACGGTGTTTGGTGCGACGTAAAATGAAATTTTTTTTTTTTTTTTTAAACCTAAAATAAGAAAGTATTTATTTTAGAAATGTAAACACTCATCCATCACAATATTGTGAAACTAATACAAATTTTTTCATATGATAAATAAACATAATAAATGAAAACAACAAACAATGGACACCATCCAATGCGTTATAGTTCATAACCATTCCCATAACATATATAACCATAACACTACTTATCCAATTTTTAATACATAATCAAAATACTAAACATAGTTCATAAATACATAACCATTGTTTCATAATATTACAAATTTTTTGTGAAATAGTTCTCCAACCAAAGCTTTCTCAGTCTAGGAGCCTTAGCCATAAAAGCTCTACCAACCTTCTCTTCTTGAACCATATAATCGAAAGTTGAAGCAAGCATCTCTTCAGCAAAACCTTCAGTGCTCATCACTGCTTCATAAAGTTCATTGGTATTAACAGGCCTTTGATTCTTGAAAGCAATAGCAATCTCTCAACCGATCTATGGAACCTACCAGCAGCTACACGAAACCGAACATTATGCCCAATAGTATGTAAAAATATCACCACTTATTCCTTGATGGACATGTTGATACTCTCACGTACCAAGTTGTTCTCAGAAAGTATTTTACATAATTCAAAAAAAGAGATAGGTATCATTCTTATTTGATTTATACAATGTTGGTCCCCACTACAAAGAATACTATTTATATAACTCTCTCTTTCAAAATCTCGATTTACATGAGGTTCCCTAGTTTTACGCCTAGACCTAATATCTTCTAAAATTAAAGCCCCCACAGCAAGAACGGATGCAATTACGGCAAGAAAACTTGCACGAAATTTTCTGTTATCCATCTACAGAATAAAACCAAAATAAATGCACAGTCAATATTAACCAATTGCAACTCAACTCAACTCAACTCAGATTTCAATCAATATTAATCTGTTAATATGTTAAATGCACAATCAATATTAACCAAAATAAATGCACAGATTTCAGTCACATTAACCACTTGCAACTCAACTCAGATTTCAGGCACAAAACAGTTGAGAAATACATGCACAGTCAATATCACAGCAGGCATACTTCAGTCAAAATAAATGCACAGATTTCAGTCACATTATCATACTCAGCCAAAAAAAAAATTCAACACAATATCAGTTCGGATCAACTCATACTCAGCAAAAAAAAAAAAATCAACACAATATCAGATCGGATCAACTCATACTCAGCAAAAAAAAAATCAACACAAGATCAGATCGCATCAACTCATACTCAGCAAAAAAAAAAAAAATCAACAATTCCCAAATATATATTAAAAAAAAAAAAATTTCAGATCTGATCCGATCTGATCTCTCACAGCTCAGATCAGATCAGATCTGATCCGATTTGATCTTGATCTGATCAGATCAGATCTGGTCCGATCTGATCAGATCAGATCTGATCCGAACTGTGAGGATAGAGACCGGAGGGGGTTTACCGTGGGAGAGGCTCGGTGCAGGGAGGGGAGGATGGGCCTTTGCCGTGCGACGGTGCGACGGTGATCGGTGCGATGGGGTGGCTCAGCTGGCTGGGCACGGGTTGAAGGCACGGGGGTGGCTCGGTTGGCTCGGCTGGCTCGGATGGCTGGGCACGGGTTGGGAGAGAGAGAAACCAAGCAGAGAGAGAGAACTCAACGATCAGTTGAAGGCACGGGGGTGGCTCGGGGTGGCTGGGGGTGGCTGGTGACGGTGAGAAAGTGCAGAGAGCAGAGAGTGAGAAAGTGCAGAGAGTGAGAGCAGAGAGAAGAGAGTGAGAGCAAAGAATGGGTCGAGCTCGCGTGTTTTGGTTTAGGAAAATGGTTTACGGAAATATTTTCCGTAAACCGTTTTCCGTTTTTTCCTTAGGCTCCGTTTGTTTCGGCTGAAAACGTTTTCCGTAAAACGTTTTCAGCATTTGCAGGCGTTTGTTGCAACGTAAAACAAAAGTCAAACTGAAAATGTTTGTATTTGACCGTAAAATGGCTAAGGAAAAAACGGAAAATGGTTTACGGAAAACGTAAACCATTTTCCTAAACCAAAACACGCGAGCTCGACCCATTCTCTGCTCTCACTCTCTTCTCTCTGCTCTCACTCTCTGCACTTTCTCACTCTCTGCTCTCTGCACTTTCTCACTGTCACCAGCCACCCCCAGCCACCCCGCCAGCCACCCCGAGCCACCCCCGTGCTACCCCCGTGCCTTCAACTGATCGTTGAGTTCTCTCTCTCTGCTTGGTTTCTCTCTCTCCCAACCCGTGCCCAGCCAACCAAGCCAGCCGAGCCAACCGAGCCACCCCCGTGCCTTCAACCCGTGCCCAGCCAGCCGAGCCACCCCATCGCACCAATCACCGTCGCACCGTCGCACGGCAAAGGCCCATCCTCCCCTCCCTGCACCGAGCCTCTCCCACGGTAAACCCCCTCCGGTCTCTATCCTCACAGTTCGGATCAGATCTGATCTGATCAGATCAAGATCAGATCGGACCAGATCTGATCTGATCAGATCAAGATCAGATCGGATCAGATCTGATCTGATCTGAGCTGTGAGAGATCAGATCGGATCTGATCTGATCTGATCAGATCAAGATCAAATCGGATCAGATCTGAATTTTTTTTTTTTTTAATATATATTTGGGAATTGTTGATTTTTTTTTTTTTTGCTGAGTATGAGTTGATGCGATCTGATCTTGTGTTGATTTTTTTTTTGCTGAGTATGAGTTGATCCGATCTGATATTGTGTTGATTTTTTTTTTTTTGCTGAGTATGAGTTGATCCGAACTGATATTGTGTTGAATTTTTTTTTTGGCTGAGTATGATAATGTGACTGAAATCTGTGCATTTATTTTGACTGAAGTATGCCTGCTGTGATATTGACTGTGCATGTATTTCTCAACTGTTTTGTGCCTGAAATCTGAGTTGAGTTGCAAGTGGTTAATGTGACTGAAATCTGTGCATTTATTTTGGTTAATATTGATTGTGCATTTAACATATTAACAGATTAATATTGATTGAAATCTGAGTTGAGTTGCAATTGGTTAATATTGACTGTGCATTTATTTTGGTTTTATTCTGTAGATGGATAACAGAAAAATTCGTGCAAGTTTTCTTGCCGTAATTGCATCCGTTCTTGCTGTGGGGGCTTTAATTTTAGAAGATATTAGGTCTAGGCGTAAAACTAGGGAACCTCATGTAAATCGAGATTTTGAAAGAGAGAGTTATATAAATAGTATTCTTTGTAGTGGGGACCAACATTGTATAAATCAAATAAGAATGAGACCTATCTCTTTTTTTGAATTATGTAAAATACTTTCTGAGAACAACTTGGTACGTGAGAGTATCAACATGTCCATCAAGGAACAAGTGGTGATATTTTTACATACTATTGGGCATAATGTTCGGTTTCGTGTAGCTGCTGGTAGGTTCCATAGATCGGTTGAGAGATTGCTATTGCTTTCAAGAATCAAGGGCCTGTTAATACCAATGAACTTTATGAAGCAGTGATGAGCACTGAAGGTTTTGCTGAAGAGATGCTTGCTTCAGCTTTCGATTATATGGTTCAAGAAGAGAAGGTTGGTAGAGCTTTTATGGCTAAGGCTCCTAGACTGAGAAAGCTTTGGTTGGAGAACTATTTCACAAAAAATTTGTAATATTATGAAACAATGGTTATGTATTTATGAACTATGTTTAGTATTTTGATTATGTATTAAAAATTGGATAAGTAGTGTTATGGTTATATATGTTATGGGAATGGTTATGAACTATAACGCATTGGATGGTGTCCATTGTTTGTTGTTTTCATTTATTATGTTTATTTATCATATGCAAAAATTTGTATTAGTTTCACAATATTGTGATGGATGAGTGTTTACATTTCTAAAATAAATACTTTCTTATTTTAGGTTTAAAAAAAAAAAAAAAAATTTCATTTTACATCGCACCAAACACCGTAAAATATTTTCCGGAGCATTTTCCAGAATGCAAACAAACACCGGAAAAACAAATATTTTCCAGGAAATCATTTGCATTTACAAACATTTTACGGTGGAGAATATTTTACGTCGAAACAAACGAAGCCTTAGCCATTTTACGGTCAAATACAAACATTTTCAGTTTGACTTTTGTTTTACGTTGCAACAAACGCCTGCAAATGCTGAAAACGTTTTACGGAAAATGTTTTCAGCCGAAACAAACGGAGCCTAAGCCGCTATGTGTTCTGTTCATAGTCCCTAAGTCCCCGCCCCGGCCCACTTAAACCCAGACTTGCATATGCTGTGTAACCACCCGTGCTAGTGGGGCATGTCAATATTAAGCCACCAGGCCCACCACAAGTGGTGGTTTTAAATAATCTCTTTTGTCATTGTGTGCAATTTGATTGGAATATTGGGTAGTTTTTAGCTTTGAGTCATATGTAAAATATTTTCTCTGTATTTGGCCTAATTTTCTGTTGCCGTGGTTTTAAATAATCTCCTTGGAATATTGGGTAGTTTTTAGCTTTGAGTCATATGTAAAATATTTTCTCTGTATTTGGCCTAATTTTCTGGTTGCCGAGGTTTTAAATAATCTCCTTTGTCATTGGGTGCCATTTGATTCTGTGTGGATCTAAGATTTTTTTTCTTTTATGACACCTGTTCTATGATGATTTCTCTTAACATCAGATCAAGACACCAATTAATTTTTGGTGTAGGTGGAATTTGAATTCAGGTTCATTACTCGAAGACAAGAAATTTTACTAGTTGAGCTAACTGAAACCTATCTAATCATAAGTTCATAACATTTACAAAAAACTTTTTATTTTTTATTTTTTACTATAGCATATGCCTAACCGGCCCTTGACTCTCTACTTTTTTTTTTCTTTTTTTTTTCAAAGTGACCTGACCCATAAGTTTTTATAATTATACAAGCAAGATAATGGAGCAGATGAAAAACTCAAGTGGAGCAAAATTTTTTTTCTTTTCAATTTATACAATTATTCCATAGGTTTTTCAAATTTCAGTAGGGGCATGTGCCGTGCCAGATCCAGATCCAGATCCAGATCCGGCACTGATTTGATTTGAATAGTGGGTAACTTTAAGCTTTTAGCTTTGAGCCACATGTAAAATGTTTTCTCTATGTTTGGCCTAATCTTCTGGCTGCAGAGTTAGTAATCCGTGTCATCACATAGCGACATTTTGGATTTAGTGCCAGATAATAGTGGCATGGTTCTTTTGGGGCTAAAGAGAACATCAATGATTTGATGCGCCTAAGCCTTCTGAAAATAGTGTTTCACAAATGAAAATGCCGATTTGCATATTGGAATAGTGTCAATTGCATCTGACGAATCTATCAATTCAAACAACATTGACACAGGTTAATTGCATTAGATGGGCACCTCTTCATCACAATGTCCATTTAAATGGACAAGATGGGCACCTCTTCATCACAATGTCCATTTAAATGGACATCATAATCTATTGGAGAGGGGAAAAACTAAGAATGAATAAGAACTAATCCCTTGTTTTTTTAAGTTAAATAAATTAATAAAATTATTTATCTAAAAACACACATTTATTTATTTCTAAAATACCCATAGACCCATGGGCTCAAACATCATATCTATTGTATCCAATTCCAATGTAACTTTTATTTCCCATAAGGAGAGAAATAAAAAAAATAATCACAAAAGATTCCAATCCTTTCATGCAATGACAGAAAGTCAATGTTTCATCTCAATGGCGACAAAATTGAAAAGTAGTTAAAAAGTATAATATAATGTAAAAATAATAATTAATAAAAAAAAAAAACCAAAATAGATTAATAACTAAATAAAATCTAATTTTTTACCAAAATACAGAAAGAATTTTTCGTTCATCTTTGATGCAAATATCTTGTTCATTTGAACCCAATAAAAGTTCATAGAGTTTGATTGAGATTTGATACAAAATATGCCAATTTTTTTTTCTAATAAAAATAAAACTAAATGAAAAATGTTTTGTTACATTTAAGTTTGACACGTTACATGTTACATGTAGCATGAGAGCAAAAAGATTATTTTGTAGTTTATAACTATAAATTTTTTGTTTTAATTTGGTCCCACTTTTCTCAAAACGTGTCAATATAATCCCTCTATCATAATATCATGACATTTATTTTTTACGAAAAAGTGATAATATATTAATATTTTCAATATAAAATATTGATGTAGAACTATTAGCCTCATGACATGACTTAAAATTTCATTAAAAACAAAATACATATATTAGGCTACAATTTTTTTGGAAATGAACGAAATGATCAAATATTTTTGAGTTTTGGCATGTTATTTTATTTATTTTAATGAAATGTCAAGTCACATATTAGATGCTTAAATAGTTTCATGAAAACATTTTTCACTGCAAATGTTAACACGTCATCATTTTCTAGGAAAAACACAATTGTAGCAGCCGACAGGTAACCCATTGGCAAGAGTTACAGACTCAACTCCCCCAACAACTTCAGCTCTAATTGCCGATGTATCAAAGTGCAACAAGTGTAACGGCCACACAGGCCCCAACAATTATCAAATAATGAAATGTCCCTAATTTTATGTTAAACAATTAAGTTAGTTATTGATGTGAATTATAGAGGTCATAACTTACCAACCGAAAGAAAAAGTGTGATGCTTGGAGTAGACGTAAGGGAAAAAATAGGTTCACTACCAAAATCATTCAACTCGCTTGACATCCAATCTCTTATTTGAATTCTCTGTAATGAATATAAAAATGAAACAAAGAGCTTTTTGGAAAACAAATGCAATTCGAGAGTTGTTGAGTGGTTCTCGAAGTACCCCAAATTCTCATATTGATGTAACAAAAGTTGCTGCATTTCCATTTAGAACGATACTGTTTGAATTCTGCGTTTGATTAAGATATTTAAGGTAGGTTTTAGTCTTTTCAAAGCTTATTAATATATATGATAATTATATGCGTAAGGTGTTAGTCTAGTTTTTCACTTCGAGAAAAACATTAAAAAAAAAAATTAGTCTAGTCTTACACTTGATAAGGTATCATCGCATAGGAATACAGGCACTAGGACATTGAGATGGAAAAAAAAAAATTCAAAATCCATTTTGGCTGTGGAAATTCATATGCATCTTTGCTCACTACTTTAACAGCGTTTTGGCATAGTACACGCATGGGCAAACTGCCAATGCTCTGTATGCCCTGGTTCCTCATTCCATATGCGTTTAGTTTAAGATTGTCAATTCTGTTTTGATGTCTGTTTTGATTTTTTCAAGGAATGAAATATTTCGATACCGGTCAATTCTGACATACTATTTAGGTTTTATTGCTAATATATATATATATATATATTGCAAAATAATATGGTATAGGATCATATTCGTTTAATGAGGTCATTGGATCGTAGACAAACAATATAATGTGATACCTGTGAACATAAAGAAAGCTATATAACTATATAAGTGATAGAATGCAGCATGAGGTTTTTAGTTGAAGCACGTGTTTATTAGTTCAATAAGTTTTGATTAATTGTATGTGGTTGGGTTGTTAACCTCATTAGAGCATCACGTGTGTAATTGAAAGAAGTCTCTGCATTTGTTGTTGTTCAACTTCATTGCAGAAAAAAACACTTTTTAAAAGATTTACATTAAAGAGGCGCTCATGGAGAAAGGGAAGCAGAGTGAATTTAATTTGGAACAAGTTTCTTTAAATCTGTAAATCATTGTGAATCTAAATATGTCTAATGTCTTTGGCCAGATTTAAGAAATTACCTATATATAAAAAAAGGGCATATTTGCATATCGGCTAGAATGGACAAGAATTTTTTCCGAGATGAAATAGAGGGTTTCTCGTTCTAATTTGCATACCAGTACAAGAAAGTCTGGCTATTTCGGTCGAAACGAAACAAACCAAAATTCACAACTATGGTTTGGTTTCTTTCAAAAAGTGGTGCAAGTTACATCATCTACTTTCCACATTAATTAGAGAAATTCAAAAATCATGTACATAACCATTTGTGAACATCAATTGATAATAAAATTTCTCAACTAAGTACTCTGGTGGTGAATTCATTAGTCTAGGACGTGACGTAAATCTAGAGGTGCCAAGTTCAATCTACTATACTATTGACTCATGGGATTTCCGGAGTGTGTAAATGAGTGGATTTAGTTTGGTCAAAAACTGAGATACCATTTCTTTAATAATAATCATATAAAAAAATCTTCAAGTTATTTTTTCTTCACATTAGAGAATTTAAAATCATGCACATAACTATTTGTGAACTTCAGTTTATAATAAAAATTCTCAAGTTAACTCCTATAGGGGTAATCGGGTGGTGGGCTCATTGGTCTAGGGCGTGAAATAAACCCAGAGGTCCGAAGTTCAATCTACTACACTATTGACGCATGAGGTTTACAAATTGTCTTATAAGTAGGGAGTGGATTTAGTCTGGCTAAAGATTGGGATACCACTTCTTTAATAAAATAAAATAAAAATCTCAAGTTATTTTTTCTGATATGGTGGATAGATCCTGTTTATTGCATTTAAAGACATGGTGGCTCCACATGGAAATACCAATTGATATCCTCTTGGTAAAAAATTAATTTTTTGTAGTCGTAGTCTCTTTAATTCATTTTTCAAAAACACTCTACCAAAGGATCATGAGGGTTGTTATCACTTATAAAGTATGGACACCGATATGACACGACATGGGACATATTGATATGGTAATTTGAAAAAGTAAGATATGACACGGTGGACTGTGGAGATATGATAATTAATTAATAAATATATTTTTAGGCATATTTTATTTATTTAAATGTTTATTTTAAGTTTACAAAATAATAAACAACTATAAATTTGTTTTTAAAAAATCTCTACCACCACACAAAGGGCACAAATGCAAGAGTTTTTCCAAAGCATGTCGGTGATTTTGGAGTGTCAGTACTTCTTTCAATTCTTTGGTTATCACAACTTGACACATACATTTAAATCCTAACAAGGAAAAATTCACTTTCTGGATTTAGGAAATAGTTAGAATTTGGTACTAATGCAAAAGAACCAATAAGCATTTCAAAGTGCTGATGAAAATTTCTGCTGTTTTTCTCAATTATAAGGTTTCCAACAAGCTTTTCATCGTTCCTATTTATTGATGTGGTTTTGTATTTCACTTCAATTTATTTTTGCTAGATTATGCACATCATTTTCAACATGGTTTGAGTTTCCATTGCATATTTGGACTAATCAGACAATTCAAAACTTTTCATACACTTTCCAAAGAGAAAAATCCATTTACATTCACAGTCATATGTATCTTTAATCTATCAATTCTTCTTCCTTACGGTCCTAGTGAGATTTTAAACCATTCCCAAAATTCTTAGAGCTGAATCTGAATAAGCTACCGGAATCGTGCAGTTTGATAAGATCTTTCCGACCTTGATGGTGGCGTCCAATTTCTTCATTGGCATCACTTTCTCCTTCACTTTCTATTTTAACCTCCTTCCCAAAATCAACTCCATTAAGATTTTCACTTGGAGCTACATACACAAATTTTCCTACAAACACACTGTCAAAGTCCTGAAGAGTTTCCAAGATCTTGACCACATCACTCATAGTAGGCCTAGGCTTTGGATGATTGCTCAAGCATTTGTAGGCCAATGCAGCTGCCCTTTGAGCCCCTTTGAAAGAAAACCACCCTTCTAGTCTTGGGTCTATGATACGGTCAAGCCTTTTCAGGTCCTTCAACTGAGGCCTTGCCCACTGCACAAGGCTCTGCTCTCGACTGCGGAGGGTCTTATCCATTGCCTCTTTTCCTGTTAGCAGCTCTAGCAAAACTACTCCAAATCCATACACATCACTCTTGGTTGTCAAGTGGCCTAAAATTAGGTATTGAAAAAGGTTAGGCTGCATATTTCAAGTGTGCATTTAAGAAGTTGGTAAGACATTGGACAATAGAGCTGGTGGTTGCTTCTTATAGAGATATACTAATACTGTAATACTGAAAATCGCTCAAATCTTGAAACTAATTAAACAATCAATTAAACTCACCACCAATATTTTTATGCAGTAGAAATTTCAAGTCAAAATTGGTTGTAATTACCAGTCATGATGTACTCAGGGGCGGCATAGCCCCTTGTGCCCATTATACATGATGTTACATGTGTGTCATCTCCTTCTAGACCATCCTTTGCAAGTCCAAAATCTGAGAGTTTAGCTGCATAATTCTGAAATGAAAAGACAAGAGAAAAAAATTGAAAGATTAAATTAAGAACCCACTTTTATATGTATTTTCATATTACTTTCCATTAACTGCAGGTTACAATCATTTTGATGACATGATGTAATTTTGATAAATAAATTGTGTGTGTGTGTGTGTGTGTGTGTTAACAACAAAAAGAGCTTACCGAGTCCAATAAAATATTTGAAGTTTTAAAATCCCGGTATATAACTGGTTGATCTATTTCATGGAGGAAAGCTAGACCCTTAGCTGCTCCTAATGCGATCTTCATCCTAATTGACCATGGCAAGGCAGCAGAGTATCCTGCATATTACCAAAATATACGAATTGTTCAAATAAAAATGGTTCAGATTGATCTATGATTGTAGAAAACTATATAAATTCCATGAAAATAGACAAAAGCAACATACTTTTGAATAGTTGATCGGCTAAGCTGCCTCTTGCCATGTATTCATAGACTAGCAGCCTGTGCTCTTTCTCACAACAGTATCCAAATAGCTTAACAAGATTTGGATGCCTCAGCTGTCCAAGAAAGACAATTTCTGCCTACAACAGAAAGCACTGCAATTAGAACAAAATATATTGATGTAACTATAAGGACCTCAAAAGGGTAAGTTAGTAGAACTAACCAGCCACTCCCTATGGCCTTGCAAACCATCCAAGTCCAATACCTTCACGGCTACAGGCTGAGCCTCCAAACCAGGCCTAAGTTTGTCATCAACAAACCCCTTGTACACCGGTCCAAACCCACCTTCACCAAGTAGATTATTCCATGAGAACTTATTTGTTATTACCTCTAGCTCAGCCAAAGTAAATACGTGAAGTGTCCAGCCAATAAGAGAATTTGATATATCATCCACAGAGAGTGGAGAGCTGGGATTGCTTATGTCCATCAGTGATAGCCTTTGAAAAGAAGCTTGTTTCAAAACTGGTTTTTCGGATTCTGAAGATGGCCTCTCAGTTGTGCAACAACTTAACATGACAGACTTCCAAGTAATCTTCTTCTTCTGAGTCATTTTGGATCAACTATTTTGTAATGTGAATATTATTTTTGTATGAAGGCTGAGCTTAGTTATAGGCTTATAGCTCATCCATTCGCCTATTACTTTACTACTTTCAACACCTATATTTATAAAGAGGTCTCATTGTCTTCTTTGCCTCTTGATTGTTTATTACTCTTTTGTTATATATCAATCTCTTATTCTATTGGCAAGGGTAATATCTTAATTTCCTAAATAATAATTTATATGTGAGAATATATCTCCATATATAATTCTAAAGTTCAATTCTGTCTTCATATCTAGAGTGAACAATTTACCTACCTCTTGACTTGTATATATAACCTAATGTCTACCGTCTAGTTAAGCTCTTTTTCCCTTGGTATATAGATTAGGGTAGCAGTTGATGGTCCTAATAATATCCCGGGAGGTAGCATAAAAATGTAGCAAAAAACATGTCATAAAACACATATATACTAAACATATTAAATTTTATCCAAAAAAAAAATATATTAAATTATTGTAAAATAAAAAAGACATACTAACCAATTTCAATTCAAACTTTGGGTGTTCAAAACTCAAGAATCTTGTAGTTCAGTATCATTGTTTGTCCTCCTACAACAATAACATGTTTATATTCTTTTCTATTGTTGTAACTATTGAATTTAAAAAATAAAAATAAAAACTTTTAATATCACACGTAGATGACAAATTACAAATTCTTTACTTATTGCCTTCTGGGTCAATACAAAACCCCAAATCTGCTTTCGATGGTAACTTATTTGTGTACACTTCCGAAATTTCTGAACATGCTACTTTAAAACAATTGGTAATATTAATTGACAAAAATGCACTTTTAGTCCTTATATTTTGGAGGTGTTTTCATTTTAGACCCTATGTTTTATAATGTTTCATTTTAGTCCTTGGTGTTTTGGACATATGTTATATTTAATGAGAATGTTTCAAAAAAATAAGAAAAATAAGGAAGGTAAGGACTCAAATGAACCTATATCCAAAAATGAAGGACTAAAATAAAACGTTAAAAAATATAATGACCAAAATGAAAACCCATATTAATTCCAAAATGAGAAAGGTCTGCCTTATTAGGCATTCTACGGAGGAAATGTCATTTTACCACCTGAGGCTCTAACTTTATTATTTGTTTATTATTTGGGGTTAGGTAAGATTTTCCAGCCAAAGCCTGTTGATGGTGTTAAGAGGTCAGGATCAGAGTTACCAACAAAAAGGTAACAAATTCTTTAGAATTTCAAAGATATGACCGACTACAAGTAATAGCTTCTAGAAGAAGTAGCAATCGCCCTTGTATTATTATTATTATTATTATTATTATTATTTTTTTCTGGCTAAACCGAGAACTTTGTACAAACTACAAAACAACTTATTGGTTTGTTGAGTTGGTGGCTTGCTGTTTGTCAAATTATATGGTGGAGAACAAGTGGGAATAGAACTGTAGTGTGCCTTAGCCGACTAATTTTTGTTATATATACGACAAACTTGACAGGACCAAGCAGATCTGACTCATACTTTCGTCTTGCACATTATGTCCACAGAATTAGATATTTCTGTGTTGTGCTAGTTTTGGTGAGAGATAACTCTTTGGAAGTTTGAATTTTTACGATATTGGTTTTACGTCAATTTTGTAATTTCCTTATTTTCTTAACGAAACTTTCTACTCGACATCAATTGTGAACTGAACATAGAGTTAAAAGTTTAAACTGAGCCACATAAATCTTTATATTCACTGTGATTATTTATTCTATTATTAATTTTACATAAGCTGATTATTAGGATTAGATATTATCAAGACTTCCGCTATCCCATCATAGCTTAATAATAAGCTTGGAAGGAGAATCATGAAATTGTGCTGTGAAACTCAAATTCAAATAAATTCCTAATTAATACTTGCATTTCTTATTTCCTGGGCGCATGCTTACTAGAACCTATTGAACTGCAGAATAAGATAACCTTCTAACAAGATTGGCACAGCGGAAATCATAATCACAATTCATGCATCAGCATTCAGGCGCAACCCTGTATTGGTATTGACATATAGAATAAACTGAAGCAGGTGAAAACAATGACCCCAAGATTTCATGGAATAGATTAAGGATGGAAGCTCTTTTCAGTCTTCTGGAAAGGTCAAAGGGAAAGGGTGAACAAATCAATCTACCCACAACCACTTTAATCTCTCATGGAAATTTTATCAAGCACCAAATATAAAATGATTTTCGGTAGAAAATAAACTTAAAATAATTTGAATATGATAGTTTGTGTAGGATGTGCATAACATTATATAGTTTTTTAAAATTTCAGTTGGCTTTTCAGGTAATTAAAGAGAAAAATTGGTTTATAACTTTATCTTATTAAATATGGTTTTATATATAATAAGGCTTTTTCCGTACATAGGTTACATGAAAAATGGGCTGCTCATACCAAAAAAAAAAAAAAGTTGCTTATTTAAGTCTTATAGTTTCCATTGCAACTTTTCCGCCATGAATATAACATTATTCCCATAAATGTGATGCGGCAAATAAATCAACAATAACAATAAGAACCATTAGTGAACTCCAAAGTGAAGTTCTGCCTTGTTACCCAAAAAATAATACTAAGTATATATTTTGTAATTTTTAAGATGAAAGTTAAGGACACAATATTTTTTTTCATAATTATTGATCACATGATTAATTTGTCACTCTTTTATGATGACCACCAACATTATTTTTATTATGTACTAAGTACAACAAACTAAGTTATGAAAAATAAAAAAACCCTATATTGAATTTTTAAGTACGTAGTAAGTGAATTTCATCAAAAAGTAGGTAGTACGTGAAGTAAACTGTGTAGACTGTAGAGGTGTAGACTTGGTCCTTTTTAACTATTTCAAATTACACAGGCGTGCAAGTTAAGGATGCCCAACCCGTAAGTGTGGTTACTTGCGACGTGTCAGTCTTGGCCTTCGAGTGTCACGGATTAATTTAAAAAAAACAAAGCAACACGTCAAGTGGAGATTGCATGCAGCATGCTCTTTCTTTCGGTCTTTTCCCAAACAATCGAAGGAGATGATGAGATTCTCAACAACTTATGATTGAAAAAAGCGATGGCCGAAACTGACGCTAGATTATGTATTCTCGAAGTGTTTATGTTGATTTTCAAAGTTGCCACAAATCATTCAATACATATTCAACTTTTTCGAAATGACAAATTATAGGTGGCTAATAACCAATATTATATAAATTTACTGTTAATATTATCTTTGTTTTCTACTGATAGTCGCACAACATCTTAAATTATGTCTAAGACTTATTCAAAGAATAAATGTAATAGAAATTGCTTTAAGTTTCTTGGGCTGATTCATGTCGCTGGTTGATTGAGTTTTTGGCATCATAAGCAGGATTTTATTAATTATCATGTGCACATTGCGTGCATAGGAAATGTAACACAATTCGATTACGTAATGATTGCTATTGTATTATATATTTTTTTAAATATACCAACTTTTAATTAAATTATCCTGTATATATCTAACTAAAAGAGTTGAACTGAATATTCTAATGCATTCGTTTTCTTATTGTTTGTCTGCATGCAGAATATGTTTCTTTGTTCATCCCCCCCAAAAAAAAAACAGAATAACGACTTTTCTAATGACGTCCTTAATCTGAACTCCAAGTAACAAAATGATCTGCTCTCTGTATTTCAGCCTAGCGCGTATATATATATATATATATATATATATATATATATATATATATATATATATATATATATATATATATATAAGTTGCCAATGGTAATATTTTGAACCTGTTAATTAGACATCTTTGAGTGAGTTGTGTATTCAATATTTAATCAGGTATTTGAAAATGAAGAGATAGCCTAGGATTACAACAGATGAAATGTATTTGAAATACAAATATTATCTGACAATTTTAGTTTGAGTTTTGGCTTGAGATACGACTTCATCTTTATCTGCAACAATAACTGATCATGGTGAATTGGATGAGGTCTCTGTATGATTATCCATTATATGTACCTAAGTTTTTTAATCGTACGAAGTGTGATACATATATAATCTTAAGTATCTATTGGGATAGCTAAATAACCGTCAATGAAGTTGAGAAAAGAGGACTAGTTAATGAAAAATGTTACTTGGCCTATATACTTGGCATTAATGCTGAGATCATAGTGACCGCCAACCAAATTGAAAAGAGAGGGGGGAATGCATAACTGGGGTTATTACTTTTTTTTTTTTTTTTTTAGATATGATAGAAATTCTAATCTAAACTCACACACACGTATATTTTGAAGATTCCGAGGATCGAACCCACACCCTCATAGAGGGAGGCTTTTTGGGAAAGGGATTATCACTGACCCAAATACTCAAGTAGCCAAACTTATGAAATACTTTGTTAATAATAAAAAAGTCAAAAGTAGTGGGTAGGATTGATGTTAATATATGCATGGAAATGTCACTGGCCATATACGACTAGGCAATCCTATTGACAGTCGTTGTCTCCAGCGTAAGTTGCAAGTTAATGAATATGAGCTAGTCTAGAAAAGGGTTTAAAGAGCTCTAAAGTGTTTTTTGAAAGAAGAAAAAAAAAAGTCACATAAAAGGGGGAAAAGGAATTTTAAGTCCCATAAAACTCTTTTATAGTTTTTTAGAGAATAATTTTAAGTATAACTCTGTGTGTTTGAGACATGTTTTTTTTTAGAAAAATTTGATAAACAAAGATTTTTCAACAATTGCATATTGTAAAATTTCTCCAAAAGATTTTGTCCTATGAACATATAAAGTGTTCCACTATCCAAAAATTGTCCAAAGAATTTTTTCTAAGAACACATAATGATACCACATCATGCTTGAGTACCAAATATTTTTATATATCCTATCTCTTTGCATATATACTTATATAGACAAAATGCATCACTACTATACAAGAATAACAATACATATATATATATATATATACACTCTGTTGGCTGACCGCTTTGGCAGGCAGCTAATTCAGCCAGTTCTTTGGTGGATTTTCCTTCAAGGATTGACTCAATGGAAGATTTTGAAGTAGATGATTTTTCTTCCTTTTTCTTCAATTTATTCTCTTGGGGTAATTCTTCATTGATGAATTTAATGATGCGGTCACTGCTGAACTTAACCCACCATTTTACTGTGTAATGGCGAGAAAGAAGATTGTCTTCAATCTTATAAATGCTATTTAGGATCCATGGGATCTTGTATTTGCTAAAGAGTAGAAGAGTCATTAGGAAATTATTATTATACTCTGTTACTCTGTCAACTGTTACTCTGTAAACAGTTGCAAAGTACCGCAATGATACGTTTAATTCGTCCAAAAGAATTTCAACAGTAGGTCCATGTTGAGACCATCATTTAATGAACCACGTTGAGAATTTGCATTGGTTTTTAATGATTTTGAATTTTGTCACCCAACCAATCAACCAAGAATGAGACATGACAGGTGTTTGGTGAAGAAGGACCTTGTACCAAGACTTAAATAATCGGTTGAGTGATGCAATAATTTTAAGTAAATTTGATTTTTGATGCAATAATTTTTAGTAAATTTGATCTTAAAAGTGGTTTTTAACAAATCCAGATCCATGAAGAAGATAAATACAAAACAACCTTCACAACTCCTTTCTGTCATTATGAATAGAATGTAATGTCATTTGATTAAAAAAATGCACCTAGTATTATATATATATATATATATATTTTTTTTTTTCTTTTATTAGTTTAATTTGTTAATTAGGGTAATCATTTTTTTTTGTCTATTTATACTATAGTTTTGTTAGTCCAGTTTAGTTTTGATACTTATATTTGTGAAATTATATAATTACTATTCATTTAGTTATTGACACCAAAATATTCATAAAAAAAATTACATATTATATAAGGTTATGTCCACAATCATGTAACACATCAACAAGTAGTTTAGAAAAAAATAAAAAACACATCAACAAGTATATTGATATTATTGGATCAATGGATCATAAACCAATTTGAGTCAAGTATGAGAATCAGGCCTGTCAAATTAACGGGTAAATTTGGACTTTTATCTGGGTCCATTATATAAACAATATAGGTCAGGCCTTATGACCATGTTAAAAGTTGGGCCAATGTCAGTTTAAATTAACTTCCACACAAAAGAAATATATGGGCCAGAATTTCATCCAGCTCAACTTGGCTTAAAAGCCTTTAAAGCACCTAAAAGAAACTCAATAAGGCACAAAGGACTTCCCTAGCGAAGTGTTGCAGGTTGATACTTTTTGTTTCTTGTGCTGGGGCATGTTTTTTTAGTATAATTTGGAGGAAATTCCTCCAAATAGATAAACTTTGTCCTTATTTTTATAGTATAAACATCCATGTTGATATACAAGTTTGATAATAAATAAAATCTATAGCTTTATTTCAAAAACAAAACAAATTCTAAATTCATCCTTAAAAAATCTTACATATTAAATCGGTTCTGTATTTTCTTAAAAACTTCGTTTTGATTTTTTTCTCCTCTCTTTGACTTTGAGTGACCAACAAAATTCAGAATGTTGCTCACTAATCCTCCCTTCTCCCCCAACATATCTCTGGTTGGTTATTTTAGTTTTGAAATTCAGGCATGTCATGGTAAGAAGGTGTTGCGATATCACAATGAAGCTTCTTTTGAGAAACACAATTATGTTTTCAGGTTTTAAAAACAGCTACTACTATATATGTAGAAATTTTCTAGGAAAACACAAATCCTACCATGAGCATTATTTCATAGCTAAATTTTTTTGTAGCCTTTCACACAGTGCTTTGACTAAAGAAGATGCATGACACGTAAATGAACATCCATTTTTCTCTCCTAAAACATGTACCACGACTAGTTATGTTGCGATTGGACCAATATAGTTCATACAAGATAAATGTACAATTAAAAAGCCTCAGACAGTAGTGGTTTGAAATCAAAAGAAAGAGGGTTTGGTGAAGGATTTCACTTGGTGGGTCACCGTCATCAACACGAGAAACTGACCAACCAACCCCAACGGCGCCATTTACTTCCACACACTTCGTCATTTCTCTAGTACACTACGCTATCTAATAGACAAATACGAAAATGTTAACTCCTATACAACAATTTGCCAGACCAGAATTATCTTAGACACCATTAGACGTATTACAAAAGATAAAATATAATTAATTGTGGCACCTAGAAAAACACAGGAACATCTATATAAGAGTGGTATGGTTAGGGTTTTTGGCTCAAATTTCTAGAAGCTTCCTATGATTTTCAATACATATTTGCCTTTAAAAGTGGCGTAAGCCTATTTTGGTATGGTTAGGGTTTTTGGCTCAAATTTCTAGAAGTTTCCTATGGTTTTCAACACATATTTGCCTTATAAGAGATCTTAAATTATCATCACTGAGACTGGGGATCATAAGTATTAACTGGTACAAATTGGGGTGTCTACAGTAGGTGTTGTGAAAAGGTGTAGGATAACACATTAAGATACTTTGGGACATATTGAGAGAATTTTCACGCAAAGAGAAGGTGTTACTCTAGTGAAGCTTTGGGCTCACCCACTTGTGCAGAGTTAGTTTGAGCCAAAGGTTTGTTGCACTAGTCTTTGAATTTTACCAGTTGTAGAGAGCTTGAATTTCTTTAAAAATAGCGAGATATCTGCAACTTAATCCAATTGTATTGAAAATATTTTTATATTTCTTATAATTTTTTTATTATATTTTTTGTATAACTCACAAAAAATGTAGCCTGTTATTAAGAAGTCTACTAGCGTTGGAGATCTCAACAAGCCCTTCCATTATAAAGGTACCCACTTCAAGAGATGGAAATGAAAAGTCCTATGGAAATGAAAAGTTCTTTTATACTTGAGCCTTCTCAAAGTCTCCTATGTCCTCACCAATAAGAATCCAATCAAGATCCCCACTAATGAAATGAGTGAAGATGAACTTCGTGCCCATCAAGGTAGGGACAACCCTAGTCAAAAGAATAAGAACTAAGGACCCCTTTCATAAAACCAACAAAATTATGTGTATTTGTTTGTGGCAAGAGTTGCAAATTTCGGAAGCATGAGTCTATACCACAGGTTAACGTAACGGATGAGCCATTAATGGAGATGATTACAGATGGTGCAATCTATTGAGGGGTGGTGGGCAAACTCTAGTGCTAATAGATATGTTTGCTATGATAAAAATTGGTTCAAGAAATACACTCCCTTTAAAGAAGAGAAAACTGTTATATTTGGTGACTTTAGTAGAACCAAGGTGCTTGGGAGTTGTGAGGTCGAGTTAAGTTTTACCTCTAGACGTGTGCTAACTTTGAAAGATGTACTTCACCCTCCGTCCATGAAGAAAAATCTTGTCAAGCTATTTGCTCAACAAGTTGGCTTTAAACAAGTTATGGAATCTGATCAATATGTAATCACCAAAAAAGGACTATTTACGAGCAAGAGATATGCTTGTGATGTAATGTTTTAAATTGAATGTTGAAAGCAAAACCATCTGCCAGTTTTGTTTATATGATTTCTTGGGAAGTGTGAACAATATTATTTCAACAACTCTATATTTGTTATATCTTATTGTTTACAAGTTTTCATGTTTATTTACTTTAAATTTTTTTAGTTCATAATTTTATTTGGTTGTTGCAATTTAAAACTTTATTATTCATTTTAGTATAACAAATTATTATTGTAGTGTAACAGTATTATTAAATTATGAATTTTTGTAGTGTACGATATTTTAAATGTCAATTTACTTATTTATTTTATGATTTCTCAAACTTAACTTTATATTTTTATAATTTTTTAATTGACTATTCGGTTCGACTGGTGACCCACTAGTTGAACTAGTGACCTAATAACTTGACTCCTAGACCGAGTTAATGTTTGATCCAGGTTTAATAATTATGTATGTGAGGCTCACAGGTCCTTAATGACCTAAAATAGGTGTAAGAACTACTACATGTGCTTTTCTTTGCTATGCAATAAATATTACAGTCTATAGATTTTTAGATATTCAAAATAATATAATTTTTGAATCAGGTGATGCAATTTTTCATGAAGAAAAATTTCCTTTTAAATCAAAAAATAGTGGGGGTGAAAAAAATATTTTATCACAACCTAGTTCTTCTACTTCTCATTTCCTAACTCATGAAAAATGTTGAATTTGAACTGAGAAGTAAAAGACTTATAGTTGAAAAATATTTTGGGTCAGCTTATTATGTTTTTAATATTGAGGAAAATCGTTAAACTTTTAAAGAAGATTTAGCTTCACCTGACGCCATATTTTGGAAGGAGGCTAAAATTGATGAAATGGAGTATTTAATTTCCAATAATAGTTGGAAATTAGTAGAATTACCACCAGGTTGCAAAACCATAGGTTGTGAATGGGTCCTTAAAAAAAAAACTTAAGTCGAATGGTACAATAGATAAGTTTAAAGTTAGGCTTGTTGCAAAAGGCTTTAAACAAAGGCTTAACTTGATTTCTTAGATATGTTTTCACCAGTTACTAGAATTACATCCATTAGGTTGTTAATTCCAGGTGCATAAGAAAGATGAGCGTGCCCATTGAATGTAATTGAAATTACCAAGATAATGTTGTCGTAAATTTTAAAATCCAAGAAATATGTATATGAGGTTGTCAAAATACTATCCATGATAATGAATAAACTAGGATGAGCTTGCAGAGTGGCTGACCACAATGGTGAGAGGAAACCTTGACATTGTCCACGACATGGAATGGATCAGGATGAGTTTGCAAAGCAATCTATAGCAGTGATGATCGAGAATGAGAAGTAACTTGGATATAACAATTAAAGATATGTATTAATGGAGGTCATGAGCCTAACTCTAATACCATAATATTAGAAAATATAAGGTATATATAGAACTAATAATATGCTAGAAAATGAAAGGTATACATGATGAATTATATAGGAAAATATAAATAAAAAATAAAGATGAGATAGGGAGAACTATGAGGGGGAGAACATAGGACATTAATTTGAGAAAATAAATTTCTCTATGTTTGAGATCATTTATGTGTATAAGAAATAGTTGTCAATTCCAATCCGTTTCGGATGGAATTTCATGTACCATTATGTAAACCAAAACGAGAAACCTCTCATTGCATCTTGGCCCAAATTCCGATTAATTCCAACCCGTTTTGACAAATAGCGATCAGAAATTTGCATTCCGGGTGGCATGCAAATATGCCTAAGTCTTTATTTATTTATTTATTTTATTTATCTTGTCATTATTTTTATCAATGAAAGGATCCAATAAAGAATATTTACTCTTTAAGATTTATTCAGCAAACAAAACTTCTCAAACAAATGATATTTTTAATAGTCTATATCTCAATAAAATTTCATCAAAGACAATAGCATGGCTTAGTGGAGGACCCATGTATTGGTAGAAGAATGATAAGATGAACTTCTTTATCATTTATTATGTAATAGTATTTTACAAAAGTTTTGATTTTTTATTTGATTTTATATTTTCTTATTTTATTTTGTTATTTACAATTAATTTAGATGTGAGTATATAAAATATATATTAAATTAAAAAAATAATAAATTGGATCTACCAACAAAATTTATTAATAAAATAAATACTCATTTTCATAAAATGATCGATGGTGTTAAAAACTTATAATACATTATTTTGAATTGATATGTTATGAACTTGATAAATAGTTAGAAATATTTATTTCATATTACTAATATAAATATATATTAGCGGTAATCCTAAAACGGTACGTTGGGATGAACCGATGCTGAAATATTCTATTTTAAATGAATAAACCAAAACGGATACGACAATCTTGGAATAAGGTACCCACGAATGGCCTTTCTGTAATTTTGTGGATCCCAATCAGGCAATCACGCCTTTTGCTTTCATTTTCCAGAATAAATTTGGAGAGAACGATTGAATTACATGCTTTCTAAATTACATTAGAAATATATTTTGGGTAAATTCTATTGATACTTCTGATATTTGGTGAAACTAGATTCGCTACACACAAGTTTTAACAAATGACTCCCCTCTCCAAAATTCTCAAAATAATTCACACTCTGCTCAAAAAATGGAGTAGAGTGAATTATTTTAGGGTGGAGTGTGAATTATTTTGGAGCAAACTCTCAATTATTTTGAAGCGTAGTGTCAATTATCTTGATTATTTTGGGAGCAAAGTGTTTTTCTTAAGAATCAGGTGTACCGATTGTAATTTCACTATAAACTTGGGGGTGTCTGTGTAATTTACCCAAATATTTTTATATGATCCTTCTTATAATCGCTTTTGCACACTTTTAATTTATATTATTGATTTTAATTTAAAAAAATAAAGAATAATGCTAGAGATACAACTAATTTTACAACCAGATGCTTACAAACTGACATGGTGCTGACATGGCATAGTGCCACATCAGCCCTTAAAACAATAGTTTTACAGGTCATATTAGTTAATTAAACAAAATTAAAAACACAAAAATCTCTCTCTTGCGCATTTATCTCATCTCTCTCTCACATTGACATCATCTGACCTCATATCAAATAAAAAATGTGATAGAACAAACAAAGTTAAAAAAAAAAATAATACCAAATTAGCAAAACCCAACAGCAACAATGTAACCCAATATCAAACCTAGAAAACCCATGCAACAAAGTTTCATTAACAACAATGGTAAGATATTAATAAATAAATTCATGAAAAACCCATGACAAATAGCATTCTCATATAAATTTAACTAATAAATTCCAGCAATAATAATCTCAAAATGGCCAAATATCAAATAAAAAATTCCATAGAACAAACAAAGCTAATTTTTTTTTACCAAATTAGCAAACCCAACAGCATCAATAGTGAGAAGCCAGAATTCTAAAAGGAGAGAGAGAGAGAGAGAGAATAACTAAGAGTTGAGATAGGATTGATTTGGTGAGGGGACGCTAGGGTTGGAAGCATAGAGACGTTAAAGACGACGATGTGGAGGCGGCGGCGACTTGGAGGGGCGCTATGTGGAGGAGGGGGCGGCGGCATAGAGGAGAGGACGGTGGCTTTGAGACCAGAGGATGTCAACGTGAGAGAGAGATTTTTTTTGTGTGTTTTTAATTTTGTTTAATTAACTAATCTGATCTGTAAAACTATTGTTTTAAGGGCTGATTGTGGTGCTATGCTATATTAGCGTCATGTCAATTGTAAACATTTGGTTGTAAAATTAATTATATCCTAGCATTACTCAAAAATAAAATATAGGAGTATATGACAAGTAAGAAAATATGATATTAACTAATAATGACATGCATTAGAGTTGCATAAAATAAAAGGACAATATCAACTACAATTAAGTTAGGTGCAATCCCTAAATTATCTGGCCGAAATAGACGTCGCCACATCAATTTTTAACCTTCAAGCAGAGGGGAAATTATCCTGGCTATAACACTCTCAAACCAACCAACCTAAACGTACCTCCCACGGCTATTTTAGCCTCTCCATTCTCCCACTTCTCACCAAATAATTACCAGAATCATGTTTCCAAACTTTCTCAGCCTTGTCTCCTTATACGGAAGCTAT
This sequence comes from Fagus sylvatica, assembly GCA_907173295.1. Lineage (NCBI taxonomy): Eukaryota > Viridiplantae > Streptophyta > Magnoliopsida > Fagales > Fagaceae > Fagus > Fagus sylvatica. Next base: position 26,567,697 of record OU015764.1, read on the forward strand.
CTCCGCCGCTGCTTCACCGCCTCCGGCCTCTCATCTCAAACCATCAACATAGACAACGAAACCACCATCCACTTCTGGGGTCCAACTCCAAAACCCAATTCCAATTCCATCACCACCACACAAAAGCCCTCACTAGTTTTAATCCACGGGTTCGGTCCAATGGCACTCTGGCAGTGGCGTCAACAAGTCCAGTTCTTCTCCGATCGCTTCGACGTCTACGTCCCTGACTTAATCTTCTTCGGTAGCTCCACCACCAAGTCCACCGAGAGAAGCGAGATCTTTCAGGCGGCTTCGGTGGGGAAACTGCTTGACATGGTGGGAGTACAGAGGTTTTCCGTGGTGGGAACGAGTTATGGTGGGTTCGTGGCGTACCAGATGGCGAAGATGTTCGGGGAGAGAGTTGAAAAGGTGGTGATCGCAAGCTCTGGTGTTAATCTGAGGCAGAGAAACAACGAGGAGTTGTTGAAGAGAGCAAAGTTGGAGAAGATCGAGGAGCTTATGTTGCCGGCGACAGCGGGGCAGTTAAGGACGTTGATGGCTTTTTCCGTGTCCAATCGTTTCAACATCTTGCCGGACTTTTTTCTCAACGACTTTGTACACGTAAGATCTTTCTCTTTCTTTCTGCTATAAATAATTAAATACGAGGAAAATGACCATTTTATTTTAAAAGTCCGCATGGCTCAAAGTAATTATAAGAAGAAATTTTCATTTGTTACAATACATCTAAAAAGAATTTTGATGATCTACTTGAAATGCGATTAAAAAAATGTACGTAAATAGATTAAAACTTTAAAGATTATATATTTATTTATATTGGTTTGGTTGTCCATTTAAGACTTTCTTTTTTCGGATTTGATATAACTTTTTTTGTATAAAAATATATGTCCAGCTGAAATTTCACTAGCTTAACAATTTTATTAGGAATAAAATTCTAAAATTATTTATCATATATCTAATTGATTAAACATGGAAGAGAATTAAACAACAGATCGATTATTACCAAGTTACCTCACGCCCTTTTCTCTCTTTATGTGCTTTAAAATCAGGTACAATTAATAATAACTTAAAAACACATTACCCAAAAATATTTGCAATTTATTTTAATTATTAATATTGTAACATAAACACTGAAACATTCTATTATATTTGCAGAGTACCTTAGGAGAAAATATTATACCAAGCTTAGATAGATTAGGTTAGAAAGTGGCCGAATGGTTTCGAAAAGAATTATTATCCTTTCCATTTCAAGTGAAATAGATTGTAAAGATTTTAATTTTTGTTTTTGTTTTTTTTCCTACCAGTGATAGAGAAATAGAGCAATATAGGAAAAGGAATAGTTAGCTTTAACGATCATTTTTCCTTTTAGATTAATTGCAAATAATAAGGATACATATATAAATGTGGAATGCTACTGTGATTTGACTGCAATTTTTTTGTTGCAATTTAGACCATTCAATTGGTTAAGTATTATAAAAAATAAAATTGGTTAAGCATTGTGGGTTTAGTTAACTGATTTGATAAAGTGTTTTGTTCTCAAATAAAGAATTTGTGTTTCAATTCAACTTATACCAAAAATAATAATAATAAAGATCAAAGATCATAACGAGCCGCAGTAAGTTTTTAACTATATTTAAAATTGTCTATAATTATGCTTTTATTGTATAATATATGTAGGTGGTCCCGTCAACTTTAATGAGGGGTCCCTGTATAATTTTTCCCATTTATTGCCCATCTTTTAGCAGAAGAAGAAGACTATTACTTGGTTGTCCCTTTAGTGACGTGGTATGCTATGGTTGGAAGTGGCTCGGTCCGGTGCATATGAGTATTGGATCTGTTGAGATGTTGCTACGTGTCTAACAATTGTACAAAATTGGACACATGACAACATCTCAACGGGTCCAGTGTTCATGTGCGTTGGACCCAAGCCTTTCCATAGCGTTCAATCACTGTCAATGTGAAATGCATTACAGTAAATCAAATATTAATTATTTTTTGAAAATGTAGAAAATAACCTTGTTTCTCATATTCTTCCTTTAGCTTAGGGACTATTTTTTATTTTTTATTTTTTATTTTATTTTATATATATGTAATTATTTTATTATAAATCTCATCCATAATTTAAAAAATTATATCTAACTTAAAGAATTGTATCTAAGTTTTACTCATATATATATATATATATATTAATAATATTTCCACACCCCATTATGATATTTTCGCACCATATATATATAATCTTAATTCATATTTATCTCCTCCATTCGACTACTTTTTTTAGAACTAAGGTCCACCCGCATATCCAACAAAAAATCTTTCATTATTTAGCAAAAAAAAATTTCATAAATGCCCTTAGCCTCAAGGGCAGAGCAGGGGTAAGCTCCAGTGAGAGGATCTTTGTTCGTGAGGGAATGAGAATTTTACCATTACACACAAAAAATCCTCACCTCCCCCAATAATGTTCTTTATCATTTTTTTTTTTTTGTCTTTATTCTTGGTGTATTCATAATTCTTGATGATGCATTTAAAAGTATAATTAATATACTATTATCATCAAACTTCATTAAGAAAATAGGAAAACAATTGATGTCTTTTTCTCTTGAAATTGCCGGAATTATATATAATAAGATATTAATTAAAATTGAAAACGATAGAAGAAAAAAAAAATTAAAGAAATAGGACAAACAAATTCACCTTTCAAATCATCAAATTTGTTCTTAATGCAACAATTTGTTCTTAGTGGGAATTGGTATAACTATAAACAATTAAATTTAAAATTACTAGTTTATATTATTAAATGTTGTACTTGTTTTTTGTTTCTATAATTAATAATTATTGAATTTAATGTTTTATATCGTTTATACTTATGTTGCATGCGTGTGCGAGAGTTGAATCTGAACTCCATCACTGCCTCACTGATAGCCTAGTATATATTGCTTTTACTTTATGTTTAGATGGAGAAAGATAGAAGAAGAAAATGTATTAATTTTTAGTATAATTCAGATGTTTTCCTCATACTCTCTTCTTATTAGTATAATCTAGTTTTTTTTTTTTTTTTTTTTCAGTCAGTAGTTTCCTCTACTTTTCTCTCATCTCCCTCTCCAGTTGTAACATGTGTAACTTGTGGTCCATCACATTAACATATATAATTAGTGAACCTTAATTGTTACAAGCGGGCATCTTTTCCTATTTAACCTCGTGGGAAAGGATTCTCTCCCACTGCATCCTCCAATTTATAACATGTGACGCTTATTTAATTTTGTGTGGTTTCCATAAGTGTTTTAAGACCATTGGATTTATTTAAATGCCACATGTTATAATTTTAACTAAAAATTGGAGAGAATTGGAGGATCTCAATGGGAGGGGATCCTCTCCCTAAGCTTGTTCCATCGCCACTATATCACATTGCATACGTTATTACTTGAACTGAGTGGCATTTCTTTCTCATGTATGACAGTCATTTGATGAAGATGATAAAATAAGGTTTCATATGGATGCAGAAATTGTACTCCGAAAACAGGAAGGAAAAGATGGAACTTCTTAAGGGACTAACCCTTGGAAGAGATGACACTGCAAACATTTCTCCTCTTCAGCAGGTACCATTTGATTTTTTTTCAACTTATAGATCTAAAACATCACACGTTTTAGTTCAAAATTCCCTTTATAGGTTTGAGGCGTACATAGGCTGTCAATTTACTATGCATTATAGTTGGAACATCACTCTAATTCTATAACTTACCTGAATTATTTGTAGGAGGTCTTGATAGTATGGGGGGACCATGATCAGATATTTCCTTTAGAGATGGCTACGGAACTCAAGGAGTATGTGCCTCTTTCATCTCTCTCTAAAACTAATACACTTACAAGTAGTCTAGAGACACTTAATTTTATGCTAAAACATGGTTAGAAGCTTTTAAATAGTTCAAGCAAATCTATGCAATTATTTAGTGGGCAAATTGCACTTTTCCCCTCTTTAACTATTGGGTCCATATCAATTCTCTCATTTATCTATAAAACTGAACAATGTTCCCCCTTATGTATTGAAAATATTCTACCGTTTAATTTTATGTTAAATCCAAACAAAAAGAACAAAATATTTTTATGGTATATTAATATGTAATGATAGATTTTGAGTATTATGACTTGAAATTAACAGAATATATAAAACATTTCGTTAATTTTGTTGGAATTTAACAAAAAATTAGACGATGGTGGCTATGTGCATATTTTCAATACATAAAAAGGTACATTGTTCAGTTTTATAAATAAATAAGAGAATTAAGATAGATCCAATAATTAAAGGGGGTAAAACACAATTTCCCCTTAATTAGTATTACAAAATTTCCATAGGCTGTATGCATATCATTTAAATTTAGGCATTTTAAACTAGGTAATATTACAATTTATTTTGTTTATAATTTTGGTCCTAGTTTATTTTAAAGTCGGTGTCAATGGTTTGGGAATCCTTCCAACCAAATTATGAGAGGGTGAGAGTTTTTTGGCTGCATGTTGCAGGCTTCTTGGGGAGAAGGCAAGATTGGAAGTGATAAAGAATACATCACATGTTCCCCAGACTGAATGCCCGGGACAGTTCAACAACATTGTCAAAAATTTCTTAATTGGGTCCTCGTGATTATCTTATTATTATCTATTTAAAAAATGTAATGTTGGATTTGAGTTGGCACCTACTTTTGATTAAACTATACGAAGCAACAAATACATAGCGTGTTTCGTGCCTTCTCGATCTCCATTAGATCTTTGTCTATGGTGCCAATTATTAATCATATCTGGACAGGTGATGACTTAGGAATTCTTTTCCCGGTTGAAGCTTGTTTGTTTCAGCTTTAAATCTAACGTATTTTTAGGGTTATCTTATGTACAGATTATGAAAAGCTCACTATTTTTAGGTAAAGCGCAATACTTTAACCTAGTTTATTTTTTAAAGTAATAAGTACATGAAAATAAGCTATTCCAATTTCCAAAAAGTTTGTTATTTAGATTAACTTTTCATCGTGCTCAATTAAAGGTGAAGACAGAGAAAAGTTATTAAATTAGAATTTTTGTTTTACTTGTCTTGTTGGCTTGTTGGCAAGTAATCTATATATAATCTTTACGAATTTTCATTTCCAGCATTTGAGCTCAAATTTAATAAGTTGATAGCGATATTAATATCAGTTCCTGTGCAAGTGAATGCCTAGGTGCATGGTAACTTATCTGTTGGCTTTGATGTTTTCCTCTATAAGTTATTAAATTTGTTTTGTCCTTAATTTATAGTCTTTTGATATTTTCCCCTCCAATAAAATCCTTTCTTATATTTTTTTTTTTCAAAAAATGAAAGCAATATCTGGTATACTAGGAGTTAAAAGGTAAACTTAAGAGATCAAAGTATTGCTCTTTTAACTTTGGAAGGTGTCAACTATGGGGCGAAAGGCCCTTCGGAAGTACTCCTACACAATATTGATTATGAAAATTATTATAGGCTTGAGAAAGATCTACAAAACAAATAATTGGAATGAAGAAAAAAAAAAATACAACCACACATAAGAGATAACACCTAGAATTTCCGTGGTTCGGCCTCTGGCATACGGATGGCGATGAAGATAAAATTTCACTAACAAATATGGAGAATATAAAGATGGTGCAGAAACATTCTCACAAAACCCAAACCCCAATACACCCAAATTTATGATTTCTCTTGTCTAATTGATGCATAACACTCACACAAAACTAAAACCAAACTAGCCTTACACCAATTATGTTAGATGAGCCGATATATATATATATATATATAACCACAACTTTTGTCGCAACTTATTATTGTAGTAACTTGTGAATGATTAACAATTGGTCCACAAGGATCCACCATATATATATATATATATATATATATCAATTCCGTTTAGGACCACAACTTTTGTTTCAACTTGTTGTTGTGGTAACTTGTGAATGGTTAATAATCGATTCACAAGAGTCCACACTGAAACACATTTTATTTTCTACCAATTAGCAAAGTAAACCTTGACAAGTTGTGCAATTTTATGTGGTTCGAGACTTATTCTATATATATATATATATATATATATATATATATATTTTTGTTGTCAAAATCGGCTAGAAGGCCTTTTTGTTGTAGAAATTCAAAGCGAGTAGACAAGAGAGACTCAATCAAAGTCGACAACAATCTCCACAATTCAAAAGGAATGTGGTAACCAACATATCATGGGATGGATATAAATCATTCTCTTTCTCTCGCGAGGGAATTACAAAGGCTAGAGAGATGAAGCCTTAGAGGTCATGAACCACCACAAGGTCGTTGTTGAAGAGGATGGGATTTGTGATTTTCATGTCTCCGATGAAGACTTCGGTCGAGGCAGCGAAGAAGTTGCTGTTCTTGGACCTCTCAAAGGTGACGATGATGGAATAACTCGGGGTCAATGTGTCATTCAAGGATAAAAGAGAAATTCCAAAAAAAGAAGAAAGAGAAAGAACTAAAAGGATAATTTTACATATTAATTAATTATTTATTTATTTATTATATTAATAAAAATTGAACATTGATGTGGATTAAAATAACTATGTGGTTTTGAGCTTACATGAAATTTAAAAACCACTCCATTAACTGGAGTGGATGGAAGGGTTATATTTAAAACAATGTCAAACATTAGAAACTAGAATAAATTTTTTTAGATACCAAGAATAAAAATAAAAATGACCCAAAACTTAGAGGTTGTAATTTATATTTTAGTCTAAAAAAAAAATTGTGAAAACAAAATCATGAGAAAAAAAATATAGCTTTATTTGATAGATTATTGTTAAAATGTCTAAGTTTAAACTATTAAGTAAAAAATAAAGAGATACAATTAATACTTTGATTGTGACGGGAGTTCAAGACTTCAATACAAGGCTAGAAATGGGAGGATGGTCATGAATTTGAGCCGAGTTTAGTAATTTGGTGAGTTAATGTCCTAAAAATGAGAAAAACACATACAAAAGTACACAAACACTTTTTTTACTAGAAATGAAAAAGAAAAAAAGACACTTACGTTTTAAGTGGAAAACCCTTAGTGAAAATGAATGAAAAATCACATGCACAATCTAATCAATTCAGTACTCTAATTTTACAAGTTCTTAATTTCTTTTATAAAACGGAAGGAAGGGAAAGTACTCTACACTACACATGTTCAAATCTTAATGGTTATAGCACCTTTTATTTTTGTCACTCATTTGGAGTGAAAATAAATATTTTAATCTAATATACACTTTTGTACATAGGAACGTGAACAAAATGGGTGAACCGTGAACTATACACCAATGGACCGAACAGACCACATAAAATCCTTCCCTCCCCACATAATCAATGTGAGACAAAATATATATTTTTGGAATGGATTTGGGTTAACACCTGCAAGACTAACAGTCACTCTCTCCCCTTGTCTTGGGAAAAAAAAAAAAAAACCTAATTGATGTGAAACTTTTAAATAGCTATAATGCGTACTAATCACAAGAATGGTGGCTCTAACCTACCTATCCAACCTGTAATAAATTAGAAATGCCATAAATAGCAGTCGGACTATAAATGGTCAAATCCCACTCTACGCGTTGACTAGCTTTATTGATTGCCAAACTTCTTATTGTCACACATCCCACACGATCATCGTGTTCATACTTATAGCCGACATACTCTATCCCAAATCTTGAATCAAGTGGAAACCCCGACTTATAGATTCGAAAACGAAGGCAAAACCCATTAGTCTAATACAATGAGTTAGACTTTAAAAGTTGAAGAAAGTAGGACATAATTTGATAGATGGCAAACCTCGCACCCAAATTTTCTATTTAGGCCAACGCATACTCAGATTATATTATTACCATAGCCAATTAGCCATTAACCAATCTCCCCACGACAAACTACTCCATCACCATCCATCAATTCATCTTGGGTGGCACTCGCATGCGTGGGAAGATATTTGAGAGCCAAAAACAATAATAACACTAACATAATAATTCTCACACTTTTTTTTTTTAATAGATTTCAGTTAGTTCAACTGGTAAAGTTTCGTGTTGATTCAAATCCTGCCTACACAAAAAACCAATTAATATTTTAACTTGATGATAATATAACTCTGTTTGGTCACATCAGTAATAGGTTTATTTGAAAATAATGATATTCCAATTAAAACTTATGATACAAAATAATTAAAAGACAAAATTGTAATTTTTTATTTATTTATTATGATGATACGCTATAGTATTACTAAAAAAATGGTTAAACTAATGTTTTCTTTCCTAAACTTAATATGAAATTTGTTTTTATCCTTGAACTTTTCAAAGTTTAGGTTAAAAAACGAAACTCGTATATAATTTAGATTATAAAACAATATTTTGGCAAGAAATTTTTATTTTGGCAAAAAAAATTTATTGTGAAAGAATATTAGTAATTGAATGAATGTAGAAGATACATGATACAGATAGATAGTGTGAGTGTATTTTCCCAAGAAACGACTAGTTAATTTTATATAGTTTCTTTTTCTGGGTCCGTCTTTTTAACTTTGACCGAATATAGAGAGAGGGAGAGAGAGAGAAGGAGAAGAGGCATTGCAGCAGCTTTCGGCGCTGTTTCGTACTTTGTTTCCCTCCTTCCACTTCCAGATTTCAGCTGCCTTTCTTTTCTTTCTTTAAATATAACTTACTATATACATATTATTAATAATACTCAACTAATTATACTATTATATCCATTTGGACTCATGTATATTTATTCATTTGAAATTATATAATTCTATATGCTATTGCTTGCTAAAGAAGAACACAGCGATATAAAAATTGCTTCCCTTAGCTTCACTCTCACTGAATCCACCAAATCTACTTCCATTCCTTCACTGCTCAGGTAACTTCTTTTCTTCTTTTGCCTTGCATTTACCTACTTTTTTCTACTTTAGATCCTTTCTTTTTGGTTTGATTTTGCTCACCAAATCGTTCTAATTGATGTCAAAATAGTAGATCAAGAGGTCCTACATGTTCTTTTCTTTTCAACCCAAAAAAGAAAAAGAAAAAAGATTTCTGGGTTTCATGATATTTTGGATTGAATTTCTTGTGAATTTGAGTTTGATTATGTGGACTAGTTTTGAAATGTATAGGAGTTCATTTTGTTGTGCTTAAATTTTTAATCTTTTGGTTGTAGTGGTGCTTAGCTTAGCTATGTTCTTATTAATTTGTAGTGTTTCATGGTAATTAATTTGTTGATGCATTGAAAATTTTAATGGGTCCTTTGGAAACACCACATTGAGTGTTCCTTAACCTTGTGGTTTGTCTTACATCTCTGTGGAGAGCTTAAGTTGGATATAACTTGGGAGCACTTGGTTATGTCATATGACTGTTTATGGTGAAACTTGTATGAAGTTTTAATAACTTGTTATTCGGTCTCTGCGCCGAAGAGTGAATATTTAATGAATGCTTGACTAAAGGATTGGATTGTGTTATTTGGCTAAGACACTAATGAAATCATCAATTAGCTGCAATAAATCAAGTATAGCATTTTCATGTGCCGATATGGGTTGGAACTAAGTTCCACTTCTAAATTGTGTTTTTTTTTTTTTGGATCATTCAATCAACGTTATGAATGCAGCTAGACCATGTGTTGGTTGTTCATCGCTTGTTCTGTAGTCTCACTTTAGCAATCTTGTCACAAGTTGGATGAAGACATCGCACTGTATAACTGGCTGATTGTATCTTGACTTGTGATCTCACTTGAGCAAACTTCTCACAAGTTGGATAAAAATATATACAATTTGTTTGATTTAACTATTTCCTCAAGTTTGTATTGATGTCCTAATATATACACTATATCTTGACAGATCTAGTTTTGTGATTGGGTCAACTTGAATAGATAATGAGTGAATGCATATCATTAGGGAATTGAAGAAGACTCATTTGACTTCTGGCCAAGCTTGACTGGTGCATCTTCTATGCTCTCTATTGTAATCGAAAATATGGGCTTACTCTGCAGCAGAAATCGTCATTACAATGGAGCAGATACTGAAGAGAATGCACAGGTGAGTTATGCTTGGTAAAATATATACTACGTTTGGCGCTTTTATTAATTGATGGTAGAGCAACTTTATGTGGTATATAGGCTTCATTTTGATTGATTGTGCGTGATTTTCAGGATGTAGAAATTGGAAGGCGAATTGAGCAAGAAACGAAAGCTGAAAGGCATATCCAGAAACTTCTACTACTTGGTACATATGAAAACAGTATTTCTCATTACCTCAATTATTTTGCATCTGCTAAAATCATAAGCTTGCCTATTGAAGCTTGTCGGGATTGAAAAACTTGAATTTTAAAGATTGATGACAAAACAAGGGCATCATGCATAGCTTCTATGGTGGCACTTTACAGAAATAAGATAGAGAAATAACAAATATAATTTTGTTGAGTATCACCTGCTTTCTGTGAATATGTATTAACTGCTGATATTATTTGAAGTTTCATGTGTAAGAAGTGCTGCATCTGTTTCAAAATTGATGATAACCTTTCCTTCCTTGGTTATCACAAAATATATGAAACTTTTCAAAATTAGAAAGATCATACTTCTTCAATTTCCTATATTATCCTCACCTTTAAAAAAGAAGATTATTATCAAAATTTGTGCCACCTCTAATATAAAGTAAAGGCCATTTTAGGAAAATTGCCATATTTTACCCTTTTTTCTTTTTTTTTTTTCTTCCAACAAGTTGGGGGGGGGGGGGGGGGGAGAGGAGAATTGAACCTAGGTTCTTCTCATGGGAAGAGCTGGGCAGTGCCACTAAGACACAAGGCTCTAGGTGATCACTATCTTTGACATTTTCATTAATAATCATGCCATTTCAAAAGTTTCATCTGTTGTGAGACTTTCTTCCAATAAATTGTTTGACTATTTCATAGGAGAATCCTGGATTTTGTGATTACAGGGTGCTAAGACCTTAATGTGTAATCTCTTTTCCCATCCCATTCACTTGTATTCCATGCATAATTTGATGACTGTCTCATAAACTTTCTTTCTGTTACCGGGGACACTATTTGATGATTTCTATTGGGGTCCTTTGACAACACGTAGAGTTCATAGAAGTGCTGTTGTGGTTAGATAGCTCCTTACATTATTGAGTAGTTACTATATTCTGCTTAGAGGATGAAGGAAGATATAAATAATCCATACAGCTTTTCTATCCTTATTTTGATCAGAAGTGACTTCCTTTTGTAGCTTTGGTGGTCAAGGTTGTGGTTGTTTAGTTATGTGTTATAGCCTTCCTTCAGCTTTCTTTGTGCACGTTGGAGCTAATCTCTTCTTCAATTTTTTGATTGAAGATATTTTTTGGATTATTATGTACCTCAACTTTTAATTTCTAGGGCTCACCTTTTTTTTCTGCACTAAAATGCATAGAGTTCAAGCTTATTGCTTATATGCGTAAAAAAATTAACCTCTAGTTTTAATTCTTTAATTAGGGGCTTAAGCACAAACCCATATTTGGTTTTGTAATTTTTGTTACTTGGTTGATGTTAACAATATGATCAATCTTTTGTTAAGGTGCTGGAGAGTCTGGGAAGTCCACAATTTTTAAGCAGGCAAGATATTGTACAAGCAACTCTTTTAAAGTGAATCCTCATGTTTACTGGAGATGCTAATATTTATATTAGTGTGCATGTTCTGTATGCAGATAAAACTTTTATTTCAAACTGGCTTTGACGAGGCAGAGCTAAGGAGCTACGTTTCAGTCATCCATGCCAATGTGTATCAGACTATAAAAGTATGCAATAATTGAAAGGGTGTGTTGGTTATTTCCCTTTCTGCATGTTACAAGAGTATCTAGTGCCAGCTGTTTATAGTAAAAAGTATAATTTTCTTGTGCTGAGATGAGTCTTAACCTTTATCGACATAGGTAATGAGATGAATTTTAACCCTTGTATTCATTGTATTCTGAATGTTATTGAACAGATATTGCATGATGGATCAAAGGAGTTGGCTCAAACTGACACAGATTCCTCGAAGTATGTTTTATCAAGTGAAAATAAGGTTTGAGTTCACAGTTTGACTGTCTATCACATTGCCTTTGTGTGGTTTGCTCTTTTGGTTTAGTGACAATAGCTACTTAAAAAGAATCTGGTTAGAAAGTCTTCTAAGACATGATTTTTTTTAAGGCAAACATTAAAGCCAATGAATTTTTCTTTTCTTGTGACAACCTCTTTCATGCTCAATCTTGTGTTTAAAATGCTAGGCTCCTTTTAAATTCAGTAGAACTTACTTTTCGTGTCAGGCTATTGGAGAGAAACTATCAGAAATTGGAGGTAGATTAGATTATCCATGTCTCAATAAAGAGCTTGCACAGGACATTGAGACTCTATGGAAAGATGCTGCAATTCAGGTAGCTGTTGCTTCTTATAGATTACATATTTTGATTGCTCTACATCAGTCTCCTATTTTTTTTAGATCCAGTTGTTCAGCACTTGTCTATCTTGATTAAGTTTTCTGTCATTTTTTATTTTTGTTTCCCTTTTAAATTATAAATGAAGCATGATAAGCATTTCTTTTACTCCATAAATGTAGGAAACATATGCTCGTGGTAATGAACTCCAAGTTCCAGACTGTGCTCATTATTTCATGGAAAATTTACAAAGATTGGCTGATCCAAATTATGTTCCGACAAAGGTATCTAATATTCACAATACTCCCTCTGTACTACCTTTTTTGTCCACCTTAGAAAACCCAACTATTTAAGGGTACATCATTTAATGCATCATCTTTCAAATAAAAAGATATAAGTTTCCAACATTACCCTTTTTTTTGCTAAGAGTCTTGTAACTCAACTGATTGGCACCTCTTGGTGTTCTCCAAAGGTGACATCAAGGGTTCAAATCCCCCTTACCCAACTATCGAATTATTAAAAAAAAAAAAAAAAAAAAAAACCCTCTTTAATTTAGACTCATAAAATGCGAAGGACAAAAGGCTTCAAATATTTAAATAAAATAAAGGGAATATTAGGAAAGTTAATAAAATTGTGCTCATTTTCAAAGTGGATAATGATTTGGGACATCCCAAAATGGATAGTTGACAAGCAATATGGGACAGGAGGAGTAATTTTTTATCCGAAAAAGCTTTCAAGTGCACAATAGCAAATTATGTTCTCAGTACCAGAATGTTAAAATGCCTCATGCAGTAAAAAGGAGCTTACAGAAAATAATGTGATAATAATAATATCTGGACCTCTTGGGTATTTTTCTAGAGTACTTATTCCCTTATGGGAGAAACTTTCTGGATTTATCTCTACCAGTTGTTCTAAGTTAGTTGCTATAGTCTTCTACATTTTTGAAAATCCTTTTACCAAAATTTATCTGCACATGCTGTTGTGGAGTATTGCTTCTGAGCTTTCTTTGTTGAAGGGGTGTTATAGAGTAGTTTGAGTACTTGTATATGTCTTATTCCCCAAGCCTATCGTAAAAAATACTTCTTAGCCTTCTGCAGTTTGTCCATGATCTATAATATTACATGTTGTTGCTACTTCAAATTTGTATATTCTACATGGTTTACATTTTCATGTTAAAGATTAGATCAGTGGGATATTCTGAAATAGTGAGTGTATGCTTATCTTCTACCACCACCTGTTCCACCATAGTTTGGATGCATATCTCATGTATGTTGCATATTAGCTTCTCTATGTAACTATATGTTGAACAAGTTTCATAGTGTAACTTGATATTGCAGGAAGATGTTCTCAATGCAAGAGTTCGTACAACTGGAGTTGTAGAGATCCAGTTCAGGTGAATATCTTGTTAAGTGTAAGATGACCTTCTGTTATTAATGATGTGGCATTTTTTTTTTTCAAATCTGCCACACTGCTTCAGTGCTCTGTCCTTCTCTTCCCAAAGTCAGCACCTCAACTGCAACTTGGACAGTGTTATGTTAATCCCTTTTTATAAAAAATAAAAAATAAAAAATAAAATAAAATGCAGTCATGCTGCAAGTGCTGCTGTTAATTCATTTCTTCAAACTCGTGCTCTGCTGATGGTGTTATTATTGATATTTTGCGAGAATTCCTTGTCTTATTGGCTAACTAGGAGAATTGCAAGAGTGGACAAGCTTATTAACTTGTATATATGAGCATGAGCAACATCAGAATCTAATGCAGTCTCTTGCAATGGAAAATATTAATCTACATGTAGCTTCTCTATTCAAAACTTTTGATTACAATATGATGAAATGATTATTTCTGGCCAGATTGCAACATACTCCACTCCAATACTCATTAAGAAACAACTCATCTCAACAAAGCCTTTTTGGCCTTGACCCAACTACCTGGGACTGATAGTGTATAATCCATTCCTGCCATACAACCCTATCCACAGATTATTGTTAGCTCGCATTCTTCATATCATTCCTTATCAAATTGATTTATTAGATCTTTTTCCTTATACTGCTTTCTAATTCTTGTTGTGGATGATCAAATCATCCTATTTGATCCTCATAATGTCCTCTATTTCTTATAGCTTTATAATGTCCACTTTTCTTAATCTTTCTTGTCTTGCCACAGCCATCTAAACATTTTTGTTCACTTGATAAACAATTATAGTACATGCTCTGTTTATAAAGCAACTTGTATATATGGCCAAAGGCCTCCTGGCCTAGTGGTGCCTCTGGCTCCCCTCCCTAAAGGGGTGAGCTAGGGTTTGACCAAGCAGCAGCTTGACTTCGCCTAGCCAAAAAAAATAAAAGCAACTTATATCTATGTTTAAAAGCATGAATATCCATAACTCATGTTTACTCAATTATTTTGTTAAACAATACAATGATGACTCAATGTTGACAATGATTTTGGCAGCCCTGTTGGAGAAAATAAGAAAAGTGGAGAAGTATATAGACTCTTTGATGTTGGAGGACAGAGAAATGAAAGGAGGAAATGGATCCATCTATTTGAAGGTGTCACAGCTGTAATTTTTTGTGCTGCCATTAGCGAGTAAGTTAACTGTTATAGTTTCTCATCATGATGTGCATGTAGCATGATGGCAATTGAGGCTGTCTCTGATTAACTATTAGTTATAACGATTTTGTTAAAAATATTTGACCACATATTGGTCACGGATTCTCTTTGACTCTCGGTCATATTCAGAAGAGCTTGAGCTTGAGCGGTTCCATTCGAATTGAACTGATTAATTTCTATATTCATTGTAATAATTTATGCATGTTAACTAAGTTCCAAAATAACCCTGCTAGAGGCTTTAGAGCACCATCTGCTATTGCCTCATTAATTGTTTTGATAATCTATTTGTAAAATGAACAGAAAAAGTAATTGAATCTTATGATTATATTATAACTACATTCTCATAATATTTTCCAAGGGGGTAGTAATTTCCAGTAGGAAAGGTTATTCTCTGTATCTGGTGTTCTATTAGTTGGAGCAGCAAAAGAGAACCAGAAAACGGGCTCAGATCATTTATCATATTGGCACAATTGCAAATTACAATATTGAAACACATAAAGCTTAAGGAGACTTAAAACTGACACTTGTGTTTCAGGTATGACCAAACACTCTTTGAGGATGAAAACAAGAACAGAATGATGGAGACAAAGGAACTCTTTGACTGGGTCCTGAAGCAACCTTGCTTCGAGGTTTTCTTTTTATGCCCCTTTTGCAATGTATCTTTGTAAACACACACACATGCACAGCTATGTAATGTACATGTATAATTTAGTGGAGAGTTCTTTTCCAACATCTCTCTCTCTAATATGAATTTTACTGAGCCTTTTATTTCTAGAAGGTTCAGATTTCTTTTACAACTCATGCCTTATGTTTCCCCAAACCTTTTGGATGCAGAAAACATCCTTCATGCTGTTTCTTAACAAGTTCGATATATTTGAGAAGAAGGTTCTAAAAGTAAGAGTTAATAGAATGGTCCACAATTATTAATTGCTGAAAACATAGCTTTGGTATGGGTTTTTGATGTTCTACATTCTGTAGGTGCCGCTAAATGTATGTGAATGGTTCAAGGATTACCAGCCAGTTTCAACGGGAAAACAAGAGATTGAGCATGCATATGAGTAAGCATTTGCATCTTTCTGATTTTTTTGCATTGGATAAAAGGAAGAAATATGAAGATAGCTTTGGCTACTAAAAGCTTCACCATTTCACCCTTACAATAACAATCTTAATTAAGGGGTACTTGATATGTGTCAATAAAAGATGCTCAAGTATTAGTGTTCAAATCCTAGTTTTAAGTATTTTAACATAATTTTCCTTTCAGATTTGTAATTACTTATGGGCTTTGCTTATCATTCCCCTCCCCCCTCGCCCCCCCCCCCCCCCCCCCCTCCTGGCTTGTCTTCCTTGATTGAAGTAATTTTTATGAATTTGAGAGTATTGTTTTTTCTACTGACGTAGATGAAAAAGTTAGTGAAAGAAGTTTGCAAAAAGGAAAAAAAAAAAAAGAGGGGGGGTGGGGCTTTGGATATGTTTTGCAAATTGCTTGTTAGTTCGTGTTAGTGGCCAAGAATGACTCTCGACTCTTAGTCTCCCTCGCTTATTCTCTTTCTAAAGTTCAGCACTTTTTGTCACTGACACTCCTGGAGTGTCTTGAACCTTCAGATTTGGTATATACTTTAGCATAGACTATTGACCATTCTATCTATCTGCATTCAGGTTTGTGAAGAAAAAATTTGAGGAGATGTATTTTCAGAGTACTGCTCCTGATCGTGTAGACCGGGTCTTTAAGATCTATAGGACCACTGCCCTTGATCAGAAGCTTGTGAAGAAGACTTTCAAGCTTGTAGATGAGACTCTGAGACGGAGGAATCTCTTTGAGGCTGGCTTATTGTGACTGCAGAGCAAGTTCTTAGGAAAAATATGTTTGTTGATTGAAGAACATCAGATTTTGAGCTTTAAGGTCAAGTGTAGTATATATCAACTTGATTTGTTGATATTAGCATTTAATTCCAATTAAATTCTCTTCAATTTATGGACAACAAAAAGGTTAAAGTATTTAAAGTTTGGCAAAAATACATTTTTGGTCCTTATCTTTTGGGGGTGTTTTCACTTTGGTCTCAATATTTTATAATGTTTCATTGTAGTCCTTAATTTTTGGATATAGGTTCATTTGTGTCCTTATCCTCATATTTTTATATTTTTTATATATTTTTAAAAAAATTTTGAACATTTTCTCATCAAATATAACATATGTTCAAAAAACTAAGGACTAAAATGAAACATTATAAAACATAAGGATCAAAATGAAAACACCCCAAAATATAAGGAGTAAAAGTTATTTTTTCTTTTTTTTTCTCATTAAATTTAAAAATGTTAAAAAAAAAAAAAACCAAGGACTAAAGTGAAACATTATAAAACATAAGGATCAAAATGAAAACACCTCAAAATATAAGGAATTAAAAGTGCATTTTTGCCTAATTAAAATATTGTAAAATGTTTTTAAAATATTGTTACTACTTTTTTTTTTTTTTTTTTTTTTTTGTTTTTTTTAGAAATTAGGGTTGGGTTTCTGAACGTTCATTTGCGGTGCTTTTGTTAGCCTCAAGGTTTCAATAATTATTAATTGGCTAATTAATCCAAGGACATTCATGTAGTTTTGATGATAACCATGATTTTAAGTTGTTCATTAATGATATTTTCATATGAACTAATGATTTATGTTTTAAAGCTTAATTTTGACTATTGATTTAATTGGACCAAGATGGCCAATTCAAATATCAAGCAAATGCAAAGTTGATAAGTTGCAAATTCATTGAAGATCAAAGTCATCAAGACTCAAGACAAAGAAATCAAGCTCAAAGACAATGATCCGAGACATATGAGAAGTAAGAGTTAGGTTTTGTAAAGTTTATTAAGATTTGATCTTTAAGGCTCAACTTTAAAACCAACTTCAATTGAAAAATCTCTTAAAGTTTTCAAAGACAAACTTGATTGGTTGAAATTCAAATATAAGACAACCATATCAATTGAAAAATCTCTTAAAGTTTTCAAAGACAACTTGATTGGTTGAAATTCAAATATAAGACAACCATATCAATTGAAAAATCTCTTAAAGTTTTCAAAGACAAACTTGATTGGTTGAAATTCAAATATAAGACAACCATATCAATTGAAAAATCTCTTAAAGTTTTCAAAGACAACTTGATTGGTTGAAATTCAAATATAAGACAACCATATCAATTGAAAAATCTCTTAAAGTCTTCAAAGACAAACTTGATTGGTTGAAATTCAAATATAAGACAACCATATCAATTGAAAAATCTCTTAAAGTCTTCAAAGACAACTTGATTGGTTGAAATTCAAATATAAGACAACCATATCAATTGAAAAATCTCTTAAAGTCTTCAAAGACAAACTTGAAAATTGATTGAAATTCACATGCAAGACAACCATATCAATTATGGTTGAAAAATCTTAAGAAGAAAAGTTTTCAAAGAAAACAAATTGATTGATTGAAAATCAAGAAGAATGCAAGACAACATGATGGCTATAAATACTACCCTTTCTTCATTTCTAAACATCAAGCATACAAGAGAAATCAAAGATAGAAAAGATAACATCTTATACATCAATCCATCCTTCTCAAGCTTATATTTTCATATCATTCAAAATCCTTGATTGAAAATTTCTCTAAACACTTTTTGAGCCATATTGATCAAATCCTTGATATACTATTAGAGTGAGCATATTGTGTACAATTACTCTTTGAGAGAGCCTTATCTTGTACAACAAATACTTTGTTGAAACCATTGAGTGTTTTTGTTAGGGTTTTGGTATAAATCCTAAGTAGTGAAAAGGATTTTTCACTGGGTGGTTACTCTTCACCTTGTAAGGAAGATTTGTGGGTCTTGGTATAAATCCTAAGAGTGAAAAGGATTTTTCACTCGGTGGTTACTCTTCACCGTGTAAAGAAGATTTGTAACGGTTTTGATCTTCACCCGAAAGAAGATTGTCAAATTAGTGAATTTGGGAATCCTCGAGAAGTGATCTTGAGGCGGGGACGTAGGCGGGGAAGCCGAACCTCGATAACAATCACTGTGTTTGATTTTCTCTATCTCTATCTCTTACTTATTCAATTGCTTATATATGCTTGTGTTTGATTTTCTATCATATCTTATTGCAATTGAATTGTGTTCTTAAATTTGTTTTTGCTAATTGAAAATAGTTTTTAATTCCGCATTTAAATCGAAAAAGTTTGCCTCAACCTAAATCACCCCCCCTCTTAGGTTGATATTTGGGTAACAATTGGTATCAGAGCCAAGGCTCTACATATAGATTTAACAATCTTAGAGTTAAGATCATGGCAAACACATTTAGACCTCAAATGGTTGAAGGTCAATCTACAAATAGACCACCCTTGTTCAATAGTAGTGATTATAGTTATTGGAAAACTAGAATGACTACGTACATTAAAGGTCAAGATTATCTCATATGGAAAATCATTGTAAATGGTCCTCATGTTCCTACTAAAATAGTAGAAGAACAAGAAATACCCAAACAAGAAACTGAATGGGATGAAAATGATGTCAAACTCATTGAATTAAATTATAAAGCTATGAATTGTTTATATTGTGCGTTTGACTCAAAGGAATTTGATGAAATTTCAAGTTGTAATTCAGCTAAAGAAATTTGGGAAAGACTTGAAGCTACATATGAAGAAGCAAGTCAAGAATCAAAGATGAGCATGCTTGTTCATGATCACAAATTGCCTCAAATAGAGAAAGATGAATGTACAAGCATTAGCCCTCAAACATCCAACGATGAAGAAGATTCTACCGAAGCTTTTTGCTTAATGGCATATGAAGATGAGGTAACTTCTAAACTTAATTCTTTAGAAGATGAATCTTATAGCTATGATGAATTACAAAATGCTTTTGAAGAATTGGTTGAAGAATTTGAGAAGAATGTTTTGAAAAATAAAGTTTTTAAAAAGAAAGTCACATCTCTTTCAAACGAATTAGATGATTTCAAAAGCAAAAATGAAATTTTAGAAAAACAAATTATTTCTTTAAATGATAAAAATCTATCTTTAGAAAAAGAAATAATTAAGTTGAAAATTGAATCACAAAGCTTCATTGAGAAAATGAAAGCAAAAGATGTGGAAACATCATCACAAATAGCTTATGATTCAAATCTCTTAGTAAATGAAAATAAAGAATTAAAACTCAAAGTTGAAAACTTAAACAAAATTTTGACTAACTTTACAAATGGAAAGAAAAATTTGGATAATTTGTTAGGTAGTCAAAGATGTGTTTTTGACAAAGCGGGTATTGGATATAACCCGAAAATAAAAGAAAAACACTATCAAAAATTTTTCATTAATGAAAACTTCTTGAAATCTCCCATATGTAAACATTGTGGAAAATTAGGGCATAATATTCATACATGTCCCATGAAAAATATGATTTGGGTAGTCAAAGGAACTACTCCTCCAAAAGCTAACCCTAGTGGACCCAAGAAAATTTGGGTACCAAAGAAGGTTATTTGAAGTTGTTTTGTAGGTATGCTTGATATCCAAATCTACCAAGGATAAGTGGTTTCTCAATGACAGTGGATGTTCAAGGCATATGACAGGTGACAAAAACAAGTTCACTTCTCTTACTCTAAAAGATGGAGGAAATGTCAAATTCGGTGATAACTCAAAAGGAAAGATCATCGGTATAGGTAATATTGGTAAAACACATTCTCTTGTTATTGAAGATGTTCTCTTGGTTGATGGTTTGAAACATAACTTGCTAAGTATTAGCCAATTGTGTGATAAAGGCTATAATGTAATATTTCAAATCAATCATGTGCATTATAGTAAATGAAATTGATAATCAAGTTTTATTTGTGGCATTTAGAAATGAAGAATGTCTACACTATTGATTTTGATAATATGACTTCAAAAGAATCAATTTGCCTTGCTGCCATAAATGAAAATAGTTGGTTGTGGCATAGAAGATTAGGACATGTCAATATGGAATTACTCTCAAAATTGTCTAAACTTGATTTAGTAAAAGGTTTGCCGGTTACTAAATTTGTTAAAGATAAAATATGTGATGCATGTCAACTAGGTAAACAAACTAAGTCATCTTTTAAGAAAAAGAAAGTTATTTCTACTTCAAGACCTCTAGAATTATTGCATATGGATTTATTTGGTCCTATTAGAACCGCTAGCTTAAGTGGCAAATTGTATGCATTTGTAATTGTTGATGATTACTCTCGCTATACATGGGTATTATTTCTTGCTCACAAAAATGAAGCTCATAAAGCATTTGTTAAACATTGTAGAAGAATTCAAAATGAAAAAGGTTATACAATTAACAATGTTAGAAGTGATAGAGGTAGAGAATTTGATAATCAAGATATTGAACTATATTGTGATCAAAATGGTTTTGGACACAATTTCTCGGCACCTCGTACTCCTCAACAAAATGGAGTAGTAGAACGTAAAAATAGATCACTTCAAGAAATGTCTAGAACTATGCTTAATGAACATAATTTACCTCAATACTTTTGGGCTGAAGCTGTTAACACCGCTTGCTATGTTATAAATAGAACCATCATTAGAAACACTTTAAATAAAACTCCTTATGAACTATGGAATAATCGAAAACCTAACATTGGATATTTCAAAGTTTTTGGATGTAAGTGCTTTGTATTGAATGATAGAGATAATCTTGGTAAATTCGATGCTAAATCCGATGAAGGTATATTCCTTGGTTATTCTACAAATAGTAAAGCATATAGAGTGTTCAATAAACGAACTATGGTTGTTGATGAATCTATGCATGTTGTTTTTGATGAAACTAATCCATTCCATATCAAAAATAATTGTGATGATGAGCCAATTTCTCTTGAAAATAAAGCTAGTTCATCTAACCAAGTTGATTTAAGTGAAAAAGTCAAAGATCAAGTAGATGAACCAAAAGATGAAGAAAAAGCGCTTCCTCCAACCAACAATGAAGAATTACCAAAAAGTTGGAACGTAGTCCATAGTCATCCTAAAGAATTGATCATTGGTGAAATTGAACATGGAGTAAGCACAAGATCAAAGCTCAAGAACATCTGCAACAACATGGCGTTTCTCTCACAAATTGAACCAAAGAACATAAATGAAGCTATTGAAGATGAATCATGGATCTTGGCCAATGCAAGAAGAGCTAAACCAATTTGAAAGAAACAAGGTATGGACTCTTGCACCTAGACCCAAGGACCACTCCGTCATTGGTACAAAATGGGTATTCCGAAACAAAAAGGATGAAGAAGGTATAATAGTAAGGAACAAAGCAAGGTTAGTCGCTCAAGGTTATAATCAAGAGGAAGGTATTGATTATGGAGAGACTTATGCTCCAGTTGCTAGATTAGAAGCTATACGCATGTTACTTGCTTTTGCATGTTTTAAAAATTTTAAATTATTTCAAATGGATGTCAAAAGTGCCTTTTTAAATGGTTTTATTGCCGAAGAAGTTTATGTAGAACAACCTCCTGGATTTGAAAATCATGAATTTCCAAACCACGTTTTTAAATTATCAAAAGCTTTATATGGTTTAAAACAAGCTCCAAGAGCTTGGTATGAACGACTAAGTGGTTTCCTTATTGAAAAGGGTTTTACACGTGGAAAACTTGACACAACATTATTTCTAATGTTTGATGGAAAAGACATGCTTATTGTGCAAATCTATGTTGATGATATTATATTTGGTTCTACTAATGAAAACTTGTGCAAAGAATTCTCTAAGACTATGCAGGATGAATTCGAAATGAGTATGATGGGTGAGCTAAAATTCTTTCTCGGACTTCAAATAAAGCAAACCGAAGATGGGATATTCTTAAATCAATCCAAATATGTCATAGACTTACTAAAAAGATTTGGATTGACAAATGCTAAAGCATATGGAACTCCCATGAGTCCTTCAACAAAGCTTGACAAAGATGAGAAAGGTAAACCGGTGGACGTTAAGCTATATCGAGGTATGATTGGTAGTTTACTTTATTTAACCGCAAGTAGACCCGATATAATGTTTAGTGTATGTCTTTGCGCCCGATTTCAATCTTGTCCTAAAGAATCACACTTAATTGCAGTCAAACGAATATTTCGATATTTGCTTGGAACCATTGATTTAGGATTATGGTACCCTAAGTCAAATTCATTTGACTTAATAAGCTACACGGATGCGGATTTTGCTGGTTGCAAAATTGATCGCAAAAGCACTAGTGGTACTTGTCACTTTCTAGGACACTCACTAGTATCATGGTTTAGTAAAAAGCAAAATTCTGTGGCCTTATCAACGGCGGAAGCCGAATATGTAGCGGCCGGTAGTTGTTGTGCTCAATCTCTCTACATAAAACAACAACTAGAGGATTTTAAAATTCTTTTTGATCATATTCCCATAAGGTGTGATAACACAAGTGCCATAAGTTTAAGTAAAAATCCTATCCAACACTCTCGCACAAAGCACATTGAAATTAGATACCATTTTATAAGAGATCATGTGCAAAAAGGGGACATTGAACTTGAATTTGTAAGCACCGATAGTCAATGGGCGGATATTCTCACGAAACCTCTCATTGAAGAACGATTTTGCACAATTCGACGTGAAATAGGTATGGCTAGATACGTTGATATCAAATGAGTTTAAACTTATTATCTTAAATCTATATATACCTTAAGAATTGAATATAAAATGATTGTTATGCATATCATGTTCATAAAATTGTTCATTTTATATCTTCCTAGTTATATTGTTTGAACATTAAATTATATGTCCAGTTCTATGTATATTTGCGTATATGTTCATGCATAAAATAAGAAATAAAACTCATCATTTAAACAAACTTGAGTTTATTAAAAAGAAAGCCATAAAGGAGAAGTCACCACAAAAGGAAAAACCACTACACTTCCCACTACATTTATTTGGGGATAGAGCGAGAAGTCAATTCCTTCACCTCAGCTAGTAGCTTCTCGTACTGCTTCTGCAGCTTATTAGTGGTCTTGCTCTGCTCTGTGGACCGGATTACCAAATCATCGGCATAAGAATCCACGAGCGCCTTCAGCCTTTTGTTCTCCTCCTTGACCTCCCCTACTTTCTTCTTACTCTCCTTCAGCAACCTTTGTAAAATGGTGACTTGAGAACGCAGCGCTTTCACTTCCATATTCCTAACATGAAGACGACGTCCCATGTTAGAAACAGTGGCAGTACACTGAATCGTGAGTGCCAATGATTCATTTATTATTTGTGGGTCAGTCCTCCCAGCTAAAACCTTTGCATCCTCCGGAGTACAAAGACCGGCAGCTACTGCGGTGGCAGTCTCACCATTCAATATCACTGAATCAGTTACTGACACAGGGCCATTAATTGAAAGGAAGTAAGGACGCCAGACTTCTGGCATCACACTAGGTGTATCATTTAGATTAATTGTTTCTGGTTTGTTTTGAGAAGAAGAGGAAGCCATTCTAGAAAATCTAATAAGAGATTAAGCTAAGAGTTTGAAAATGATGAAGTTCATCGAAAATTAGTGTGTGTTAAATAAACCTCAGATTTTTGAACAACAGCCTGTACCTATCACCCGACTCCCGAGATTTTTCTTCAAAATTCAACGTTCAAATCTCGAGATTTAACGTATACGGAAATATCACTGACTCAGAACTCGATGCGTCGACAAGATCTGTTTTCTGAAAAAGCAGAAATTTTTTTTCAAACTTCCTGATTTATCGGTGTCTATGGCGTGCGTAATTGGATAAGTCTGACACATAGCAAAATCTGAACCCTTCATTCACACTTACGACACGTAGCAAAATCTGAACCATTCATTCACACTTATGACACATAGCAAAATCTGAACCATTCATTCACACTTATGACACGTAGCAAAATCTGAACCATTCTTTCAAACAGCGCGTCTGTCCTATAAATTCGCTTCACCTCTCCACTACATACTCACACCTCTCCGATAATATTTTCTCTCATTCTTTAGATAACACTCTAAGAGGATGCAGCATCATTTAGAGATTCATAAAATCAAATACTTGATCTTCTCAGATAGAAGCAAGATTATTATTGATCAAGTTTCCACGAAGCAAGATTATTATTGATCATGCTTCTCGGTTGAAGTACCTCTCTCATACACCAGGCTGATGGGAAGATCTTTGGCATTCACTCCAAATATATCTTCCTCATCCGAATCATCCCGTTCATACAACTGTTGATACACCTGAAGCTTTGTATGACAGAAGAGAGAGAGTACATAATATATGGAGCTTCATCCCATGTCCTTTCCAGATTGCTTAAATCATCAGCATTTTAGGCATATGGCAAGGGACATCATATCCTTTCCTGAAGCATCTTCAACCGAACCCTCAATCCATCCGAACCACTAGGATGAAGAATCTTACAAATATGAATATATTTGTTTTATTTCTTTATGCCAAATAAGAGAAAAATATGATATGTTGGGGTAGAAACCAAAAGGGAGAAATATATTTTTTGTTTAATTTTGGTTGTTTAAAATGTTGAGTGATGTTTGGAGATATTGAATATAATATTTATTTTTTTGATGATGCCAAGGGGGAGAAAGATATGACATTTTTTTTTATCTATTAATGAATTATCATATCTATTGGTGAATTATCATATCTTGCAATAATTGGCAAAAATACGCATATATATTGATTGCTTGATAATACTTAAATGACAAATTGATCTATGCATAAAGATAGGGGGAGATTTAAAAATCTCTAATATAAAGATATGCATTATTTTAGGGGGAGCTTTTCAAGAAAAGCTTCAAAATCATAAATCGTATAAAAATATCATATCATATGTGTCATCATCAAAAAGGGGGAGATTGTTAGCCTCAAGGTTTCAATAATTATTAATTGGCTAATTAATCCAAGGACATTCATGTAGTTTTGATGATAACCATGATTTTAAGTTGTTCATTAATGATATTTTCATATGAACTAATGATTTATGTTTTAAAGCTTAATTTTGACTATTGATTTAATTGGACCAAGATGGCCAATTCAAATATCAAGCAAATGCAAAGTTGATAAGTTGCAAATTCATTGAAGATCAAAGTCATCAAGACTCAAGACAAAGAAATCAAGCTCAAAGACAATGATCCGAGACATATGAGAAGTAAGAGTTAGGTTTTGTAAAGTTTATTAAGATTTGATCTTTAAGGCTCAACTTTAAAACCAAACTTCAATTGAAAAATCTCTTAAAGTTTTCAAAGACAAACTTGATTGGTTGAAATTCAAATATAAGACAACCATATCAATTGAAAAATCTCTTAAAGTTTTCAAAGACAACTTGATTGGTTGAAATTCAAATATAAGACAACCATATCAATTGAAAAATCTCTTAAAGTTTTCAAAGACAAACTTGATTGGTTGAAATTCAAATATAAGACAACCATATCAATTGAAAAATCTCTTAAAGTTTTCAAAGACAACTTGATTGGTTGAAATTCAAATATAAGACAACCATATCAATTGAAAAATCTCTTAAAGTCTTCAAAGACAAACTTGATTGGTTGAAATTCAAATATAAGACAACCATATCAATTGAAAAATCTCTTAAAGTCTTCAAAGACAACTTGATTGGTTGAAATTCAAATATAAGACAACCATATCAATTGAAAAATCTCTTAAAGTCTTCAAAGACAAACTTGATTGATTGAAATTCACATGCAAGACAACCATATCAATTATGGTTGAAAAATCTTAAGAAGAAAAGTTTTCAAAGAAAGCAAATTGATTGATTGAAAATCAAGAAGAATGCAAGACAACATGATGGCTATAAATACTACCCTTTCTTCATTTCTAAACATCAAGCATACAAGAGAAATCAAAGATAGAAAAGATAACATCTTATACATCAATCCATCCTTCTCAAGCTTATATTTTCATATCATTCAAAATCCTTGATTGAAAATTTCTCTAAACACTTTTTGAGCCATATTGATCAAATCCTTGATATACTATTAGAGTGAGCATATTGTGTACAATTACTCTTTGAGAGAGCCTTATCTTGTACAACAAATACTTTGTTGAAACCATGTGAGTGTTTTTGTTAGGGTTTTGGTATAAATCCTAAGTAGTGAAAAGGATTTTTCACTGGGTGGTTACTCTTCACCTTGTAAGGAAGATTTGTGGGTCTTGGTATAAATCCTAAGAGTGAAAAGGATTTTTCACTCGGTGGTTACTCTTCACCGTGTAAAGAAGATTTGTAACGGTTTTGATCTTCACCCGAAAGAAGATTGTCAAATTAGTGAATTTGGGAATCCTCGAGAAGTGATCTTGAGGCGGGGACGTAGGCGGGGAAGCCGAACCTCGATAACAATCACTGTGTTTGATTTTCTCTATCTCTATCTCTTACTTATTCAATTGCTTATATATGCTTGTGTTTGATTTTCTATCATATCTTATTGCAATTGAATTGTGTTCTTAAATTTGTTTTTGCTAATTGAAAATAGTTTTTAATTCCGCATTTAAATCGAAAAAGTTTGCCTCAACCTAAATCACCCCCCCTCTTAGGTTGATATTTGGGTAACAAAAATGATATGTGTATTTTGATAAATTTATGTCAGGTGTTGTAAAATGTGTGTAGTTTTGTAGTAAAGTTAACTTTATCATAACTTTTATTAGAATTCACATATTTTATTTTTACAATAATAAACACACATTTATCAATATGGACACAATATGTATCACAAAACACACAAATTTTGTCAAAATCAACAAAAATCTTGTGATGGATCTAAGTGTTCCCCGGATTTACAGTAGGCTTTGAGTCTATAACTCTATATACCTTACAATGAAAGATACGAACAAAAGATCATATCAATTACCAATGGAGCTAATTAATTTCCATAAAAAAAAATGGAGCTAATTGATACCCACCAACTTTTCCTTCAGCTTTATTGTTTGAATTTTAATGAAAGATTGAAAAAAAGAGTCAGCAAATTGATACTCACCAACTATTATAAAAAAATTTCAAAGTCTAGGTTTGATTTTATTTCAAAGTCTAGGTTTAATTTCAAAGTCTAGGTTTGATTTTATTTTATATTTTGAGAGGGTTGACTGTTGATTGCTGAAACAAAAAATTTAATGACAATTTTTTTCATAGTTATTAAGGTGAAGCGTTGTAATTGGTGTATAATAAAAGTAGTGTTATTTATAAAATGTTACTTTTTTTTTTTTTATAATAATATATATATAAAAAAAAAAGTTTGTGATGTTACACTTACAACAATTACAACCTCTTAAATCCCTAAAAATAAAAATAAAAATTGTGTCCTTACTATCATTCCTGTTCAAAATTAATTTCCTTGAGTTTTGGTACACATAGCATGAATGATGTGATTTCTGTCAAATTC
The DNA here is from genome assembly GCA_907173295.1 of Fagus sylvatica. Classification (NCBI taxonomy): domain Eukaryota; kingdom Viridiplantae; phylum Streptophyta; class Magnoliopsida; order Fagales; family Fagaceae; genus Fagus; species Fagus sylvatica. The sequence continues at coordinate 26,596,067 of OU015764.1, forward strand.
AGATATCCAGAGTAATTCAAGTCACAGATGAATACTGTTCACGATTGCAGAGAAGTTCAGGAGGAGCGAGCAAAAGAAGGATGGAGGGTATTGCATAATTTTTAATTTGTTTTAGTTTTTAAATTGAGTTGTAATTTTCAACCTCAACTACACAAAAAGTATTGCATACTCATGCAAAACGTTGCTGGCAAAGGGATTGCATGACCCCTCATTCCACGAAATAGTATGTTTATAGGCCTAACTTTTCTGATGTGTACAGCCATATGTTGGAACCATGTGGTCAGAAAAGTACACACGTATTTACACATGCATAAATAATTGTGAAGACTGAATAGTCAAAAGTGTACTTTTTTTTTTTTTTTTTTGGCTGAATAGAAGAGCTAAAATTGTACTGGAATTCACAAAACTAATTTTCTAATATGTTGACTTTAATCTAATTTTTTGGTGTATGGAGGGAAAATAATTTGGAAACGGTTGAACCGAAACTAGAGGTTAAGAAAGTAACTGAGTCGTATCCCTTCATAGTTCGGACATGACCGAGCTGCGTCATATGTTCGGACATATCCGAACAATAATAGCGATTTACTCGGATATAAACTTATGTTCGGGAATAACTGATTAAACTCCTAACTAGGTAACCCAGAACGAACTAAGATCATATTAGAACCCTGCATTAAATGCCTAAAATATCTGGGCAGATATCTTTGAATATGCCACCTGAATTAAAACCTGAATGGCAGACCTTGAGCTGACTTCTACTTTAACATCCATAAATGCATGAAATATCTGATCAAAGAAGTGTTGAAAACGTTATATATGATAACCCAGAAAAGGTGGCAGAACCCACGTTCGGGGAAGAGGTATACTAGATCAGAGAGCTTAAATATCTCTGATCTCTGACAAAATTAATATTATTGGGAAGGGGAATTGGTGAATATCGTGAAATATCTCCAGTCAGAAAGAGGTATAAATAGAAGAAGGATCAGTGTTTTAAGGGAGGTGTTCTCATACTTTGAATTAAGGTAGTTCTGCTTACGGTTCTTGATCATCTTTAATCCAGAAACTGACAAAAGCATCGGAAAGCAAAAGGCCAACCCCCACTGGGTTGACCAAGGTTCTAATGGTTTGTTCTTGCTATATTATCATTTCATATTGCAGGACACAGGAAACCTGTTCGGACAAATCTCAACAGTATTCAGATTCAATCGTCTGGTCAGCTATTTCATTCGTCTTATTTTAAGTTCCTCCAATTGGCGCCGTCTGTGGGGAAGGGCTTTCTTCAACATTGAAGTCTGAAAACTTAAGAGGTTCGTCAGAATGTCAGGAGTTCCATCAACGTCACAACGTCCACCCTCTGTGGTGGTGGAAGATGCGAGTTCATCCAGAGTCTCTTCTAGAACATCATACAGACCTTCTCGGGACTCTGGGAGACCTCAGGAGATCGCTGGTGAGGTCGCAGCAGGAAGAGCTTCAGTAGTACCAACCCCACCACAACAACCAATCCCACCACAACAACCAACTCCACTACAACTGCCAGCCCCACCACAAAAACCGACCTCTTCACATTACACCAACCCTAGCCAGGGATCAGCCAGCAGGGCAGATGAAGGAGCCACATCGAGAAGGCTCGATCCGGACCAACAAAACAGAGGAGGTGCTCGGCGCAGTCTTGTTTACTCGACCAAATCATCCCAAACACAAGATAGCCAAAAACTCATTGCTGAGCTACGCAAAGAAATTCAAACACTGAAACAAGAGACGAAGGGACAGAAGGCCAAGGGCCAAATTCCGACGAAACAAAGACCAACAAAAAAGACACATGCCTCGCAGCGCAGAGACCAAGAACATCTTGCTCGGTCCCGCAATTCACGACATCAAGATCTCTCTGAGACCTCTAGCTCCCAGTCGGAATCGGGATCACCAACACCACCGACGATCCCCAAGAAATCGTTGAATATGGGAGAACCTTCACGGTCTCGTCCTCCTCTCTATGGTGAGAAGAGTTCCCCAACAAAGAGGCATTCATCAAGAAGAGCTACTCGTCCAGGAAGACAAAATGCTGTATGGAAAGCTCTTGACTTGATATCTGCTTCCCCTTTCTCCAGGGAGATAGAGAAAGCCAAAATGCCCGAGAGATTCCCGGTTCCTCGTTTGGAAATATACAATGGTCGGACCGACCCTGTTACCCATATTGGCCATTATCAACAAAGCATGGCGCTGTCTCGAAATAACGACCCCCTCATGTGTCGGCTTTTCCCGTCCAGCTTGGGAGAGGTCGCGATGAGATGGTTCAACCAACTCGGCACTCGGACAATCTATTCTTGGGATCAGATGGCTGAGGCATTTGTGGCACGATTCATTACAAACAGCCGGAAGAGGAAAGAAATGAGTACTCTCCTTGCCATGAAGCTGGAAGACAACGAGACTTTGAAAGATTACTCCATCAGATTCTGAGAGACATACAATGACATCGAGGCTTGCGGAGAAGAAGTGGCAATCGCAACCTTTAGAATGGGATTACCCACCGACTCGGGCTTGCGACAGTCTCTTGTCAAGCATCCGCCCAGGGACTTGGGAAAACTGATGTACAAAATAGATCAGTTCGTCCGGATAGAGGAAGATGGTTGCGGGACCTCCACGGTTCAGACTATGGCTCAACCCAAGGCGATCATCACGAAACCAGCTGCCCGAACTGGGAACACCACCAAAAACCAGTCTGCCCCAAAAAACTTTGTGGCTCCTACTTTTCGGGCTTTCGAGACTGTTTTCAAGGAACCTGTCTACAAATTCATGGAGAAGATCAAGAGGGAGCCCTTCTTTGTTTGGCCTCCGAAGATGCTCGGAAACCCAGCAATGAAGGACGGAAACCTCTATTGCTCCTATCATAGAGTGAAGGGCCATATGACTGAAAATTGTCACCTGCTAAAAGTCCATATGGAGAAACTGGCCTCAGAGGGACATCTTGACCAGTACATAAACACAGACTTATCTAACAAAAAAGAGCCGGGTCTGGGTGCTCGGCAACTTCACTCTTCGGGCACACCATCGGCTGGGATCATCCATGTCATTCACAATCCTCTCTGCTCCGCAGTTTCTTCAGCGTCTGACAGATTCAAGATGCAAAAGGCTGCCCACCTTAGAAGGTCCTTTTCTATATCAGACTCAGCTCATTTTGCCCCAGTGTATTCGGTGAGCAGAGGATATCAGGAGCAGGTAATTTCCTTCTCGGATAGTGACTTGAGGGATGTCCAGTTGCCTCACAACGACCCGCTGGTGGTCACTCTGAGGATAGGGAACTACGATGTCCAAAGAGTGCTGGTGGATCAAGGGAGTTTTGCTGAGATAATGTACCAAGATCTCTATGAGAAGCTCGGCCTGGTTGAGGCCAAACTGTCAACCTTCACAACCCCCATATTCGGTTTCTCAGGAGAACCTGTCTTACCGTTGGGAAAAACTGTGTTGCCTGTCTTAGCAGGTCCGGTCAACCTCCAAACAGAGTTTATAGTGGTTAAAGCTTCATCTCCTTGCAATGCCATAATGGGGCGTGACTGGCTCCATCGGATGAAGGCAGTCCCATCTACCCTCCATCAGAAGTTAAGATTTCCTACTGAAGACGGGGTCATGGAATTGAATGGAGATCAGGTCGCCGCAAAGCAATGTATTTTGGCTGCCACTAAGAGGAAGGCTGCAGAAGAGCCACGGGATGCGCGTGACTTATGACAATCACAGTCCCAGGAATTTGAGGACGGAGAAGCTATAGCGACCGAACAACCAAAAAAGGTATTCTTCGATCCCTCTACTCCTGAAAAATTCTTTTTGGTTGGTTCGAAGCTGTCTCCCACAGATAGAGAGCAATTGCTGCAAATCCTGATTGACAATCAGGATGTTTTTGCCTGGTCGGTCTATGACGCTCCGGGTGTATCTCCAAACCTGGCATGTCATTCACTGAATATTGGGCCCGAGCACAGGCCGGTTGTTCAGAAACGGCGGAAATTGGCTCCAGAAAGAGCCACAATAGTTTTGGAGGAGGTGGAACGCCTTCTGGCATCTGGAGCAATCCGAGAGGTACAGTACCCAGTTTGGCTTTCGAATACAGTGGCAGTGAAGAAGAAGAATGGAAAATGGAGGGTGTGTATTGACTTCACTGATCTAAACAAAGCATGTCCGAAAGATCTTTTTCCACTTCCTCGGATAGATCAGCTGGTCGACTCGGCGTCAAGGCATGCTCGGCTAAGTTTCCTGGATGCCTTCCAAGGGTATCATCAGATCCCAATGAACCCTGCCGATCAAGAAAAGACAGCTTTTATTACACCCAGGGGAACATAATGTTACAGGGTAATGCCATTCGGTTTGAAGAACGCAGGAGCAACTTATCAGCGAATGGTCACCAAAATGTTCGGGCATATGATAGGGAGGACGGTTGAGGTATATATAGATGATATGCTCATCAAAAGCCTTCGAGAGGAAAATCATCTTGCTGATTTGCTGCAAGTTTTCGACATCCTAAGGAAGGATAATTTGCGCCTCAATGCGTCCAAATGTACATTTGGTGTTGGTTTCGGCAAATTTTTGGGCCATGTAGTGAGCAGAAGGGGGATAGAGGCTAGCCCAGATCAGGTTGTGGCCCTTATAAATTTGGCAGAGCCCAGAAACATCAAACAGGTAAAGCGTTTGACTGGAATGATTGCCGCCCTCGGACGCTTTATTTCAAGGTCGGCTGATAAATGCAAGCCCTTCTTCCGACTGCTAGGCAAGAGGAGCAGATTTGTATGGGATGAAGAGTGTTCGGCCGCCTTTCAGGCGATCAAGGCTTACTTGTCGACTCCTTCATGCCTTTCAATTCCCGATCCAGGGGAACCGCTATATCTGTATCTGGCGGTGTCTGACCATGCCGTGAGTGCTGTACTGGTTCGGGAATCAGCGCAAGAGCAAAAGCCAATCTTCTTCGTCAGTAAGGCAATGGATGAAACCGAATTGAGATACCTGCCTCTAGAAAAGGCAGCTTTGGCACTACTCCATGCAGCCAAAAAACTGCCTCACTATTTCCAGTCTAGCACGGTGACAGTGCTGAGTGATCTTCCACTAAAAATGCTCCTGCAAAGGTCAGATTTCACGGGAAGGATCACTAGGTGGGGGGTATATTTGGGATCACTTGGGGTAGAGTATAAACCTCGAACAGCCATCAAGGGGCAGGTATTGGCAGAATTTTTGGCTGAATTTCAATATGATCCGAGCAACCCATCTTTGTTCGTCCCGGCCGAAACTCAGCTGGATTCGGATACGAAAAAATGGGAGTTATTTGTTGATGGAGCTTTAAATTCTAAAGGTTCGGGGGCAGGAATTGTGTTGGTATCTCCAGAGGGCCTAGTTCTCGAGCAAGCTGTTCGGCTGAAATTCTCGGCATCAAACAATGAAGCCGAGTATGAGGCGATGTTGATTGGCCTCAGAACGGCAAAAAAGCTCGGTGCAAATCACCTACAGATATTTTGTGATTCCCAACTTGTGGCCAACCAGATTTCTGGGGAATATCAGGCAAGGGATGATAGGATGTCGGCTTATTTAACAGTTGCTCGGACATTATTGGCTGAATTTGATTCGACTCATGTTGCACAGATCAGGAGAGAACACAACTCCCACGCAGATATTTTGGCTAAACTAGCCACGGCATTGGAGTCGGACATACAGAGGACGGTCTGTATAGAGACACTGGATCAATTGAGCTTTCAGGAACATGAGGTGTCTGTTTGCTCCATCAGTAGTCAACCGAGCTGGATGGACCCAATACTGAGTTATCTCAAGGACAACAAATTGCCCGAAGACAGGAAGGAGGCCAAGATGATTAAACTAAAAGCCCCAAGATTTTGGGTCTCCAAAGAAGGGCTACTATACAGACGATCCTTCAATGGGCCGTATTTGCTATGTGTGCATTCGGGCAAGGTGAAAGATTTCCTCTTTGAGATACATGAAGGAATCTGCGGGAGTCATACTGGAGGAAGATCCTTGGCCCATAGAGCTATATCTCAAGGATATTGGTGGCCATACATGCAGGCTGATACCTTGAAATATGTTCAGGAGTGTGATAAATGTCGAAGATTCGCCCCAATGATCCACCAACCAGCTAGAGAATTAAATCCCCTGTCCAGCCCTTGGCCATTTGCCCAGTGGGGATTGGATATAGTGGGGCCTCTTCCTCGGGCTCCAGGAAACAAGAGATTCTTAATTGTTGCAACAGATTATTTTACGAAGTGGGTTGAGGCCGAACCACTTTCGAATATCCGGGATGTTGATACGAAACGGTTTCTTTGGAAGAACATTATCACACGTTTCGGTATACCTTGGGCTGTCATTTCGGACAACGGCACACAGTTTGAAAGCAAGCTCTTCAAAGGATTCTGTTCGGAACTCAACATCAGAAACTTTTTCTCCTCTCCGGGATATCCTCAATCAAACGGGCAGGCTGAGGTCTCCAACAAGGTCATACTGAGTGGGATTAAAAGAAAGTTGGAAGTGGCAAAGGGAAAATGGGTGGAGGAGCTCCCGAGCGTATTATGGACCTACCGAACCACAGTAAGGAAGTCCACCAATGAAACACCTTTCGTGCTGGCTTTTGGTGTGGAAGCAGTTATTCCACTGGAGATCGGAATGCCGACCATCCGAACAACAGAATTTGCCGTTCAGACTAATGAAGACAATCTGCGCAAAGATTTGGATCTTGTGGAGGAAAGAAGAGATTTAGCTATGGTTCATTTGGCTGCATATCGACAACGGATGAGAAGGGAGCACAACAAGAACGTCAAGCCCAGGACATTTCAGATTGGTGACTTAGTCCTAAGAAAGGTCATGGCCAACACAAGGAGGCCGAACGAGGGAAAGCTCGGACCAAATTGGGAAGGACCTTACAAAGTGTTATCCCAGGCAGGGCACGGAGCCTATAGGCTAGAAGACTTGAATGGGAAACCTATCCCGAGACCATGGAATACTTGTAACCTAAGGAAGTATTTCTTTTAACTAATGTAAAGCAAAAATCAATATATGTTCGGACTATGATCATATTTATTTGTGTTCATGTCCAGGCAGGATTGTCGTTCGTAAGGAGATGAATGGGGAAAGGAATATTTGTCGAACAACACTACTACCTCAAGGGGGGTGAGTAAAGGAAAACTTTCTAAAACCTGAAAAATTACTACCTCTGGGGGGGTGAGTAAGGTAACATTTTGTCCGAACAACACTACTACCTCAAGGGGGGTGAGTAAAGGAAAACTTTCTAAAACCTGAAAAATTACTACCTCTGGGGGGGTAAGTAAGGTAACATTTTGTCCGAACAACACTACTACCTCAAGGGGGGTGAGTAAAAGAAAACTTTCTAAAACCTGAAAAATTACTACCTCTGGGGGGGTGAGTAAGGTAACATTTTGTCCAAACAACACTACTACCTCAAGGGGGGTGAGTAAAGGAAAACTTTCTAAAACCTGAAAAATTACTACCTCTGGGGGGGTGAGTAAGGTAATATTTTGTCCAAACAACACTACTACCTCAAGGGGGTGAGTAAGGAAAAACCTTTGGAATCTGAAGGGTAACCAAGCTTGGGGAAGACCTAAGGAAAGTAGATGAAAATAAGTAAAGCCTGCTGAAACAAAGTGACCAAACAAGATGGAATGCGTCCGAACAAGCTCTGCTATATAAGCTGGGAACAAGTATGTAGAAAAGGTTAGTGCTATAGTCATTGTCGATTCTATGAATGGTTCAATATGTGAAACAAACAAAACTCATAACCTCATGACACTTATTTCTGATTAATATTCTTATATGACTTCAATAATTTATCCATGGGAAAGAAAGTCAAACTAGATCCGATCTAAACGCGATACTATAAGAGGAAATGCAGGAAAATTTAGACAGATCCATTATATTAAGGTACGGGTAAAAATTTCTGCATGGACAGTGTTTAGATTACATATGATTCATTCTCAGGTAGAACCTTCTACTGTTTTATCTTCCTAACAAATGTACGGAATAAATTTGTTTGAATCCTGTGTTTGTTGTCGGCCCTAGATGAATTTCTCATCTCCCACAAGAACAACTTAGATTGCGTATGGTCCATTTTTAGGTTACACCTTTTTAATACAGTCCAGAATGGACTATTTGTGTTCGGATGTTTTGGTTTCTATCTGTCCGAGATAAAGTTGTCCCATTTCTCCAGTCAGAATAATCGTCCGAACAGAACACCGATTAGAATTAATAAAATTTAACACTAATCATGATGGTCGTAAAGGATCAGAAATAACTAAACTATAACATTGGGAAAAAATAAATTAGAAAAATGAAAATATAAAACACATTCACCAAAGATCAATAAAAAACTATTAAGCTAAGATTGATTAAAGATAACTGTTCACATCAAAAATATCAATGTTCAAGAAACTTGACCTCTGAGAATAAATACAAGTCTAAAACAAAACAAACTTAAAAGCTAATCAAATCTAAACTTGGGGAGCTGAAGGATCTTCAACCGCCGGGGAAACCAAGTCAGTCGGTGCTGAGACAAGAGGAGCTGCTTTCGCTTGAGCAGGAGGGTCTTCGGTCTGTTCAGGCACCAAATCAGCTGGAGCCGGGTCAGCGGAGGCCGAAGGACAATCAGCCCAAGTAGGGACGGGAATGGGTTTGACCTCACCAACTATCTGGACTTCGTCCTCGTCCATCCCGTCCGTCCCACCTCCCTCCTCTTCCTCATCTTCCTTGTCCGATTCCTTTAGGTCGACCTCGGGGTAAGGCAAGGGTGTGTTCTCCCTTAAATGCAGAGCAGAGCTGGCTGGGATTTCGGCTTCCTTCAGAGCAGCCTTCCACCCGTCTCGGAAGCTCCTGTTGTATACTAGCTCTAGCTGATCCTTCACTTCATTTAGAACCTTTAGCTCACCCTCAGCTCTGCCCTCTCGAAGTCCCTCTATTCGGGCCTCACCGATCGAATGAAGGCACTGAGACTCGAGAAGTGTCACCTTGGCCTTCAGTTCGACAAGTTCGGCCTCCACCTTCACCCTTTGCTCGGACTCACTCATTGCCTTTTCCTCGGCATCCTTCATCTTGTTGATAGTTTCGTGTAGCTGCTTCTCCAGCTTCCCATAGTTCGCCGCAGCATTACCCATCACGTCGGACAAAGTCTTCTCGTGCTCGGCGTCTTTGTCCTTCATGGTCAGGAGGAGGTCGGCTATCCTTTCCTCTTTCTCCTTCGTGGTCTGGTGGAGTCCGGCTATTCTGGCCTCCGCAGCATGGACACCCTGAGCGGCCTTCAGACAAAATGAAAACGAGAAAATCAGTACATAAATTAAAAGACGACTGGAAAGTAAAAATACATATATAAAACTCACCATCACCAGACCACGAGAAATGTGCCTGAACATCCGGCCCGAGGACATGTTATCCCATACTTGGGAGTCCGCAGGGAGGCAAGAAGCCCTGGTAATAGCCTGGGCCACCCGGGCTGAAAATTCCACGTCTGTGGTCTCAAAGACGGTGTGGGCAGTGGTTATAAGATCTCCCGCCACAGCCATCTTTGGGGCCCAGACCTCAGAAGCTGATGAGGAGCCCGGAAGATCGGCTTGCTCCGTAGCTGCCTTTACCTTCTTCGGCCGACGAACAAGCTCCTCGACCTGCTCGGCCTCCGTCTCCTCCACGATTTATGGAAGAACCACCTGTTCGGACATGGGTGCCGAACTCAATTCCGCCCATTCATCTTGTTGAGCAGGGGCGGCGGTCTCGTAAATGATTCTCCTGGACCGCCTAGGCGGGGCGTCTGGTTTCGCCTTCTCCTTGCCCTTAGAACTTGAACCCCCTTTCTTTCTCTTTCCAAGAATCTCAAAGACGTCTACTGGAGGAGCCATCTCCGAAACTTCTCCGGTGGGAATAAACTCGGAGATGTCGGCGGTGTGGATGGCTGAGGCAGGCTGGGCTACGTATAGAACAGAGGACTCTACGGGCGTCTCCTGGGATCGGGGGATTGTAGGACCCTCCAAGAAGTTCCCGACCAGAGGTGAGTAGCCGAGCAGTAAAGGGGCCGCCCTCGGATTCCCGAACCGGTCCACGTAGATATTGGAACTCAACACCTTTTTTATATCTTCAAGGTTGGCCGAAGTGGCAGGAACGTTCAGCCGAGAAGCAACTACAAAACAAAAATCGAAAAACATTAGATACAGAGAATAATGCATTTATCTACTTCAACAGATACCTAGCAGACTACTATATTATTCAGTCAATAGACATCTATATCTGTTCGGATATAACCCAAAGACTAGAAATAAGGTTAAATTATAAGTCTAACCTGGACGGCCGAACATGTTCCGGCAACGTGATGAGCCCGAGTACCAGTTTCCCGAAACAACGAGCCAATCGTTGTCGAAACCCTTGTTGGAACTCGGCATTGCAGTAACTAGTTTGTTATTTACTCTTTTAGCCTTAAGGGAGCATGAAGTGTCCGAATCCGGATTCGGACAGACATAGGAATAAAGGTGTAGGATGTCCCTAACCCCTAGGTTGGTCCCCAACAACCGATTTAGGGCAACCACACCCATGACCAGTCGAAATACGTTAATGGACAGTTGGTCGGGGCAAGCATTGACAGTTTGGAGGAACTCGATAAGTAGGGGATGAAGAGGAAACCTAACCTCTCCTTCTACTATACTCATCACTGAAACGATTATCTCATCGTCATTCAAGACAGGAAGGTTTTTAATACTAAAATACCTAAGCCTAACGTTGTCCGGCACTAGGTATTTTTCCCTAAATCTCCTCATACTCTCCTCGGAATTAACTAAATGAGCTAGTCTATGTGCGGAAGCCATCCCTATGAAATACAAGGTATGAAATTGAAGAAAGGAAACGAGAAATAAACGGAATCCAAAGGAGGATAGGAGAGAACTTACGGGTTGTGAGGGTTCTGGGCACTCTGGGTTCTTTGGGCTTCTGAGGGCGCGAGGGGACGAAAAATATGAAAAGAGGAGGAAATGAGATAAAGTAAAAGTTTTGGATTTATGAGGTTATAAATCCCTCGTTGGTAAGCCCGACCGTTTTCCCCCCAAAACCTGTCGAAAACCTTTCGTTTCCACCCTTTGGGAATCGAAACCGCCGTTTCTGAAAAAAGAGAGAAGTGATAGTTCGCTTTTTTATGTATATATTTATTTATTTGCGTCTGACATGGAAATTTTTGGAATGCGTGTCTTGCTCTGACCCTTCCGAAAAGACTGAAAGGATCAGAGCGAGGGGGTAATTGGAGGGAAAATAATTCGGAAACGGTTGAACCGAAACTAGAGGTTAAGAAAGTAACTGAGTGGTATCCCTTCATAGTTCGGACATGACCGAGCTGCGTCATATGTTCGGACATATCCGAACAATAATAGCGATCTACTCGGATATAAACTTCTGTTCGGGAATAACTGATTAAACTCCTAACTAAGTAACCCAGAACGAACTAAGATCATATTAGAACCCTGCATTAAATGCCTAAAATATCTGGGCAGATATCTTTGAATATGCCACCTGAATTAAAACCTGAATGGCAGACCTTGAACTGACTTCTACTTTAACATCCATAAATGCATGAAATATCTTATCAAAGAAGTGTTGAAAACGTTATATATGATAACCCAGAAAAGGTGGCAGAACCCACGTTCGGGGAAGAGGTATACTAGATCAAAGAGCTTAAATATCTCTGATCTCTGACAAAATTAATATTATTGGGAAGGGGAATTGGTGAATATCGTGAAATATCTCCAGTCAGAAAGAGGTATAAATAGAAGAAGGATCAGTGTTTTAAGGGAGGTGTTCTCATACTCTGAATTAAGGTAGTTCTGCTTACGGTTCTTAATCATCTTTTATCCAGAAACTGACAAAAGCATCGGAGAGCAAAAGGCCAACCCCCACTGGGTTAACCAAGGTTCTAATGGTTTGTTCTTGCTATATTATCATTTCATATTGCAGGACACAGGAAACCTGTTCGGACAAATCTCAACAGTATTCGGATTCAATCGTCTGGTCAGCTCTTTCATTCGTCTTATTTTAAGTTCCTCCAGTGTAAGTCCAAAATTTTATATTGAATTAGCAAGTTTCAAAAATAATGTTATCCCAAAATTGGTTTTTGAATTAACGTTTAGGATGGCATGCTAGCAATTGCTCCAATTTGTATTTCTTCAGAAATTCTATATAAAACATAGGTTTCTACAAAATTGGGCACACCAAAAAAGAAAAGGAAAATTAGTTTTCAAGAATAATGTTGTTGTTATATCAAAATTGACTTTTAAATTAACGTTTAAGATAGCATGCTAGCAATTTCCCCAATTTTTATTTCTTAAAATATTCCCTACTAAAATATGGGGTTCTACAAAATTAAGAGCGCAAATAACTTACAAACTATTTAGCCTTAGAAGCTATCTTGAAAACGATATTGTAATTTCAAAAGAATGACTTAATAATTCCTAAGATCTCAAGAAATTCATGAAATCAAAAGTTCAAAACATCTAACTTGAATTTTAGGATCAGTATGAGATGGAAGACTATATATATTCGAGAGAATAATTAGACATTCAAAGAATTTTAAATATTTTTATAATATTAGGACTAGTTTTCTTAGATGACAAAAATTGTTATAATTAAAAAAAATAAGAGTTTTAGACTTTTCATAGAAATATTAAAATCAATTCATTTATTAAAAAAAAAAAAGATCTTATTCATACTATCATTTTCGAGCAGGCTCAAACGAAAAGGTCAAAAGTATTTTTTATTAAAAGAAAAACAAAAGCTCCAATTTGGAAGGAAGGAAGTAAGGAAGCGTGAAACATGAGAAGTGAAACAGAGACCCGCACGTGGAAGTAAAGACAAGGGAATAGGAATCGGTAAATGGGATGCATAAGGACATGTTTGTCATTTTAACAATTAAGAAAAAGCCTAGAAAATAGAAAAACACAAAATACCGAAAGTCTCTGTTCTTTCTTTCTCAGGTCACCGCCAAATAAATGGCTCTTTCCTAGAAAAGAAAAAGAAAAGCCAAATTGACTTTTATTTCCAATTTTGTCCCAGCCCCCTTTGAATCGACTCTGACTTGTTCTCCTTTCATACCCAAAGCATATTCCTCTCTCTCTCTCTCTCTCTCTGCCTCTTTCTCTGTTTTTATATATAAAGAAAAATCACAAATTCTCCTGAATCTTTTTCAAATGCAAAGGAGAAGAGAAACCCTAATCAAATTTCCTTCCTTTGATCCTTGTGGTCTCGTACTCGTCTTTGAAGCTTTCTTCTTTGGTTAGTTTCAGGTTCGTTTTCTTTCTTCTTTGGTTTTAGAGGGAAATGAGAGAAAGAAAAAAAAGAGTATAATGGAATAGAAAATGAAGGGCATTTTTCTCACACTTTTATGTGCTTTTAAAAAAAGCCTTTAACTTTATGCTCTCTTTTGATTTTTGTTTTTTGCCTTTTTAAATGTTGGGTTAGAATGAAGATTGTATTTTAGCTCTGATTGATCATGAAACATTGTGAATTTGTTTCGTTTACTCTTGGAATATATCAGTTTGTATTTTGAGAATCTTATGAGCATTGTGATCTTCAAGATTTTCGAAATTTGCCAACTTTGAATTTGGAGTCTTTGTAAGTTGTTTTTTGGAGAGCAATCCAAATTTAACACAATGGGTTTTAATTTCAGGAAGTTCTAGTGAATGTAATTAAAACCCTTATATTCATCACCTCTTCATTCATTGATTAACTGGTTACCATGATGAAAATTGTTTTTGTTTTTGTTGCATGAAATTGGGGCCTTGATGTAGGAATTGAAGCACCTAGTTTTAATTCTAAAGTTTGGTTGCATTGTATACCAATTGAATTTGAATTTGAATTTGACTGGAAAAGTGAGATTTTGGAAATCTGAACAATGTTGTTATGTATGAATTTTTTCTGAATTGCACATTGAACCTTTTTTGGTATTCATATATAACATTTTGCCATTCTGACTAAATCTTATGCAGGTGTTTTATATCTCTAGTGATCTTATCCTACAATTTCTCTGATCAGAACATTTGAAGTTCCGATATTGGATATTGTACAGGACCTGACAAAAAATGCGTAATAATTGGTTGTTTTTCATTGATCTCGATGGAGGCTCACCAGACATTGTTCCGATCGAGCCCCTTGTATTGCACAATTTTGGGGGTCATTTATTTTCGCAGATAAGTTCGTTCATGGATAATTCTATACTCCAATCTCAAAACTTGCATGTCCCTGGAAGTTTAGCTCTCCAAGAAGCATTTAACTACATGTCAAAGTTAGCTGGTGCTTTACTATTTTGGTGCTCTAGCACATCCACTTCAAATATGGCCCGGGACATATCAAGCAGTACGCATGGTTCAAAACCCAGAAGCTGTACATCTAATACACAAGTTAAGCACATTACTTCTATTAGACATAATCTTGCTGGATTTCGCTATAGATTTAGATCAAAAGGAAAATCTGCCACCCCAGTGCTTTTTGGTAAGATTTCAAGTTTCACGATGAAGCTCCTCTTCCAGGAAACTGAAAGGCTTCAATCATATCCTCTGCTCTCATTAGCTGCTGCACTTGTACCTCCATTTCATAACTTGTGAGTTGTCATTTTATTAAGTAGATTGTTTTGCACTTACTATTATATTTTGGGGTCTGTTTTTGACATCAGTTTATGTTGCTTGCCACCAGCTCTTCAGAGGTACTAGCTGTTCCATTAGAGAATACTAATGTAGACATGGATCAAAGGGCTTGTGAGGTTGAGAATCAAAGATGCATGGAACTATCTTTTCCTGACTTGAACTTGACAAGACATGCAGTTGAACCCAGAACTGGCATTGAGTTTCCTATGATTTTGGACAAAATTTTAGCTGCAGAGAAAAATTCCAGTTTAAGTTCAGAGGTAAACATATATTAAAATCCAAATGGGTGCTTGATCTTTTTAGTCTCAGTCACATTATTCTACACCAACTATTAATTAGGCACCTTAATTTGTAAATCTTGTGTTAATTTGGCTACTTATTATTATAGGTGCCCTGTTTACATCTTACATGTTTACTGATACGATTTATTTGCTTTTCATGGCATATTTATAGAAGTATTCTGTAATCATAAGCAGTTAGTTGGACCTGAATGACTTGTGATACTGAGACTGAGATTTTGCCTTGTGGGTGGAGGCAAAGGGTTTAATCAAGATGCCTACAATTTGCTTAGAATCCTTTCTAGAGATTTCTTATTGTATAGTTTACAATTTTTATTACCTTTGTAGTAGACTTTATAGTTTAAAAAAACTTGTGGTGAATGGACCTTGGAGAATTATAAAAAGATTTCTTCTATATCAAAGTTTTATCATTCCTACAAAATTCCGGATACATGTGCAACTTCTTGTATTGAGGTCTCTATAAATGTTACTGGTCTTTCAGTGCTATTTTCCTGTATTCTATGTTTTAAGGTTTTTTTCCCCCATATCAAATGTGTTAGATGAACAACTTCTACTTGCATTTCAGGTCCTTGTTGGGACTGGATCAAGAACTATGAAAATAATCAAAATCAAATCTCTCAAGATCTATGCATTTGGTTTTTGTAAGTGTTTATTTATTTTATTTATTTTATTTTTTTATCACTTGATGCTTCTGAGATACATATTTTAAGTCTGCAACATATTCCCATTCACTGACATACTCTTTCTTGATGTTTTCCTATAGATATTCATCCTTACTCTGTCTGCAAGAAATTGGGTCCAAAGTATGCTTCAATTTCAGTGGACGAACTGAACAAACACCATGATTTTTATCAGGATCTTCTCAGGTATTGAGCAATGGTCATGGGCATAGACAAGTTGTTTAATTGAATTTTTCATGGCTTTGCTTTGGATGAAAGCCTTTTTATTTTATTTTTTTGTGGTGGGTGCAGGGAGGATATTAATATGACTGTTAGGCTTGTGGTCAATTGCAATGGGATGAAAATCAATACTGTAAAAGAGTAAGTTGAATATCTTTTTCTGGACATAACCTTCATGGATTTGCATTTTTCTGTTTTTAAACACACTGTTGGAATGACCTATGTAATGTCTTTCACCAATTGTTATTTCATGATCTGTCTCCATTTTGCTTGTGAAGATTTGTTGAACTGTGTCTGAGCTTTGAAATTTACTAGTTTAACTTGGTTCAAGCAGTTGTGGTATTGGTTGGATTTAGGTATTCAGGACCTAGGCTTGCCAGTTAAATTTCTTTATCTGTTCTAAAAATTCGTAGTCTCTCTGATGCCTAACTTTGATTATGATAGTTTATTTCCATTTACAGCCAAACTTAGATTCAACTGAGCCAATTTTTGTCCTTGCTTAGCTCTTGACAGATTTTTTTGTTGGGAGAGTTGATAAATGTGGCAACTGATGATGAAATTCAAGTTTTATCTTTCTCATTTGTGTGTTTCAATTACATTTCTTGCAGTGCTTTTGAGAAATCCCTTCGAGCCCGTTTGGTGAAGGTAAATTATCCCAACTGTGAAAATTCATTTTTGTGCTATAGTATTGCTCTCTTAACATTTATTTATTTTTTCAAATCAGACAAACCCAGACACTGATTATCATTGCCTAAGAACATTTGGTTCATACTTCGCACAGGATATCCCAATACCTGCGGTAATACCCTACTAATCTTTTCATTTCTTTTCTGTATTTGCATGGCAGTCTTAATCTTAACTTTACTGCATTTCAGGGAACGACAATTGATTTTCGAAGAACAGCTGATGGACAACTAATTACTGAAAGTGAGTAGTTATTGGTTAGAAAAGTTTTACACCACATGTGGATGTACATATTTCATGGAGGACTCATGGTTTTAGGATCACTGGATGCATCTATAATTACCAAGAAAGGAGAAAAAGAAAGAAAGGATCCTTTGGATCCCATTCCCCCCTTCTAATTGCTTTCTCCTTGCTGTTATTTATTTTTTGATGCACCTTTTGAGTTGGTCAGTGTTCTGATTTTGGCACTAATGCACTACTAGTTATAAATTAGTCTACCTCATACTTCAAATTCTTAGTGGATGAGGCTATGAGTGATTTAACAAACTTTCTTGGGTTGTATGTGACTTTGAATTTCATATGCTTATTTTGCAGTTGGAGGTAATCAGATTGGAGCAGTCCATAGCAAGGATTTGTGCAGTAAGTGAATTCTCCTCATTATTTTTGTGGTTTCAATTGTGGCTGGTGTGCTCGTACTAAAATGACACTTCCTCCTCCCACAAGAATGGGTGGAGGGTGAGGTCATGGTCGTGGGTTTAGATTTTAGAATCCATCAAATGTGTGCATAACTTACCAATCAAAAATATGTTATGGTTTCAATTGTGGAACATTTTACGTGTAGCATTCTGTATGACAATGCAGTGATGTGGATGAGGAATAAGGAGTTAATGACAGAAGGCTTTTAGTTTTACTTTAAAATATATATTTAAGGGTTACAAATTACGATATGTATTTTTCAGGGGCTTTCTTTGACATGTACATTGGAGATGTTCCGGTTTCAGAGCAAACGAAAGTAGAGATTGGCAAAAATGTTGCTAATCTGATCAGAAGGTGTTGAAATGGTCTATTTCCTTACTCCATTGTCCCCCTTTTAAATGGGGCAATTGGTTGGTGATATGATGGACTTCTGGTGGCCGGTCGTAAAATTAATTTAGGGAGTGGAGGATTTGATGTGTTAGGGGAGACCAGCTGCTGCTCACTCGGTGAATATGGGGGATGCTCCATTAAGGGCTTGTCCGGGGGTCCCATAGGTTATTAGTCGTTCAAATTCGATTACACATCTCTACAATTCTTTTGTAGCTGCTTTTGTTTTTTTGAATAAATACAACGGGGGGGTTTACAACAATGAGATGAGTTTCACACGACTCAAATTCATTATTTTACAAAAGAAGACAAAATACAAAGAACGTAGTTTAGGCTTCATTTCCCCCTTTGGATATATATATATATATTATAACCACACAGATTTGGATCTAGTGTGAATTGTTAACCAGTAGTAGTCTAAAAGGTTGTGCTTTACTCATAAAAGGTCTAATTGTATTTGTTTTTAGTTCAGGACTAAGGATTTTAAGATTGTAATAATATTTTTGTTGTGTTTTATGATATTGCGAGACATGTGATCTACATCATGTGATTTTTTTGGGGACTGAAAAGTATGTGACTTCAATGGGTTCAACTGTTTAAATCACATTTGGAACTCAAACTTGATTCAAATTACCTTTTTTATTTTTATTTTATGAGTTGATTCAAATTACATTTGAATAATTTGTAATTGATCCTTTTTTGTTTTATGGGGAAAAGAAATTGAAGTCTATCTTGGGCCTCGACTCTTGTAGCGACGGATTAGGTTACATTTTTACATTCAACTCTTCGTTAGTTTAGATTAAAGTTAAAAAAGAAACAGAAAAAGAAAGAAGGGATAAGGTAAAACAAAAGAAGCGTTCATATCATACTGAATCTATATGCCTATATGGTGATTGTATGCTTAGATCATCTCTAGGAGACTTTTTATTTTCTCTCTCACATATAGAGAGATCTTTACTTTTACCTAATCATTTTTTTCTCATTCCCTTCAACTTAACTATTTATTTCTCTCACGTCTCGTTTGTCAAAAAATTTTGAGAGAGAGATGATGTTCATTGCGAAACGAAGTTATCTTGCCCACTCCCTCCACCACCTTCTCTAGTCTTTCTTTATTATTATTATTTTTTTTATTTGGGCTTTTACTGTTATGTGAAGAGAATGTTTGAGAGAGAGGAGAATCAAGAAATTGATTTGTAGGTGATAAAGGTGAGAGGAAATCTGATTTGTGGGTTTGTGAAATCAAATTTGAAGGAGGTGTGAGAGTGAGAGAGAGAGAGAGAGAGAGAGAGGGAAAATGAAATTAATAAAATACTTGGCGTGAAATATGATAAAGAGCTATAGTGGCTCTCTATACCCAGAGAGCCA
Source organism: Fagus sylvatica (assembly GCA_907173295.1). Lineage (NCBI taxonomy): Eukaryota > Viridiplantae > Streptophyta > Magnoliopsida > Fagales > Fagaceae > Fagus > Fagus sylvatica. The sequence goes on from OU015764.1 coordinate 26,615,045, forward strand.
CTATAAAACCTAATCTGGTAGAGCAACATTTTTGGATTTGACTCTCTACAAGTAGAGAAAAATGTGATTTACAATACATTGCTGAAGATGCCTTTATGAGTTTGATTGTAGGCCTAGCAACCTAATCCTTCCTTGTCCCCCTAATATAGGTTGGCTAACTCTCCGCCAAATATCTGGAAATTAACTATTTACTTGTTAGGAGGCGATGCTGAATGTTAATAGTCCAATACATGAATGTTCTTCGGCCACATTATAGAATAAAATTGTTTTAGCTCATTGCATATGGGATTCAGGACTCGGGAGTAATTCAAAACTTCTTATACCATAACCGTAATTAAAATAAGGGTTGAAGCGAATTCATTTCATCTATGGGGTTACTTCTAAATCAATTTCTTCACTTTTAAAACTTGTAATTTGCATTTATGATTATTACTATGATCAATTTGTCCCTTACGTATTACTTCGATAAAATTTTGCCATTAGCAAGTCTCAAAATGACATATACTTTTTGAGACAATTCGAAGCGAGATGAATCTATGGAAAATAGAAGAAAATTTAAAAATATATATAATAATAATAACAACCAGTTGTTGAGTTGATGGGTTAGCCGAACTGTTACATCATATGTCTAGCCACTAGCCTAACCACAAACTTAATGGAAAATCCATGGAAAATCACTCCTGGCCACCTGTATTACAGTTCCAAACACCAATAACCATCATTGAACACCCAAACCCATCCAAACTAGATACTTACATGTGGCATCCAAAACCGGGGGTCAGATTAGAGGAAAGTTGGAGGCATTGGGCAATATGGGCTTTTAGAGAGAGAGAGAGAGAGAGAGAGAGAGCTGATATTAGTGTTTTATGTTCTTTTATTATTTTCTATATTTATTAGTTTATAGTTTTATTCTTTTCCATTACTTGAAAAAAAAAAAATGACATCGTTTTGGGACAGATTAACCACAAAAATTTAATGAAGTACGATGGAAGGGGCATATTGACATCATGGTTATATTTGAGTGTGAAGGATAGGTACCCAATCGTTATAGGCTTGCATCAAGTATCAGCATTAAGTCCATATCTCTTTGCATTAGTGATGGATGAGTTCACTTAATCAATTCAAGAAGTGCCCTAGTGTATGCTTTTTATGGATGATAAAGTTTTAGTAGATGAAACTAAACATGGAGATAAAGTCAAGTTAGAAATTTGACGAAACACTTTAGAATCTAAATGTTTTCGATTAAGTAGGACTAAAACAAAGTATATAGAATGTAAGTTTAGTAAAAGTAGAAATAAAGATGATGAAGTTGTAAGACTTGATGGTCAAGAGATATCAAAGAGCAAGAGCTTTCGATATCTTGGATCAATAATTCATAAAGATGAAGAGATTGAAGTGGATGTGAATTATAAGATAAGAGCAAGGTGGGTGAAGTAGAGAAGCGCAACGGGAGTATTGTGTGACTGTAGAATACGTATTAAATTAAAAGGGAAAAATCCTATAGGACTGTTATAAGATTAGCTATGTTTTATGGTACTAAATGTTAACCTGTTAAGAAGTAACACATTCATAAAATGGGTGTAGGCTCCCATGGTAGCGCTAGGGAGGGAAGTCATACAAAAGAAAAAAAGAATGTTAAGATGGATAAGTGAAAATACAAGGAAAAATAGGATTCACTTGTGATGGTTTGGTCATGTTCAAAGGAGGGAGATTAATGCACTAGTGAGAAATAGTGAGTTGATTCAAGTTAAGGGAATGAAAAGAGGTAAAGGAAGACAAAAAATAACATTAATAAAAGTAGTAAAAAAATGACTTGTTAATTAAAAACATAACAAAAAAATGACTTCAGATAGAATAGAATGACGTAATAAAATACATGTGACCGAACCTGACTATTTTGTGAAGGATCCATAGTCGATCCCAAAAATTTTGAGATTAAGATTTGATTGTTGTTGTATAGAAAAGAGCTCTCTCGAGACAATCATATATGATTGTTATGGGAGAATACAACAAAAATAAATAATGTTATACGTCTAATGTACCATCCTTTAAATAAAAAAAAGAAGCTCTTTTACATCATTTTGTATGAAAATTTTATAAAATTTGTTATTAACTTTTTTTTTTCTTGGTTTGGCATTATTATCATCCTCATCATGATTTTACTAATATAAATTCTTCTATGACAAATACAACAAATTCCACAATATTTTTACAATAAACTGAAGTGCCAACGGACCTATTATAACTCACAATAAATCAATTTGTGAGATTTTGTTGTCTCGTAAACTTTTTACAATATTAATATTAATATTGTTGCTATGTTTGCTTGCTTTTAAGACTAAAAATAAAACTTTATCAAAAAAAAAAAGACTAAAAATAAAACCATTATAACAGACTCTCTAAACACCGTATGTAAATATAGAAAAGGTTTTCAGTGGTTACATGAAGAACGGTCAGTAAACACGTTGTCCACTCGTCCTGCAAAGTCCAACCCCACATTTCCCTCTCCCAAAACCCACTCTTTCTCTCCATCCATCAAATACGTTATTTTTACTGACTCTTTAATTAACCAACAACTCCTTCACCTTTACCGCCATCACAAACCTAAAACCAACACCAAAATTAAACCAATGCCACCATCGACCTCTAATTATTTTGTTTCTAAAAACAAAACAAACCTCCCAACAGAAAACAGAACTGTTTATTTTCCTTTGTTTTAACTTGCGGCAATTAGAGGAGACCTCGGACAGAACTCTCCTGTTTCCTGAATCATTTTCTGTCTAAAGTTTGTCTTCTTTTTTTTCTTTTTCGTTTCGGGTTTGGGACTTGAATTTTGATTATTGGGTTTATGGGTACCTCTGCAAGAGCATCGGCTGCCATTATGGTAGCTTGGCTTCTTCTCTTTGAAGGAGCATTTTTGATTGCTGTGAATGGTCATTTGAATTATAAGGATGCTCTCACCAAATCACTTATTTTCCTAGAGGCACAGAGATCAGGAAAACTCCCACCAAATAAGAGGCTACCTTGGCGAGGAGACTCGGGACTTGATGATGGAAAAAGTGAAAATGTGCCTCTCTTATCTCTCTTTCTTCAACTTTTTTTTTTACCCCTTAAGCCACGTGTTGAATAAAACAGAATTCTCTAAATTTGGTCAATTTTATGATTAAAATTTTATTTTTTGGATTTAATAGTGTATAAATTGTGACGTCTGTATATATTTAGATTTGTAAAATTTAATCTAAATCATGAAATGGATCCATTTGAAATGGAGATGATCATTTTCCGGTTGGACAAGCTTTTTATAAATGGATTTTATAATTGTGCAGGTGGACCTTGTTGGGGGATATTATGATGCAGGAGACAATGTGAAGTACGGGCTTCCCATGGCTTTCACGGTTACAACTCTAGCATGGGCTGCTATCGCTTACCGGTCAGAGCTACAAGCCACCGGGGAGTTGGACAATGTCCGTTCTGCCATTCGCTGGGGCACAGATTATTTTATTAAAGCCAGTTCCCGTCATAAACGATTATATGTACAGGTGAGTCACCGGATTTTGTTGTTAATGTCATGTACAATAATGACACTATGAATTTTGTATCTAATTATGTTACACTTTGCTTGTGAGCAAAGCCTAATATATAATAGAGAAGGAAAGAGAATAGCTTAATAATTTGATTGTTTGTTTATTGCAATTAAAGGTGGGAGACCCGGTGCAAGATCATCAATGTTGGATTCGACCGGAAAACATGCAAACACCAAGAACTGTCTTGAAGATTGATGAGAACACGCCTGGAACTGAGATTGCGGCTGAAACTGCTGCAGCAATGGCCGCTTCTTCAATTGTTTTTAGAAGCACAGATCGCATATATGCGCGTCGGCTCCTCAACAAAGCCAAATTGGTATGGATTTGAACCTAGTTCTGCTATTTAATATCGTGGCACCGTCTCTTTTTGTTAAATATGAAGACAATCTTTAATTTAACGTAAGAATTTTATTGCATATGTTTGACTTACATGAGTTTTTTTCTTTTTCTTTTTAGCTTTTTGAACTGGCCAAATCGCACAAGGGAAGTTTTGATGGAGAATGCCCCTTCTATTGCTCGAACTCAGGCTTTAATGTGATTACTCTCTCTCTCTCTCTCTCTCAAACACAAACACACACAAAATATTAACTTTTACGTGATTTAGATAAAATTATTTATAATTGTGTGCCTCTGTGGAGATCTGTTAACATATATGTATATATAATTCACATGAGACTCATGTGTTTTCACAAACCAAATGGTCCAAAAATTAATAATCATTCAATCTTTAGGATTTGACTTGTTATAAACAAAACTTTGTTGGGTCTGGAATTCTTTTATCATCTGTCCAATTTTTTTTTTTTTTTTTTTTTTTTCTTTTTAAAATGTGGGACGCTTACATTTTTTGTCAACAATTAACTCTTTTTGTATGTCTTTGCCACCTTGATATATAGGGCAGTTTTAACTGGAAGTAAAACCATGTCAATTAATTAACATAAGCTTAAGTTAGTAAATAAATTGAAATGCAGGATGAGTTGTTGTGGGCAGCAACTTGGTTATTCAAGGCCACCAAGAGGCCCGTGTACTTCGAGTACATAGATGAAGAATGCGTGCCAGCTCCTGTAAATGAGTTTAGCTGGGACCTCAAGTATGCTGGAGCTCAAGTCCTTCTCTCAGAGGTTTGTTAAACCCTCATCCGCCTCTTAATTTCTCAAAGTAAACGATTAGAAAGATTCTCTGTTGGGCACCTAACATATCTATTGCTCGTTGTTAAATTTCGCAGCTGTTTTTTCAAGGAGCGCAGAGTTTAGGAAAATTTAAGGACCACGCCGACAGTTTTGTATGCACAAACCTTCCTGATAGCCCCTACAATCAAATTAAAAGGTCTCCAGGTACTCTCTCTCTCTCTCTCTCTCTCTCATAATAATTAAAAGAAAATTATTAGATACTTCAGGAGTACAACGATATGGTATCTTTCTTCTCTCACGAATGATGAATTTTATCATAAATTTAATTAGTGTGTCGTTACTATTTATGAGAGGAGAGACAACGATATAATATGATATTGACCTACGATTTTTCAGGTGGTTTAATTCACGTGAGAGATGGGGCCAACACTCAGTATGTTACAAGTACAGCTATGGTGTTTAGCACCTACAGTGATGTGCTTGCCAAATACAATCAAAAGGTTACTTGTGGAAACCAACAATATGACGCAGCCCACCTCATGGCTTTCGCTAAGCAACAGGTATTGAGTTTGGCCATTGAGAGTAATTATTTAGTGCTCTTAGAGTATATATTTTGAAAGTGACAAATAATTTTGGTTGAATGATTTCATTATAATTAATAACTTCTCTTACTAACCAACAAACTTTATAGACTTTAATTAACTACTCTGAATAAAATGGCAGATGGATTACTTGCTGGGGAGCAACCCTTTAGGAAGGTCATACATGGTTGGATTTGGGGCAAATCCACCAACACAAGCACACCACAGAGGCGCTTCTGTCCCCATCTTGTCCAAAGACGCAGCTGTGAGCTGTGCCATGGGCTTCACATATTGGTTCAATAAAGACGCTCCAAACCCTAATGAGCTCACTGGTGCCATAGTTGGTGGACCTGACAAATTAGATAACTTCAATGATAAGCGTTGGGATTCTCCTAAGACTGAGCCATGCACGTACGTTAATTCGCTCGCAGTTGGTGTCCTAGCAAAGCTTGCAACGCACCCAATATAACTTTATTGTTTTATGTTGTTGTGGAGATGAATATGTATCAAAACAAAAATCTGTGAGTTTTTGAAGGCTCTATTTCTGTAGGTATTAGATGGGTTAGTCTTGCATCTTACCATAGGATCAATACCTATGGAAGAACAGCCTTAAATCTTATTGTAGGTTTGGATTGACCAATATAATATTTGCCCTATATAAACAGAAGTCTTGCTTGAAATGAATGAATTATCGGATATGTTTTTTACTTGGTTCGAACCTTTGTTGTCACCTTTGATTACCAATATATAAATCAATTAAACATTTTTTTTTTTTTTTTTTTGATAATTCAATATTGGAGTAAGGGATATTTGAACCTGCTAGGAGGTGTCAGTTGAACTACAAAGTTGTTGATGTCTATTAAACTTTGTTGCTATCTCTTGAAAACTATTATAAATTTGATTAATCATGAAGCTAATAACACTTCCAATCCTCAAAGATGAAGCGAATCTGAAAAAGCAATCTCTATATTCAATCAGTATCATTACACTGTTCAATCTTGATATTTTTTTTTTCTAGTATTAATATATAGACAAAGTTTGGTTACAAACCAGTTTGTAGCTAGCTTACTACAACCCACTACGTGTTAATTAATAAAATCATTCACATGCACTTTAGTCACATAATCTATTTAATGAGTCATGTGACTTCTTTAAATAATACATGTGGATTATCTTATATATATATAATTTATTATAATTTTAAGAGCATTTTAAACATATGTTCATAAAAAATATATATAAATCTATTCAATAAAAAATAAAAATAAATAAAACTCGTTTTCATTTTGTATTTAGAGGTTTAGAGATATATATAGGAATGCTTGGGTTTGATTTTTTATCAAACGAAAAGATGCATTTTTATTATTAAAACTTTGGGACATATCCTATTTTGTCATCCTTAAACAAAAGAAAAGTGAAAGAAACAGTGTTGCATATTGTTCTCAATTAATTAGTTCAATAATTGGAAAAATCACAAGGACCAGTCCAACTACAATATGTCATTTTTCTTTCCGTAGATGTAATATGTCCTCAAGTATTACAAAGAGATAATATCATATATGCCTGATCAATGGTTTTTTGTAGACCAATACAGTCATAGGCGGGGCTAGAGCATAGTGAGTGGGGGTCAATTGACTCCACTCAAATAAAAATATATAAATATTTACTTAGGTATATCTATTAAAAAATTGAGATTTTTTAGCATTTGACTCCACTAAAAAAAAAAAAAACATTAAGAATGAGTCAATGTTACTAAAATTATCATTAAATCCTTTTTATTTCCCTTTAAACTAACAAAAAAACAAACCAAGTAACACAAAAAATAGCTCAAATAACATCAACAAAAATTAACCCAAAATATTTAACTAGTTTCCATAAAACCCATAAAAAAATTATTAATTTGACCCCACTGAAAAAGAAAAAAAATTCAGACTACGCCACTTAATACAGTTAGTTGAAAGTAAGATCTTTACATGCACAAAAGCTATTAGAATTTCACAACAACCTTGGTACCAAGTGGTTACTTGAAAAATAGTGAACAATATTTAGCATTTCCCATAATCATTTGATAACATGTCCCTACGTTTTCTTTTTGACATGCTCTTCCATACATCTTCCTTCTTATCTACGAATGACAAGAATTTCTGGAGGCGTGAGAAACGTGAACTGCCACCGATAGAAGGATTAGATTCTTCAGGGAAATGTTGACTAAAATCTCGTATCGTCAAGCAAAAGTATACTAGGAGAGCAAGAAAGCATGCTATCCCGCAGATGAGGAAAAGTCCCAAGAAACTTTGTAATTGAAGTTGATCTGATTCAAGCCCAGTGACCTGGGAACCACAAGCTTTTCTGGACAGCCACTTGTCATGGATCTTCTGAAGCTCACCATTCTCAGACAGCGCAAGTATGGCGGTGGACATGTCAGAAGCTAAAGGAGAGTCCCTTGGCAATGCCTTAAAAAAACAAACACACAATTATAATGAAAAGCAATTGACCTAAAAATATATAATAAAAATAAAATAATGAAGACAGAAGTGCTGAGAAAATTTCCATGTAAATTATCAGTTAAGTTATGGTTTCTGAGAAGATTGACAATGTGTCAGAAAAACTTCAAGCAAAGATAGAGTTCATTGAGCAGAAAAATGGGTTTTGGTGAATGGTGGTCTATTTGGAATGTTTCTAGAAACAACACTGAGGGTGATGATATGGAGAACAATTAACAGAAAACTTTATATTATATCCATAAAGATCATTCATTAGCTAGAATGACACCAGCTCTCAATGTAATACTTTATAAGCACGACCCTGAATCTTTTTGGGTTTATTATTCACCTATAAGCATTGTTCTTCTTGACTTCCAAGTAAACCCTAGGCCCTAGCTAAGGTAAATGACATTACACATGTAAAAAAGCCTGATCTCAACAACTTCAGGTTGGTTACCCGTCCTTGCAACTTCAACTTTACCACTTCTTAACCCTGGCAAAGCATGAAACTCGATCTGGTGGGTTTGCATAAAGGAATTTAAAGAAAATGATATTTTTGCATTTCAATTTTTAGTCTAAATGACTTGAATAATGAAGTATGAAGTAGTAAAAAAAAAATTCTATTGACAAAATTCAAGAAAGGATTTGCACTTTATAAATATATGTATTTGAAATGACTAACTAGATGTAAGATGTCATTTCAAATTTATAATATTAAATGTTTCTTTGAACAAAATCTCAAAAAGGTTACAACATTATATGTTAGTTAAATTGGTATATGAAGTAATTTATACTACCGTTATCAACAATAAAATATAAAGTAATTTATTCTAGCCATTATTCTTCAAAATCCCTTAATTTCAAATTCTTAAATCCAAATACAACCTTAACCATGCAGTTTGGATTTCAACCCCCGCCCTCTACCTTAAAAAGAACAATACATACAACTTTTTTATATATAATCTAGCTCTCTAGCTTGCACCTAATTGGACCTAAATTTAATTAGGACTGAATTGATATACTCAGAGGTTTAAGGCGACAAGAAAAAATATTTAAATATCAATTAAATAATATTTATTTAATTTTCTATATTATAAATTATTTATTAAAAGTCAATTTTCTAGTCTTTTGAAATACAAAATTACTAATTAATTTGTGTTAACGTCTCATTTTCAATTGTTAATATGGCCAATCCATGTAATCTTCTTGCAACATAATTGATCTTTAGTTGGATTTTATCAATTTTAAAATTGAAAAACGTCTTTTTGCAGAAATAATTGTAAGTATTCTTAGTAATATTTTATAATTGATACATACATTTGGAATAAAAAAAAATATAGTCTTTTTAAAATCATCTATAATTGTTATATTACTTGTTTAAACATTATTACGATTATTTTTATTGTTCTCTTTTTGTTGTATTATTTAATTATTTTTTAAATGTGAAAAATTTATCAGGAGATCTATTTGCTATCTACAATATAAAAATTATACAATGATACGAATAAAATATATTTTAAATTATAGAACAATAGAATCTAATTTATGAAAAAAAAATTATTGCAAATTCACTTAATAATATATATAATCGTCCAATAGGTTCTACCTACTCAAGCAAAGAAGGATTCAACACATAACTTGATGAATTGATACTAGCAAAACCCAAATTAATTTCATATAGAGAAACAAATATTATGGTTTAGGCATAAAATTTAACAAAAATAGATGAAAAGTTATTATTATTATTTTTTAAATAATGAATTTTACTTCACCTTGAGTAAGCCAATGCATGAGGAGGAAAGCTAAAATCTAATTGCCAATTTTGATTTTAGTGTTGATATATATATATATATATATATATATTATTTGGTGTATGGTCATGTAAGAGATTGGCTTACAAAAAGTGAAGGCTTAACCAAAAGCGACTAGCGGTGACCATTGAATAAGTTTCTTCCGCTTGAATTGGGTTAAAAGCACGGAATGTATTTTGCTCATGACAGAAAAATTGATCGTTAATGATAATTCGACCCACACAACATTTTTTTTTTTTGGGTGAAACAATTTAGAGTTTCAATTGGCAAATAAGAGGGGGCTTTCTTGGGAGCGAGAAGAGAACACACAACCCACTTAGTTTTTGTTTTCATTGGTGAAGCTAATTATTGGCCACAAATTTGTGGCCCTTTTCTAATAGGGAGCCTTAGATGGCCTAGGCCTGGAACTGGAACTGGCCTAGCCTAATATTCCAATACTCCCCTACTCCCCATTAGAGGGAGAGAGAAAAAAAAATTGCACCCTTTCAATTGCCATCTTCCAATATTGCTAGTGACTCCCCTAAAAGCTTTTTCAAAAGATTCCACACTATTCCCAGTTCAAAGCCTTTTGAAGTTTTGATGTCCTAGTTTTCCTCTATTGGTGCTTCATGAAGAAACAAATTTTCTTTAAATCATTGGTGTGTATCTTTGGAAAGGAAATATTGTTACTATATTACAACATGACTACCTTCCAAAAATAAAATTCATTAAGGTCCAATACCACAATACTATATTTCATGTAAAAAAGAAAATACTTCTTTGCCTTAAAGTAATATACTAATATATTCATTTTCTCTTTATGATTTGTATATTCCTTCTATTCTCCCAATAATCTTAGTTGTAATTAGGATTGTATCTTTTGGGTTCTAAGAGCCAAAGAGGGTGGACAAAGAAAACTCCTTAGTTTTATAACAAAAGATTAGTGAAGTATTCTTTTTAATTATCAAAGCATAAAATAATATGAAGAAATAGTTGAAGATATATGGCATTGAATGTTTCTTCGTGACTAAAAGGAATACTACTAATGTTTCTCCGAATACTAATGTTGCTTTTGTTACTTTTTACTTTTTAGTCATTGAATGTTTCTTTGTGTAATTAGTTTCCCTATACAATCTACCATTTTGTTGATATTATTCGGAGACTTTAACCAAAATTATGAATGGGCTGTAACTTAATCAAACTTAAAATGAATTCATATTGTCTTTAGAATTTTACTATTAAGTCAAAAAAAAAAAAAAAAAAAATAGATCCATTTGATAATTGATTTATTTAATTTTTCCTGTTTCTTGATTTAATATTTGAAGAAATTTATTAACAATATATTCTATATTTTGGAATTTTTTTCACCTAAAGTGAAATTTTGGCTCCACCACTGATTTTATACAATCATATCCTCATTCACAATCTTAATTAACTCACATTCTTATTGGCTTCCCCATTACAGATTTTAAGCAATCATATCCTCATTCACAGTCTTAATTAACTCACACTCTTTATGATTTCTCCAATTTGTGTAATAGCTTATAAGAATTCACTTATGTGAAAACTAACTTTCCATAAACATCAAACTGCAAGCATTTACATTTTACATAGTTTACTTCTAAACTGGTTTAGAAGAAAATTTATTCAACTCACTACATGTCAATTCAAATGACAATCCGCATGTACTTCTAATTACATGACCTATTTATGAATCATGTGAATTGATTAAATAATTGAATGAGTAACGTAGTTTTATAAATCGTTACATAATGCATGAAAAAAGATTCCTCTAAACCGATTTAAAAGAAAACATTTTCCCATTTATAATCCAGCTAAAGTATTCCCACATGTTTCTATTCAAGGTCAAGTAATTTTGGAAAATAATAAAACCAACTTGATTAACAGATGTAGAAATGAAAGTGTAAATTAACTAACTACATGATGAGATACTCACAAATCCCCACCCGGTTTTGGTGAATTCTTGACCTCTAATTGAGAACTTGCAGTAGTTTGACAAGAAGAGCTCCATATATAGCCCTTCATCAACCACAGCAGCAACAATTCCTCTCTCAAGGGCAACAGCATATTCTTCTGGTGACCCAAGAGGAACAAGTCTAGATTTTGGGATTTCAAGTTCCTCAGTCAAATAGTTTTCAGCAAAAGATCCTACTTGGAATCCTATAGGTTCATTGCTAGATACCAAGGTATCCATTCCCGTGATGGGGGAAGATAGCTGTTGCACTGTGAGAATAGATGTAAGGCTCGCAATATAGCTTGAGTTGATTACAAGAACTACAAAAAGCCAGATGAGAAGCACAATGCGACCAAGTGTGCTCACTGTATTTTCTCCTGAAAATTTGAAGAAATTTAGAGTTGACACTATTGGTTACGGTACTGTTGTGATCCAGGAAAAATACAATGTAGACTGCCAAAAAGGAAAGACTTACTATGTGCAAAAAACATAGTAGACAAGCTAAACCTGCAAGATAAAAAAGATAAGGCAGATGAGAAGTTACAGAAAGAACAATGGGAAAGCTACAAGTCGAACAGAAAATGAAGCAAAATATTTACTTGATTTTTAACTGGATGAATTGTGAGATTGATCTTATACCATGCTCAATATTTAGCTACATTTAGTTACAAAAGGTCATACCCAATACACAAACACTCGTTTCTTAGAATCTGAGAGAGATGGTTGGTAAGCTACTTCCAATTTTGAAAATTCACATTTACACTAAAATCTATGGCTTATATGTTCAACCTACCAAGTACTTACCATAGAATTGTGACTATTTGTTTCCCTAGAGGCCCCTGGAACTCATCATTTATTCTATGTTCAAGAATCCAAACAACAATGCCAATAGTAAGAAAAAAAGCTGCTATGACACCCCACATCATTGGAGTAAAAGGTCGCAAGAATTCCCAAGCACTTGAATTTAACTTCCTGACAGGGGCTACCACAACTAGTCCTGACTCTATATATGGCTGAGTGAAATCCACAATCTTTGTTCTGTTTGTGACAATTGCAATGTCACCTACAGCAGCATCAAAAACCTACAAAACATGAGTTGGAGCAAAATTGTTCAATTTTTTTTTTTTTTTTCCAAAAAACGAAAGTATATTTTTTCATTATATGATACTCACATTTAATGTTATCATATTTACAAGCTGGTAGTAGCTTGGATTCTTATGACCATCTCCGAATGGAATGAACCTATATGGAACTTCATAAGGAAGCAAGTTTATGGCAGCGATGAACACATCTATGCAATATCCTTGGATTTTATCAGTACCATTTACTCGTGATAGTGAGACAAAGTCCCGGTAACTGACACGGTTTGGTACTCCAACTCTTAATTGCCTTCCATTTTTTGGAAAAACCCATCCACGGGGCTTGTTTGTTGTTCCACCAGGCCAAATCACATTGTATAAAAGCTGGCTTGAACTCGAACGGTTTGGTGGTTTGGCATAAAGTGTCTCTGGGATCACAACAGATAGTCCAGAATAATTAGACCAGTATCCAATCTGCCTATAACCAGTTTCAATTACGTTGAGGATATCATATGAAGGATGTAAAGGGGATCTGTCTGAATTCAATTGAATAGGTCCTGTCAAACCTGTCATATTGGTCTGCAATATGTTGTTAAGTAATTGCTTCCCCCCATCAAAAATGCTCAATGCACCAAGATTCAAAGATCCTCCCCCCATATGACTTAGACATGTATTGTTAGAGAATGAAATTTGACCTCCCTGATCAAGAAACAAACCTACTGCGCGAGCAATCATCCATACAGTATCATAGGCATATAGACCATAAGGGTTCAGCCCAATTGAGCCATTACTCAGCTTATTCCACCGTGACATAAAACCCATTTTTCTTTCGGAATCAGGCGTGTGTGGACGAAGAGTTAGAACTCCTAGGATAGAGTTTGCAGTTTTTGAAACAAGTCTTGGATTTGAATCTAAAACAGTAGATAGCCAAGTAGTAGCTATCCATACATAGCCACTCTCCATCATCCCAAGTTTCTGAGCCTCATCAAAAACCATAAGACCTGTTCTTGAGAAGGTATGTACAACAATTATTCGCGCTTCCATCATTTGAATCTTTACTAATTGATCTTTAACCTCACTTGGCAATGCTGTAGGGTCAGGTGGAAGTACTGCTTTATAAGAAATTTTGCAGTGTCTTTCTGCAAGTTGATCACCTAAAGTAGTAATACCATTTCGGTTTTGATCATCATCATTGAAAATTGCAACAATCGCCCCCCAACCAAAATAACTAATCATATCCGCGATTGCAGTCATCTGGAATTGATCATTGGGTGCTGTTTGAACAAAGTAGGGGAATTGCAGAGGAGATAGGGTGGTATCTAGAGCAGTAAATGATAATAATGGGACATGGAATTCATTTGCAAGGTGTGAGAGTACATGGGCCATTTCAGAAGTTTGTGGACCAATTATAGCTACGGTATCAGTCTCCAAGTACTTCAATGCTGTGATCAATGAAGAACTATGAATCATGAATATGATTATCCAACAAATAAGAACAGGCAAGAAAGAATTCAGTAAAAAGAAAAGAAAAAAGTTTACCCCCAATGATGCCAAGAAATCCATTGAAGTTGGAATCATGTATAAGTATAGACAATTTACTTCCACCAAGAATGCTTGGATCAGAATTTATATCATCCTCGGCAGCCTTCATGGCAATCCTTGCTACCTTCCCATTAATAGTGTTAAACGTGAAAACAGCTCCAACTTTCACGACATCAGGTCTTAGAACCCCTTCTGAGAGTGCTGTGATACATAGTACAAAAATTGACACACACAAAACCAGGTTCATGGTAATTCTATATGAAACAGAATACGCATCAAACAAATTAACTACCAAAACATGCTGAATATAACCCACATCGGCATTATAACTTAGCATCCTTGTCCAAGGCAAGTATAGTCCTAACTTAACATGCAAAGAAAGTGAAAAAGCATTAGGAAATCCAATTAGCTAAGGAAGTCTTGAAAAGAAAAAAGAATTATCCATTCCACGTTCTGACATAAAGAACAAAAGCATATAAATAATTCAATTACAGTTTGAACTACTTTAAACCCAAAAGCAACAGGCAGACAAGGAAACAAAAAATACAAATCTATCTTACTGATGCAGCAGGAAAAAGTGGCTGTGAACCACAGATGGTGATGTCAACTTAAACATGTGAAATGGCCATTAATGCATAGCACAAGAAAAAGTGAAATTTCAGGTGATTGCAAGAGTTTCACAAGGAATACATACTCACCTCAAATTTGAAGATAGAAGATTAGAAAGAGATCAGAGGTAGAGGTGTGAAGCAAACCAAAACACCACCTTTTTTTCTAAAAAGAAGGGAAGGTACATTAATGCAAAGAGCTATAGCAGTGCTAGAAAGACTGGAAAGGAAAGAGAAGTGACTATAATAAAAGTTTAAAAACAAAAAGAGAACACTCACAAGAGAAAAGCTTGAGTGTCACAAGAAAGGAAGAGAACAAAACCCACTTAGGTCAGCAATGGGGGCACGTTTCATTATTTAATTATGGTGAGTATACTTCAAGATAGAGAAAGTGAACAACTTGACAATTAAGTAGTGTTTATTTACTTCTTTTTTTGTATCACTCACCCTCTAACAATTGCATGGTTGAATTCTATGGAAATAAAATAACGGCAAACAATGATAACAGTGTAAGGGCTAGACATTAGGAGGAGCATGTTTCTTCCAAATTGTAATATATAATATGCGTACTGTTGGTGCACTAGCTGCAACTGCAACATTGATGCTGAGTGAAGGCACGGTGAATTAGGTTAACTAATGAACTATTGTATGGGTTTCGATTTTGTTACTCTTAAAATTCTTATTTTTGGTTCTTAAGTTCCGTGGATGATGATGGCCTTCAATTTGATGGTGTTATTGGAAGGGGCTCCGAACGTGTTTGGTATTGCTCCCTCTGTATTGGTGGATCTTGGTACTGTTTCCTCTCTAAGGGGATAGGAAACAGTAGAATATGTTGTTTCTTGAGTGGCACTCTTATCCAAAATGACAAAATTGAGAAGAGACATAATTCGAATTTAGAATCATTTGTTTTTATACTATTATATATAATTTACCAGTTGCCTTAAAAGTATAAACGGTTAAGAAATAACGAATTTAAACACCTAGTATTTTTGAGAATCTGTTGTATGTAACCAATGACTCGTAATATGTAAGGTTTATAGATGCATGATTAGACATACATTTTAAACAATATATATTAAGGGTAGTGGTAGGACGTGCAGTAAATAATGCAATTTTTTACTTTATTTTTTAAAATTTACACTTATATCATTTTTTTTTTTAGTTTAGTCCATAAATTAAGTTATTAGCCCACCATTTAAGTCCTTTTAACCCAGTCCCTCTACCTAGCCCAAATGTTAAGCATTCTAACATAAAATCAGTCCAAACTCCAATAACCCAAAATAAACAAAGCACAGGGGTCTTAAAACCCGCAAAACACTTGATCTTAAAAAAAAATACAGAACAAGGAAGATTCGAGACCCATTAGGCTACAACAAATCAAACAAACAAAATATAAAAGAAATTTTTTTTATAAAAAATAATCTATCTTTATCATCGAAAGTTAGAATCGATTAGAAACAAGAGAAGAAAGCACATGGATTGGAACTTGAAGCTTATCACTCCAGTAGTGCCAATAAGTCATTTCTCCTTCTATTTTTATGTGATTATTTTTTTTAGCTTTGTACATGAAAAGGAAAATAACCTTTTTTTTTATCTCGATACTTACCGAAACCAAATAAATTAACCAAAGAAACCATACTTCTTACTGCGAGAGTGAGCGAGAGGTTCGGATTTTTCTCCAATTGTTATTTATTCACCACTAGTATTTTAAGTTTCTCTCTATTTACTGATTATATTTTGTATTTTGGAGTTTTTGTTAAAAATCTACCATCTATTTTTTCTAATTTAGATTTGTAATTCTTTTTTTTGTATTGATCCATGTTTGATGTTTCTTTGATTAATATTTTTTTTCTTTTGTTTTATGTTGTATCAAAATTAGTTTTAATTTTAACTTTGATTTTTGTTGATTTACTTATAAATTTGATATGGAGTTTAAGTAGTTGTTTTGGTGATTTGATTGGAATTTGGAAATTCAAATAGGAATGAAATGATTAGTTTTAATTAGAATTGGAAAACATTTGATGAAAAGAAAACATAATAATAATAATAAAAAAGTAGAACTCGTTTTAAAATTTTATCTTAGGATAAATTACAAATTACATATTCTAAGATTAAACTTTATTTCAGTCTTTTAAGTTTTGTCCATTTTAATTTAATACTCTAATTTTGGTTTTGTTTCAATTTACCTTTTTTTGTTAACCTCCAACCAAATTGTGCCATAATGATTTTTTTTTTAATTCCATAAAAGTAATTTGCTGGAAAAATAAAAATAAAAAACAGACATTGAAACAATGTCAGCCATTCTCTTCGATTCATCAAACTAAAACACAAACATAAATTCCTCTCTCTCTCTTCGAATCAAACATTAACCGATGGAAACCTCATTCCCAAACAACTTCAGGCTCGCGCCGCCATTCGAGTGTCCTAGAGCCGCTATTTGCGAGGAGGAGGGTTCAGCGGCTTCGATCTTTGGTGATTCAGATGAGCACTAATTTCGTCGTGGTCGGAGCACTAGAATGGGTTTGAGGGACTGCTATGTTTTCTGTTGGCAACCGTTGTAGATGACGGGGAAGGATATGCTTCGCAACTGCAAGGTTTGGCCGTTTGAATATGTGGATTTCGCACCCAAATCCAAACTCAATCTCAACCTCTCTTGCACTCTTGTAATGACATGACAGGGTTTGGCTTTTGGAATTATTTATTTATTTTTTTGTAAGTTTGGAAACACAGATTGATGCATACCTTTGGCTAGATCCAAATTTTAGCAGGAAAAAAAAAATCAAATTTCTGTATGGCTTTTCTCTTCTTGCTAAAAAAATTAAAGAACAACTTTTGTAATTTTATTTTTTTCAGAATTTTTTTTTTAATTATGTTTTTGGAATTTTTAAAATAAAACATAAAAATCAAAACCATTTAACTACATCAAATAACGAAACTTGGACAAAAGGTAATTAGAATTGAAACAAAACCAAAAGGTAATTAGAATTGAAACAAAACCAAATTTAGAGAACTAAATTGAAACGATTAAAATTTAAAGGACTTAATTGAAATTTAATCAAACTTAATTTATAATTTAGCTTTATTTTTATAACTCTTCTTAAAATGATTTTTTTTTTATTAAATAAAATTCTCTTGTATCGTCAAAATTTACTTAATACTTTCAACTCATCTCAAAATAATTTTTTAGCTCAACCCTTGATCGTAAGCTGCAAGTTCGACATCGCATGACAACAAATCCTTCAGGGACTACCTAAGATCATTGGTTTAATTTTTTTATATTCAAGGATTGAGATTAAAAGTAAATATTTCAACTTTTAATTTCAACCCTTAAAACCAATTATCCCATCTATATAGATGGATGGGATCTCAAACCAGCACTGAGTTCAAATACTTTGTGTGTAACCCACCAAACAAAAAATTTCTATCCATTTGATGTTCTAATGCTATATCTCGCAAGATATTAGCGAACTTGAAAACACATCAGCAACCATATATGTTGCCTTGTAGATATTCTTTCAAATGGACGCCTGGTGGTCCGCTAAAGTCTACACACTTATACCTTTTGTGTCGTTTCATGTTCCTTAAACATGTTCCATTGTCTTAACATCATTAATTACTTTTGTTTACTAGTAGTACAATGCATTTCTTTTGTCCAATCAGATTAAAATAGATAACAAAAATAATAAAAATAGCTCAAATAATTAAAACAGATTATTAATGACCCATTTATTTTGTCCAATTAGATTTCTTTCAATTAATTTTTTTTTTTAAATTACCTAGATTTACTTAACTTAAAGTATTCATATTCGCTTAATCAAAACTCAATTTCAGCTAAATGTGCCTAATATACCCAAAAAAAAAGATCCACATTGAATACATTAGGCAAAATAGTATCGAAACACTATAGTTTAGCCAACTCAGTTGTTTATAATTTTTTTCAAACCAAACTCTCTACTCTTTGTCCTTTTCTTTATTTTCTTCATTTTTTTTCTCATTGTTCTCTCTGAGTGAAAGTTTCTTTTTACGACTTCCCCACAAAGTAAACGCAATTCCAACAAGATTTGGGAAGAGTGTTTTTGCAACTCCAACAAGAACTGGGAAGAGTAGATCAAAACAAAAATCTCTCTAAAAAAACCGTCCTTTTTTTTTTTTTTTTTTTTTTTTTTTGTGATGTTGATATATTCAAAATATTTAATGAACCCCCTGAAAAATTTCATAAACCCACCACTGGTTGTCATGGGGTGTCGAACTTGTAGCTTACGATCAAGGGCAGAGCCAAGAAATCATGTTCTCACAACTTCTGCCATCAATGACAATGGAACACACCTTGCTATAGGTAGGGACAGAGCGAGGAGGGGTAGGGAGGGGCCATGGCCCCTGCCCAACAAATTATAAAAAATAAAAAATAAATAAAATTTTAGTCATATTTTAAAATGAAATGCTAATTTACAATACCATCATTTCATCCAAAATATTTGTAACTACTGAGATTTTAAATGATGGAGTTTAAATCATTTTATTTGTCAATTTCTATGTAAATAGTAAATTATTTACTCAAACACAATATTAATGTACTTAATTTTTTTTTTATTGAGTAATAAAATCTCACACAGTTCAATTAAATAGTGGTGTGGCTAACATCTTGCACGAGTGACCTTGCCTCTTGTGAGCTGCCTACGAGGCACCTCTCGGGATTGTGAGTGCCACTAAATCCTCATTGAGGTTAGGCCAAATAAGGGAGCTGCCACCTGATTTAGGTCCAAAAACCATTTATAAACTCCAATGGCTTGATCTCGGCTCAATGGCTCAGAGGCTAGGATATTGAATGTCTTGGCTCAGGATCTCAACTTAGTGGCTCGATGGTTTGGCTCTATCTCAGCTCATAAAGATTTCAAAATAGAATAAAAAATTATCGCACAATTTTTTTTTCTCATACTGGTTATTGCCAGTTTTCGAATTTTTTATTTATTTTGAATTTTAAATGTTTTTTTTTAACCCACAATACAAAAAAATGGACCAGGTTTTGGATCCGGGTCAACCAAGAACAGATAAGGCGAGTCTGATCCGAATCGAAACAGAAAAGAAATGGGTAGGCTGACGTATCATCATGACACCATCGAGCTAACGTGGCACCACTCGTTCCTCGACATGTGGCAAAGCAATAGAAATCGGCGCGTGGTGTGCGTGAGGAGATCTAAAGGCGCATGGATCGGACTTCCGGATCTTCGACAAGAGCGTGAAGGCGTGTCCCTCCTTCGGAGCGGATTTGGATAGAGCAGCTTCCGATTTATCGAATGGAGGTGGCCCGCACTTGAATCGGTTGCTGGAGGCTGCAGATCCGAAGCATGGAGGTATGGCATTGCGTGAATGAGGAGACCAAAGCCTTTGGCCACGCGTGGCGGCCCGTGAGCCATCAGATGGTGATCGGGAAACTTGGTTTTTCCGATCTTAAGGAGAAGGACTGATATTTGTGATCAGCTTTTGGAAAATAGTAAGATGTGGGGTGTGGAGCCTTTTGGATGTATTTGTGAAATAAATGTGCGGAAGAAACAATGGTGTATTTGTGCAATAAAATGGAAGACAAAATGAAAAGGGATCAAAAACACTCGTTAGAATTTTAGGGTTCTAATAACATGTAGAAAACTATAATCTAAAATATTACAAGAATATCAAATAGGGAAGAGACGTAGAAAATGGAAGCTAGGGTTTTACGTGATTCGACTATGTGAGCCTACGTCCACAGGATATAACCAAATAAGCTACATCTTTATTTTATTCTCAACATGTTCTAAAATATGATGTGAGGTCCTATTTATAGGACAATAGTAATAATAGTAAACACAGTTTTAAACAATATGGGATTTTAAACAATATTCTTTAACAAGGTAAGCCGAAAATCAATTAGAATTTCATTGTTAACACTTAACATTCAGGTATTGACATTGAATGACCAAACCAAGCTTTTACCGTACGGAAATGTGAACATGACCTGAAACATATGTAAACGTGAAAACTACTTCTTGAATTAACAAAACTAATATGACAACTTCAAGGATTCTCTTATAATATGATAACTTGAAAAGAATTTTGAATGAAAAGCTAGCTTATAACATGAATTGTGGTACACTAAAGACCCCGAATAAACTGTAGAAGAACTATTTAAATATCAAAGATTAAAATATTAAATAAAGAGAAAACTATTGAAAGATGAAGGTAAAATCAAATATATTAAACAATATATGGCAAACAAAAGTATGCTAAAGAAACATGAATAATTCAAGGAGGAGGGTATGGTTCACTGAGAAGATCTATACCTTCTCCTTTAAGCTAGTATAATAGTATTTTACTGATCCCTCGGTCAAATCTCTTGTTGATCTTTGTGTTGAAAAAATAAAAAAAGAAGCTTAGGTGTACTAAGGTTGATGATCTGAAGTTTGTGAAAAGAAATGTTAGCTTTCTAGTATGAAGAACTAGATAATAATCTTCTTCTTTCTAAATGCCTAGGGCTTCGCCACTACTAAATTCTACTTCTACACATGCTCTCTTGTCAAGAGTTTCGTTATCTCTAAACTCTAGAAAACTCTTAGAGTTCTAATTTCTCTCTTTGTGTGTTTTGGTGGCTCCCCGATGTTTTTTGAATGTGAGATGAAGACCTATTTATATAGTAATAGGAGGCTATTAGGGTTTCTTGAAGAATAGGTCAAGTTAGAGTTTCTTGGAGACAAGTGTAATTAGGGTTGCATGAGGCAACCCTAATTGTAGCTTGAACCTTTAAAACTTAGGGTTTCCTACGACAATTGCGTACGCCTGTAGTTAAGTGGCATACTTATGTATTTAACTAGTGTACGCTTGTATTAAAATGACGTACACTACTTAGGTCGAAATTTAACAATTTGGGCTTTCTAGTTCACTGGGCTCTCAAAAATAGACTTAACTTTCTAGGCTTTTGAAATAGGCTTGATTTCCTAGGCCTTAGTAATTAAAGATTACTTTTTATTCTTTACAAAAGATTTTGATCACATTGATAGAGATTAGTATTTCCATTATTGAGACCCGTGACTCAAGTTGCAAGGGGTACCAAATGCAGTATTTACACCTTTTTTTTTCTTTTTTTGTTTCATTCCTAGTCAATTGTTGTGGCTTGAATTTTCTTATTGATTTTTTTGGCTTAATAAATGTGATCATAGTGAGCATTTTAGAGTTTTTTTTTTTTTTTTTTTGGGATTTTCATTTTCTTGTTTTACTTAGCAATAACAAATGATAATTACCCTTTTTTGTTAAAATATTATTGCACATATCCATAAAAAAATAAAATAAAAAAATTACTATACATAAAATGAGATAGTAAACATAACTTTTACTAGCCGCATCATTTAAAACATCAACATTCATTTTATTGGATAATTGCATTGCAATGTATTTAAAAAAATAAAAATAAAAAATTACTATGCGTCTTTCCATTTGTTGGTATTTTGTCAATACAAAATGAACGTTACTTTGGATTTTCATGAAGAAAAAAAATTGTTCATATCTCAGCCCCCACTCAATTGAGATCCTGGCTATATCCATGGCTATAGGACTTGCATCTGGACTTGAAAATGTTGTGGCGAAGCCAATTTTCACCTAAGTCATCTTTAGGAATCACAAGTGTTCTATGGATCACCAAGCAATCATCTTCTTTAGGTTCAATCTCCTTACACTGCATCTCTTCATCCAACACAGCTGCAACGACATCATCGACAAAATCCTCACCATTTTCTTCATCCACAAGAGTCACACGCACCTCTTACATTTTCTTTGGGCATCGGTTAGCTAGATGACCACTTGCTCGCACCTAAAAGAAGAAGATTGCTAATTGTCTCGACTATTTTGGTTACCGACACGACCTGTAGAAGCTTACTTAGATTGATCTTTATAGTAATTTTTAATTTTCAAACTACTTGTTCCTCCACAAGAGCTTTTTTCTTTGTTGTAAGGATAGAGCTTGTGAATTTCAACATATTTCTTACCACTTTATAGAGCAAGCCTAGCCTCCACGTTTAAGGCTAATGGATAAACATCATATATACTCTCACCAAAGTCGATGCATTTCTACTTCATCTCGAATTGGCAAACTTAATCTGCCAAATGTACCTTGCTACAAGTTGCTCCTCATCTCGAATTGAAGCGTTATGAACCAATTGAATGTGTTTCAAATATTAGAGACCAAGCATTTAGCATGTGTAAATATTAGGGATTAACAATGTATTTTTCGGTCTAAATAAAATTAATGAATTTTGAAACAAATATTTATTAAATATTAATTTAATTTTTTTTATTAAGATGCAAAATGATTGGTTTGGGCTTTTCTTTTCTTTTTATTAAGATGCAAAAGTTTGATTTTAACCTAAAATTCGTTGAGTGTTTTTGTATTCTATCAAAAATAAAATCCATAAACATAATGAATCTAAAACTTTTGAGTTACAGTTTGGATGATGAGAAGTAAAAGTGGGTGGATGTAAAAGGGGGAGAGAAAATAAAAGTGGGTGTGGGTCTTACTTGGAAGTAAAAAATTTCCTCCCTCCTAATTTTCCCAAATATATGTGGGGTTTGGGTGGAAAACCTTGCCCCCCCACCCCCCCCACACCCACCCCCCACTCATAGAAATTGGAGTTTTCATCTCTTTCCCTTGTTTCCTCTCCATTTTCACACCATAAAAGTTTATTTAGCAAATTGTGTATGGTAGAAATAAATAAATGTATATAATTTTTAATGGATAAAGTTTTTCTTTAAATTGAGTTGCATGAATATCTTTCAGCTCCATTTAGAAGGGACTGAGATATGATGCAATTGTTCGAAAATCATTATATGGTGTGCAATAATTTTAAATGATCAAAATTAAAAATTATTTTTTTATCTTTTCATCTCAATTATTCAAACAAAATAATTTTATAATTTTTCATAATATATATGTTTGGAGAATCAAGATAAAAAAATTTTTAAAAAAAAACTTTCAATTTGTATCAATAAAAACTAATGCACATCACGTCACGTGTATGACGTGACTTGACCATCAAGTAAATCACATATGATTAATTAATGGTTAATAATCTTTTGAGATATATATATATATATTATTTTGGAAGAAATTGAAGGAAAATTATATCCATTTCAAATCAAATGGTGTGTGAATAACGTGAATGGTCCCAGCTAACGTTTGGTCCTTTCTGCATTTATGTGTCCCGACTCTGGGGGTAGGGTTATCTACCGATGAATGATTGTGACTGATGACCATGTGGTAAGAAGTGAGGGAAGAGATAAGTTCAACAACATGGACACGTGGTCGTGTAATACTCCTCCTACTACTACTACTACTAGCATTAGCATTTATAGTTTCTTATCCTTTCACTTTCAGACGTGAGACCCACGCGATATATCGTTCTTGTCAATCCTTTCCTACTCTTGCAAATCTTCATTGAGATGGATTGGAGTAAGCTTGTTTTTGTTTTTTATTTATTAATTTTTTGGTTTCCAATGGGGCTACCATTATTAAAGGGAAATGATATTTATACATCAATTTTTTCTATTTTCACACTAATAATAAGAAAATAACAAAAATTAATATATAATATTACATAAATTTTTGTTATTAATGCAAATATAACAAAAACTGATGTATAATATTGCTCCAATTAACCAACAACTGTCCTTATAAAAATTGAAAGATGTTTGAAACTGAAGCGAATCTCTATCACCCTAATTAGCCAACAACTGGACCCAAATTCGTACATCTTTATCTCCTAATAATTGTCCTTTAGATGAAAAGCCAAAATTATTTCATGGTGTACAGCTTTATTTTGTTCAATTGCTTAATTGTCTTTTATTCTTAAAAAAGATGGCCCCAGATGCAAAAGTAGTAGTTTCGTGGAAATCGGTCTAGAGAAATCTTTCTTAAAATTTCTCGAATCACATCAAAGAATAATTTAGCATAGAGGCTATAAATTAATAATAAAACATTCATTTCATTCTAAGAATAAAAACATAACATAGAAAATCTCCTACAGAGTCCTTGACTTGGCCTTTAGGCTTTAGTATGGCTGTTCAAATTCTAGCCAATAATCTGAAGCATTTAAAAAACATACTTCAATTATAATTTTTTTCCATTGTTAAAATGGAATTTATTAAATTTTTTTTTTCCTTTTCCTTAGTGAGTTTGTTTATGTGTAAACTAATTAACAAAGTGTGTGTCTTGCATTCACTTGCTTGTTGGTCCTCTGCTCCATGTAAATTGTAATTCAAACCAGATTTGTTTGTATCTATTAAGAACTTTCGCGGAAAGATAGTGTTATAGGCAAAGTGGATTATTATGGTAAATTGTCGTTTAAAGTGAATAGTAATAAAATTATGTTGTTTAGAGCATTCCCAACGGCTAGGCCAAAATTTTGCCCAAAATTTAGCTTAAGGAGCTACTTTTTCTATTTTGCCTTACCACTTTATAAAACACCCCCAACCGATTCTTTATTCTCAACTCTATTTCATTATAATATTATTTTTTCATTTATTTTTTATTATATTTTCTAAAACACCCAAATGGCAATCGGAACCAATCTAACCCATTTTCATCTGCCACCGCCACCCTCCACCCTCCTTCCACCACACTGAAACAACAAAACCAATTCAATCTGGCCGTGGCAACCAGTGAGAGAGGAGAGAGAAAGAGAGAGGGCCAGTGAGAGAGAAACCAAACAGTGACACCCAAAAAAAACCCACAGGTCTGGGTTTCGGGTTCTCCGGAATCTAGTGCTTCGGGAGTTTCTGTCGATCGCGGTGGATCGGAGGTGGAGAAGTTTCTTAATTTCTCGGCGTCGGAGTCCGATAGCTAGGATCGCGGCGGCGATGTGGCTAGGGTTTCGTCTCCTGAATTCTCTGGATGTGGCGTGGTGGATCAGAGAGTGAAGTTGGAGGACGAAATGGCGGCGGCGGTGATGAAGAATTCGAATTCCGTTTTGAAGAGGAAGAAAGAGCAGCACCAGGAAACACGGCCAAGAGAGAGAGACCGTGCGCGAGAGAGAAATAAAATAGAATAAAATAAGGAAATGGCTTAGCTACAGTATCAGGCATAAATAGCTTGGTACTGTAGCAAATTTCTATTTTGGCCGATTTGTAGCTCGTCCGTTGGGAGCACTTTTGAGACTATATTTGCCATATTTTGTCCAGAACAGTGATTTGGCTCATCCATTGGGAATGCTCTTAGACATCAATCTTGTAGATCTATAAAATCAAATTACTAGTCTCTCTCTTATCCTTAACGGAATTATGACTAGGGTTAACGTGTTTGATACGAATGATAGGAAAGTTAGAAAAAAGAAAATGTTATAAAAATTATAATAAAAAAAATGGTAAAAGGATTAAGAGTAATAGAAAATATGTGTTTGCTTAAGAAAATAGTCATATTATGTCCCTCTTTTTTTAATCATTTTCCTTGACAAGCTCGGGTTTAAAAAAAAAAAATTCCTCCATCTATCTTTTCCTTCTTTTTCATGTATCAACTACCTAATGGTTTAAAAAGATACCGAATGGTAAAAAAAAATTCACTCCACCCTTAGTTTCTATTCTCCTCTAAAATTAAAGAGTAACGTTAGAGACATTATATTTTTTATAATTGGACTAATTGTGATTGCAACAAAATAAAGAGATGCTGCAGACATTTTTACACCTCTCTCATTTACTCTTCACCTAGGCCTACCACAAAATAATAATAATAATAATAATTGAAAGTATATGAAAACTTCAATAAATCATTCGTGTGTCTAAAAACATTTTTAACAAAATAATTTTCAATTTGGTACACAATTAACATCACTTCACTATTCTCTTTTACGAAAAGAATCAAAATTCAAATCTCCCCTCTCTCAATTATAAAAAATTATTAAAAAAAAAAAAACTTTTATTATGCACCAATCACAATAGACAATGCTAATAGTTGTGAAAAATTATGTATCCTTAGATTTATTGAAAAAAATAATATTAAAGATACTAAAAATTTTAATATATAAGTTTTATTCTAACCCATTATATGACAATTTATAAGATAATCCACGTATATTAATTCATATGATTTCTTAAATCATTTCAACAAATCAAATGATTATAAAAAAATACACGTGAATAATCTTTTGAGTCACTATGTAATAGTTTTGAAGAATTTTCCTTCAAACTGATTTAAAAGAAAATTTCGTAAATTTAAATTTATTTATTAAGCTATTACAATTTACAATGACACAAATCTTTGTTTGTCATCACAAAATCTGAAAATTTGGCAAAATGGAGATGGTTGAAGAAAAAAAAAAGGAGGGGATGAAAGAAAATGGAAAGGAAAACACTTTTCCTTTAGAGTGTTTGGTTTGTAAGGAAGGAAGGGAAAAAAAAAAAAATTCCCCATGTGGATCATGTACGTCTCTCTTTTCTCACTAATTGTATTTCTTTCTAATCTCGGATGAACGAAAAATAATCCGAGTATGTTTGTTTTTTTGCTAAAACGCAATTCAAGTTAGTACTTTATTGATAAATAAAAATTTATAAAATTGTACAACTAAGAACAAATACAAAAAAATGAGATAAGGAAGCAAATCCCCCGCAAGCGTTGGGAGGAGTTTAAAACCATCCCGGGACCCGCTGAAACCGTTCGGCCCAGTGTTAACTGGGAAACCAAAAAAAAATGGCAAAACGTGTTTTTTTGTAAAAGCGTAAAATGAAAATGAACCAAGTGACAAAACGTGTTTTTTAAGGATAATGTCATTTTACGAATTTTTTTCTTTTACCAAAAGTAGTGGAGAACTATTTTTGAATTTAAAAACTTGCTTTTCACTTAGGAATGAGTTGTCAAACGTACACTAGATCCAAGGAAAAAACCATTTACTTTATTTATTTTGACAAATAATATTTTCACATGATATTTTCACAAAAATATCAAAAAAAATATAATAAAATCACCTTCTTTTTTTATTTTATTTCCACCAATACCTTTTAATTTTGTCCTCCCTCAATAATTTTCCAACCAAACAAAAAATATAGTTTTATTTTCCAATCTCCTCCTTTCCCCTTCATTCCATAAATGTGCAAAAAACTAACACCCACTCCAATACCGAACTCCAAGAAAGACCGGGGGGACCGAGATTTATTGAGAACGTGGTGTATGTGGGTCCCACGTTTTGGATAAGTCTTACCATACCTAAAAAGAGTGCCGTGTCAATGGCACGTCATCGCATCCATGACATTACGAAGTAAATCTTGTCTCCAACCAACCATATACTCCCACGTGTCTCCGTTATTTAACAGGTTAAAAACCTAAAAAGGTGGCACATCACCTGAACGTAACGTTTCTCGTTTTGTGGCAAAATGGGTAGCACTAGCCTTAGCCTTGCCTTAGCCTTAGCCTAGCGGGGAATCCGGATAGCACAATCATTAACTCGTCTTTACCTTTGCCATCAAAAAAAAAGATTCACTACTACATGGACCACTGTCTATTATGGGTAACAACCACTCACCACTCACTTACCTAATTACTTTTCCAACTTTCTACTTTCTATACTACACTGTCACACGCATTCTTCTATTCTTTTTACTTTTTTGTTTTGCTACAAAATGTAAATTATTTTTTTTAAAATAACCCAATTGTAGTGTTTCTTAGCTGTAATTATAAAGAGGTTTTCGATCACGTAAGAAATTAGAAAATTTATTTTGAACTCAAACGCAATAGTTATCATATCGAATTGATTTGTTCCAGATTTAAGTTTAAGGTGAAATAATCATTTATAAATTTATAAGTGCGGGTAAGATAGGTGGATGGTGGGGTGGGACCCTATAATCCAAACGCCTAAATTGACTCGACATTTCTTTTTTAATTGATCCGACATTTCTTTTTTTTTTTTAGAGACTTTGACTAATATAAAATGCCATTTGTGAATTGAAATGATTTCAGGATTAGTAACTATGTTGTAAAATAGGCAGTATTTACGTATACTCTTTTTCTACGTAACCATTCAACGTGAATTACTCGCATACCAAAACAGAGTGCTTACATAAATTATGAATGAAATATTAGAATATAGTATAAAAAGATTTAAGTGCAAAAACTTATTGCTTTTTATGGGCATTTAAGTACCAAAATGAAATATTATTTTGTGAGACCCATTTATGTGACGTTCCTTTTATAATATGTGGGGATCACTAAATACGATAAGTCTATAAAAAAAATTGTTGGGTACTTTCTAAATATAATAATGTTTATCTCTTTTTATATGTGAAATTTGATGGCACGCTGAACTTTATATATAAAGAAGCCCAAATATGGATGGAGGATGACTTGACTTGAATGTTTTTTTTTTTTTTTTTTAATAATCTTAGGTCTTTGAACCAGCATTATGTAAATACGCGCATCTTAACTTTTCTCACGAGAACATGCAACACCCTACTAATACGTGTACTACGATAGGCGTAAGACGTTACCTTGAATAAATGCCCTTAAGAAGATTCAAAATAGTGACCATTGAAGAACACACCTAAGATCGGAGTAGTTAAGCTACCCCTTAAGGTTATCAAATTAATTCACTGTTTAATGAAAATGTCATATGTGAAATCTCACCATGAATTCAATTAATAAAATCTATGATTACGTGAGATGGAAATATCCAAAGTGCTAAATAATTATTAGTTTTTTCATAAGAAGAACAATGTTTAGTTACAAATCATATAACGATCTACGTGTATTTTTTAGTCATATGATCTATTTAATAAGTGAAATAACTTATTTAAATAATATATAAAAATGATTGTATAAATGATGAAAATTGTTAATTTGAAGCTGAAACGTGTACCCTATCATAAAATGGGGTCACCATATACTTTCTCTTTTGTAATAGGATGGGTGTATTGGATAAGGCGTGAGGGAATGTAGAAAACTAGTACCTTTATAGAGAAAACGACTTTTATATGACTTTGTCAGAAAAAAGCAAGTGCAGGAGTTGGATGAATTACCGGATAACAACTCATTTATATAACTGTGGGCGAATTTATCCTTATTTTATTAATTTATTATAATTTATTGCATAGCATCAAGTGGATGGATAAGGATAAGGCCTGAACCTCTCCCATATTACTTAATAAATATTGATTATTACACAATTTAATTCTTTATCCTATAACACCCCCCTCAACTAAATATTAATTAATTAATTCCCACTATGTTATCCAAGTAATAAATACAATAATAATAAGACACGGTAGTCTTTAAATAAGCAAAGCCAACCTATTCAGCGTTCTCTTTTTTCTTCTTCCTCGTCCTCGTCTTGGTCTTGTTCTTCTTCTTGTTCTTTCTCGTACTGTTCGAAATCGAAGCTTTGTTTGAATCTAAGGTCTTAAACATGTCGATAGCGTTGGATAGTAAACCAACGGGAATGCCACGTGGTGGGTTTGTGTTGGAGGATATGAAAGAGTGTAGTAGTCCGTGTTCATCATTATCAGCATCAGCATCATCGTCGATCGGGAGGAATAGCGATGTGTCATCGGAAGGTGAGGATTGCGAGGAAAATGAAGCGCAGAGTTCTTATAAAGGGCCTCTTGATATGATGGACGCCTTAGAGGAAGTCTTGCCTATCAGGTTTTATTTTCTTTTTCTTTCTGTTTTTGGGTTTGAAAATTGATGTGATTTTATTGGTTGGCTTTTGTTTGTAGGAACTAATCTATGAAGCGGATCTAATATGTATAATTATAAGGCTCAAAATTCTATCTTTACTTTAGCAACCAAACCAACTAGTAATAACAAGTTTTGGGGTTTGAAAAGAGGAAGAAGAAATGTTTAATTTTCATTTTTTGGTTACGAGGTTAGAATTAACGTTGTGTAGCGATCTAGGGGTATGTCTTATTCATGTTAATTTGTTAAATATGGTAAAAATATGTTTTTTTTCTTCAAGGTTTAAGCTTTAATTTTGCCAACAAACAATAATTCCAATGTCTCATTGTGCTTTTTTTAGTATGACCAAGAGATCTTGATGCCTTTGTTTTCATGTAAAATTGGATCAGGAAATGAAAAAGGGTTGTATTATCTATGGTCGGAGACCTTGTATCTATACTAAATTCATAGACATGTAAAGCTAAAATTGCATAATAGAAACTGGTAATTAGCTAGGTTTGATGAATAAAATGTTATGTGACCTTTTTTTTATATATACATACTTGGATGAGAAATACAAAGTATATCTTATTTGTTAGTTATCTTATTAATGAATGGATGGTAATGGTTGCAGGAGAGGGATTTCAAGTTTCTACAATGGTAAATCAAAGTCTTTCACAAGTTTAGAAGAGGCATCCTCTTCTTCTTCTTCCATTAAAGACATTGCAAAAGCAGAAAATGCATACACCAGGAAACGCAGAAACCTTCTTGCCTTTAATCATGTGTGGGAAAACAAGAACCGAAATTTCCCGTTGAAAAGTCATATTGGGGGTGGGATATCGAAGAGACCACTCGGCTCAAGTCGAAGTACATTGGCTTTAGCAGTTGCCATGAGCAACAGCAGCTCAGACAGCATTAGTAATTCAAGTGAAGATTCAATTCCGAGGTCTCCTCCACCACCGCCTCTACCGCCACTGCATCCACAGAGTAGATCATCTAAAAATGTATCTGCTTGGAGATCATACTCGGTGGCTGATTTACAACATTGTGACACTACTACAAGTACTTCTACTTATCAATTGTGGACAAAACCTGTTATTCCAAACTAACTTTAACTTTGAAAAAACTCTTGATGGTCTTAATACTGATTTCATTAGAGTTTGATTGTAGAGCGTTCTCTGATCTTTGGGTTTCTTGCCATGTTTGCTCGTTGTTTCCACTAATGCAATTGCAATTTGCAAGACTATATATTGGAAAGAAATTTGACAGCTATAGATGTCAAGGTCTTTTTGTATTTAAAACACAATGGACATGCATTGGCATATCCTATTTTGTTCGCTAATGTGATGAAATATGCTCTGAAGAAGTGGACAAACTTAAGATATAGTTGACACTGTCAAGCGAGCATATAGACAACATGGAATCAAATGAGTTTGGTAAACGTAATATTGGGTTGCCCCCTTGCATGGTGACAAATATTACTTGACAGAGTATCGATGAATTTTGCCAACAAGAATCTTATGCAAATTCCAATTGGCATGGCATGGCTACCCATTGATGTTTAAGGGTGAAATAACAAATTGTAGGGAAATAATGCCGGTGGTGGGTCTCAAAAATCATTTCCAATACCTGCAAATTCTGGAAGGGCAAAGCAGAAAGAAGAAATGCTAAAACCGACCTTTTATCGCGAGGCCATGTTTTCTGTCTCAATTTCTCAATGTACAAAGGAAAAAACTTTGAGAATCACTTAATGTATTTCTGTTTTATTAGTAATGAAATATAACATCATGTGATGTCAATTATTCTAGTCAGTAAAATCTCTTGACATTATATAGGACCTTGAATCAAATTCCCCTCAATAAAAGTCTTGATTCATATTAAATTGTGGCCGTCTTTAGTATAAAGGGGCT
Organism: Fagus sylvatica; assembly: GCA_907173295.1. Classification (NCBI taxonomy): domain Eukaryota; kingdom Viridiplantae; phylum Streptophyta; class Magnoliopsida; order Fagales; family Fagaceae; genus Fagus; species Fagus sylvatica. Next base: position 26,647,373 of record OU015764.1, read on the forward strand.
AAATGCATAATCACCCCTAGGGTTTTGATTTTGTAATATAACCACATGGGGTTTTTTAATTGGTGAAATTGACCCCTCTAAGTGCATTTTTTGTCAATTTTGTTAACAAAATTTGTCACATGTATTGCACTTGGGTTTATAATAATAAATTTTTTATTATAAAGTGGTCATATATAATGCACGTGACAAATTTCTACTAACAAAATCAGCAAAAAAAATACTTAGAAGAGTCAATTTCACTAATTTAAAAACCTTAGGTGATTATATTGCAAAATTAAAATCTCAGGGGGTCTGTTTGCAACTGAGCCAAACCCAGGGGTGATTATGCAATTTAACCTAATATAAATAAATTAAGGTGGACAAGAAACACTGCTACTCTATTTTTCTTGTCATTCTGTATACACAATTTGAGACGTCTACAAGTATTGTATAACCCGAAAAATGAAGGTGGAAGAAAAATTAAAAATACTACATCATTATGACTTCCAGTGTCACGTAAGCATGCTAGATCAACCGGCATTAAATGAAGGATGCGCACATTTTATTTATTTCCATCATCACGCAATTGATTATTTCTGACAACAGGGCGTCCTCAGTATTATACCCGGTCCCGAATTGGAAATTTTTCGACAGAAATTGAGCACCTCATAACATTTTAAATTTTGTAATATGAAGTTTCTTTGTTTAGGTGTGTTATGGTGAGAAGAAATTTCAAATTTGAAAATGGAATTATAACGCGGATTTATTAAAGATTCAAAATCTGGTTTACAAAAACTGCTTATAAAAAATAAAAGCATCATTTGCTAAATTCTCCCCAATAAGGAACGAGTATTGGATTTCCTCATTGCAAAGTACTCAACCCCACTCTCATCACATGACCACCCTTGGCATCTCTGGACTCAACTCTTACGTCTCAACCTCCCCCACACACCTCTGTCCATCTCCACTCTCTCCACACCATTGATGAAGCGATACTCACGGTTCCAATTCCATCAATGATGACATTCTGGAGCTTAACAATAATTGTTGCTGATAATAGGAACAACCCGCGGAGAGAGTGTAACAAAGGAGAGAGAGCATCAGAAACGATAGTAGAACAGGAATATGTGACTCAAGGCAGTGTGGCCACCGGCCATGGCCAACAATATCTGTGGCATCCGCGTGCCGTGGAAGGCTTTTTGGTTTGAACATTTTAATTTTACTGAATACTATTTAGTTGTTTAGAGACGGAGTATTTATTTATTTCTAAAAAAAAAAAAACAAAACATTGGGATTTCAGTACCCTGGAGGACCAACAACTATAAGCAGAGAATACATCATATCTTTTTCATTTTCGTTCTATATACATTGTCAGAAATTCAACCAAGTAATGGCTATCTTGAAATGCACACGCTTGCCTCCGCTACTAACGTTACGGGTGCTCACAATACCTTGAGATGCTATAAAGCAGTAAAAATAATTATGCAATGGTCCATGAAAATGAAAATTTATTTAAATCACATTAAGTCTAGAAACTGAACCGAGAGAGTAATTGAACGAATATACACACTAAGTGCACTGAAATGTCCCAGACTTCCAGTGCAGAGGATTACGAATTTACAATACACAGATGACCATTACTGATGAATTTTGGATACAACCTTTACCTCAAGACAAGTAAATATGACAAAGTCCTGTTGATTTTATGCGGTAAATTTCACTACACAAATTTCTATATGCACGTGTATAAATGGGTTCAGGGAGGGCGGATGAGAAATATGCTAATAACGAACAAAATGCCTGGTTTCATAAAAGTGAATGTCCATCCTTAATCGATGGAATAAAGTATATATTTACAACAATAAATGGAATTTTTAACCGTTTTCTCGAATAATATACACAAATAAAAATTAAAAACCTATAGAACCAACTAGAATACAACATGACACAATTCAATAGTAAAACATATACAAACTTAAAAGGGTAAGCTTCAAGAAAAAAAGCAGCAGCCTTTTAAGCAAAGAGAATGTCACTATTCCCACAATCACGTACTGCAGGCTAAACCAACAGGTAATATAGGGGAAGCATACTGATCAATCCCCAAGAACTACTTTGGCGACAATTCAGTACTTCCTATGACTAAACAGATTTCCTTGAGTAGGAAGGAAACCTCTGTTTCCTATATGTAAAGCACTAATCTCTACAGCCTGGGGTAAGGCCAAACCAGGCTAAACTAAATGCTTAAACAGCAATTCTTGCAACTTTGAAGGGAGCACAGATTGTTTACTAATGATGCTGGAGGAGAAACTGTGCACAAGGATACTCAGACAGGAATGCTGGAAGTTCAATATCTGAAGGATCAATAGCAGGAATCGCAATATCTATGTCTTCAGTAGAGAATGGAATGCTGCGAAGAGAAAGAAAATTTAAGACAAAAGTAAATAAAGAGAAAGACACAAAAGTTATGGAAACCAGCACCAGCAAATATATTTTTTGACAAACATTAAACTTGGAAAATAAAAGTTCACCAAAAGCAGGCAATTCCTCTTACTGATTTATTCTTGCCAATTATTATGCCTCTATATACAATTTCCCATATAATTGAGAGGGGCAAGCAAATTACCTCAGATCATCATCCAACAAGAAGGAGTTGGAGGTCAAATTCTGATTGTCCTTGCTCACAATCTCCCTCATTTGAGCAACCACCTGATAACCCGATAAGATTTAAAACCTATTGGATAACATACAACCCAAATTTACTGAACTAGAACTAAAAATGCAACTTGCCTCATTTGACACACTCTGAGTACCATATTTGTCATCCCAGTACATGGTACTTATTCGATAGATTTGCCTAACAGTTAAAGCCTGCCCAAAGATCACAGCATCAATAAATTAATTTATAATCCAAAATGGTTTACAAGACAAAAAGTGGAGTAAACAAATTTAGATGAGCAATATGCAAAGATAATACCGGACAAAGATCCTGTCTTATCTCATCCAAAGATTTTTTCCTCTTCTGGTGTATTACCTAAATAAATTGCAGTAATACATTTAGTGTAAATCCTATAAGTAACAGCTTTAAAAATGCCAACAAAAACAGCTATGGCTTATACCAGAAATCCAACAGCTTGTCTAATGTAATTTAGCTCGTGCCAAGAGGTACCTGCGAACTACAGTTTACAAAGATTCAGGACCCAAAAGCATAGAAATCAACCACTATAACAATTAACTTGCAAAATAGAGATTGTAGTTACCTCCTGTGTAGCACTGACTATCCATTTCTCCAATTCTGCAAGACCAGATTTCACATATTCCCCATTTGAAAATGTGCAACATTCACGTCTCAGCAGAAGACTGCAAAAACCACACACCCCCTCCCCCCCACATAAAAAAATAAAAAAACTCAACAAAAACGAAATAATCATTTGATGATGTAATATACAACACTAGTAGAAGTAACGATTACCTGTTGAAAAGTGAGATATTGATGAAAGAAAAAACCTGGGTGATTAGCTTACGAATGAAAAAGGATGGTACCTGAATGAGCACTTCTTAAGTCAGAAAAATAACACAACGCACTAAGTTCTTTGGTGTACAAATATGACTATTAACCTCTGTTACACTAAATTCATCCAACCTAACTCATCTGTCAAAAAAGTAAGTATCTTAAAATAATTTCAGGAACTTCCCCAACGTCACCCAGACATGCAGCAGACAAACTTCCATATTATATTACTACAACTCTAACACTGTCATTTTTAAAATGAAAAGTAATGTTTTAAAGCTATCAGCCACATTCTAAATTGGAATAAGTGAAATGTAATAAAACCTTTAATGTGGGATGAGGAATACAAGGCATAAGAGGCATACATGCATGAAATTTTAACTTTTAGTCTATAAAAAGTTATATATGAATTAAACCTGATGTCTACCATACAAGCATGAAATTTGGACTTTTAATCCATATAAAATTATATATGAATTAAACCTAATGTCAACTATATGTACTGTGGCTATGGATTTGTTAAATGTTATTTCCTTCTTCCCACTGTTATCTCCTAATTTTTCTGTCTCAGCATGTCTATGTGGTACCATACCCGTGTCTTAAGTTGATGTGCAGGCTTCATAGGCTGTAAATAACTTTCACTATTATGTCTCAACATTCACATGGTACACCACAAAACAACTCGTTCTAATTTATAATAACCATATCCAATCATATGAGCTTTGTAAATCACTGATGTTGTGCTAAGACTTATTATGAAAAATGAACAGATAATAAATATACAGAAAATGTACAAAAAATCATGCAATATGTTGTATGTGTTTTGAAAATGGTATAGATAAACACAAACAATGAAGATCAGAAAAAATGTTAAGCACAATACTGATGAAGGCAGTGTTGCATTGCACATACATGATTACCACGTAATTGACTCATAAGAGAATCCATAAATTTAATGATATTGTCCCACTGACTAGTAGGCGGTTGCTGAGGAACGCCTCCTGGTGATCTAGATGATTTTCCAGCATGTACTCTTGCAGCTTTGGGTGCCTTACAAATAATTCCAAAAAAAAAAAAATCAACTTCACACTCACAAGATTTTGCACAGATTCTCGTAATAAATAAACAAAAGAGCAAAGCCAAGTAAGTGTCTTGAGCTAAAGCTCATTGGCAGAGAAATTCATCACAGTTGACATATGACTGATAGATTTTAGCACGTATCATTCTATATCACATTAGACTAAATGAGAACAATTACCTGAATGCATAAGCTCAACAGCGGAGATAATTCTTTTTTCAAATTGTCACGAATCAAACCAAAAATCTTCTCAACACAAGCAGTTAACTGTTGTTTGAACAGTATAGCTGGATATCTTGCTTCTACATGTGAAAAACCATCATCAAATCCTCCAATATATTTGAAAGGAGATTTCAGTCCCTGACGAGACAGAAACAAACTAAATCAGATGGATATCAAACAGAATTATTCACCATGTACAAAAGTGCAGAGAAATTAAAAGGCAGAACAACACATATCTTTATGCAAGCACTAGTCAAGGCAATAAGAGATCAAATTGAAGAACAAATTCATACAAAGTGAATAAATGAATCACAGACCAAATTCAACAATTACAGAAAGGCAAGGTATTACGTGATTTAATAAAATAGAATGAGATGTACATAATGGTATAGCATAAAACTCTAAAGTTTTTCAAATACTAGATTGATAGGCATATATCAATTTTAATAGAAAAAATTACAATAACTTAAATCTAAGTGATGCACGACACTTGGTACAACCAAAACAATGCAACAATAAAAATTGAAGAACAGAAAAATAAAAGATAGACAACCTAGGAGTCAACATCTTGGCTTGCTTGAAATCAGCACCAAGTACGAGAGAACAACCCTTCAGGAATCAACACCAGACCATTGAAAACTTCAAAGAGAAGTCTTATTTCAAACTGTTTGCATACGAGTACAATACTTTGCTTATATCGACTACTAAAACTAAACCCTTTTCTAGTGACTTAGGAAACCCTAATTCTAATTGACTTGGAAGATCCCAATTATTGAAAATAACCTTGACTCTAGGAAATTAATAAAAATACAAATTAGCCAAATTAAGTAATAATACCTAAAATAAAATACAATTGACCAAAATACGACTTTTAAAATTAAATAAAAGTAAATTCAAATAAATATTTCATTGCGCATCCTGCATCACTATCAATTATAGCGTCCTTACATATCTCAATCATTACACCACCTCCCACCCACCATTTCTCATACATCCATCCCCCAAGTTTTTTTTTTTTTAATTCATATTTACTAAAGTTGTGTCATGTTAGGATTTGGGAGGTCCCATTGAATAAACAAATATACAAAAAACAACAAATGACCAAAGAATTTGCATACTTAAATTTCTTTCCAAAAATGATTATACAGATGATTTTATTGAAATCAGATGGATAAGATCACCATATATCATAAAACAATAAACCACTACACATATAACTAAAAATCAAATGCACCTCATATTATCGCATATATGCTTATCACAAGAATTCTATGCAAATTTAAAACTATTAAAATATATTACGTTTCCTAGATGATAATTAACACAATAAAGATACAATATAGAATATGTACTTATATTAATATAAGAATATGTACTTATGTTAATTAAAAATTCAAAAAAAAAATCTCAAACATTCAAAATTTGCAATAAGGTCAGGTTTCTCGAGATAAACTCACATGCCCAACCCTGCTGATTAACCCCGAAGACCCAGCAGAACGCTGAGTAGTAGTCAAAAAATCATTGGATCTTAAATTTCTCTGCAGGAGGCATAAAAGTGCTGACGCATTGGACAACCAATATGGCAAAGTAACATTCTCATCCCCAGCCTGAAACAAATTTGATACCAAAGTTCAGAATTCTTTAGAAGCTAACACACAAGATGAATCCTGATCATGATTCAGGATCTATAAAAATTCTAAAGTACAAAAAAATATAATCAGAAGATTGTAAAATAGGTAATCCACAACATAATACATAATATCATTATATCAACATCAATCAAGAATTGATTATCCCATTAAAAGAAAAAGGATGGAGCCACCTTTAAGACATCGTTAATTCCCTCAATTATAAAGTTGAAGATTGCTGTCCGCTCAGACTCAAAGGCATGCCAGTGAAGAAGACATTTATATATGATACAAGCTGCCAGTGGTTTACCATCTTTAAACCCCGAATCTTCTTTGATACACCTCGAGAGGAACTCAAAATTCACCTGTACATCATACATAAAATTCAAGCCTTATGAGTGACATATAAAATTAACATGCTAATTACTTTGGAAAACTATATTTCCTATAAACAATATTTACTATCGGCCATAATATCACAGTATGCTGAAGGCTATAGACAAGAGATAAAACCTGGTGCCTCTCCACAGTTAATTTTGATTGACGTGATTCTGAAAAACCATGTGCAAATGATGCAATTAGCTTTGTAGGCGTGGGAGATTCCTGCACCAAACAATATGTGTATAAAAAAAAAATTCAACATGATGCGGAGCAGCTCATAGTCAACAGAAGAACTCAGAGAAATGATATCTTACAAATACAGGCTTCTGGTCAGTTTGGGGAAGAACAAGTGCACCAGAGTATTTCTGTTCCATTAAGAAAACAATAGTTTTACACAAATTGTGCATAGCTATACCCAAATAGACGCCTCTCATTATATTAAAAGGAAAGCTCAAAATAAAACCTATGCATGTGAGAGAAGTGACAGTTTAAAACAAAAGATACAAGTTACAACACTGAATCAAAGTAAAACCTAACACATAGTACGCCTGCATATATGTTTCTCTACGAGGTGGTATTATGTGTAACGGTTACATGCAACATCATTCTCACATGGGGGTGGATCCCACACTTGTAGGGTCCAACCCCATGTACGAGGATGTTACATGCAGATGTTACAAAAAAATATTTTTTTGTTTCTATACATGTACACATGAGACAGCTTACCTCTGACAATGACTTTGCAAATCCAGGATAGTTGTGCTTCGGAGACACAGTCAAAGCTTTTTGACGCAGGACATGATTCTCATCTTCTAAAACAGAGAGCTTCTCCTCAAGACTATGATTTTAATAACAGAAATAAAATAGTCAGGATAAAAGACCACAACACATGCAGATACTGAATAAACATAGAGGGAAAAAGTAGTGAATTTTGATCTCAAAAGTCTTTAAAAGAAAATGAGATAAATACTGCACAATAAGCTAACAAAATGTCTATATAGAATTCAAATTTTAGAAAAAATGAGCCATTTCATCATAGCACAATAAACTGTCAAATTGAAATTGCAAAAAACATTACTTAAAGTACTTTCATTAAATGAAAAAAAACCTTTTAACATTCTGTTGGAGCTGAGAACACATAAGTTCAATTTCCCGCAACTTTTCCACACTGTCACTACCATCTTTTTGAGCCTTTACAAGTTCAAGCTCCAGAGCTAAGTTCTTCTTTTGCAAGGTATCCAAAGAAGTCTGTCAGAGAACAAACAAGCAAATTTTCAGGAACCCACATCTTACAAGAGTTCTTCAGTTATCCCCATTTCATAAAATCTTAATTGTTTTCCAGTCAATCCAACAATTACCCCAAAAGTGAAGTCCCATTTCGTTAGTGTTCTTCATCCAAATTTTTATATTTTAGTTTTAGGCGACACTCAAGATCAAGAAAAATAACTTATTTTTTCATTTGCAAACAATAGAAATACACCCGTTCCCCTTATCACATAAATCCCCACAAATCTCACAGCTACAGTAGCTTAAACCTCATACCTCCACCTTTATGAAGAATAGAAGTACCATTAGGCTACAAGGCTATTGATTAAAACAAAAACATTTGATATAACTGAGTTTTTACATTCAAAACCCTATAATGTCTACAGTAACATTAAGTGAAAAAAAAAAATTAATCCATTATTTACTGCTGCAGGAGACAATACAAAAGATGTGATTATTTGCGAGCAACTCACATTTGGATTGTATTTAACAACTCCTGGACAAATGTTCAATAATTTAACCAAATGACTGTTTCCATCACTTTACAAGATAAGTATGAGCAAAAATGGATATTTTGATGCCACTTTCATCAAAGTTGTAACCGACTTTGGTTCAAGTATTTAATGAATTCAATTATCCCCAGTTAATGCTCTTTAAGCTCAACTAAACTGTTGAAGAATTATCTTGCTAAACAAATCAATACTCAAAACTAGAAAGCAAATAAAAACTTGTTTTAAGAAAAAAAACGTAAGATAAGACCTTTTTTAACGGATTCTAACTTTTTTTTTTTTAATAAATAATGAATTTTATTAAGAAGGACCTAAGCATACAAAAGGATACTCAGGCCAAATGATTGTTTGCTATGCTTGCTCCTAGGCATCAGCATAAATTGCTTAGCCCGTCAAAGGTGAATACCCCTAGATTACCTAACAACTATTTATGGCGAGTGAGGTCAATTGCCCATAGGTTTTACTACCTATAGGCGAGTCCAAAGGGCTCTTCTTTAGAAAGGTTCCCTATGTTATCAAAAAAAAAAAAAATGGTCTGCTATACTGACATCCACTTGCCTAGATCACATGCAATGGGGATAAAAATGGTATTGACTGGTCCACATAAAATACAGTTTAAGCCATAAACAAATTAAAACCATCATGTCATGCTGTCCATTTGAGCTCTACAACTTAAAATTTCTTTTAATATTTCATATTTAAAAATGGTTTAAATAGTTCAGGCAAGATCGTCTCAGTGGCAATATGGGATCTCTAGAAGGACCAATTAATGCAGTAAAACTCATCTAAAAAACGGAACCCACCAAAGTATCTTGAGTGGAAGAAATCAATCTAAAATACATGACCCACCTTTAAAAATGCGTTTTCCTTTCTCAGTTCAGCCATTCCAGTGAGCTCTCTTTCCAAAGCAGATTTCTCCTTCACTGATAATTCCAATTGATTTTGCAGCACTGCATTCTTGTTGCACTCATTAATTGTAGCCGACTTAGCTGCATCTAGTTCAAGTTTCGATGATTCCAATGCTTTTTTGAATTTTGACACTTCAACTAACTTGGACTCTTCATGAGAAACCTGCATTCCAAAATATTCCCGATAAGGATCAGACTTCTAACCATCATATGAGGATAACAACATAAAATGATAATGTTTAATCCAAGAGAAAATAAGGGGAGGGGGGGAGTTTGTTATGGCAAAGCTAATAATTACTATCCTCTCCAAGAGGCCTTCCAAAAAAAAAAAATTATTGATAAGTTACACATGCAACCAATGGTTATTGAACCCATGACCTTACCCTTCATCCCATTCTTATGGGGGAAATGCTATTTTAGCTATACAAATGCAATTACAACACATAATTTGTTTTTTTGTTTTTGCTGTATAAAGACACCAGATAATTTGGTTAGTTCTTAAAAAATCACACATTTACTTTGATGTTCAAACACTAAAGAAAAAAAGTTGTTTTAAAGGGGGAGTTACAAGCAGATTATAAAAAAAAAAAAAAAACTAAATATTTAAGTTTTTGATAATGGACAGTCGGATTGTGATAGAGATCACAGAAGTAAGGCACTCTTTGTGCGATGGAGTACCAAACAACAAGCCAACACAAAACCATGTTTTGAAAAGAGACTACTTTTAGACTATCATGTTTTTCATTCATTTTTCAGATAGGGCTTCTTGCATGCTTCTTGTGTCTGGGCTACAGCCTGTTCTTTTTAATTGAATATCAATAATCAAACCAAGCATCACAAGCCCTTATTGCTAGTGCTGACCCAATTTACTACAATCAAATTATTTTTGGATTTAACAAGAATTACTCTGTTGCTAGTAAAGAACCAACATGCATTTGACACCAGCAGAACAGCAACAAGAATTTCCTGATGCTGACTTTCCCAAAGTTTCTGACAGAAATCAATAAATAACTCATCCAAAAGGACCAAAACAAAACTACTGAAATAAAAAGAAATACCCGCAATCTTTTTTCAAGCTGCAACCTCCATGTGAGGTCTTCTAACTGCTTCTCAAGTTTACTTTTAGCTAAACGCAAGGCACCAGTTTCATTGGCCTCCTGCAAAAAGTGAATGAACAAAAGGCTGATGACAAAGAACTGTTGATGTATGACATCACTGCAAAATCAATAATACAGCTTTTCTCACTTGTTTAAGCTTCCGGAGTTCTCTTTTTGCCAGTTTCTGCCTCCAACGACATTGTATTGCTATGATAGAAGTTTGCCGATGTCGGAAAGCCAAGCGAACCTTGCGCATCTTCCAGCGAGCCTTAGAAATATATATTACATGTCCAAACAGAACACAGTCGCAAATTTAGCAGACTAATGGACAATTGTATATATATATATATATATTTTTTGGTAAGTAATTGTATATATATTATAGATCGAAAAAAATATAAAGCCAACTTTGCCAGAAATAGTTGAAGTTTACATTCCAAACACCACACTGTCATATCTTCAACCAGAGATTAAAGGGTAGAAAGACAGATGGAATAAGAATGATTGCATTTTGCAAATGAAATGTTATCACTATAAGACACAATAGCTTAAATTGCACTCCAAAATGAGAACATTTTGCTTTTCCTTTTTGTTCTTTTTTCTTTTTTAAATTTTGTTATCACTATAAGACACAAACAGAACTGTTTGTTAACACCAGTCAATTGTTACTGTCAAACAAGTCTCATATTCACTAAAAAATGGATATGCTCCCATTATTCATCTTGTCATAGGGAAGAATAAACTATGCCAAATGTCACCTAAAAATGAACTAGAAAAAATGTGCTGCAGGACAAAAGAAAAGAAGATGAATATAATCTAAGAAGGGGAAAAAAAGGAAAAGAAAAAGGCAGAAAAATAACCGTACAAATGGCACACACGCACGCACAAATGAATCCAATCTATACTACTATATGGAGACTAGGATTTGGTAGTTTCATCGATCCCCATTAAATAGTTAAAAATAAAAGGAAAATTACAATTCAAAACCCATAGTTTAGGGCCGGTTTCGAACCATACCCAACAGTTTCAAAAGTTTCGATTTTTTTTTTTTTTTGATAAGCAATAAACTTTATTGAAAAGTTTCAAGAACATTACAATTATACAATAAACCCATTTACAATGACTGTTAACAGAAAATGCTTAAACAAAACGACATTGTATAGTTATTTCAACACATGTGCCTATTATATATGATCATTATTTCACTCTAAGCCACACAACATCAATTTTTTTAAGCATTTTCCATTAATGGCTTTACGCGTAATGGGTTTATGGTTTGAATTGAAAATTTTTTAAAGTATAGAGTTTAATTTGAAACTTTTGAAAGAGTGGGATTCAATTTGAAACCACGTCTAAACTAAGGGGTACAAAATGTACTTTACCCAAAATAATGGAATATGATTGAAAATACTGTATAGGATGAGGTTAAAATTGTCAAAGTAAGATGACTGAAAATCCTTAATGTAGGAAAGTGAGAAAAAATAGGGGTGGGGATGAAGTGGTTATCTTTTAAGATCAAACTATTCATAACTATAAATATAGTGGTGAAGGAGTTAATGAGTTATAATAATTACGTAAAATAGAATTCTATTTTAAAAAAGAGCTTTAAAATTACGATTCATAACTACAAATATAGTGGTAAAGGAGTAAACAAAAATTACAATAGTTAAGTAAAATACTTAAATATACTTTTATTAAAGAGAATAAAAAAATAAAATAAAAAGGAGCCCTTGAACACAAGCGGGAGCACGTGCAAAGAGGTAAGTGGAAAAATTAAAAATAGTTGTCATCCCCAATTCATGCACGGTAAATTCAACCACATGAAAGATCTATATCTCCATTTTAGGTTTACCTGAATTAGAGTCGCAGCCTTATGTTTCTTTGCATGCAAAAATCTTTGGCGAATTGAGAAACCACGAATGTTGGACTGTATAATGATAGCAGCGGAACATAGTTTCATATAAGCACATCTTAATAACCACCTGCGCACATATTTCTGTATTGAAATAGCAGCTGCTGCCTCCCGTTTTGCAGCATACGCCTTTCGAGCAAGGCATCCTGCACGAATATTCAACATTAGGATTGAAACAACAAAAAGAATCAAAGATGCTTATGTGACACCATGCATAGCGTTTCACCCCCCACCCCCTCCCAAAAAAAAAAGAGTTCACTAATTCATGATAAAATCAATTACCTCAATTAAGCTAATCTAAACATAAAATCAACCACCAGCATAAGATGCACAACAAAGAACCTTTCAACACTATCACTATTTATCCAAATATAATGCTGTTACTAAAGATTTCAATTCTTCCATGTTTCAACAGTAGTATATTGTACCAAGGAACTAAGGTCCAAATTATGGAAGAAATAGGAGTTTCCTTAACTCTACCACCTATTGAATTCTGTTCCGCTCAATCCTATTTCATGGCACATATCTTTCCAACAAAGGAATGGGAAACCTTTCTACTTGTTACATAAATCCATTTCTTGTTTCATCCAATAGTGTTCCATTAGGAATGGGAAATCTTTTTTCAACAATGTCTTTGTCATTTGATCCAATAGTGTTCCATTAGATAGGAACACATTTGATAAATAGTGATAACTCTCAGATGAAGTGTCAAAACAGAAAAATTCATTAGATAACCATTAGTTCTAACCCATCTATGGCAACAAATAAACAACTTGAAGAGCTTTTCTTGTGTATTACCAACTTTTATGTAAAGATTTAGGGAGATCTGTTTAAGAAGTAACAAATCCATCTGGCATCTCTTTGTCTACAAAGAATTCGATGGATTTTGTTCCGCTCAATCGAATTTTAGTAGACACAAGTTCCATGAAACTAAGGTCCAAATTACGTAAGAAAGAGGTGTTTTCACGAATCTTCCACCCGTTAAATTTTGTTTCGCTCAATCCAATATCATGTGCGCATAATTTTCCAACAAAAGAATGCAAAACCTTTCTCTTGTTATATGAATCCAATTATTTTTAAGAGTAAGAAAAAGCACATCCAAGTACAAGGCTCGTGTACTTGAAAGGTACCACAAATCAACTAAAATTAGGGGTGTGCATGGGCCGGGTTAGGTTTGAGGTATTTTACAACCCAAACTGATCTCGTCGGGTTGGAAACTCAAACCAACCCAACACATGGAAACTCTAAAAACCAACCCAACCCGTAGGGATCAGATTGGGCTGAAGCCATTTTGTAAGGCCTAATAAAAAATTTAAGCTTATTTAAGCTCCTTGTTATGATTATTACACAATTAGGCCTAATATTCCAACTTTATCAAAACTAACTCTCAAAATACATAAATAAGTATAACTAACAAATTTAAACTAAGTCTCCAAATATAAAATAAATAAAATTTAAAATTCATTTAAAAATATATATATCAATAGCGTGAATAGGGTCATGTTGTGTTGAAAATTTTGCTAACACAAGCCTGAAAAAAAAAAAAAAAAAAAAAAAAAAAAGGCATGTTGGTGGGTTGAATGCACACCTCTAACTAAAATTACACCAATAAAAAACCTCTAGCAAATTAAAGACTGAATGACCAATTAAAGCAGCCATCCAACATAAAGGCATGTAAGATTATCTTGAGTTCCGCGTAGCTCATTCGATTCCTTCAAACATTCAACAATTGCGTTCTTTCCAAATAGTCCACATTATGCACAAAGGGATCACAATCCAAATACCGCCGTTCCAATGTCCAACTAACCGCCCCTTCCAAGAAGCCAACAAATCAATTACCCTACTAGGCATAACTCACTGCACCTCAATAACCATAACACTAGTGTCCATAATTCTCTAACAATATCACAATATAAAAGTAAATGACCAACTAATTCTCCATCCTTGCATGCACAGCACCATTCCACAACAATCATGGTTAGAATTTTCCCTAAAGCAGTTGTCCATGTAATTTTTTTTTTCTTTTTTGATAAGTAGCTGTCCATGTAAAAATAGCTACTTTAGCATGGACTTTAACTGTCCAAATGCTTTTCCAAAAAAAAGACTGCACACCTCCAACATATAGCACTCCATAGAAAAAATTTGCCTCGAATAATCAGTTTTTGTTGGCATCCATCAGATCTAGTCTTCAGCATGCCTTCTAATCTTTGTGGAATAGATGAGATTAAGGAAACCTGTTAGCATATCCATCTCCCATCCTGAATAGCTCTAATAAAAGTGACATCCCAGTGAAGGTTGCCTTCATTCCAGCACATATAATCCTCCATAATAGCCTCCTTATTTTGAGCAATTCTGGACAAATTGTAACTATAACACCTACTTTTTCTATTTTAACAAACTTATTTTTCACATACACTACATCAGCCTCTTTATTTATTTCTCCATTCCATTTATATATTATTTTTTTTATCTCCAAAATAAAGAAAAATATTTTTATTACTGGGACACTTTTATTTTAATCCCACAGCAACAGCCAGCAAACCCCAGCACCACGCTTCTCAGCAATAAGCCAACAATTCTCACAATCAAACCACAAATCACCAATACACCCACAATAAGACCCATATGCAAAATTTATGTTCTCTCCAGCAAGCATTCTGTTTTGACCAAAGCATCCACGCCACAATGCAAAAGAGTTCATTCTCAGGGGACCCCAGCTTCTTGATTACCACATCAACAACTTCTAGAACTGAACCCCAACTCCACCAAACCCAAAATAAAGATCCCACAATCCCACAATCAAACCCATTACAAACCTAGTTGTAATTGATGATACATACCCAAAATAACTGAACATCAACTCCACAAAACCCAAACCCAAAATAACCGACAACATTCACTTACCCACAATATTCCGACCACAAAGCCAAGACACTCAATCGGCAACGAGGGCTCAAACAGCGACGAAAACCAATGACGGCCAACGACGGTGCGAGGTGGAGATTGGTCAAAGTGGAAGTCGATTGACGCCGCTTGCTCCTCTCTTCCTCTCGTCGGTCAAGATTGGCCCCGTTTGGGCTCAATTCTGGGATGGCGCAAGCTTGAGAGAGAGAGAGAGAGGCCAAACTAGGTACTCTCATAGAAAACAGAGATCATAAAAAGAAACAAAATGGTTTGTTGATCTACAGTAGATAGAGGTTTCTATCGAGTTACTGTAGCAAAACCATTTTTTCTCTAGCGCTTCACGAGACTAATGCGTGAGGTTTTTGTGTTTTGTTAGTTACATTTTAACAAAATTTGGGGTTTAACAAGATTGACGAGAATGCTTTTAGAATCTCATCCCCACACCACCAATCGAGCATCAAACATCAGTACCTCTACCAACCTCAAAATTGATGAATCTAGAAAATTTACTCAAACCCATTCTAACATGCTTCCAAAGATGAATGTCGTAAGGACCCCTAACCACCCTCGAGGACCCGTCACCCCATTCACTACCATATTTTTTAACTAAAATTCTCATTAAAAAAGTGTCCTCTATGGCAAAAATACCATAGCCATTTACCTAATAAAGATTGGTGGAAAGACACCAAATTCCTTATGCTCAATCCTCTATTTTGCATCAGTTCACAAATCTTCTTCCAATTCACAAAATGGAATTTAAACTCGCCTCCTAGTCCACACCATAAAAAATCCTTTGCAACTTCTCAATACGCATGGCAATACTGGTGGGAATATGAGAAAGTGAAAGAAAATATGTAGGAACACTCAAAAGCATGCTCTTTATCAAAGTGAGCCTAACTCCTTTTGACAAAAAAATCTTCTGAAATTCGATTGGATACCTTGCACTCAAGGATATGAGCCAATGATTCCACATCTGGTACATTACCAACCGTTTCCAATTCAGATTTCCCCAAAATTCAATTTTTGTTTCATGCAAGAAAAGATATATTTCTTCAACAATGTCTTTGTCATTTGATCCAATAGTGTTCAATTAGATGGGAACACATTCGATAAATAGTGATAACTCTCGGATAGAGAAGAACGGAAAAATCCATCAAATAATGAACTATTGGTTCTAAACCCTCTCTGGAAATAAATAAACAATTTGAAGTGCTTTCTTGCATATTCTTGATACACAAACGTTTATGTATAGATGTATAGAGATCTGTTGGGGAAATAAGAAGCCCCTTTGGCATCTCTTCATCTACAAAGAATTCTAGATGTGAAACACCAAGACATGGCAACAAAAGTGGAACCAGCTCTCACAAAGGCAAGGCCCAACATTCGCATGAGACAC
Source organism: Fagus sylvatica (assembly GCA_907173295.1). Classification (NCBI taxonomy): domain Eukaryota; kingdom Viridiplantae; phylum Streptophyta; class Magnoliopsida; order Fagales; family Fagaceae; genus Fagus; species Fagus sylvatica. The sequence goes on from OU015764.1 coordinate 26,664,161, forward strand.
ACTCTGTTAGCAAGCAGCACATGGATGCAAGGTGGATGTGATAGTACCATAATTTGCTGCAAGAAAATTATTTTTTAAAGAAAAATGAAAAAATCAACTCATCTACACCTTAATTCCACTGATAAAATAAACCAAAAGTTCATATGATGAGCAAGAAAACAATGACACTAGGCATTCCATCACTACAACCCTATCTAATTTCACAACCACTTTCACAAAGTTGGGGGCTAACACCCATGTCGGACCAATTATATTTAGCGGGCAGCAAAGCATACAAAATTGATGATGTGATAGTAAGATCATCATTGACTGCAAGAAAAATTGATGATGTGATAGTAAGATCATCATTGACTGCAAGAAAATATAAAACAACATAGATTTTGACAGTGAAGACTACATGATGGCCATGTCAAAGTTGCTAAAGCTGTAAGGCAACATTGTTTTAGACTAAAAACTAGGATGCTGGCAGGGTGCAAATGAGTAACTTTGCAAATGGAGAAGGGGGGGTGGGGCAATTTCAAAATATAAAATCTACCAATCAAGAACTCAAGATTCAATAAATTAAAAATTGATAAATCGGATCAAGAAGATCCAACTAAAGCAAGTAGACTGGACCTCTACAGTATGCTTGTAGAGCAGATGCAGCAGCCCGGGTTGAAATAAAATCTCTGCGTGCTATAAATGTTTGGAATCGATGCTGAATACGCTTTGAAGCATTGTCCAAAATCTCAGCCCGCCGGGAGTCTAGAATGCCAATTTGACCAGCTCTAAGAAACACTTTTGTCCTGCCCAACTGCAAAAGAAAAGAACGGAAATGACTTGGATAGTTGGGTCCTACTTAACTGTGAAAGAAAAGAACAGATATTTGGCTACATTTAACCAAGTGCACAACATGTACATGACAAGCAAGAATATTTCCAAAATAGCTTAACTATTAAATTTTGAGAAAGTCCACCTGAAAATTCTCAAGCTTCCATTTTTGCAGAATTTTCTCCGTCATAGCTTTTTCATCGTAACTGCAAACATATAAAATATATTTTTAAAAGGAGAGCAAGCGAGCGAGCAAGAGAGAGAGAGAGATTTGCTAGTTTGTACGAGAATGACAAAATACAAAACAAAGATACAAAAGCAAATAAAACTGCATAGAGAATCATTGAAAATACTAATTAGAACTTCACGTAGTTCGTAATATACAGGACCAAATAAATACAATAGGGAATACATACATGTTTCAGCGTTTCAAGGTTTTAAAAAACGTTAAAAAATTTCTGTATAAAAGATGGAAATGAAACAAAAAACCGTAAATAGAAGAACCTAAGGATATATTGCATATTTGAATAAACAATTTGGGACTAAAACAATGTTTATGTATGCTATATTATTGCTTTTACTATATCCCAACTTAGTAGAACAGTAATGTTATTTTAGAGTTATTTTGTAGGGGATAATATAAAAACTCAACTAATTTAGCACACTAAATAATTATGTTCATATATTTAATACATGTTCCTATTATTTTTAACCAAATTTTCAAGAAAAATAACAAGGAAAAGTATTTATTTTCTCATATTAGTATAATTTAAAATAGCTTATTTTTGCTTATTTAAATCTAATATGCGTGCGTGTGTGAATGTTCGTACTAAAGTTTAGTCAAATGGGAGTATTTTTTACAAGTATAATACAGAAAACGTTTAATACGTGTTTTATACTTTTTAAGTATAAAAGCGTGAATTTCTCAAAATACTTATGTTTCGTACAGTAATTTTAAAGATACATACATGTTTTGAATACAGTAGGTGCATATTGCTAAGGATGGAACTTCCAAGATGGAGAGCCATACATGAAGCATTAGTAAACCCACCTTCCATCCATAAGTTCAGGAGCTAATAAACCAAAGCGATCTATAAACTCTGAATATGTCCTTCGAGTAGGATAACCTGCCAGACTTATTCGAACAGCCTCTAAAACACCCTACACCATATCAAACAATCGTCAATGATGAAAGTGTTACCAGAGAATATTTCTTTCAAACTCATTCAAGTTAAAACTTATATGCCATCCAATACAAAGAACCAACAAGCACATAAAACTTACAGGAAAATGCCATCCAATACAAATAACCAAGAAGACTTTTTTTTTTGTTTACGTCATTTAAGGCATTAGGTAATCACACAACTCTTGTAACATATCGGAAACAAATGCCAAACTATTGACAGAGACAGCAAACATTAATTAAAAAAAAATTAAATTGGCCAAATTTATACTTCGGCCCAGTATTATCTGTGCATTCTTGACATATTTTAAGGATCCTACTTTTTCAGCAAGGCCATGTGCTGGTGATAGTTTGTTTTAAGTTTTGGCATTCAATTTATCAGTCATGTCTCAAGTAATAGTTGCTCAACTACAGAACATTTGTAACTAATCAATACAAGATACAGAACTACAAGATAAGAATGCCAAGAGAGAAGCATAAGTGGGTGTCTACAAGCAGGTAGTCCAGGCATGTCTAAACTCCAGGTGATGTAAGCACAGAAGTTTGATGTTACTGACCCCACAGCGTAATTGGTGTAAGATACTCAGATTCTCAAATTTTTGAGGCCGATTCAAGGAGTTCGGCTTCACACAACGTATGTAATGCGGCTCTGTTGATTTGAGAGTTTCCATCAGGGCTTGAAGTTGTTGCTAGAAACACAAAAGGAAAGATTCACAGCATCAAAGAATTGTGATCTCATTCACCAATATAAATTCTAATAGAAACAATATAACTTCATTCAATCAACAAAAGATTGGCTATGTACAAGGGAAATGCATGGAGGGAATGCAGTACTATTCCATCATTTGGAAAAAAGTCCATATTTTGACAAAGAGAAACAAACATGATACCCATGTCATGAAGCCATCTTAGCAGATAAATCCAACAATTATTCTAACAGAAACAATATAAATTCATTCAATCAAAAAAAGATTGGCTATGTACATTGGACATGCATGGAGGAATGCAGTACTATTCCATCATTTGAGGAAAAAAAATTCCATTTTTTGACAAAGAGAAACAAACATGATACCCATGTCATGAAGCCATCTTAGTAGATAAATCCAAAAAGTTCTGGATTTTTTTTATTGACCAGATATTTATAGTATAGAACGAAAGAAAAGGGAAAAGGGGCCAAGGCACCCTTTCAAAACCAAATCTACATAGACAAGTATAGATAAAGCCCAAATATCTCCATCCTCTTCCATAGTAGATAAGGGTTAAACAGAGATACAAAATTTTAATACCTTAAATCTGGTTGCCACGGAGGAAAACTTATATGATGACCTTAAAGATTCCACTGGTAGTGAAGGGAAAAGCCCAGCAACAAAGGGACATTTGGAAGAAGACAATAGATTGCAATGTTCCACCACAACATAATCACGATTTTTTTCTAAAAAGGTATCTGTGTGATAAGTGACCTACAGAAAGAGTACCGAGTGAGTGAATCATTGTTAAGATTCTCTATATCAAGATAATATTCACAAAAATACCGTGACATATGACATACCTTTCCAGCATAATGTGCAATGGTAAAATCTGTCTCAGAAAATTTTGCCTTTTCCAACCTTGGATGGGCCCGAAAATTCTGAAACAACTTGGTTGAAAATGTTTCATGTGTTGATTTTGGGAACATGCTGCAAAAATGAAAAAATCAGGATAAGAATAATATGAAAATAAACCATTTACAAAGCAACACGCACCAATTTATATGGAAGAACTCAAATTGTACCAAGCTTCATCCAAGAGTGCCACCATCCCAATAGGTTTCTGCAAAATGTAGGTAAAATACCATAAGGCCCATGAGTAAATAGAAATATTTAAAGGGGTAAAAAAGACATAGAAATCAATATGAAAAACCATCTTTATACAGTTTTATATTTTTTTTAAAAGCTATTATCCCGCTTTTCAAATAGATTTTTTTCTATGAAGCGGAAACAAATTGGAAAGGTCACTTTGAACGTTTATACTTGAGTTTCACAATGGTAAACATTTCAAATCAGCATCAAATGCTAACTTCTGACTACGGTGTACATAGATTTCATATGAGTGCATGATACTAAAGCCAAACAAGAAAACCAGATTCAAAACCAATCCACTTCCAATATCATATTCCAAAAGAAGGGAGGAAATCTACAAAGAAGAAATTAGCCTGAACGGATTAAATATTTCAGATAGAATGAGCAAGAACCTTCTCTATCAAATCTAAAACATCTTGGTTGTCTATAAATTCAATGTAGCTCCAATTAATTTCTTCTTTGCTATACTCCTCCTGCTCCATCTTGAATACATGCTGGAAAAAATGGAAAAATAAATAAATAAGTTAGCATAACATTATCTTGGATATTCTTGCTCCCATGTAACCAGTTGAATCTGTATGCATATGTATGAAAGCATGTTGCAGAAGATCATTACGAACCTCATTGAAATGTTGCTGAAGCTTTTCATTTGCAAAATTAATGCAAAATTGCTCAAAACTGTGGAATAGAAGTACAAATCAATTGATGAAGGGAGTATGGAGATGACAATATTCAATTCAATGAATAAGAGAAAGAAAATAAAAGGTTAAAGAGAATTGAATAAGTTTAAATAGAATCTTCATAATTGATGACCCCAATGTATCAACTAACATGTGAAACGTGCAAAACACCATCCAAATCACACACAGATAAAATCAAAGAATAAAAATCTGACACTTCATTTAAACATCACAAAAATCACATATATATGCTTTGAAAACAACTTATCTGTTACAAACCTCAGTGAAACCATATTCAACAGTGGCAGCAAACAGAGACGAATCAGATTGATTAACCTTACCCACAGAGAAAAAAAAAATGGAATCTCTCCAAGCATCAAGCCCTCGTGCCTATAACCTTAGAAAGTGCATCTCCGTAGACAACCTTTCTTTTATTTTGAGAAGGTAATGATGAATTTATGAACCTCTTCACATCCTTCCTTTAGGTTTTTCTAAATGTATTTCATTCTGCTTCAGATATGGATTCAAGGTCATTATTTATTTTTTGTATTGATCATGGTGTGTTGTGTACCATGTTTTTTTTCAAGAATACACCAGACAAGAAACTGGTTAAAAGAAAAAAGGATTTGGAGATAAATAACAATGAGTGTAAAGTGATCTCAAAATCAGAAGCTTGAGCCTATGCACTAGGAAGTTGCATGCCCTCAAATATACAACTGCTCCTCTTGCTCAAGCAACACAACAGTGCAGCCCCGCAAACCACATTCCATACTTCCTTCAAATTTCTCGTTCCGACTAACCAATATCTCATGCATCGTTATAAGAAGAACCAAAGACATCCCAAATTGAGAATAAGAGACCAGAGTTCTCAAGCTGCAGATTAACAAAGAAAATCCACCAATTCTCCTTTTCATTTTCAATACAGCACCAGTCGACAATGATCATAGCAATTTTATTTTATAAGTAAAAAGTATTTTACTGAAAAAATGCTACTTCCTTTTACTTTTAAATACAGCACCAGTCGACTAAGATCATAGCAATTTTTTTATCCAAGTAAAAAGTATTTTATTGAAAAGAGGCTACTTCATGAACATGTACTATGGACACAAAAAGCCTAAAGAAAACCAAAAAACAGTATGGATTTGAAGGAATCTTCCTCCAACCCACGATGTGGTAACTCATAAGACCATTCAAGTGTACTTTTAGTCACATGACCTATTTAATGAGTCATGTGACTTGTATAACTAAAACACATGGATGGTCTTATGAGTCGCCACATAATGGGTTAGAAGAAATTTCCTTCAAATTGGTTTGGAGATAAACTCTGTCCAAAAAGTATTACGCACAAAAGAACAGACTATGAGCAAAATTTTGCAGGAAACTTTTTGGAGCACCTGTAAATACAGTTTCAGGAGCCCAAAAGGAGTTATATAGAGTATGAGCCAATTAAAGCACTTCAAGAAATCACACAGAAATTAAATTCCAAGGAAACGTGTATAGTAAAGAACTTCCAGCGCTACAATTTCGTAAAATCCAATTCATGTAGTTTGATTTAGATAAAAAAAACGAAACAGATCCACAGAAATTGCAAATATTCAAATTCAATTAATGTCTCACAGCTTAAGTTTTCAGAAACTAGAACGCGTGTGTTTGATTTCATGAAAACAGAGAGAATTTATGCAAAAATTAAACTATAAAAAATCACAAAAACTACCACCACAGAAATTCATATTACAGGACATGGTAGATTCATGGAAATTACAATCCAATTTTGAATAATTAACAATGCATGTAGAGTAATTCAAAAAAAAATGAACCACTGAAAAAGTATATCAAACCCAAAATCCATCTCACAACTTGATTTCACATGCTTTTCCAAACCCAATATCCAATCAAACTTGTCCTAAATCCTCCAAGAATCTACTTACCAATCAATAAAAAGTATGATTCTACAATAACCACTGACAAAGAAAAATCCCCTCAGCAGGAAAAACTCATAATACCCAAGTCATGATTCACTCACAATTCACACCAACTATGCCTAAAACAACAAAAACACATTAAAACATATCGAAGCAAAAAGCAGAATCTAAAAATATTTGCAATGCAAATCTACATGCATCATCAAACCAGAATTCAAATTTCAAAACATATAATTGGAAAAAGATGATAGTGCAATATCGATCAAAAGAAACCCAACAAACCACATGCTTTACATTAAAAATCAATAGATGGAATATTACAGTGCCTTACATTTTAAAGAAAATCCACAGAGAAACAGAGATAGAGTGATGAATCTCAGCTTGGAGAATCTGCTTACACGACCATTAATCGGTGAAGCCTTGAGTGCCTCCGAAGGGTCCTCGCAGCAAACATTCGCATCAATCAATGCCGTCGGCCGCCATAAGTGAGAACGAAGACAGTGAAGGAGATGAAGAAAAGTAAAGAGGAAGAGATAGGAATCGGTAAAAGAGATGAGGGGTATTTCTGTCAAACTATGCTCATAAAAATGGATGGGGGTATTTTCGTCAAGCCACGCTCATAAAATTAGATGGGGGTATTTTTGTCAAGCCACACTTATAAAATTGGTTGGAACCCTAACAATTTCAGTCCAAACTTGAGGGTGGTACGGTGTAACTGTGGACTAAATTGTGATAGGTTAACCACAGATTAATTTGTAATTTCCCTATAAAAATATATAAGTAGTAACAGTACTAAAGGACCAGAAAAATGGAAACCAATGCTACAATTTGCATGTCATGCACAATGCAAACAACTTTACGAAGTAAACCACATATACAAGATCCTAGAGACAATTTTCACTAAAAGCTGGGTCCAGTAAGTGTTACTACACTTTATACATCTTCAAGCAAATTAAGGAGACCATGCCAATCAGATAACATACTGGCCTTCAGTAAATTAACGATGTACTGACAAAGAAGCTTTATATGTTACAAGAAAACAAGTCAAACAAAATTCAAATATGTAAATAATTACCTGTTATCCTTGAAGCATTCAAACCCATAGATGTCCAAGACTCCAATTTGCACTCGGGAATTCAGATCTTGCCCAACAGACCTATTAATCTTATCAACAAGCCTGAAAGAAATATCAAAATCATTAAAACATTTGATGCCCAAAAATCTCTACTTAAAATTAAAGAAATGGTTCTTGATAGTGCAGTGAATATAAGCACACCAATCAAACAGCCGAGCATAAACAGTTTTTGCCAATGCATCCCGACTAGCAACAGCAGCATTACAGTCAAGAGCTTTAACAATAATTCCTTCACGAGTTTGTATTGATCGAGTACAAATTGTTGCTAACAAGAGTTTCTCATCACACCTGATATAAGAAACAGTTTAGTCATCAGATCCCAAAAGCATCGATAAAGCTCCAGACAGTTATTACATCACAAGAAAGAAATAGCCTAACCCCCAACTCAGTTTGCGTCTGCTTGTTCACAACACAAAACAGTGACAAAATTATATGTGCTCCACTTAATAACTAACTCATCGATTTCTTACTCCAAAATCATATTCTCCTTAAAGAATGTTGGCATACAATTACGGAACGAAATCCATATTGCATGACAATTCCAATGCACTTCTATAATCACAAGGCATTGCTTGCTCATTATTCTAAGCTCAACTCAACCCTACTAAGCCATGATTCATAATAATTGGGGTCTGTTGCTTATCTAGGAAGCAATTTAACAATTCATTCTCTCCGAACCTCTCCGAATTTTTACTTTGATTACATTCTGTATATTCTGCCGAAAACATCCCTCAACAAAGTACAAAAAAAAGAGATCTGTAAACATTACAAATGACAAATCATGGAATTAAAATTAAATATTCAGCCAGGTCAACATTGATTCAAATAACACAAAATTCCAAACTATCTTGTAAATCACCAACCTCAAGAGATTAGCAGCCATCTGCATATGAAAGCTAGATTTCTGATCCTTTATAACTGAAGAGTCATGCTCTTTGCCTGGAGAAAATTCAATATTTCCTAAATGTAGAATTGCAGCCAAGGTGCGAAATATAGCTTCCTGATATTGGAGATTGTGGGATGAGAATTAAGTGCAGAAACAACAATAAGCAGGCAAGTCAGGGAAAAGGAAATATGCAATTGTAGAAACCATGATATGTAAAGTTTTTGATACCTGATCTTCTTCACTTATACCAACAATGTCCATAGCCCTCCTTGTCTTCATGTATTCCTCCACACTGCTCACACCATCTAGCTCATAGGTCCTGCTTTGATTTAAGTAGTGGAAGTGGCTTGGATGATCTAACTTGTACTTCTCTGCATCCTAGACATACAAATAAATCTCAAAGACAATGTCCATAACTTGAGCATATATGATTAAAGCATCACATACACAACTCAAAAAAGCATTACTCCATGTTTGGATGAAGGTAGATGGAGGGAGAGGATAGGAGAGTAGAAGGGAAGATGGCCAGAATGTTTTAGTATATGCTGGTCACCTTCTCCTCTACTCTCCTCTCCCTCCATCTCCCTCCGTTCCAAACATACCCTTAAGCAAGCACACTTCAACACACAATATAAACATATAATTTTAAATAAATAAAGACAATATGAGTGCATAGAGAAGCAAGAGAAAGAGAGAGATTACCCTTCCAGATGCACACAACTGATAAAAGCAGTGATAATTCCTTTCAGGATCTGTTATCTGAACAACACGGGACCGTTCCAAAAGGTAAGTTCTGATCGCAGCACCGGATATTCTACCACTTGCATCAAACTGGATTTCAACAAACTTTCCAAAACGACTGCCATGAAAAAGAATCAAAACATAGGAAGAAATATTTATTATAGTTGGATAAAAGGATATTACAAAACCATATTGAAAGGAATATCATCCACAGATAACATGATTGATTCAATGCATTCCAAAATTATTGTTGACAAACCAACAGCTTACTTCATATATTTATCTTTAGCTGATCCACACCCCTATGCCTTTTCTCTCTAGTATATTAAAACCGACATCCAGGTGTTTTAGTTATCAGAGTTTTTGCCCACTTGTGCATTCAAGCACTTTGTTTTCAACTTAGGAGCAAAATTTTGATAAGTATTAGAATCATTTAACCTAACTCAACTACGGCTTATGCATCCTAAGTTAACTAATTGGTGTCCGTCACATATATTCTTCTCCACAATATTTTCCTATCCAAAGTCATACTCTATAACCTCTCTAATTCACATATCCTTCCTCACTACTTTTACATGTTAATTTAGGCCTCTGTCTACCTCTTTTCACTCTATCAACTTGAATTAAATCACTCTTTCTCACTGATGTATTAATTGCTCATTGATAAACACGGTCAAACCATCTAAAGAGACTCTCATCTTTTCCTCAAAAATAGTCACTCCTACCTTTGAATGGATAACTTCATTTCACACTCATCCACCTCATTAATTAAAATTTTTGTATATCTATAATATAAAGAACAATAAAATCCTAAAGAAAAAGAAGGAATAGTACTTGAACAGTCATCCAAACATACAAAATCTCAAGAATAGAGACTTAATCATATTCCAAGGAAGCGGTAACATACTGATGTGCAAGGAACAATTTGTTTCAATTTAGTCTTATTTGATTTTTGGAGTCAATTGATTTTAGAACGTCCATTTGAGCTCAAGGAGGTCGTGCAAGTCCTTAAGGATGTTCAAGGGGATAAAGCTCCTAGACTTGATGGCTTTACCATGGCTTTTTTCTAGAAGTGTTGGACTGTTCTGGAAAAGGATGTCATGGATTTCTTTGGCGAGGTTCATGCTTATTGTAAGTTTGAGAAATCTCTGAATACAACCTTCCTCTCTCTCATTCCTAAGAAGGTTGATGCCACTAATATTAGGGATTTCCACCCTATTAGCTTGATTGGGAGTATTTATAAGCTGTTAGCCAAAGTTCTAGCTAATCGCCTAAAGCTGGTTCTGGATGATGTGATTTTTGAATCGCAAAACTCTTTTGTGGGGGGTCGCCAGATTCTGGACTCGGTCTTGACTGCTAATGAATGTCTAGATAGCCGGATTAAAAGCTGTATACCAGGTTTGATCTGCAAGTTAGATATTGAGAAGACGTACGATCATGTTAATTGGGATTGCCTCTTTTTCATCTTGGATCGTATGGGCTTTGGTCATAAATGGGTTCGCTGGATGAAAGCTTGTGTCTCTACAGTTCGCTATTCAGTTATTGTCAATGGTTCTCCCACAGGTTTCTTTGATAGCACTAGAGGTTTGAGACAAGGTGACCCTCTTTCACCTTTATTATTCCTAGTGATTATGGAGGTGTTGAGTAGGATGTTACGCCGTACGGAAGAAGGGGGTTTTATTCGGGGCTTTCAAGGCTATGTGTTTCTCACCTCCTATATGCTAATGACACCATTATTTTCTGTGAGGCGGAGCCTGAGCAAATTTTATATATTCGAATGGTCCTTACCTTTTTTGGGGCAATTACAGGTTTACGAGTGAATATGAACAAGAGCGAGATGGTGCTGGTGGGGGAAGTGTTGGACCTTCCGAGATTGGCAACTCTTCTTTCTTGTAAGATCAAGTCTACTCCGGTGAATTATCTTAGCATGCCTTTGGGGGCCCCTTATAATGCTCTTTCCGTGTGGGATCCTATTCTGGAGAAAATTGAGCGTCGCTTGGCTGGTTGGAAAAAGCTCTACTTGTCCAAAGGGGAGCGCTTAACCCTTTGAAGAGCACGCTGTCTAGCATGCCAACTTACTTTATGTCCCTTTTCCCTATCCCAATTAAAGTTGCTAGGAGAATTGAGCTTCTTCAACAAAACTTTCTTTGGGATGGATTAGGAGATACTCACAGTTATCATCTTGTAGCTTAGAGCAAGGTTTCTTCTCCTATTGCTCATGGTGGTTTGGGTATTCATCCTATTCATCTTTTTAATCGAGCTTTATTGGGAAAATGGCTATGGAGGTTTGGAAGGGAGGACACTCGCCTTTGGAGACAAGTTGTGGTTGCAAAATATGGGTTGGAGGGTGGAGGTTGGATTACAAAGCCCAGCCGTGGCCGCCATGGCTGCAGTTTGTGGAAATCCATCATGATGGGATGGGATGATTTTTGGAGACACACTGGTTTTGAGGTGGACTTGGGCACGAAAGTTCTTTTTTGGCATGATAGATGGTGTATAGATTTACCTCTAAAAGAAATGTATCCGGTTCTTTTCGCTTGCTCCAATAATAAGGATGCCTCTATTGCATCTTTGTTTGAGGATCCAAAGGAAGGGAGGAGCCGTGTTTGGAGTGTAACATTTTGTCGAGATTTCAACGATTGGGAGATGGATTCGGTTGAATCCTTTTTTCTTCTTCTCCACTCTTATGCCCCGAACAGCAAGGAGGCTGATAAGCTCACTTGGGCTCTCAATAGGTCAGGACTCTTTGATACCCGCTCTTATTATCGTGCACTTCGTGCATCTACTGCTTCAGCCTTCCCTTGGAAGAGTATTTGGAGGGTTAAAGCCCCTTGAAGGGTAACTTTCTTTGTTTAGACAGCAGCTTGGGTGAGCATCTTGACTTGTGATAATCTCATGAGGAGGGGTTTTGTGATGGTTGGCTGGTGCTGCATGTGTAAAAGAAGTGGGGAATCTGTTAATCACTTATTGCTTCATTGTAGAGTGGTGCGGGAGGTGTGGAATTTTATTCTTCGCTCCTTTGGGGTTTCTTGGGTCTTTCCGAAAACAGTTAGTGAGCTTTTGTCTGGTTGGCATAATTAGTGGGGGAAGAAATCCTCAATGATCTGGAATTTAGTACCTCATTGTATAATGTGGAACATCTGGCGGGAACAAAATGGGCATATTTTTTAGGATAAGGAACATTCTGTAGGAAAAATCATTGAACTCCTCATGGGATCCTTGTATAATTGGTCTGTTGCTTGGGACCTCTACTCGTCTCATTCTTTAGGGGACTTTCTAGAGTTCCTCTCTCTATCTTCTTTACCCTCTCATGTATAATTTTTTAACCTATGTGCATGCTTTATGCACATGGTGTTTCGTTCAATAACAACTCTTTTTACTTATCAAAAAACAAAAAATTGTAATTTTCATTGGTCAATTGTACTTTATCATAGGTCCCACTATTTAATTAGGTTTATTAGTATTTTTATTAATGTCAAGGGATTATTTGGGATTCAATAATTGGGTTTTCCCAAATCAATTTTTTTTTTTTTTTTATAATTGGGTTTTCCCAAGTCAATTAGAATCATGTCAAATAGAATTCGGGTTTAGTACTCCTATATAAGCAAGTATTGCACTCCTATACCATATTATCATTACCATTATGGTTTCTGAATTATTTGGGTGAAAAGCACCAGTTTTTTTTTTATAGGTAATAAGATTTATATTAAAAAACTCTAAGTGCACAAATAGTGCACCCGAGAGGCAGCATTACAATAAAGACACACGAACAGAATCTGACTGCAAAACAACAACGAAATCATGAACAGTACTAGCAGTAGTAAATCCCAAGCCCGAGACCAATCAAACAAAGATTCAACAAAGGAACCGAGAAGCTGATCTTCAGACTTCTTCATATCATCAAACATTCTAGAATTTCTTTCACACCACACCGTCCACATTAAACAAAGAGGGACCAAATTCCAAATGTGGGAGTGATGTCTTCCGAACCAGTTCCGCCACCCAAATAATAAATCCACCACACTCCTTGAGATGACCCACTGGATATGAAAAGCTTGGAAGACATAATTCCAAAGAACCTGAGCTGCAGCACAATGAATTAACAAGTGGTCCACCGTCTCCCCATCCCTCTTACACATGCAGCACCACCACACCATTGTATAACCTCTAAGCCTAAGGTTTTCACAAGTGAGAATCTTACCCCAAGCCGCAGACCAAATAAAGAAAGCCACTCTTGGAGGGGCTTTAACCTTCCAAATCATTTTCCACGGGAACACCACCCCCGGCCTAACATTCAAGACTGCATAAAAGGAGCGGGAGTCGAACGCACCCGCCTTGTTACATTTCCACTTCACCCCATCAGGAGCCATGATAGGAACAGCATAGGAAGATAATAGCTGAAAAAATTCCACCACAATCTCAACCTCCCAATCATTGAAACCCCGAGTGAAGGTAACATTCCAATCACCAACCCCCCAGAATCTGGTCTGTTAAGAACAGCTTCAATTGTTGCCTCACGGTTGCTGGAACAGTTAAACAGCAAAGGAAACTGATCCATCAAAGCGGTATCACCACACCACTTGTCCTTCCAAAAACTCACCCGATTACCTTGGCCAATCACGAATTCCACATGTTGGAAATAATCATCCCAACCCAACATAATGCCCTTCCAAAGACCACAACCATACGCCCCTCGAATAGGTTTGGTGCGCCAACCCCCAAGCTCAACCCCAAACTTCTCAACTAAGACCCTATGCCACAAATTATTTTCTTCCAAGCCAAACCTCCATAACCATTTCCCCAAAAGAGCTTTATTAAAAAGAACCAAACTCCGAACACCCAAACCCCCTTTCGCCTTAGGGACACACACCTTATCCCAACCCACCAGGTGGTGCTTAAAATTATTCCCTATACCACCCCACAGGAAATCTCTTTGCAATTTCTCAAGTCTGTTAGCAACACTTTTAGGGATAGTAAAAAGGGAGAGAAAGTATGTTGGAAGACTAGATAGCGTTTTTATGCAATCTTTGTTTGAATATTATACGATTGGGGGGTGTCATGTAACTATAGTTGCGTTTTTGGACCATATGAGTGTCTGTAATTCTTTAAGAAAGTACGCCATATCAAGCTTTCCTTTCTTTTAATAAACTATCTTACTTATCAAAAGAAAATGAGTGAAAAACATCAGTTATCGATGTGCCCCAGATGTGTGCTGTGTACATAAATATTAATGTTAGCACGAGAATATAGAATATAAGTTCAAAAGCATTAAGTCATTTCAATACTGAGATGGAAATGGTGAAAAGGGCCATCAATGAGCTTCCTTGCGGAGGGAAAGTGTCGACCAAAGTGAAAATGCACATCACCCATCTCCCATCTCTTTAAAGCAATGCACTAATTATGTAACATAGATTCCTCGACAATAATATTATAGTAGTTATAATAATTAATTAATCAATATAAATAAATAAGAACAATTTCTTTTAACATATAAATATATCAATCACAATGCAACCCCTCAAATGTAGGTAAATCAATAAAGAAATTAATCAATTAGTAAGATACTCTCATAATGGGGTGGTGAATGGTTTTAATGGGGATAAAGTTTCAGGACCGAAGGGTTATCTTATGGCTTCTTTCCAAACTTGCTAGTATGTTATTATGGCGGTGTTTAGGAGCTTTCATGTTAAGGGTCAATTTGAAAAGAGCTTGAATGCCACTTTTCTAATCCATATCCCCAAGAAAGTGGATGTTGTGGATGTGAAGGATTTTAGGATTTTCGTCCCATTAGCCCTTTATAAGCGATGTGTATAAAATCCTTGCCAAGGTTCTGGCTAATTGGTTGAGGGTGGCTTTACATGATATATTTCTAAATCCTAGAATTCTTTCGTGGGTGGTAGACAGATTCTGGATTCGGTCCTTATTGCAAGTGAGTGTTTGGATAGTACACTAAAATCTAGTGTTCCTAGGCTCCTATGTGAATTGGATATTGAGAAAGTATATGATCATGTCAACTGGGATTTTCTAAGTTATTTGCATGGGAGATGTGGTTTTTCAGTTACTTGGAGAAGGAGGATCCAATTTTGCATTTCTACTGTTTGATTCTTTGTGTTGATCAACAATTGTCCTAGTGGATGTTTCGCAAGCTCTCACGGGGCTTGCTTCATCAAGTGGATCCATTATCCCCTTTACTTTTTGTTATTGTGATGGAAAAGATTAAGTCGGCTGATGGATAAAGTGACCCAAGGTGGTGTTATTATCGGTTTTCTCGGTGGGAGATATTATGCATCAACCATTGCTTGTATCTCATCTCCTCTTTGCAGATGACACCTTAATCTTTTGTGATGTGGAGCCAGAGCAGGTTACTCACCTTCAATATGTTTTCACATGGTTTGAGATGATTTATAGATTGAAGGTGAATTTGAGTAAATCTGAATTGGTTCTAGTAGGCGAGGTGCATAATTTGGAGTTTGGTGGATATTTTGGGCTATCAACGGGGTCCCTGCCCATGAAGTATTTTGGGCCCCCCTTTAGGGGCAGGGTTTAAAGAGAAATCTATTTAGAATCCAATTTCGAAGAAAGTGGCGGGTTGGAAGCATCTTTATCTTTCGAAGGATGGTCGGGTCACATTAATTAAAAGTACTCTTTCAAACTTGCCCACTTATTCTCTCTTTATTTCCTATTCTAGCAAGTGTGGATAACCACATAGAAAGTTGCAACGAGATTTCTTATGGGGTGGTTTGGGTGATGATATAGGAAATTCCGTCTGGTTTTGTGGAATGTTGTTTGTTCGCCGTTTCATTCGGGGGCCTTAGTTATTCGTAATTTACGGTAATTCAATCAAGCTTTGTTAGAAAAGTGGTTATGGCATTTTGGCACAAATCTATCATTGGGACTTGTCTTTTACCCAGTCTGCAAAATTGGGAATTGAAATCTTTATCAGTTCTCATGGATTTATCATACTTGATTCTGGTAAGGGGTAGCGGGGCTGATATGCTTTGTTGGAGGCCTACCAAAGGGCCACTGTTCTCGATTGGCAATTACTTTCACAATTTTCCTAGGGCCATAGACATTTCATTTCCTAGCAAAGTTCTTTTTTAATAAGTAAAATTTCATTAAAAGGAAAAAGGACCAAAACCATGTACACAAAGTGTGTACAATAGAAAGTTTAATTTCCTAGCAAAGTTTTTTGGAAATCTCGAGTTCCTTCGCTTGTTGCTTTCTTTGCATGGACAACGGCATTGGGGAAAATTTTGACCAAAGATAATTTGCGTTGGCGGCATGTTGTGGTGGTAAATTCGTGTTGTATGTGTAAGTGTGATGGGAAATCGGTTTATCATCTTTTACTGCACTGCCCAGTTGCTCATGAAATGTGGTCTATACTTTTCGGGCTATTTGGTCTCTTTTGGGTTATGCCTAGGATTATACGGGGTTCGCTGGATTATTGGCATGGTAAGTTTGGTAGGCATCACAATATGCGGGTTTGGAGGGTGGTGCCGCATTGTTTGATGTGGTGTCTCTAACAAGAAGGTAATAGTCGTAGTTTTGAGGATTGTGAGAGGAATATTGTTGAACGGAAACTGTTGTTTTTTGGAACTGTATTTGAGTGGGTGGCTGTGAGGGGGTCTAATACTTGTGTCTTTGCATCAATTCTTGGATTTCTATACTTTGCAAGCTTAAGTTGTTTGTATTCCTAGTATACTGAGGTCTTTTTTAATCAATAAAGTTTTTTTATTTAGCCAAAAAAAAGATACTCTAATAATCTTATCACAGCAAGACGAGTATATAATGAAATATCAAGCTAATTTCTTAGATTCTCATAGGCAGATAATGGAAAGCAATTTCAGCTGCAACTTGGTCGTACAATTGAGTAATATTACAGGAAGTGAGACAAAAATATAAACCCACCTTGAATTGTCATTTCTAACAGTCCTCGCATTACCAAATGCCTCCAAGAGTGGGTTTGACTGAATCATGCAGAAAGTGGAGTCAGCACAAGTCAATACAAAAGTTTAAAAACATAAAAATTTCAATAATGTAAAAGAAAAAGATAAAACTAGGCCAGTCCTTCATCACAAGCAAATAGGATATGAGCTTTTCCCACATTCAATTCAAGTTGAGGACCAAATGGTCCATCTTGAACAGAGTCCCTATCAACCTAAACCATATCTTACTATCTACCAAGTTTTAGTTGCATGTTGACAAAAGTCTTCTGCTCTACCAACTAGCAAAACAAATCAAATTAGACCTATATCTAATGCAAATTGTTAAACATTGTGGCTATACTTGATAATTGGATTGACTCAAGGATAACTCTTACTTCAAGAACTTGCTGCTCAACTGTTCTGTCATCACCAGCAGCACGGCCACCAACATAAGTAAGATACTGCATAATCAATTTTGTTGTCTCAGTCTTCCCAGCCCCACTTTCTCCACTGACAAGTATAGATTGGCTTTGACCGTCATTCATCATTGCTCTAGAACAAAGAACCAAAGAAGATTACTAAACACGGAATAGTAAAATGCAACAGAGATCACAGCACAACTTATACAACATTTGCAAGTAACAAACCTATATGACGCATCAGCCACAGCAAAAACATGGGGACTTAGCTCTCCAAATGGAGCTCCTTTGTACTGCTCCATCATGTGGATATTGTACAAGTGCGGAAGCTTTGTGAATGGGTTCACAGCTATCAAAATGCTTCCCGTGTACGTCTATCAGAGATAAAAGAAAAGAAATCATTTGTCAGTTCAAAATCCCAAAGATTTATATTAGAAATTGATAAAACTATATTTCCCATTATTTCATGTGAATTTATGGTATGTGCAACAAGCAATATGATGTTCTCTTTTGTAGATCAATCAACCGGAATCACAATTATGGCTAAACAGAAATATATCAAGTTGCAGACTAGTTAGGGGTCATTAAAAACCCTACTATATATGAAAATTGAGAACACGACAAGCAAGGCAATGAGTGGGGAAGGATAGCATATGAGCATCACGTAGACGTAGTACATGGCTTCTTCCTAAGGCATGTTACCTTAAAGAGAGGTGTATAGTCATCCACGTCATAGCTGAATATCATAGATAGGAACAAACATTAAACACGCCATTCCCAATCAAAAGCCATCTCATTTTGTCACACCCCTCCCCCCAAGGAATTTTAGAATAAATAAAATCCAAAACAGAATTCACAGATTCTAATTCCCAATCGTGAAAGCCTCTAAGAAACTGTAAATTCCAACTCCTTCCCCTCACATCCAGATCACTTATCAATACTAAGCCCACCAGAGCGTCTTTATCGAATATACACAAATAAAGCTCAGGATACACCTCTTTTAATGACCGACTTCCACAACACCGGTCTTGTCGAAATCGTACAACTAGTACCATTTCCCACCTCCAAAGCCACTTGCAGGGAAAACCTCTCCCAACCCGCCTATATACTTCTCCAAAGACTACACCCATGAGATCCTCTACACGGCTTCAAAAACCAGCCACCCAACTCCTCCCCATACTTTGTATCTATCACCCAACGCCACAAAGGCGTCTAGTCACGTCCCCAACAAAGCTTGATTAAAACACTCTATCTTTCGTATGCCCAAGCCACCCATGGAAATAGGCGTGCAAACCTTATCCACGCCACTAGAGGAAATTTGAATTCCTCATCTGTACCTCCCCACAAAAAATTTCTCCGTATTTTCTCCAACATGTTTGCCACAAAAATGGGAATAGTAAAAAGAGATAGATAATAGGTGGGAAGACTGGATAACGTACTCTTTAACAAAGTTAGTCGGCCTCCCTTCAATATGTATAATTTCTTCCATCCCGAAAATCTACGCTCCATCTTCTCCAAAATAGGATTCCACACAAATTTTCCCTTGAAGTGAGCCCGCAAAGGCATACCAAGATACACCATAGGTAAACTCCCAATAGTACAACAAACTCACAATTACCTAATGTTGTAAGTGATAACAGATAATAAAAATTTTATTACCCAAAAAAATAAAAATAAAAACTCTCGTTAAGGCTTCTATTCTAATGCGGTAGCATCATACTTTCCTTATACACATGCAATGGGTCAATCCTGGATAGAAGCTAGACTTGGTAGGCTAACAGACAGTGTTTGAGTATCTGCATGGCCCAGACAAGCACATGGCATGCTTTTTTCAAGGCAGCAAATTTTGCGTGCACAGTACATTGTTGGCGACTTGGAATGGCTCTCTTATATCAAGAAATTCTATCTAACGGCATCCAATCACAAAATCCTTTGACAGCTGCACAAATGGTTCAGATGCAGTGACGGCAAGAGATTCAAATATTCAATCTTAGTGCTAGAACTGAACTTGGTCACTTTTCTCTGTGCCCTGAGATGAGTGGTGCTAAGGAAAATAGAGTAAGCAGTAATAGAGGTTTCCTTTTTCTCTTCTTTGAATTGAAAGAAAGACACCCCCCCCCCCCAAAAAAAATAAATAAATAAATAAAAATTCCTACTCTTTCTCTTTTATCTCTGGGGCATTCCAAATGGAGCAAGCTAGTCTCAATGATGAGATCATGAGACACCCATGCAAAGATCTCAATTCCCATTTGGAGGTAAACCCAAGGACCTATGTTTTAAAAGGATACAGATCTACCAAACCCGCAGTAAAATAATGGAACGTGAAAGAAATTCAATTTTTGACATTATCTAATCAGTGAGTTATGCATCAATCTGGAAGAACAAAACATGCCTGAAAACTACAATAAAATATTTCTATATCTAAACCATGTATTAGAAGGGCTGCCCATGGCAACCACATCATAACTATTAAGACTGAGCCAAATAGACACCAAAGGAACTCATATCGTATTTGGTACAGCATTTACAACTCTGTCTATGTGTGACGAATTTGACCACAAATTACTTCCTTATATGCGTGATTGCCCATAATCTCAAAATTAAATGCAAGAATACCAGCTTGCCATGCCTAATCAGAATCCATACCCTTGATTTAACTACTTAAAAATTGTTTCCCTTTAAAAATAATCACATTCCGTCGCATTAACTCAAAGAAGTAACGGATTCATAACCATCATCACAACCCACTCTGGAGAACAAACCACAATAACTAAAACATTTGCCAGCATTAACTTCTGATTTATTTAACTTCACCCAAAACCCCAACTCAAAAAAAGGGAAATGCCCAATTGTCATCTCAGCTGCCAACTCAGAATTTAGGGCCTCAGTCTCCCTTTTTGACTTCATACCCCAACACACTTAAAATTGTCACATTAAGCATACATACATACATCAGCATCTATACGACCACTAAAGACAAAATCCATTCAAGCAACATGATTAAGTCCACAATTATAAATACAATTGGCTATTAAACTAACCACACTACAAAATAACTCACATATATATCATTGAGAGCATATCTCCTCCGAAGATTGTAAAGCACACCAGCCTCATTCAAATACGTCAACTTAGTCATGTCGTCCACTCCACCATGGTCCTCCTCATCCCCATCTCTCGGAAACAACTTCTCCGGAAAAGCCAATACCTACAAATTTACAAACAATTTCACAGTACGGTACAAACAAACAAACAAAAAACGAGAAGAACAAGTTTTTGTTCTTTCACCTTCTTTCCCGAAGCGGTTACAACTTGGAATCGTTTGCCTGAGAAGCCGAGGACTTCAGCTGCGACCCAGGCCAAATCTCTGTCCTCGGCCCAAACCTTGGAGCCCTGACGGAGGCTCATCTTTGGTTCCTGTGATAGCGAAAAGCAAGTGATGAAACCCTAGAAATATTCGGGAAATGACAAAGGGTTTGAAATTGAAACCCTAAAGAACAGAGAGCGACATAATAAGGGAGAGAGAGAGACTTACGGGCATGTCTTTTAGGTGAAATTTTTGGGTTCCCGCCCTAACGGGTTTAGACTATGACTCAAAAATGGCGAATCTTTAGAGTATTTATATCGTATTCGACACGTCACCCTTCCAGTACAGGGTTTGGTTTTTTTTTTTTCTTTTCTTTGGGAATGGGAAAAGTAGAGAAGAAATTTAAATAAAGATTTTTGGATTTTTGAATACCATAATGCAACGTCAGTGAAAAGTTGAAAACCAAACGGTAAAGCAAGGTCTGTGGCTTTTCCTTTTCTCACTTCTATACTTCTATTTGATTTCAGGCTTTGGTAGTTAATTGAAAGACGACTAATCCGCATCTAGTTGTTGTCTATTATTTCGTTTTCCTATTTTGGCCCAAAGACATTAATTGATTACAATTACAATTCCTTTTGATGGAAACAAGTGAGTACGTATACAGTATACTATCATATTCTACTCTCTTTTTTTTGTTTTTTTTTTTTTTCCCTTTTACTTGATTACACTTTGGACCTGAATGAGAAACTTGCATAAAATTAGCAATTCACTCACTTTTTTTTTTTCTTTTTTTTTTTTATGCTAATGTGTGGTGGTAAGAAGCCAATTGGTTTTTGGAGTTACCTACGGTGGAGGGTTCATGCATGTTCAATTCTACCCATAACACTAAATTCTTCATCTTTATAACAATTTCGAAAGTCTTTTGTTTCCTACTAAGAAAATTGAGGAAGTCTTTGTCGTTCTATACCGGGGGCGTTGTTAAGGAAAATAAACAAGGCCTTTCGATACAAATCCATAGTAAGACCACAACACTCTTCTAGAGTTTTATCATCAATTTATCTATTCATTGATAAGATTTATACCAATTACGAGATGGTACGTGTTGTTTTCATTTTAATAGTCTCTTAAATTTGAAATTATTTATTTTGATCTGTAAGTTCAATTCTATTTTCAAAATGATCATTTCATCCATTTCCATAACTAATTTGACCATTAAGAGAGATGAAAGCCAAAAGAAATGATGTTATTTTGTTAGCACTTAACAACCAGATCAATCACAGTGATGGACAAAATAACCATTTTGAAAAATTATCAAACTGAATGGACCAAAATTAAAACAAACCAAACTTTAAGAGTTAATTTACACTCCTTTTTGTTTTCTTTTCTAAGTGAAAATTGGACACCCAACTCGATATATACCTACCACAGGTCCATAGAAATAAGTCTAATGATGCATTAAAATTTCTAATTAAAAAATATTACAACAAGTTTCACCATATTTCTCATAACTATTAAGATAGCAAAATGATGTTTGTAGTTGTCACAATGAAAATAATGTTATGTTAATCATAATTTACAACATCTCAACAAATAATAATTTTAAAAAAAAAAAATTTGTGAAATTTATTTCATCAGTAGCATTGTTGCTACCACAACCATGGATGTGCGAATAACACAAAGGGTGATTGACAAAATCATTTGTTTTTTGCTAGTTGTCACGAATACTTTGATAACGTCTAGATCTAAGTTATTATTATTTTTTATTTTTTAATAAGTCTAGATCTAAATTGGCATCTAAGAATCGATGATGAACAACATATATCAAATAGGTATACAAATCTTGCCTAAGATAAATAATTATAATTATTCTTATATCATATTATTAAAGTTGTCAGGCAATATAAAATTATGATGATCAACGACAATGTGAGATTGGGTTTTTATATATTTTAAATACCAGAAGCAACGCAAACTGTACATTTATTAGACAAATTGTCGAACTGATCTGCATCAAATTTTTAAATTGAAAGAAACTATAAAAGGTTTAATTCATTAGCAACAAATTTTGATTTGACTTTAAACGTATCGTATCATTTTAACCTTTGTAGATTTGGACGTAAATAGAAATAAAAAATAAAAAAATAAAATCCCAGACACCTGGCGTGGCTCATATTATTATATTATCATTAACCAATTACTAATATTTGTCAATTTTGGATTTCTTGTTTTAGAAACTTGTTGACATACTTTAATCATTAGTAAGAATCGAAGCAACACCTTTCTTATCATTATCACGGTAGATGCAGGAGCGTGAGCAGCTTGAAAAGCACAAGAAACGACAAGGAGAGACGAGAAGAAGGGCAGTTTTGTCCAGTTAAAAAGTGCGGTTTCCTAAGGGCCTTCGGTGGTCCCATCAGGAGGAGATTCCAATCTTGGCCGCTTGCTTGCTTTAGATGCTACTGAAGCGCCAGTCGTGACATGGGATTTTCTTTTCTTTTTTTACTTTTTCTTTTAAAGATTGAGAAAACAAAAAAAAAACATAACATTGCCACCATTGGGATTTGAGTAATTATAAGCCGCATGTTTTTTATTTGAGTGAGTGGAAGTAATTGTAAATTATGTATTTAGCCAAAAGAAAAATTGAAAATTATGTAGATCTTTGTGTCAAGTGATTTTTTTTGGCTTTTTTTATTTTTTATTTTTGGCTTCTCACATGTTCTAAGAAAAAAAATTTAGGAAAATGATATTTTCACACCAATAATACAGAAATAGCACTACTCTAAATTTATTTTTAACGCGTACTAGGCTAAGAAATGGTGAACTATTGCAGGCCCAGACAAGGGATCGGCTCTGACCTTAGGCAAGTTAGGCGGTCCACTAGGGATCCAAATAGAAGAATACCCAAATATCTTTTAATATAATCATTTAAAAAATAAACTAATATTAGTAAGGCTCTGTTTGTTTCAACGTAAAACATTTTTCGTAAAATGTTTTCATCATTTACGGGTGTTTGTTTCGCTGTAAAATCAAAGTCAACGGAAATTATTTGTCTTTTGACCGGAAAATCCTTAAGGCTCCGTTTGTTTCAATGTAGAACATTTTTCATAAAATGTTTTCATCATTTACAAGTGTTTGTTTCGCTGTAAAATCAAAGTCAACGGAAATTATTTGTCTTTTGACCGGAAAATCCTTAAGTAAAAAATGGAAAACGGTTTACGGAAAAATTTTCCGTAAACCATTTTCCAGAACTCATTCGCACAGACCCCCGAACCCCTCTCTCATCTTTGTCTCACAAACCCACCCCCCTCTCTTGACTTTCTCACACTACACACAACCTTGTATGGGCTTCGCCGATCTAGTCACTGGGATTCGCGGCGGCGACAGCGACTTCTGGCTTGAAACGGACCACCGGGACAATGTCTCAAGATCTGACGTATAATCGGGTTCGGACTCGGGTCCAAGCTTCATGAGATTCGTCTTTCTCGCTTTCCTCCTCAGAAAAGACGACAAGAAACATCCAGTTAAAACAACATCAGGTCTAAGAAGATTTGTGGGTCGGTTGAACCACGAGCGCTCGGATCGGGTCCTGGGAGAGGAGCGAAAAGAGCGGGTACGGGCCTCCATCGTGGTGGTCGCCTAGGCTTCGCAGTGCTCCCCCTCCTGATCTGAGTCTCGCATGGGCTTCACGGTGCTCCCCCCTTTGTGTTGCTCATGGGTTAAACTGATTTTTTTGGTGTGCTGCTGTGCGATTTGAACTTTGGGTTGAAATAGATGACAAAAAAAATTTGGCAAGCAAATTTTTTGAATTTGTGGTGGTTGGTGGTGGATGTAGTGGCCGATAATGGTGTTTTTGATGAATTTGTGGTGTGGTTTTGTTGGGTTAGTGGTGGCTGGAGGAGGAAATGGTCAGGCTTTGTTGGGTTTGTGATGGTCGGAGGATATTGTTGGTTTTTCCTTTTGTTTTTTTTTTTACATTACATCACCGTAAAATATTTTTCAGACTATTTTCCGGAATGCAACCAAACACAGGAAAAAGATTATTTTCCTAGAAATCATTTACATTTGCAAATATTTTATAGTGGAAAATAATTTACAGCGAAACAAACGGAGCCTAAGTTAGATAAAAATAACAAAAACACAAAAAAGCAAATAAAAAATTGGATAGTAAATTTTAGATTATAAATTAGTTTTAGTATTAATTAAGCCCCGTTTAAACCCAAGAATTAGCCAATACATAAAAATATATATTTGTATGCCTTTTGACTTTCTTTCTTTTTTTAGAAGTGCTTTCCTTTCAATCCTCTACACAAAATATATCAATCTTTCTCTTTCAACACCAGAATTCCAAAATTAAGATTGAAAATTTGAAATTCGTTTGTACCTTTATGTCAACAATAAAAAAACGGTTGTTAGATCTACCATGCACGTCAGTCCCTAACAACTATTGCAACTTTCTTGGCAAGTGATTTCTTTTTATTGTCTCTTGATAGTCGGACATGATTGTTCTTCTTTGTGTTTTTTTTTTTTTTTTTTGGGTGATATCTTTCTCTTTTTTGGCATCGTCTTCTTCTTTTGTTGGTGACAACTCCGTTATTGTTTGCTCTTCTCCCTCTCTCTAGAATTTTAATCAATCGCACTGTCTGAAAAAACCGGTCCTTGAAATAGTACAAAATAATCAAAGTAAAGGCCTGTTATTCTTATTTATTTTTTGTTGGCATTTTCACTTTGGAGACCACACTCATAACTCCACATTTTATTATTTCCCTTTTTTACTTTTTTAACTACTCTATTTCAAGTTTTGAGCCTTCAAACTTTTGTTTTTTGAGATTTATATCTTTTCAAATTTCATTTTATCAACATATCTCATGTTGCACATGCAGTCTGTAGATTGTAGACTGTTGATATAAAAGACTATTTGTTAATATTTTTTTAATTGCTGTATAAAAGGCTGGCTTTTAATCTTTCATTCTTACGCTGATTTTTATTTTTTATTCTTTAAGCTCCAAGTGCTGCAATAGTTAGTGTTAATAGTCTAATTACACTTTACGTGATTATATTCGTTAGTACTAATTCATTGAGTAATGATTATTGAAAAGTCAATAAATATCTATGATGACCCAAGTATATATGGTGACGAGATAGTCTCATAACACTTGGGAGTCTCCACAATCAACTTTGTTCTGAGTGCATCTCACTAGCCTGACAGTTTTCCTCAAGAGACAATGTGATGACCTAAACCCACATGGTGATGAGACGACCTCATGGCACTTGAAGATTTCCACGATCCCTGATCAACATGTCTCCTAGACATGAGAGTCTTCCTCGTGCTATAGGTTGAAGACACCAACATGACGACCACTTCAGAAGGTCATCCCACTTAGCACCAGTGTCACATCTCACAAATCACGAGTCCCATTCCCCACGTCTCTGGAATCTCGAGAGACGACCCACGTTCCCAGAACCTCAGGCGACAACCCCATGTTCATCTTCATGAACGATTATCAGCACATTTTCAGCAAAGGAGTGGGGGGCAAGCCTCTCCTATAAATAGTCAAAGACTACCGAGTTAAGGTACGCACTTCTTAGCCCTAAAACTTAGTCATATTATTCACAAATACAATCTTAACTTAGGCATCAGAAAGTTCTTGGTCGGCACCACGCCGGTGCTCCTAGAGTTTGACTTTGCCCTTTTGTCTTGCAGGTACGTAGTCGTCACGTCTCAAGCTACCGTGACCATTTGGTGAAAATCGGTATCATCAACTATTATGTGATTATATTTGTTAGTACTAATTCTAAATGTCTACTAGAAAAATATATATATATATATATATATATATATATATGGATATCAAAAAAGTTAAAAATAAAAAATAGAGAGTAGAGAAACCAATTAAATCTAAAAAGTGAGTCTATAGGTGAATTAAGTGGATTGGTCGTATTATCGATTAATTGAATACAAAACAAAATGTTAGCAAAATTTGAATACAAAAATTAATTAATAATTTTACATATCAAAAAATAGAAGAATAAAATGAAAAATATTATGATATAAAAAATCAAATAAATATTATTTATTAAATATTTAAATATAAAAGGCTTCATTTTAATATGTTGCCTTAAACCTCCAAATGTATAGAGTCAGCCTTGATCGAGCCAGCTTGCTACAATTGTAGTATAAGATGACCATGGCTCTCGGTGGTTCGAGTGTAGGTCCTTCCCCAACCATGAAACAATATTGTTGTGGTGCAAGTGTGCAACTAGTGTCGTGACTCACTTTGCCCTTACAAGGTTCTTCAACTTTCTTTGCTAAGTCTTTTTCATTTTTTGTTGTCTTTTCATCTTTAGCTATGCTCAGCAAAATTTGATCGGATTGATGGTTTCTTATACAATGAGGTTTCACGCTTTACCCTTTGCTTCATTTTCTTCTCCTTCTTCGTTCAATTCAAGTTTTCTCTTTTGGGTTTCAGTATTTCATAAGCTATAATGGTCTGCCTCAATTTCTTCTAGTTCCGTATTTCTAGGTTCATCCCTTTGAGGACCAGTTTTAGTGCCGTTTTGAAAACGAGTATTCTAGAGCCTGTTTGGTACGTATTTTCGTTTTCTATTTTAGTTTCGTGACTTTTTTCAATATCCAACTTGGAACTTTAATCCTGATTTGAATTCAAGATTGTAACAAAAATTCTGTTTGGTACATAATTTTGGTTTCACAACTAAAATCACAATTTAAAAAAAAAAAAAAATTATATTTGGTACATAGTTTTAGTTTTTAGACTTTGTTGCACCTATAACAATTGTAAAGAATCTCACCACTTTAATCTACTATTAACAATTTTATATTTTCATTATAATTTTATCATCACATTAATTTTTATAAATAATAAAAATACAAAATAAATAATTAAATCTTATCTTCTTATCTTCTTTTCTCTCTCCACAAATCTCCAAAACTCTCCCTCTCTTTGACATGTACACAACCCCCTCCCTTCTAATCCATCTCTTCTTTATTTTATTTTTCCTCATATTTTCCTTTTCTTACTCTTCCCATTCTCTCTTTTTTTTACTCTTCTCATCTTCTCCATTTTTTTTCACTCTCTTTCCATTCTCTGTCTCTCTCCCCGCCTTTCCTCTCTCTCTAAAACACAAGCTCATCATCTTCATTTTTATTATTTTCTTTGCACCCTTTTTATATACTAAACTTTGGAAATATGGATGAATATTACACTTCTGGCCAAACCATCCAAAAAATAACCCAACACCCAAAACTATTCTGTTCACATAAGGTCTGGCATTGGGTTTTCCAGAGAGTGAAATCTGAAAAAAAAATAAAAAAATTAAATTAAATTAAAAAATTTGTGTAAAAGTTTTTAATGAGACAAATTTTCTAGGGATTAATTTTTTGTTTTTCTATTTTTCCACTATGGGCATTGTGTTCTCTCTCATGACATGGTTTGGCTTTGACTCCCTGTCTTCCTTCTTACAAGAACCACTAAGGAGATCCATGCTTGGGTGGGACCTGAACCAGGTCTCTTCGGGCCTCAAAGATTGGTTCTTGAAAGCAATAGAAGCTTGCTTTTGCTGCTCATACAAGAGGGTCAGTGCTGTCATCTTCTCTGTGAGGCCATGATGTGGGTTTCTCAAAGGAAGATTCAGATGGGTGTCTTATTGACTAGCTTTAGACCTGGTTCTCATCTCTAAGCAGAACCCTCTGTAATGGCCGAGAGAGAGAGAGAGAGAGAAGAAAAGTCTAGAACTTGCAGAAATTAAATTGAAAGTAGTCGGTTGTGGGGCCCAGTAACGGTAATAATTGTGAGTTCAATCCGAATTTGAGTTCACCTTGAATCCAAAAACAGACCATCAGCTGTTCTCAAATTTGGCATGTGATCCACATAAAACTCAAGTTAGGATTTCAAACTTCATTTAAATTTTATGTACCAAACAAGATTTTTTTCAGTGGGACCCAGCGATTATGGATTGCAATCACAGAATCACAGTTTCAGTTTAATGTACCAAACACCCTCCTACCGTTTGGTACGTTTTCAAATAGCGTTTTTTTGTATAAAGAACTGTTGAAGAATTTGATATGATCAGAAAGAACAATGTGACTTTGAGGCGTGATATCACCTTTAAAAAAAAAAAAAATTTCGATTGTGTATATTCAAAACGAAACTGTGTATACTGATCGTCCAATCTTAATCACACGCGGCAAGTATGCCACTAAAATGCCACACTCCATGTGCGCGCGTGCGAATAGTAGAGCCACATGTCTATAGGTCCACTTTATTCATTTAAAGTGTTGGTGTGTGAATGTGTCATCTTATAAACACCTTCAATTCTTTGTATTTTTCTAATGTGAGACAAGTGCAGAAGCCTTTACCCCCACTTCTATATCACTATAAACAATAAATTTACAACAAGAACCGCATTCTCATAATGGAGTTAAGAGCTTCATTTTGAAAACGCAAGAAAAAAGGTGGATAGTTGTTATGATATAAGTGTCCCTCATTCAACAACCAAAAAAAAAAGACCATATGTCTATTAGCTCATAGGCACCTTCTCCTTACAAGCCAGTTTCAGGGATCTAAATAAAGTTCCCTAGGCGCGGTAGCAGAGAAGGGCTACTTGGGGTGGGTTATGGGCCCCATCTTAGAGTGAGAGAAAACAAAAATGAATAGAAGAAAAAGTGTTTAAGATTTGAAGTTGTGGACTTGGGGCTGCCACGTTGCAGTTTCTGTATATGTTTTTTTTTTTTTTTTTTTTGGTATGAACCACAAATGGACAATTGCATGAAGTCATTAGACTGATCCGTTTAGAACTATCCTTGAGTAGTTCTCCTTTATTTTATTTTATTTTATTTTTTTCTTGTGATAAAAATACTTTCTGTCATTGGTTTTATATAAATATAATTACTAGATTAATAAATTAATTAATGAACATTAAATAAAATAGAAAGAAAAATAATATTAATAACTAATTTATAAAAATAATATATCTTGTAGACAAGTAGTACCATTTGGACTTTGATTATTGGTATTTATTCGATTTTATTTTTTAGATAATCATTATGTGGTCCATGATCACAAATAATTAAAAGAATAATTATTATTGACACTACTACTACTAATTATGATTATTAATAATGTAAAAGCATACAAAATTATTATTACTGGCAAAACAACAAAAAAACATGAAAGAATTCTCTTATAAATTATTTTGTCATTTTTGGTAATTTACACTCCAAACAATAATTTTGTTAAGTACTTACCAAACATTTAGATTATTAAAACTGCCTATTTAACCGTTTTTACCAAAAGCTCGGAGTATTTTTCAAACAACCCATTTTCATTTAGTAATTATTAAATCCGCAATTATTTTTGTTTCTCAAAAAAAAATCCACAATTTGTTCGAAATAGCCATATTAGGCTCCTTTTTTTTTTTTTTTTTTGGGGTGAAAAACCGCGGTCCAAATTAGGAAACATGCATGAACTAATGAAAGGAACTGAGCCAATCCGGACCGAACTTCAGGGCTGAGGGAAATTTGGGCCACGCCTTACGAAAAGTAGTGGGCTTATGCCTTGTTCAAGATTCTGCCGGAACTAATTAATCTTGGCTATTTAGTTTTATATCATTTAACATTTGATTGGAAATTAGAGTTAGCAACGGGACAGATAAAATGTATGTCTCTTGGATTGCCCAAAATAATAATAATAAAGAGACCGAAAGTTTATATCCCTATTCAGATTAAGCTTGTGTTTGGATCCTCTACTTAAAAGTGATTTCACAGATTTTTATGCATAGAATGCATTCTGTAAAAAATCTGAGATGTTTGGTTGGAATTTTGGAAAATGCAAAATGCATTTTAGGCAGAATGCATTTTGCAAATTCTCATTTCTAGAGCAGAAGTTAGAATCCAAAATATTTTGGATTCTGATTTTAGCTTCTACTTTTAATTTTTGTTAAAGTAAATGGGACCCACTTATAACAGTTTGTTACTCCTACAACTCTTTTTTCCTTGCTTAATTTTTCTCTTTCTTTCTTTTATTTTCCTTCCCTCTCTTTTGTTTCCTACTTTTTTTTTTTTTTATGTGTTTTCTATTTTTTCTCTTTCTTTATTTTATCTTTGAAAAAGTATTATCATTTTCTCATTTTGTATCAAAGAACCAAGGATGATTTGGAATGATCGTTAGTAATATTTTTTTTCTTTGTTTAATGTAAACTTATTATGATGTGCTTTTTCCCGTACTTTATTTGTAATATTTAGATTTTATGTCACATTATGTTTTTTCTTTTATTTCCTTTTCTTTTATTTGTAATGTTTGTAATGTTTGGATGTTATATAAAAAAAATAAAAAAAAAAAAAAAAAAAAAAACTGAGAAATGGGGGAGGGTGTGAACTGTGAGGAGGAAATGAGAGAAAAAAAAATGAGATGGGTGAGGGGGGATGTATATGTGTGGTGGGGGAGAAGAAAAAAGAAAAGCAGAGGGGGTAAATGGGTGGTGGGGAAAAAAAAAGGAAATAAAAAAGAAAAAAGAATGGGGATGGGGAGTGGGGTATACGTGTATGGTGGGAAAAAAGGGAGAGTGGAAAAAGAAAGAAGAAAAAAAAATTGAAAGGGAAAAAACTAAATTGGTTTTGTTTGTATGTTCATGGTTTATTTGGTGCAAAGTGTAGAATTGTGATAAATTTATTTAGAGGATGTATTATAATATTGGTTTATTGTATCATAAATGGTTTGTGTATATCTCTATTGCACACACAATACACATTTCTCTATATTTTTTTATTACATTGTTCAAATTTTATAAAAATGTGTGCAAGGAGATGTGCAACAAATGTCATCAATCATTATTTTATTTTATTATATTATTAATTTTACAATGTAATACTTTATTTCTTTATTACATTTCTTTGTTAATTTTGTATTGATAGTAAATGTATTTTTAACCTTGTATTGAGATATTTAAAAAAAAATGTTAATTACATAATGTATACTAATAATATATTATTTAATAGGAAGAATGCATTCTTTAAAATACCGACCAAACACAATTCCTTTCAGCATAATCACTTTTTATAAATAATTTCAATATTTTACCAAACACACTATTTTCAACAAAATACATTCTAGAGAATATATTCTCGAGAATGCATTCCCAAAATAGAAGATCCAAACACAGGCTAAGTCTCAAGGTTTTATTTTTATCAATTAAGGTCTGGAACTTAATGGAACTTATGAAACTTGTGATGATATGTGGCACATGATTTAGTTATTAATAAGGGGACCACCATGATCCCACGATTGTATTTTAAGTACAATGGTGATCAAATTGTGAAAACATTAAGTTGAAGGTGCAACAAAATCTTGCCTTTAAGGCTCCGATTGTTTCGTTGTAAAATATTTTCCGGAAAATGTTTTCATTATTTGCGTGTGTTTGTTTCGTTGTAAAATTTTAGTCAACAAAAATTCATTTCCGTTGACCGGAAAATTTAGAGCAAAAAAATGGAAAACGGTTTACGAATTTTTTTTTTTCGTAAACCGTTTTCCAAATTTGCACAACCCACCCCCCTCTCTTCTCTTTCTCTCTCGCACAGACAGCCCAATCCCCTCTCTTCTCTCTTGCACAGAAACCCCACCCCCCCTCTCGGCTCTCGCTGGCACAGATCCCCCCTCTCAGCTCGCACGCACAGCACACGAATCCCAGACGAACCGTGAGCACGAGCTCGAATCTCTGACGAAGCACAGCGCGACAAGGCTCGGCGAGGCACGACGAAACTTGGCGAGGCGTTGTGCGGCGCAGTGAGCCGAGGAACACGAGCACGAGATCTGGGTTTTTGTTTTTCAGATTTACCAGTTCTGCCATGATGGGTTTGATTGTTGCCGATTCTGGGTTATGGTTTTGCCGGTGATGGGTTTAATTGTTGCTGGTGGGTCGAAATTGATGGGATTTGGTTGATTTGGAGCTTGATTTTTGGTTTTGTGCCAGTGGGTTGCGGGGTGGGTTTTGGGTTGATTTCGATGGGAGTTTGGCTCGCGATGGGTTGCGGGGTGGATCGTGGTGTGTTACGGGGTGGGTTTGGGTGGCTGGCAGTGGTGGTTCCCATTTTTGGTGGATTCCGATGGTTTTGGGTGAGTTTTTTGTTGTTTTGTTTTATGTGGTTCCAAACACACAATGTAGAATATTTTTCAGAGCATTTTCTTAGAATGCAAACAAACACTTAAAAAAAAATATTTTCCTTAAAATCATTTGCATTTAAAAATATTTTACAATATAAAATGTTTTACATCGAAATAAACGGAGCCTAAATTGAGACCAAATTCTACCTTTACCAGGAATGGCTCTGAATTCAATGAGTAATTCCGTAAGATGGCTAGTTGTTGACCAGTTATTAATTGCACAACCCAGGTGACATTTAATGGTAATGAAAAAGCCACAAATCGCTTGCAAGTTGCAAGAACTGTAAAAGAGTAAAGCACACTGACACTGACAGACCTTTTTTTTTAGGGACCAAAAAAAAAAAAAAAAACCAATAGGGATCTCTCTTTTCATACCTCTGAGAAAGAGATGCTATGCTTAACCCGTACTTCCTGACTGTTTCAAGTTTCCACAGGAGCACTTGGCATCTTTAAAAAAGAACATAACAGGGCTACTTTCACATTTGAGATAAGGCACAAACCCCTATGTCATGATTTAAATTCACTCTCATGGGACTTGGAAAAAAAAAACATAATAATTTTCATCACCACTACATCAATCTACTGCAACTTTGCAATAACTTCCATCAGATCAAGAAGCAATGGACTGGGAATTACCAACACCATATATAGTTGGATTGTACGGCCAGCAAAGGCTCCACAGTGCACTGTAAGGCCAGCTAAGGCTCCGCAGTGCACTGTACGGCCAGCTAAGTCTACGCAGTGCATTGTTGCTGGTCACATATATAATGCACTCTGCTACACCCAACTCTTCAGAGCCTGAACCTGACCCACAACCAGTAACCCCACCAGGCCAGACTCTTATAATTCATATGCTAGTGGTCCCATTAAGACAATGACAGAATTACTACCATAATTTCATATAGTACAATTTTACGTACCTGAAATTTGGTACCACTTCTACTAGTACTACACCTTTCAAATATATTAGTAAACTCGTCCATCTTTTCTTTTTTCCAGCTAAGTTAACTATTTTGTAGCAAAAAGAGAAAAAAGAAAAGCTGAGTTAACTAATACTACCAAATATTTATACACATTTTGAATTAACTGATTCTTACACTATTTCATTACTTATCTTTGATTCTAACATGTCCTTCACACGCTGTTCTGAGAAATTACCTCCCCAAACTTAAGGAAGAGTTGGGCATCTGAGGTACTCATGGATGGACAATTCACCATGTGTGGAGTCTTGAGATTTGCATACTCATCCATGTAGCAAGACACTTTTGTAGACGGGAGTGGAGCGGTTGGACTCAGGGCTGGTTGCTTTGGTGGTGTGATGGATGGCACAAGACTCCCTAGGACACGTGTTACTTCATGCATTGTTGGCCGATCCAATGGCTGTCTCTTGGTGCATAGAAGAGCTAGCTGAAAAACTTTCTTTATAGCTCCAAGATCCTTACACGTGGCCGTGATCTCAGGATCAACGGTTTCCATGACAGCATTGTTGGCTGTCTTGGATAAGATCTGAGACAATAAGAGGCCTAATGTGAGAGAGAGACTAGCTAATCAATTCCTTTTAATGCTTTTTGAATCAGTGCAAGCATATTGTATTGGAAATTCAAAATTCAATTCAAACAACTTATAGTATACTACACCAATCATCTTTGAGCTAAAACAAGTCAAAAAAGACTTTTTACAACTTCAAGAACTCAGGTAACTGCCAAAACCAACAATAATTACCTAAGACAGCAAGATTTTTAGTGTGTGAGTTTAAATGCCATATTTCCTTGCCAACTAATGTGAATCAATAGGATATAAATTTCAAGCTTGTCTTGGTAAAATGTCAGTATTCTGATTAATAATTTCAGACAACCAAAATTCATGTCAAACAAAAATCTATAACACGGGGATTATGTTTTTCATCGTGACCATAATATTTAAGAAAAAATAGATAGAAAAATGGATATTGAAGATGGATAGAAGACCTGACCAGATGATGAAGATTGGATTCATTATCTACAGCTTTCCTTCCTGTCAGCAACTCAAGTAGAACAACGCCATAGCTATACACATCAGACTTCTCAGTGAGGCGAGAAGTGCGTGCATATTCAGGGTCTATATAGCCAATGGTGCCCATTATGTAAGTAGAAGTATGAGACTTTGAGGCGCATAAACTCTTCGCAATGCCAAAATCAGTGAGATGGGCCTCAAAATCCTTGTCTAATAGAATGTTAGAGGACTTAACATCCCTGTGGATGATGCGGGGGCTACAATCATGGTGTAGATATGCCAGACCCTGGGCTGCTCCAAGTGCTATCTTGAGACGAGTATCCCAGTCAAGCTTTTTCTTTTTGCTAGGGCCTGGAAAACATATAGCATACAAGAAACCAGAATCAGAAAGAATGTATGTATTTGTGCATGTAATGGTATTCTGCTATTACGGTTAATCACATGGACAACTAAAGATAAGTTTAGGCAACATTATGCAGGGTGCGACAATGATCTACGGACACTTGAAACTTACCATGAAGTAGATCCCAAAGACTGCCATTTTCCATGTAGTCGTAGAAGAGAAGGTTCCCAGAGAGGGACAAGGAGTATCCTTGCAGGCAAACCAGATTCCGATGCTTGATACTGCCAACAGTCCCAAGTTCTGTCTCGAATTCCTTCAAGCACTGATAGTGGGAGTAGAGTTTCTTGATAGCCACTGGCTTGCAATTCTTGAGGACACATTTGTATACTGTACTTGATGCACCATAACCAATTATATACTTCTCATTCAAGTTTTCAGTCATTCTCATGATGTCCTCGTACACATGAAGTGCCATATTCATGTGAAGGATCACTAGCTTTGGTGTTGAGTAATTAACTGTAGTTTCACAAGCACATAGGAGTTAGTAGCTTGGTAGAGCTTTCAATGGGCAAGATGAACAACCTTATCAGACTATAACTAACAGGGTAACAAGTAAAAATGTTTCTTAAGCTACAATTTAACCTTTTTCATTGCCATTATTGACATGAATGGAATAATCTCATGGTTTAAAATCAACTTGTTTCACGCCATCTTTAACTTCTAACCAGTCTTCTTTACCTCTGACTACCCAAGGAAATCATTAAAAGGATGGTTCCAATTATCCAGGCAGATAAAAATACTCTCCTGTGAAAGTGATTTTTAAAACTGGTTCAACTCAGTAACATGAACAAAACCTATAGTAGGTGAACCATCACTGTAGGCATCTAAGCCTCAGGACATTGACTATGGATATGCATTATTTTATCTAATATTAGGTACCTGGTTTGTCAAGTGATCCATCTGAAAAAGGAGCTGGTTTTTGAGGCCGGCATGCTGCCGCTAAGATCATGAGAAGAATCACAAGGGCACCAAGAGCAATCCCCAGAATAGCTGCTTTAGATATTGTGACTACAAAGACAACAGAGAAGGAAAAAAAAGACTCATTCTCAAACTTGCAACTGAATAGCATCTTATTTTAGGAAGAAAACATGCAGTAGTACAGTACAGAATTAGACAAGGACAAAAATCCCAGCTACCTCGTGCTTTACCATAAAAGAAATGCTATAGCTTTTTGTAGAAATATATAAATACAGTTACAGCTTTGGCAATCAGATGAATTGTACCAAAAGACAGAACATCAACAATAAAAGCAATTTTAATCTTGTGCTCAGTACTTCAGTGAATGTAGGAGTTTTTCAAGATACAACACAAATTCTGCAAATGACTGATAACCATGTCAAATCCTGGTCCAGGACATGAGTTTGGCCATTTTGTGGTTTCTAGTAAACATTTGCAAAAGAAATACTAGCGGTTGTGATGCTGATCATGCAAACAAATGAAAGGAGAAAAAGGTCAGACTTGAAGGTAATCTTTACCTCGCTCTGTTGGACGATACACATGACATGGGGAACTGAGCCAAAAGCCACAAAGGCCAGGATTTCCTATGAAACTGCAAACAAAGGTTACATTAGTTGAATGCAAGCCTCAACCAATTACTAGAAGTAATCAGAACAATTTCTTAAACACCAATAAGATAACTAAGCTTTGAATGTTTCGATTGAAAGTTTATGAAATAAAACAGTTGATTCCTACCAGTCAGGTGAAAATCTTGAGAAGTTATTGCTCGTGGGAATATCACCAGCTAGATTGTTATAGGATACATTGCTGCAAGGATTCAATTACATCTTGTTACATGAATCTGAGTGATCTACCTTCTTAAAGCTTAAGCCTTAATATAAATTCCACTGGATAAGATGCTTACAGTACAGTAAGACTGAGGCAGTTAATCAGTGACATCACATCCCCAGATAAATTGTTGTTTTCTAGTCTCCTGCATTATATTGCACCAAGAGATCAAATAACAAAAATAAAAGCTTAACCAATTAACATTGCTTCATTTTGAAAATCATAAATTCATAATAGCATGAATGCTTGATAACAAGGCCATTCAAGTCCTCCCTACACCTAATGCAACCACATACGAATAAACCATACAGCCAGTGGACCATTTAAAGCCATTTTCAAGTTGATATCTTTGGGATATCAAATTATTTCATTGGCTTGTACACTGAACACAGTCCGAAAATAAAGCTTACTCAATGATTACAAAATACATGTTCAACACTGTACCTAGGACATTTTTAAGCAGGATTCCATTGGAAAGAGTTGCTCTTGCCCTCAAAACTATGTTAAGGCCATAAATATCATTAACATGATAGGTACCGGATACAACCAAAGCCAGATGCTAAGAACTTGCATCACCATGATGTGAAATCTACAAGTACTTTCCTTCCAAGAACTACATACTACAACAGATAACGAAATCACAAAGAGTAACTTACAATGAGAACATGTTTTGTAGCTGACTAAGTTCTTGAGGAATCAAGCCTGAGAGATGATTATTTGAAAGATCTCTACAATGTAAAGCATGAATCACAAAGTCAGAAAGAACAAAAATGGCTTAATAGTATTAACATAACAGAAGTTACTTACATTTCCATAACACTTCTTAGATTACCAAACTCTGTTGGAATAAATCCAGTTAAATGATTTCTGCTCAAATTCCTACCACATTAAATAATGGATGTAAGCAAGAAGACACACCACGGTAGAAAAAAGGGGGTGGGGTGGAGTGGAACTCACAGCTTCAGAAGATGTTCCAAATCACCAAGGGAAGAAGGAATTGAGCCATTGATTTTGTTATCCGAGATGTCCCTGAGCAAAAGCATGTGTTAGAAAAAGAAAATTAAATAAGAATGAAACGACTGGTGCAATTAATACTTACAAAGTATCTAAATTACCAATCCGAGATAGCTCAATCGGAATGGGGCCCCGAAGATTGTTGGAGGAAAGATTTCTGAGGATAGTCAGTAAAATGTCATCAAAGCAATGAGAAGCTTTAAGGCAACATTTCATATATTTCAACTGAATGCGCATGATAGGAACTTGATGCGCTTAAAATATGCTTTGTGTGCATGGACTTGTTTCAATGACAAGGCAATGAAACCATGCAGTGGATGGGAATGGCATTGATCGCAGAGGACATACAAGTTGGGGACTGACCACTATGCAACACGAATGCAAACCTTGATGTGCATAATGTGCCTTGTGCATGCTTTAGCAACTAAGTAATGAAACAATGGACAGGATATGGCAACAACAACAATAACAGTGAGACAACCACTGATAATGACAACTAGACAACATGAAAATTCATACCTTCTGCCCCATTACAGGACCATGGAAAACATGCAAGATATTCTAAACAAAAACCACATGATTCTAACTTTCAATTAATATTTCAGAAGACCAGGGTGAAACTTACAGATACGTCATACTCTCTAGCCTCTGGAAAGCAGGTGGGATGGTTCCATTCAACTTGTTCCCATGCACATTGCTGACATTGAATCAACTAGAAAATAACTACCTCAAAAACAATCAATCAAAGTTCTTAGTAACAGGTCAAGGTTAGATGCTTACAGACTGTTAAGATTTGTACATGAGCTAAGATTATCAGGGATGGGTCCTTCAAGATTGTTGTTAGCAACATTTCTGCAAAAAAATGTTTCATCAGAAACTCAAATAGAATTATGCTGGAACTACTCAGAATTTAACAATTCCAGATAGCAGAACCTACAGGTCATAGAGATCGGTGAGCTTCCCAAGCTCAGGTGGAATAAGGCCGGTAAGATGATTGTCATTCAATTCCCTACAAAGGCAGAGTGCTAATTAGAGAGAAGATGCATCTTCTCCATTTTCATGACTGAAGAATAAAAAATAGCTTTCTTAATCCATCACTGGGTAATACTGAATACACGAGTGAAGTGCTGTGAGATCTTATATCCAACAATGAAGCCCAAATGACACCAAAACAATACTCAAATGTAAATAAAAATCAGAAAGCGGAAATTCAAAATCAAGCATGTGTCACCATGCAGGCATACATCGTCACTAAGTTATTAAAGAAACATGAAAATTAGGAAGAGGTCTGAAAATGCTGAAAAAAAATCGTACAAATAATGAAGTTTTGTCATATTTCCGAGATCTGGAGGAATAGATCCAGTCAGCTTGTTGCCATGCAAATACCTACATTTTGAATGAAAAAAAGAAATGAGTCATACAAAAGAAAATACTCGGTACTTTTATGGTGGTTAGAATCACAAGATATTTCAAATACGTAATGCATGCATTCAAATCATAGAAAATAACAAGTTGGTAGCAGAAGTTGTATACTCATACAAATGATATATTGCAAGAATGCCGACAACGTACTTACAATTTCTCAGTGTATGTCAAATTTCCCAAAATAGGAGGAATTGGTCCACTTAACATGTTGCTGCTGAGATCTCTGGGTTGGAAACAAGGAAACATGACATGGAAATAAGAAGAGGGAGAAAGAGAGGGAGAGAACATTGAGTGAGAAGACACCATATAAACATCACTTCAGATACAGTTAGCTAAAATCACTTACAATACAGCAAGTGCCTGCATCAGACCAATCACTGATGGAATTTGCCCAGTAAGTCGATTACCTTGCAATGATCTAGGAGCAACAAAGTTAAGAGCAATTAGTATACCATTATTATGAAGAAATTACAATAACATTTCAAGATCCAAGAGTTTAACAAATCAAAGAAAACCACATGCACATACAATGTGGCTACTTGCAAGAATCCAATGTTGAATGGAATCTCTCCTGTTAGCTGGTTGTAGGACAAATCCCTATCAATAAATAGAGAAAATACTCTTAAGTTAACCCAAGTTAAGCATTCTGGACATTTTGATCTCATTGAATCGGATTGAATACATACAAGACTTGGAAGGCAGTGCAGTTCCCTATATTTTGAGGAATACTGCCAGTCAAACTGTTGTTTCTTACATCACTGCAATCAATAGGAGAAACCATGTTAAATATATGAAGGACCTTATATGCTGGAGAATACAAAGAAATTCTAGGGATTTTAGAGTGAAGGATTTGATGTCAACTTACAAGTACCATAATCCGGTTAGCTGGCACATATCTGGAGAGAGTGTACCCACTAATTTGTTCCCTCGTAAACCACTAAGATGGAAATGACAAAAGAACTTCATTCTCAAGATCAATAATAAATCAAATAATGGAGAAACAAACTCAACAAAAATTAGAATTCAGGAGGTAGGAATGAACAGTTTAAAATTTATTAAGTACTGGTGCACTCACAAATACTGCAAAACTTCATTCCAGTATATAAGCCTTGGTATTTCTCCACTGAGATTATTTTGTGCCAGGTCTCTGAAACCATTGTTCCATAAAATTGGAATTTGTCATGATTCTTCAAATTATAATTTAGTACAAAGTAAGGAGAGAAACCAGGAAATGGAACTTACAGAATTTTCAAGTTTGGAATCTGAGACAAGGTTGAAGGAATTGGTCCAATCAATTGATTATTTTTCAAGATTCTGAAAGCCCATCGAAAATATAATTTAAAATTATTACTTTGCAAGAGAGAACCAATCATCTAAATAACAAAACATAAAAAGACATGCATGTACAGGAACTTACAGAAATTCCAGTTGTTTCAACTTAGAGATTGAAAATGGGATGTCTCCATCTATCTCATTAAATGACAAGTCCCTAATAAAACAAATTCATTAATTATCAATCAGATAGACAATAAGTGGACAGTCCTTGTATCTACTACCTAGCAGCATCCACAATATGATGGTAAAACCATGAACTCAAACAAGTCCTTTTCCATTATAGAACTTACAGGCTTATCAGAGAAGAACAGTCACCAATCTCGTCCGGGATTTGCCCTGAGAGACGGTTTGCCCTGAGATCACTGATCAAAGAAGACATAATAAGTATCAACCTTGATTCAAACCCATCACAAGTCCATCTTTATAAACAAAAATTAAGTTTAGATTCCATTTGTAATAAAAAGAGTTCCCAAAAAACATAATCAATCACTTTTGGGAAAATACATATGTCTTCAAGTTCAAAATTTTATTACTTTCTCACCCAAAAAATAAAATAAAAAATCTGTGCAAATAATTCACTAAGGAAACAAACAGTGCCTTGGTAGAAAAGTCTAGACAAAAATATGAATAGAGCAGTACATAGTGAGCAGGAACTTAAGATCTCCAATTGCAGGTGAGATTTCTCCATCAAGATTCAAACCTGATAGATTGCTACAAATCATAGGAAAACAAACAAACAAACAGTGAAGAATAAGAAGAATCAATTATTGAATAACAAGCAAGAGAAAATAAATTTAAGTAGATGCCAATTAAAGACATATACACACAGTCAAACCCAAAAAAATGTGAAAGAAAAATGCTTACAGTGCAGTGACATGGAAGGTAACGTTGTCACATGTGACACCTCTCCAAACACAATAATCTGAAGATGGTGAGTCTGTCCAATCATATAGAACATTGTCCACATCCCTGAATGACTTCTTTATCTCCAATAGTGTTGCCCCTTGGCCTTCAATATTCACATTTATATATGGCTAACATTTTTAGTCTCATTACACAATAAACAAAATCTATAACATAAAGCTATCTAAAATCACAAAACACAGATTGAATAAACAACAAGCAAAAACAAGGTCAGCGATTTTTTTTTTTTTTAAGAATAGTTTAAAATTATTCAATAGACCAAACCCAGAAAAAAGTTACATTTTGTCGAACATTGTTGAACTTCGAAACGATAAATTAATTAATTAATAAATAAACAAACAAATGGGTTTAAAATATTGTTCAGATTTTTTTCTTAGAAAGCAGATTGCCTAGAAAACCAAAGCAAATCAAAGTTGTTCCTTTTTTTTTTTTAATAAAAAAAATTAAAAATCTTAACTTTACGTTCCATGATGTCCTGGTTCAAACACCCAACTAACCCCACGTACAAGAAGTATCAGCCATTTATGTTCACTACATTAAGGAAAAATTCTTCTCTGATTCTGAAAACCCAGCTTCAAAATCAGTTTTTTTTTTTCGACACACAACATTTTGTGGGTATCCAAACAGGACATAAGACTTAGAATGGAATGACTCACCGTCATCAGAATCAACCGAACCGAAGCTGAGTGATACGAGAATAACTAGAAGAAGAAGAAGCTCAACACGAAATGCCATTACTACCCTCCCAAAAAATCCTCTTTTTACAGTTTACACCAACTACTCTCACTGTACGAGGAGTGATTGAAGTTCAGCTTCAGCCACCCTTTTTGGCTTACCCTTTTTTGCTTACAAGCTCTGCTTCACTTGAAAACACTTGGAAACACAGAGAGACCGTACAGAAGCCATAGAAAGCTTTCCCATCTTGAACTCGCTGACATTATTGAAAGAAAAAGTTTGAAGATAAAAAAAGAGAGGTGGGTTGATGAGAATGAGAATTGTATGGTGGGTTTTCTTTTATCTTTGTTTTGATGTATGAAGACGAAGAGTTTAACTTTGGTCGTTCAATCACATCGGTCGGGGCAGTCATAGGGCTCTCTGCCTCTAAAGTTAATACACAACTGTAAGAAGTACAGAGAGAAGGATAACAAGCTAGAGAGAGAGAGTGAGAATTATTTCATGGATAAAGTTAAAAAACAATCTGCCAGAACTCTGCTACAAAACCTGCAAACTACTGTGCTCTCTCTCTCTCTCTCTTTCTCTAGCTGTATGCTATGCCATTGTCAATAATGGGTCGCTTTCTCTTCGGTTTTGCAACGAGTGTGTATGGAGGGCAGGGTTAATGCAAAGCTATGGTTAATAGGTCCTTTGGCCCTTCAGTCTCAAATGGACCACCTCGCTTTCTCTCTCCCCTGTCAAAAATGGAATTAATGTTCGTTCACATATATATATTTATGTTAACATTACACATGAAAAATTCTGGCCTCTCATAATTTCCTGTTCATTTTTTCTTCTTTATTTTGATAAGCGAAAAGTCGATTTTGGACACCCTTTGGATGTACTCTGTTGGACAACCTTTTTTGATCCGGTTATGAATTTGAGGGAGATTTTAGAGTAACAATAATAAGACGTGAATAAATATCTTCTACATTTTTTCTCCGAAATAAATAAATATCTTCTACATCATTTTTTATGATTTACTTTATATTCAATTAATAATAACATATCTTAGATTGTGTTTAATTTTTTTTTCATTTTAAATTTTAGTTATTTTTATAAAAAAATTAAAAAAAATATGGGACAAATTGTGATTGATGTAGAATAAAATATAATACAAAAAGTGGGACAAAATATTTATACTCATAACACATTCACAACAATTTTCAACATTATCATAACATTGCCTAGATGGCAAACTGTAAATAATATATAATAAAATTGTGTAAGTGGTGGGTCTATATAAAAACTAATGACAACTTGACACTTAAACAATATTGTGAAAATGTTGTATCAATATCCTCTATCCATATTTTGTATTGCACTTTATATTTCATCAATTCTGATGGGACACATGTCTTATTTGTTTCCTTATATAAAAATAAAA
The DNA here is from genome assembly GCA_907173295.1 of Fagus sylvatica. Lineage (NCBI taxonomy): Eukaryota > Viridiplantae > Streptophyta > Magnoliopsida > Fagales > Fagaceae > Fagus > Fagus sylvatica. The sequence continues at coordinate 26,708,159 of OU015764.1, forward strand.
TTAAATAAATAAACAAAAACTATAATGTAAAATATAAACAAATTAGACACATGTACTGTTACAATTAGTGAAGTATAAAGTAAGGTTGTCAATTCTGTTTCGACGCTCATTCTAGTTTGTCCACAATAATGAAATATTTTGGTACAATTGGTGGAGTATAAAGTAAGGTTGTCAATTCCGTTTCAACGTTCATTCTAGTTTGTCCACAGTAATAAAATATTTTGGTATCGGTCAATTCATGCGTACTGTTTTGGGTTTACAGTTAATATCTATACATTAATAATATTAAATATATCTAACTATTTATCAAATTTATAACATATCCATTCAAAACCAAGTATTAAATTTTTTTTAACAACATCATTTTATGATAAAAGAGTTTTTTTTTTTATTAATAAGTTTTGTTGTAGATCCAATTTATTTACTTTATATATTAAATATATATATATATATTTTATGATATACTTCACATCTAAACTAATTGCAAACAATTCCTTGGGGCCATACCTCCTGGTGAAAAGCCAACGATTTACTCTGATCCGCGTAGGGAAACTTCCAAAGGTGAGGTGCACGGATCCTGTTGGATTAATCGAGGTGCACGTAAGCTGGCCTGAACACCCAAAGTTATAAAAAAAAATGACTAATTATAAATAACGAAATAAAATAAGAAATATAAGCAAATTAAATTTACAACTATTTCTAAAACACTATTACATGATAAATGATAAAGAAGTTCATCACTGCTTTGATGAGAACTTTATTGAGATATAGACTATTAAAACTAGCATTTGTTTGAGAGCTTTTGTTTGCTCTAAATTAAAAGAAAAAAAAAAAATTTAGGCATATTTACATATCAGCCAAAATTTGCATTCCAACCGGTATTGGCCGAAACAAGCCAGAATGGACTGGGATTTGGGACGAAGTGGAATGAAGAGGTTTCTCATTTCAGTTTGTTTACCGATAGAAGAAATTTCGATCGGAATAGAATTTCTAACTATGGTATAAAGTGAAATATAAAATATAAGACAAATAAAATTTATTCAATGCTACGTAGTATCGACACAACAGATTTCACAATAAATTTTATAATTGGAGGAGTGATAGCTGTTTTTATTAATTTTCGTATGGACCAATCATTTTATGATTGAAAATTTGAACATGCTAAAAACAGATATTCATATTTCACATGTGTATTCTGTATTCAAATGCATAATGATGATGGTGTCTGATAAGATACAAATTGGACACAAATTAAGTAAAGTGCTTTTTGATTTAACAATCACGTTTGATCACGGCTTGTTATGCATTTCAGTGGTATGACTTAAAAATCCCAAGTTTTTTTTTTTTGTTTTTTGGTAACTTGAATATATATGAACGAAAGCAAGAACCATAAGTCCTGAGTAATTTTTTAAAGTAGCATTAAAGATATTACAAATTTTAAACTTTATAAATTGTTGTGTTAATTTTTAACGCAATATAAAAAATAATTAAAAGATTTATAACAAAAATTACATTCGTTGTGACATCAGTTTGTACCCTTAATCTAGACCCAGGCCTCTTGATTTGGTTTAGCTCAAATGGGTTGTCTTCAAAAGTTTTTGGATGTAAATGAATTATTTTCAAATAGTTTATTTTTTTATTTTTTTATAGTGATTATTTAGTAGTCAAGGTCCTTTTAAGATTACAAATAAATGTATAGTCTCCCTCTCACATGAATGGTGAATTTCACTAATTAAATTCATGATAGAATCCCCACTCTGTGAGAGAAGACTACCTAATTATTTGTATTCCGAGACTACAGAATATATATATATATATTTTTTCCTTTCCTTTTTGGTGTTGGGATTATGCAATCTTATCTGAAATGGATGTTTTTTAGGGTGTTTTGGGTTACACTTTACAGTGACTTAGATGCTCTTGAAAATTATATATATATTTTTTTTGGGGGGGTTATGATGTTAGAAGTGATTTCGTTCATAATTTTTGTGTGATTTGTGAGTTTGCTCTCATTTGAAATGGATTTGGGTGTAATTGAGATTTTTATGCTTCTTAAAATTCCTTTAATACTTTTTATGGTTATATTTTTGTTTAGTCGGGGATTTGTTTCTGAACCTTTTGTGTCTTTATGTACTAGGGGGCTGTGTATTGAGATGCTAATTCTTGTAGGAAACAAATGGGATCAAACCCTTCACGATGCCTTTAATGAAACTTTCGTGTACTGCATTTGGAAAGATCTCCACTCACTCGACCTAAGGTTATTGAACATTTGATGAAGATATTTAATCAAGAGGCCTGGGTCTGGGTTGCTGGAGAGAGAGAGAGTTGGATTGTGAATTTCGGGTGGATAAACGGATTGTAAAGGTAATCGGGTTATGGGTAAAAGTATAGGTCAAATGCTCACATGTAAATAAAAAATGATAGATCAATTGAAAAAATGTCACATCATCAAATTTAAAGTTAACCATGTATATATAATTTAGCAAAAAAAAAAAGAGTTAACCAAGTATATAGAAAAGTAATGAATAAATATCATTCATCCCACTTTTTGTGTTTCACTTTATACTCCACCAATTGTAATATACCACGTGTCATATTGTATTTGATTTTTTTTTTTTTCATTTTAAATCTTAGTTATTTTATAAAAAAAAAAAAACAGCGAGTTGTGATTGATAAAGTATAAAGTGGAACACAAAAAATTGAATAGAGAATTTTTATTCAAAAGTAATGGAAGCTATAGGAATGACTAACATTGCACGATTTTGAAACGTTAATAACCAGTTGCTCACATTTCAAACATTATGAACCAAACATGAAACTTGTGTAAATGATATGAACCAATAGTGGATTGAACCTTTTTATTTATTTACTTTTGTCTAAATGATTGTTTTTTTTTTTTTTTTTTACTTGACAAAATTGGTTTCAATTAAAGAAGAATATTGGATATAATGATAATACATATGACTTTCATATGTGCGGTTCACACTATTTCCTTTTTATAGAACAGTTTTACTTTTACGTATACTTATAAACATTAAGAATCAGTTGTGCACATTTTAAGCATTATGAACCAAACATAGAACTTGTGTAAACGATATAGACCAGTATTAGATTTCATCATTTTATTTAGTTACTTTTGTCTCAATGTTTGGTGTTTTTTTTATTTTGACAAAATTAATTGTATTATATTCAAGACACAACTCTTTGTATTAAATTTGACGGATTTGACCTAACCCACATAGATCCGCCTGGCCCTTTTGAATAGATCCTCCCTCCTCTACATAAGTGGGTTGTCCCTTGGATTTTATTTAAACCAACAAATTGTCTATTTTATTATCTATGTGAGATTCAACTATTTACTGCTTTAATCCATACTCAAATAGACACTTTATGAGGCAATTTTTCATTCACTCTTAAATGGTTTTTGGCAAGTGGCCATATGACGTTAATCTCCTCACAGAGGAGAACAAATCCCAACTCAGACCCGTCTCAAAGGACATTTGGGTCCCACTTATTTACTTATTTAGGCTCAAAGATAGTCATCCAAACACTTGTCAAGACCATTTTTTCAACATTTAGTTTGGTAATTACATGTCCTACTACCTACCCTTTATGGATAATTTTTACCATAATTTTAAGTTAACTATGTGCTGAATCAGTTCTTAGCTCTTTTTGCAATTTGTGAAGTCACATTTTCCAATTGGTCTTTCATATTCACTTTGTGGTTTTCATAAGAGTAATGTTACAGGCGTAATATTTTTCACAACAATTAGATTGATAATTTTTTATTAATTCTTATATGCACCCATCAATTACATTATTTTATTATCTACTATTCACAATACTTTAACAATTATGAAATTTTGATGTGGCTTTTAGACTTGTTGTTTTCATAAACGTAGCTTTTTTGGTTCTTACCAGCAAATAAAAGTATCTTTTTTGCCGCCTATGAAGAACTATTACGGTAGTTGCTCTTGCTCATCAAGTTGTTGAGTTCGTCTCCATCAGAATTCCATTGAATGGGATTCAAGGAATTTTATTGGAAAAAAGCCAAAAAGTACTACTTAAATATTGATCTATTTTAAGGAACAGAAGAAGGCAGAATTCCTATAGTTTTTTTGTACTTGAAAGGTAGAGAATTCACATAGTTTTAAAATCATTAAAATGTATTCATTAACAGTTTTTATTTTTATGAAGTATTCATTAATAGTTTTTTTATTTTATTTTTATATGGTATTCATTAATAGTTGGTTTGTCATTATTGCATAAAGTAGAACTTTTTTTTGATAAAGCATAAAGTAAAACTTTAATATTAATAAAGCTTTAACTATACATCTTTTGCGATAAAGATTTTTTATTTTTTATAATTATGATAGTTGGGGTGGGGGAATCCTATTTCTCATAAATTAGAGCAAATCAATATCAGTTGAGATATAAGACTTTTGAATGCTATAAAGAGTTTTAAGTTTAAAGTATCTAACAAACTACATTTATAAAATATTCTAAAACAGTAACGTATATATCGTAACCAAATTAATAAAAAAATTTAAATTTGATAAATGATAAAAATGACATGATGAAAGTGATTGTAATTTAGAACTATTTATGATGATAGATAAAAACCAGCATGTTTGTCCGTCCAAACAATAAGTTTAAGGAAGACATGAAAGAAAAGAAAACACTAAGTTATAGAGCACCAATGGAGTGTCTTGTCAAAACTTCTCTAATACTTTTGTTAGAACTCGCAATACTTTCTATTTGGAGTTATCAAGTATGGAGTAAACGAATATCTCTCATACATGGTTCAGGTGCACATGTTTGACTTATATGCGGTTTGGAGATTACCGTTGCCTTGTTTATCGCACGACATGAGGGGAGGAGTAACCATGGTATTGATGGTGTGTTTAAGATAGACAACAACTCTATCATTTAAGAGGATCAAATGTATGATGTAACAAATTTCCCCTCGCAATTGCTTAATTATGACATGGTGAACATAATCGTTAGATGATCGTCGATAGCTTGGTTGTCCATTTAGGCTATATGTTGATTTCATTCCCATCAACAATAATCGAGTATGGTTGAAATGGAAGTGCGTGATGATTTTCCTGTTGTAGGTGTAATTGTTCGACGATTGAATTGTTTTGTGATAATGTCGAATTATAGATTTATGTGACACTCCTCTATGTGGTCAATACGATTGAAATGGAAGTGCATGATAGTTTTGCTGTTGTAGGTGTGATTGTTTGACGATTGAATTGATTTGTGATAATGTCGAATATAGATTTACATGGCACTCCTTTGTGTGGTCAATACATAATGTATTCGATAGGGGCCATGGGATTGCTCATCCATAGTATTGCTGCCAATAGGAACTAAACTGGTCTTGGTCTCGGTCTCTTCGAACTCTCGCAATTCAAATTATTTATTTCTCTCTTTTGGTTCTCGGTCTCAAATTATTATTTTTGTTTTGTTTTTTTTTTGTTACCTCACTTAAAGTGAAACGGTGCGTATGGTTTAACCCCAAGAGTTAACACCGGGGTCCAATTTGTTATCCTTTCCAAAACTCTAAGGATTTAATTTGTTAATTTTTATATAATTGAATGTTACACACTCTTAAAATTATAGGTTTTAAATTGTAAATTTTCCAAAACTTAGAAAAGAAAAGAAAAAAAAAAAAAAAATTATTGAGGGGACATGAGGGATTCCGTTAGTTATCATAAGGTAACGGGTTAAAAAAGGAGGTAAAAGTTAAAACGAGAAAAATGGAAAGCGAGAGGCAAATGATCAGAAAGGGTAGGGTCCACAAACACTTTCGTACTCTCTGATAAACTTGCGTCCCGTCAAAGAAAAAGTTACCCTCTTCGCTTCTCTAAATCTCTAATCTCTACACCTTTATTTAAATTTAATTCTACTTATTTTTTTGCACCTCGGGAAGGTCATTCGTCTCGTCCTCCTAGGGCTCTCACACTCTGACAAGCCTGATGATTTATATGGCCCCCCATGGCCCAAATCAAAAGCCTGACGACGAAACAGTTTGACCCCTCCAACGTCGTTAATGTCACTTTCAAATGTCGTTTTCATTTCACCCTTGTCTGTTTTTCTAATTTAACCCTATTATTCCAAAGGGCAAACAAAGTTTAAATTATACAAAAAGGGGCCAAAGCAAATTAAATTATTATTATTATTGTACTTTTTAACTGTCTTTACCTATTTTTGTTTTGTTATGCATTTTTATTTTTAAAATATTTGATATGAAGTAACTAACTATTAACTTTTAAGTCCTTTCAATTATCAAAAAAACTTTTAAGTCCTTTCTTTAAACTATTGGTAATGCTTCCCGGATTATGGTATGCTCCTTTAGAGGGCAACAAATCTCTATCTTTGGTCCACCAACGAGTGGAAGCCACGTGGTGTGTAAGTAATAATCTTGGGACGAGTTTGTATAATACACATACAGCCATTGATGCCTGATGCTTTTGTTTCATGATGTGGACAATTGTGACATTGAGGTATCTTTTTGAATAATGAGGTATCTCAACCCTAAAGATCACTCACAAAAAAGAAAAGAAAAGGCAATTCGTTTATCACTATATGGTAAGGGTGTGGTGTGCATTCAATCCATCAATCCAACCAACTCGAAAGAATCTTATCTATCCCATGATTTGAGTTGGTTTTTCATAAATTAATGGATAGGGTTATGCTATATATTTTTATTTTTATGTTTTTAGTTTGGATTAGGTCGGGTTCGATTTGGGTTGACATAATTTTCAAATCAAGTAACTCGACTCAACCCAAGATTTTGATGAAATTGAAATATGATGTTAATTATGTAAACTAGAATAATTTATTGAATAATGGACTTAGATAATTGAATGCAATTTCTTTTATTAGCTCTAAGAAAATGGCCCCAACCCAACCCAATTTAGAGTTATGATGAGTTAGGTGCGTTTTCTCAACTCGAAGAGATCAAATTGGGTTAAAAAATACCCCAAACCCAACCCATGCACACCAACTCTCTATGTTAAAAAATTGTTCACTTTTATTTGTCAAACACCTAAAACACTAGCGATTTTTTCAGTTAAAACTCTATATTACAAAAAGCTCTACTATTAAAACTCTACAGTTAAAATTATACTTCCTACAGGAATGCCAAACAGGCACTGGAGCTAAAAAAAAAAAGTGCATTAAGCTAAAGCCGAGTATGTGGAGCTTTTGAGTTAAAAATCTAAAAACTCTTATCGCTTTGGCTACCAAACAAGTATAACAATTTTAAAGAACATTATAACAGTAGTTTGTCAAACACTCTAGAAGGTAAAGAGCTTTTCAATTAAATCCTTTTTGTTGTAAAAACTTTACAACTAATTTTCTATTGTTAAGGCTCTATTTGTTACAACAATGTCAAATTTACTAAAGAGTAATTATTCAATATTTTAGGAGTACATCAATGTGGTATTACTTTCTATTACATAATAGTGAGTTACACTAATTAAATTTATGATGAAATCGATTATTAATGTGAGAAGAGGGAGTACTATATCACTCTACTCCGAGAGTACCTATTAATTTTCCCTAAATGTGTGGTAAATTTTGCTAAAAAGCTTTAAGGACCATTAAGGCTTTTTTTCCTTCATTCAAAAGCAATACGATGACATTATTGCTTTGTGACCTAAAACTCTATTTCATAGGGCAATCTATAACGGACAGAGTTTGGCTTCAAACTATATTATAAGCACACGATAATATTAAAATTTAGCTGTCCAATTGCTTACTATATCATTAAAATCCTATTTAGCTGACCAAATTCCTCCAACAATCACCCATTTCAATTCATAATATCAATTGAATTCTCTTTTTTTTAGCCATTGTTTTAAAAAATAAAGAGACTTTATTACTTAAGTTAAGTGGAACTCACTTGTGTCTCTTTTTGAGGTGAGCTTGATATTACCATCATCTACTTACTAAAAAAAATAATTACTCCTTTATTTTTTATTTTTAAAATATTAAAGTAGACGTAACTGAATCCTTTATTCCTTTTGTTTTTATTTTTTTCCTTTTTTCTTAAGAGTAATGATAAGTATTGAAACATTCAGGGGAGATTTTTGCCGTTCAATTGACTTGGGGTCTAAAACTTGCAAAAGTTTCTCATATCACATGCCTGACATAAGTATGATTTACACCCGCTTATAAAACAAGAGGAAGACTCCAGACTTTTTACAATCATTTACTCCCGATGATTTTAATAATTACAATAAGGTTAGGGATCTAAAAAAAATTAATAACTTTTTCAGAACTATTGAAATAAATATGATTATTGTACAGTAAAAGTGGAGTTTTTATTTTTATTTTTTTAGAATCATAAAAGTGGAGTTATTAATGGATTTATAAAATAAAATAAAAAAAGATTTTTTTTTACAAATCCTTATAGAAACGTGTTGTAACTCCAACTGCAATTTACCATTTTAACAAGTGAAAAAAAAAAAGAAAAAAAAAAGCTGCATCGGGATGTGATCATAACCATATATACCTACTTTGCTAGTACTCCCATGTGCTTAGAGCTGGTCCAAGTGGACCAAGTCCTGACTCCTATCCCCTGGTACGGAATTGTTTGCTATTTCCAACTTTTAATTTGATTAGAATAGTCTGGATGTAAGGAAGCTGTGTTTGGTAACACATTCTCTTATGTTTTTTTTTTTTGCTAAAATATTTTGAAAATGAAGTTTTAAGCTTCATTCCCAAAATAATTTTTTAAAGTAAAAATTTTTGCAAATCATTTTTTTTTTTTCTTTTTACCAAACACAAAATTTGAATTTTGCACATTTTACCTTCTTAATGGGATTCCAAACAAACAAGTAATTTGTTTCAGATTGGTTTGATTCTACGAAAATGAACACCAAACCGACAAACCATGGCATCATCAGTTACGAGGATATGTTAGAGATGGATAAGGTTTTGTTACAAATTAGTTTGTAGTCAGTTTGTTATAACCCACTATGTGGTAGCTTATAAGACCATTCACATGTATTATTTAAAAAAGTCACATGACTTATTAAACAGGTCATACGACTAAAGTACACGTGGATGATCTTATTAGTTGACACGTAGTGGATTGTAGCAAATTGACTACAAAACAGTTTGTAACCAAACTCTATCCTATAATATAATGTCCGATTTATAAAATAAAAATAAATAACCCATCGTATTAAGGCAAGCCCATAGGAGCTCAGAAGAAATAATATTCATCAATCCCTTCCCTTCTAGAAGGAGTTGTCCAGTCTAGACTGGGATTTAATTTAATTTTTATTTTTAAGAAAAAAAGGTAGTAGTTTTTAGAAGTGGTTGTCGATTTTAGATTGAGATTATCTAGACTTGTTGCTATTGCTAAAAATAAACTATATAAAATAAAAACAACATGCTAGAAACACAATAAATTTTATAACTTTTTTCACAACATTCTAAGGTGTCAAATTGTAATTAATGCAACATTACTTTTACTTGAGACAATTTTGACAATATTTTTGTTTGCATCAATCACAACCTACCACTTCAGCCGTTGTGAAATTTATTGTATATATAGACTTATTTGTAAAGGAATAAAGCCCCTACTTCCTTGAACCAGTGCACTAAATAGGGGACAAAGAACAATAAATATATATATATATATATATATATAACACCAGTGCTATAAAGTCAAAATTTAAGGAATAATAAATATTTAATTATCATTTGCAAAGTACATTTTTTTTTTTAAACAAAAAATACAATTGTCAATAATTCATTAGTTTGCATATATAGATTCATATGATTTTGTGTGTGTGTGTGTGTTTTTATTTGTCCAAAAATATATTTAATTTTTGAAACATGTGTAAAAACAATATTCAATAAAATTTTAAATACTTCCTGAGATCTAAAAATTAATTATCCTTATAAAAAAACAGGGTCGGCTCGAGCATAAGGCCATTAAGGCCGTTGCCAAAGGCGCCTAACTACTCAAAGCCCCATAATTTTTCAACTTATAATATGATAACATATTTGTATAGCATCCTAAATAGAAAAATATCTCATGTCCACTTACATTTTTGTTAGGAAAAGTGATTTATGTCTAACAAAAAATTGAAGAAGAAAAAAAACAAAAAAATGAAGAAATGAAGAAATTTTTGTCATACATTTTCATTATTAATTTTGCATCTAAAAAAAATTTAGAAAGATAGATTTAAAAAAATTATAATACGTAAAATTAAATATAAATTATTTCATGAATATTTGAATTAATAAAATACTTCACTTAAAATTATTGCCTTAGGCCTCAAATTGTATCGACCTGACCCTGTAAAGAAGACCGGTCAATACCATTGAGCAACAAGACTCTTGGTAAGGATTCAACGATTAGTTAAGAAGAAATTGGGTTTAAATATCCCTTCCTCACTTATTATAAGTAGATAATTCTAAGAATTATATTTAATTCTTGAGATTTAGGTTTCTTAGTGCCTTTAATATTTTGCAACTGTTAAAATTTGTGTTGTAGATTGTGATATGGAAAGAAATAAGTGAGTTTGTATTTTAAGGTTTGTCCCACATTGGAAGTTTACAAAGCCTTTCGTGGGTTTATAAAATAACACAACCACCAACTAAAGCATTTCGTCGCTTTAGTGGCGCACTTGGCACTTGTAAACGAGGCATGTGTGTATATGATCAAAATCAGACAATGATTATTTATTTTATTAAAGTAAGATGAGATTCACTTAATCACAATCAGTGGAAATTATTCTATAATACAAAAATAATTGATTACAAAAGATGACTGTTTTCTAAAAGGTTATGAATTACTCTAAAAAATCATATTTTCCAGAAAATGGTGCCAATTCAAATAAAGAATCACAACTCTTCATTTTTATAAATTTTTTTATTTGATTAAATCATTTTCTATAAATTAAGGACTTGAGTTGTAGTCAAATACACAATTTCGTTAGAAATTCTTTTAAGTGGAAACTTAAAATTTTATATCTACTGTTAGTGACTATTGAATCATGTAGGTGAATTAATCTCTATATTGAATTGAGATTAAAAAGTTACCTTTTGACTGGTCCGTTGAACAACCAAAATGAAAATTCATTATTCATTGGATGGTTGAGATTAAAAATATTGCTGTTGTGAGGGTGAAAAATTGGTAAGCAAAGTCAAAGAAATGGTGAAAAAAAGGAGGAAGCAAAATTGGCTTTGAACTCTGCTTTACAACACATCAACAAATATCAGCAAATATGTAGTGTATGTTCAAGCATGTTCTAGTAACTAGAGACTATAAATAGAATGGGAAGGACAATTGTATGGGGGATGGATAGAATACGTCTCTCACGGTTGTATCATGAAAACACTATTGTAATCAAAATTCATATACGAGAGTATCTCTCTGTGGACGTAGGCTAAATTGTTGGACCACGTAAACACTGTGTATCTTTTTCTCTATTCTTACTGTATTATTTTCATTCAAAAAAACCACATGTTAGTTGCCAAACTAGAATTTCTAAAGAATGATCGCCAATGGAGATCTAGTGTCTTAAAGCAAGCTTAGAACCATAATCTAACTTCGATCTAAAAGGCTGGTAGACTTGGTAACTACCTTTGCCCAAAGGACTTTAAAATAAAATGCAAGCAAAGAACAAGAATGAAAATAGTAATAAACAAGATTAACTAATTAAGCTAATGAAAGTAAATAAGAGAATAACAACTAATTAAGCTAACTAATCAAGCTAAGGTAGATAACAATTAATTAAACCAATTCTAAGTAGACTAAGCCCATGTTTGGATCCTCTATTTTGGAAATGCATTCTAGATAATGCATTCTTGCTACTTGCTATAATGCATTCTCTATAATACATTTTACTGAAAATAGTGCATTTGGTAAAATATTGAAATTATTTATAAGAAGTGATTATGCTGAAAAAAATTGTGTTTGGTTGGTATTTTAAAGAATGCATTATTCCTATTAAATAATATATTATTAGTATACATTATGTAATTAACATTTTTTTTTTTAAATATCTCAATACAAGGCTAAAAATACATTTACTATCAATACAAAATTAACAATGTAATAAAGAAATAAAGTATTACATTGTGATTTAAATTAATGTTTACTAATAAAAAAAATAGGTCATGATTTGTGCACATCTCCTTGCACACATTTTTATAAAATTTGAACAATGTAATAAAAAAATATAGAGAAATGGGTTGGTCATGATTTGTACACATCTCCCTAGTTTTTTGATACAAAATGAGAAAATGAGAATACTTTTTCAAAGATAAAAGAAATAATGAGAAAAAATAGGGAACACATTGAAAAAAAGAGAAAAAGTAGGAAACAAAAGAGAGGGAAGGAAAATAAAAAGAAAGAGAAAAATTAAGCGAGGGAAAAAAGAGTTGTTTGAGTAATAAATTGTTGTAAATGGGTCCCATTTACTTTAGCAAAAATTAAAAGTATAAGCTAGAATCAGAATCCAAAATATTTTGGATTCTGACTTCTGCTCTACAAATGAGAATTTGCAAAATGCATTTTGCCTATAATGCATTTTATATTTTTCAAAATCCCAACCAAACATCTCAGATTTTTTGTAGAATGCATTCTATACATAAAAATCCGTAAAATCACTTTTAAGTAGAGGATCCAAACATAGGCTAAGGCAACTAATTAATTGATTAAACTAACTAATTAAACTAATTTAAGTAGGTTAAGGCAACTAATTAATTAATTAAACTAACTATTTAAGCTAAATCTAGAGTAACTAATATTAATCGAGGTAACTAAAACGTCAAATAAAGTAACATTCACATAAATGATACATTCTTATGTATTCAAGACATTAATTGGAAGAATAGTAGAATACTTACAAGTAAAGTGACTCAGCACACTTTAACCTTTCTCTAAGAAAACATTAGAAGCTACCAATGAAAGCTTTCTAAGATTATAAAGAAACAGTAACTAATCTAACAAGTGCTCTTTGGATTTGTTTGGGGTGTGTGTGTGTGTTTGAAATGCACTTGGGTTAACTATTTATAAGCCAACTCCAACGGTTACATTCCAAGTCTTGATTAAGACTTGATCGTCTCTTCAAATTCCATAAAAATAGCAAGCCAATAACTATCCCACTAACCCATATAATATGGAAGTGTGGTAAGTGGCTATAGTGCTTCCATAATTCAAACCAATAACTATCCCACTAACCCATGTAACATGGAAGTGTAGTAATTGGCTATAGTGCTTCCATAATTCAAGCCAATGACTACACCACTATCTCTTGAAAAATGTAAGTGTGGTAAATGGCTTTAGTGCTTCAATATAATGACACATGTTTTTTACGTGTCACTCTTTATATAAAACATATATAATTATGGCTGCCAAATTAACACATCATGGTGGCCAAATTATATATGTAATATATATATAAAAATATTTTATGGTGTAGCAAATGCCCCCCGCGTCCATTTAGATGATGTTCAGGAATCTAATTGGACGGTAGACAATTTAATTTACAACACTAGCAAAGAAAAAGAATGAAAATAGCAATAAACAAGATTAACTAATTAAACTAATGTAAGTAAATAAGAGAATAACAACTAATTAAGCTAACTAACTAAGCTAAGGCATATAACAATTAATTAATTCAAGTAATTCTAAGTAGACTAAGGCAACTAATTAATTAATTAAACTAATTTAAGTAGGCTAAGGCAACTAATTAATTAATTAAACTAACTACTTAAGCTAAATCTAGAGTAACTAATACTAGTCGAGGTAACTACGTCTTAACTAAAGTAAAATATAATGCAATCGAGGTAACTAAAGCGTCAAATAAAATAACATTCACATAAATGATACATTCTTATGCATTTAAGACATCAATTGAAGGAACACTTACAAGCATGTAAAGTGACTAAGCACACTATAACCTTTCTCTAAGAAAACACTAAAAGCTACAAATGAAAGCTCTCTAAGATTCTAAAGAAACAGTAACTAATCTAACAAGTGCTCTTTGGGTTTGTTTGGGGTGTGTGTGTGTTTGAAATGCACTTGAGTTCACTATTTATAAGCCAACTCCAACGGTTACATTCCAAGCCTTGATTAAGCCTTGATCTTCTTTTCAAATCCCATAAAAATAGCAAGCCAATAACTATCCCACTAACCAATGTAACATGAAAGTGTGGTAAGTGACTATAGTGTTTCCATAATTCAAGCCAATAACTATCCCACTAACTCATGTAACATGAAAGTGTAGTAAGTGACTATAGTGCTTCCATAATTCAAGCCAATAACTACCCCACTATCCCTTGAAAAGTGTAAGTGTGGTAAATGACTTTAGTGCTTGAATATAATGACACATGTTTTTTACATGTTACTCTTTATATAAAACACACATAATTATGACTGCCAAATTAACACATTGGTGTGGCCAAATTATATATGTAATATATATATATATATATATATATATATATATATATATATATTTATGGTGTAACACCACCACTAGGCTGGTATCATCGTGTATTTCCCACACTAAAATCCTTGATGCGGTTTCAATCTTATCCTAATTTTCACCCACCCACAGCTTCAGTAAAACTTTTTTATAGATCTCAATCCCATTCCTTCAGAATACATCAAAGGGACTTCCATGTTATATCTATATTTACATCAAGTAAAATAAAAATAAAAATCTTTTCCAGTACTTTCAACAGCTGTACCGTTTCTCTGATTTTTATCGTGGTGCAATCAGTCGAGGCATTACGACCGGGATGATTGCATGTAAGGAATGGCCCGAAGTAAATGGTGAGGGAAAGCCTTGGCCCACCAATCACATGCAAAGCGTTTTCGCATCAGGCACATTCCAACAGCCATTTGTTCCCAATCACGTGCCCAATAAATGTGTATAATTAAGGTTCTCTTTCTGGGCCCCATCGTTTTCTCTAGTGATTCAACCAACAAAATATTTAAAGAAAAAAAGTGCTCCCTAATTCCTATGGCTATGACCTATGTATTACGTAATGTATTTTAAAGAAGAATGGTTAGCATCTAACGTGGGGTAGGATTGGAATCCCACCAACCGTCTTCTGGGGAGGTGATTTAATGGAAGGAAACCTTCATGACCCATCACACCTGTGAATCCGGAAGTTGTGGGTTCGGGTAATGGTACGCCCCATTATTACCCAGATGTGTCCCACGCCATGTCAAATTCGGGTTTAAGTGGGTTGGGACAATGAACGCACCTGCGAAGTCCCTTTTTTCATTAAAAAAAAAAAAAAGAAGAAAAAAAAAATAAAAAATAAAAAAAAAAAAAAAAAAAAAGAAAAACATAATAAATCCTTGTATGGGAATTGCAATTTTTCAAAGTGGAAAAATAACTACGGTTGCTGTTTTATTATAGGTTAAACTATTGTTTTTGTCCTAAATATACATAGTTTCGTCGTTTGTTCCTCATTTTTAATCTAAATTTGAAAAAGTATATTTAAAATGAATCAATTTCGTTATATATATATATATATATATTATTGTTGGATGTTATTTAATAGTGTAAAGAACTGTATGTTATAGAAAGTGCAACTTTTTTTTTTTTTTTAAATGAAAAGAAAATAAATAACAACTTTATTAAAATGCAGTTTCATGTGTGCAAACAAATATGACAGCCGCAATTTTAGCATTAACCATAACATTCTTATGATATCTTTTAAAGTAATTATTCATTATTTCAAAATATAACGTAGTATTCTTTTTTGTTTTACATAACAGTGAGTCTTACTAATTAAATTTATGACGAGATCTACTATTAATTTGTGAAATAAGAGAGTACCATATTCTTCTACTCCAAAAAAAAAAACCTAATTATTTTCCTTTCTTTAAGACTTGCTTCCAGAATGTTTGATTCTAAGGAGCATATGAGTAGATCCTTCTTCCAAGTTTAAATAATTCAATCTCGATGGAAATAAATGAATTTTTTGATTGGGCTAATTGTAGGATAATCTTTATTTTTTTAAATATAAGTAAAAAAAAAAAAAAAACCTACATTCCAGCCTACCTATAACGTGGCTACGCCACTCATGGAATGAATGCCTGAGAAGCACCCTTCTTGAAATGTGGGTTTTCTTAGGATAAATAATAGAATACAATTCTGTCTTGGAACTTCTGTTTTCCTATTTCCTTGATGAACAACAACATAGAGAAAATGTCATATTCCATATTTCCCATTTAATTTATCTTTTCCAGCTATCCTCCGACCTTCGGATTCCCTCCAACCAGAGGACAAGTAAAATCCACAATTGAAGTATGGCATTATCACAAATAAATGAAAGGATCCAATTTTCTTTGATTGATTTTCTTGTCTCTTGCTTCATTGATTCAAATGCCGATATAATGACAATATGGCATAATGCTATTGGTTATTTTGGGAGGGCACATGAAGCCACCAGGGAAATAAAGTATCTGACATGGACTAATACTGTTCTACCACCGTGGATCTACAGTTATGAAATCTGAATCATGAAAGCCTGCTTTACCAGCCATGTTATGCACAAAGAAACAGTTGAACAGTCTCATTCATTGTTGCTTGTGGTGGTGCAAAATCAAATCCTTTTTCACATAGATTCATTTTCATATTTTAAGAATCATTAAGGCTTGAGACAATAATTTTCACAGGGTATTTTCATGTGTTATTACAAATGACTAGCCACGGCATGCCCTTCCTGAATAATGTGGGAACTGGGGATGTCCCTAGGTTATTTGTAACATTATTTTTTTATATTTTTTTATATGGTAGAAATCTTAATTTAAATTCATACACATATATATTTTGAGAATCCCGGGGATCTAACCCACGCTCTCATAGAAATGTGAGACTTTTTGAAAAGAGGGATTACCACTATACCGAATGACCAAAGACAATTTGTAACATTTCAAATGATGATAAATTTATAACAATATAGTTGGAAGCTGGTAGCCACTAGCTAGCCACAATCCTTAATTTAAATAACCACATAAAAAAATATATAATAAAATACAAAGACCAAGAATACCGAGACACAATGGACTGCTAAAGGGCCAGCCATCTTTTAGGGACAAGGATCCTCTCAATTTGAAATGAAATGAAAAGCGTCCATTTCATGATCTAAATTAATTATCTCAGATCTAACAATATATAGATGGCCACGTCATTTAAAATTATCTATACACCATTAGATTTGTGAAATAAAATCTAAACTACAAAATGGACAGATGAAGAAACTTTCAAATAGAGAAGATTCTATTTCATCTTTTAGGATGTGATGCGTGTTTTACTTGGCAGTAAATGGGATAAGGATCCTTTTTATTTCCTTTTTATTTGAAATGAAATTGAGAGTCTCCATTTCATGATTTAGATTAAATATCTTAGATTTAACAATATACAGATTGTCATGTCATTTAAAATTTTAATTGATGAGACACCTTGTACACCGTTAGATTTGTGAAATAAAATCTAAACCATGAAATTAACAAAGGAAGAAGATCCTATTCCATGTAAATGAGCCGAATTAAGTTGCATTAAAGGTTCAAGATTTCAAACTTATCAATAAACTAAATTACATATTCAAATCTAATTCACTTTGTTATTAAACAAACTTAAACTCATCCAAAACTATTTGATTTAACTTATTTTTTTTCTTATATGTAAACACAACCATTGAAATTTTTTATCCCTTCCCAAATTTATGTTAATAATTAATAAATAAAATTAAAATTATATTATTTAAGTTACTTATATAGAATAATTTTCGAACTTATATAAATTATTTACCCAACATTATTATAAAAAATTATATATAATTTAATAACAAATTGAATATTATATTATCAATAAATTTAAATAATAATTGATATATTATAGAATTTACAAACTTACACAATTATATATCAAGTCTATATATAAAACATAATATATGATATATATTAAATAGAGCCTCATACTCACAAACCTGTTTAAGAATATATTATTATGTTTGAATTTGACTTTTAACTGTAACAAACTTTTTTTTTTTTTGACAATAGCAAGCAAACCCCACTTTGTGAGGGATTGAACCGTGGACGTCTCCCTTGGGAGACGCCAGAAGTTACCACCAGGCCACAAGGCCTGGTTCTGTGTTGTGTTGGATTGAGTTGGCACTGTCAAACCTACACTTGAGCTTAAGATTGGTTCGTATATTTCTAATTTTTTTCTTCAATTAAGCTTGAGTTGTTCTTAAACGGAACAGCTCGTTCATTATGGCTCATTTACAGCCACAATGCTTGCTTGTTGCTTCTATGAATATTTGATGGTAAAATCTTACACAGCCTTTGACTCTAATCAATAACAGCTATCAAATATTATGTTTTTAGAATATAAATCATCACATTAAATAAAAAATCCATCACTATAAAATCTTCGTTTGGATAAATGAAAGGAAGCCGTGGAATTAATACAGGAAATAAAAATAATCATGGTCCCTCCCTTTCTTATAGATATAAACTCATCTGAACTTTTAACTGCGCTAGTTCTTACTGCTCCTCTGAGACCCATGGAGCTGTAGAAGCAATGAGTTGGTGACAACAAATATTGAGCTCAGAGCCATCAGCCCACCTGTCAAACCAAACATCGTGGTGATAAAAAGAAATGATTCTTTCATGAAACGGAAAAAGAATATTTGGTAGACCCATAAGGTGAAGTGTGATACCCTAACGGGAGTGATATTTCCACACCAAAATTTGATCTTTTACGAACAAACTTTTTCATGTTGGTGTGGAAATAACAAGTTTTGGTGTGGAAATATTACTCCCCTACTCTAATTTCACGAGATAAGCATGGAACAACTGAATATGGGGTCTTTTTAAATATTCCAATCAGAGAAAAAATTGGATTGAGTAATAAAACTTCGCAGACCTGAAAGTGAAGGCGTCATGGCAAAATCATATCGCGGAAGGAGTACTCCAGCAGCGATGGGGATGGCGACAACATTGTAAGCTATTGCCCATGATAAATTTTGGTACACTTTTGCCATTGTTGCCTGTGCAAGTTCCAGTGCATCTACAACCTGCCAAAAACACTATCTCAGAAAATAGAAACATGGAAAACCTAATAGGCTTTGTTTAATGAGATTTTTCTTCTCCTTTAGTGATGTAAGGGATACTACAAATTTTTCTATATAACTTTTATCTCAGATACACGATCTCACTTGCTAGTACTGTGTATTAAGTAATCCAAAAGAAGCTTCTAGTGGGGATTGAATCCAAGATGTCTGAGTCTATAACTCATCCCAAGCCTCCTACCACTAGGCTGGGTACAAATTTTACTACATAGCCTATACAAATTGATGTGTCACCAATAAAAAAAAGAGTGATTCAAACTTTCATCTATTATGTTTGAAATCTACCAATCACAATCATTGTCACATCATTATGTAATCTTTTTGAAAATTTGTAGTAGTTTCAGCATTTTTCTTTTCCTTTTGCTCCATTGTAATTTCTCAATTTTATGACAACCCATTACAAGTTTTCAGTGCATCCAATTGGAAAGCTTTCAATCTGCCACTAACACAATAACCATAAATTTTTTTTTTTTTTTTTATGTATTCTTTTATTCTAGTAAAACTACCTCATGATCAATACAAAACACAAGATGGCCTAAAGAATTGCAACCAAAGAATTACAAGAAAAGAGGTTGAATTAGCAAACTCTGAAAGAGTACAACTGTCACTAAGACTCAAGACAGTTGACCATCCACAAAGTAAAAAGCTTCAATTGGGCTTCTGAATCTTCCACATTTTCAAAAGTAAATGCCCACATCAAAGACAAATGAGTTAAATTCCACAAAGGGGAAGAACGTTTCCCAAAAAGATTTTGCCAACTAACCAATAAATCAATCACTGGCATCACCCAATGTACTCTAAAAGACTAAAAACATAGCCCCATAATGCATAAGCAAAATCACAATGAAGTAACAAATGATTTACTGACTCCCCACTACACCCCCGCACACAACACCAATCTACTAATGTGATTCCCCATGCTGCTGTGCACACAAAGAAAGTCCCCTCCCCCCCCAACCCCCACGGGGAGCTTTGGGGCTTTGGCAAACCAATTCCTCTCCATGGAAAAGATATCTCCGTTGGGGCTAGCAGCACTCCATAGTAAGACCAAACATCAAACACCCCAGTTCCTCTCAAACCCCATCTCATTCTATTTGGACCCTCACTCCTTGGCGTATGGTGGATGAGAACAGGAATCCAAGCATGGAAGCAACACAATCCAATTCCCAAACATTAAATTGTTTGATGAAATGAACATCCTAGTGTTTCTCTCTGCCATTGATACTACAAACCAAATATGAAGATAAAAAAGCGTCCTGGTTAGCTACATACGAGTACAAGGGCAGCTACAACTCCTTTAGAGGTTGATTCCCACATCACCTATCATGCCAGAATTGCACGCGATAGCCATTCCCCGCTTCAAAACGCACATGGCGAATAGATCTTTCCCACCTGGCTCTAATACTCTTCCATAAACTACACCCATGAGTTCTTTGCACTGGCTTCATTGTTCAACCTCCCCCATCCGCCCCATACTTTAAACCAATAACCCATCTCCACAAATGAGTCTCTTCCCCCACAAAACACCATAGCCACTTCCCTAGTAGGGTATGGTTAAAGGTACCTAATTTATGCACCATCAAACCACCACAAGCAATTAGGGAACACACCGTATTCCAACCCACTATGATAACCTCATTCTTATTCAAATTAACTTCCAAACCTGTTACGGCCTCAACATAAGTAAACACCATTCTAATAAAGAGGAGTTGTTCCTTATTTGCATCACAAAACATAATTGTATCATTAGCAAACAACAAATGTGAGATCTTGATCCCCTTATCAGAACCAACATCGACACTGAAACCAAAAATGTACCCCATTCCCTTCGTCCTACACAATGTCCTACTCAAAACTTCCATCATCAAGATAAAAGGCAAAGGTGAGAGAAGATCCACCTTGAGCTATTTAAAAAAACCAGTGGGAGAGCCATTTACCAGGACTGAAAATCAAACTGTAGTAATACATGCATGGATCCAACCTAAATCACATTCCCCCTAGAAAATAAAGTAGATTTCCCCAGTTAAAATGATCATAGGCCTTTTCAATGTCTAATGTGCAAATCAGACCTGGAACCTTGCTCTTGATCTGGCTATCCGAGCATTCATTAGCAATAAGAACTGAATCCAAGATTTGTCTTCCTTCCACAAAAGCATTTTGTTATTCAGATACTCTTTTCTCCAACACTTTTGCTACCAATTTATATATGCTTCCTAGCTAATGGGTCGAAAATCCCTAATATTTAAAGCATTACTCTTTTTGGAGATTAATGCAATAAACAAGGCATTTAGGGATTTCTAAAGTCGACAAGAATCATGAAGTTCTGTAAATAAGCCATAATATCACTTGCAAGAACCCGCCAAGTTAAACAAATACCATAGTGAAAGTGTGAAACCATATGGTCCTGGAGCTTTATCACCACTTAACTCTTTCAATGCTTGGACTATCTCCTCCCTATCAGATTCCCTCTCTAGCAACTGTTGTTCCTGCTTATCAGTTGTAGAAAACTCCAAGCCATCAAAGTGCTTTGCAGAAACTAAAAATTTGTTCTCGGATCACTGAATCCTCTTTGAACCAAATCCCCTTCGTAGACTATACCATCCATGTCCACACAACCGACATGATTAGTTCGTCTCTGAGAATTAGCCAGCCTTGGAAAAACTTAGTATTGGTATCACCTTCCTTTAACCATAAAGTTCTAGATTTTTGCCTCCATGAAATTTCTTCCAATAAAGCCAGTTATTCCACTTCAGTTCTCAACTCCTCCCTTCTGTTTCTTTCTTCCTGTGACAACCCATGCCTACCTTCTTTCTCATCCAACATTTGCAACTCAGACAATAATCCTTTCTCCTTCATTCCCATATCCCCAAATTCCCGCTTATTCCACATCTTCAGATCTTTAAGAGCTTTAAGCTTGCTGGCTAAAACAGAGCTAGGAAGACCAGCAACATCTTACCCATTCCACCATGACTATAGCCTGTCCACGAAACCCTCCATTTTTAACCACATGTTCTTAAATTTAAAAGCTCCTCTACCCCATAGCATACCTCCCACCTCCATTTTTGGGTTGAATGGTTACTTCTGATCACTACTAAACATAGTATAGAGCTGGTAGTACAGTTTATATCCTATCTTGTGGGGTGGTTGGGGGAGGAAAAATAAACTAATGAAATATACCTTGAATATAAAAGCTACCAAAGAGAATGTTACTTTAATATGTTTCAGCTCAAGAATGATCAGTATCAGAAAATCATGAAAACACATAAATCATTTAGCCTATTATGTATAACAAATCCATCCCCTTCATACTATTGCCAAATTAGAGAATGTGATGATCCTCAACATTTTTTTTTTGCAACAGAGAAATCCCATGTGTACATGAGTTGCGTAAAACAAGAAGAATAAATCAATCACATTGGAAAGAACATACCTGTGAAAGTTTGTTTCCAAGAAGTACAATGGATGCTGCATCGGATGCAGCGTTCTCTTGTGCTTCAATCTGCAGAGCAATCCCGACATCGGCAAGAGCCAAAGAGGGTGCATCATTTATGCCATCACCCACCTTGAGAAAACCAGACATGTCAGAACAATGTCATTTCTACCCAAAGCAATAGCCTTTTAAAAGTCCATAGTAGGTTGCTTAGGGATGAGGCACAAGCAAGTCTATATCTGATATCATGTTCATGGGGAAGGTTGAATGCAAATTGAGGTTTACCTCAGAGCTCTTCATTTGATTCCACGGTATTTAATGTAAACAGTTAATTGAAAAAATCAGAATCACTAGCATGAAGGACCTATTTGACCATTGCGAATTTTCTATGCTCATATAAATTCTAGAGAAGTAATGGATCAGATTGAAGATGGTTACCATAGCAACACGATGCCCTGCAGATTTAAGAGTTGAGATGACTTCAGATTTATGCTGTGGAGTCAAGGAGGCATTGATACAATCACTTCCCATTCCAACTGTCTTTGCAATAGTTGCCACTGCCTCTTCCCTGTCTCCTGATAAGAGAACTGCCTTGATACCCTTCTGCTGGAGCCTTCTCATCAAAGTAGAAACATAAGCACATGTAGCCACAAATCACGTGATACGAATGGTAACAAGAAGACTGCCATTCAGCAAAAACCATACAAAGAAACAATACTAGAATCCAACAAATGGAATGAAACTAGACATAGTTGTTCTGTCAACAATGTACAGAAAGGGGTTATCACTAATCACTAGGATTCCACCAAAAGCATGACACAGAATTAATAAAAAAGAATATGATAATCCATTCTAAGGTTTGGGATAAATAATTCAACATAGAGAAGGGAAGTCTAGAAATTAGGAAGATGCTGGCCAGCATATTGCGTACATAAATTATTATTGGACAAATGTACAGAGCAAAGTCTATATTTGAACTCATTTCACTTTGCAAAGACCACACTACTCTTTGGAAAATCTTCTAATCGTGAGTTACACAGTCAAAATGTCATCACAAATTCAGAGACAATCTATATTCTTTTGGTGACAGGTGCACTGCAATGACTCTTTTGGTGAGTTTCAGGAAAAGATTGAGTTTAGATGATATAAGTAAGACATCCTAAACAAAGAGCAGAAGAAAGGTACAGAGAGGGGAAAAGAACAAAAAAAGAAGAGAAAAGAGAGACACACTATAATTGGAATAAACAATAAATAGCTCGTCACCAAGGACACTCATGGACACCATAACTTAAAACTAGAATCTGAACTCTTGATTTTAAAAAAAACTAGAATCTCAACATACTTAGCAGATAAAATAATGCAGGGTTCTTCTTGTATATGCAGCCAGAAATTGTCAGAATTATATCATTTTACGGGAAATAAATTTACCTAGTTACAGTAGATTTAGCATCATGGCGTAAACTATCAGATATTGCAATGGCACCAATGATTCCTTCTCCTTCACGTCCAACATAAACAACTGTTTTTGAATAGTTTGACAACGATATGCCTGATGAATCTTGCATCACAGCATGCTCCAGATTCATTAGATCAGACGAGCTTGTTCTTGTCTGAAACCGTCCATGAACCCATCCTAAGGAACCAACTGCTACCAAACGCCCATCTAATTCTGCTAAGGTTCCAAAACCAGGTTCTACTAATTGTCCTCTTGTGACCGGGATATCCAAAGTTAATGATTCAGCCTTTTTTACAATTGCCTTTGCAATTGGATGTGAAGCTGTTTTCTCTACCGCAGCAGCAATTTGAAGAATTTCAGATTCTTCATAAACAAAAGAAGCCACAGCAGATACATCAGGTTTTCCTTCTGTGAGGGTCCCTGTCTGAAAGTTGAAAATTTGAGTGAGGATGCAGTGAACTCAAATAATCTAGACTAAAATGCATTATTTATACAACATATCTTCTGTATTTCAGAGCCATTTCTGTGTTGTTTGTCTTGAAGAAGAGGGGGGGGTGTTTGCAAAATTCCATGCATTTAGAACTACCTTATCTAAAGCAACATAATCTATGCTGGCCAAGCGTTCCAACACATCTCCTCCTCTTATAAGAAGTCCTTGTCTTGCTCCTGCTCATGGTCCAATGCAACAAAGGGAAGTTGGAGGTCTCAATAAGTACAATATTCATAATACTGGGATAGATAAACGGAGAGGATTTATGACTATTGGATAGACAAAACAACACAATAGAATTTTCAAGTGCATGTAAGCTTTACGCCTTGTTTTAAAACATTCTCCACACCATCTTATAGAAGTTGTACTGTGATATTCAGTAAACTTATATTTGAAAAACTGGTATTCAGTATTCACAGAGGATGTATCTCTTCCACATGCTAGCTTCATCTCATGTGGATTTTCAACTGGATTTGGGGGTGCATGGAAGGAAGCTCAGGTTGAAAAAGGATCAACTGTGGCCGTTCTTGGTCTTGGTGCTGTTGGCTTAGGGGTATGTACATCTTTTGCTTTTATTGCTGATTAATGATTCAGTAATGCTACAGTCACAACATATTTCGCAATATTTTCACAATCTCATGAAATAACGAGTTGTTATTGGTTTTCACATGAATTCACCATTAACACCACTTTAATCCATAAAAAAGTATCCGTCAAATAATTTTTTCACCGAAAATTCTTTTCTAGCTCAAAGATAGCAAATCATAATATAAGTAATAAAAAATCTCCATTATATATGTATATATATATATTGATAAGTAAAAATCTCTATCATATTTTGGGACTAACACTTGGTTGTTGTTCTTTTTGTTGTTATCTGTAGTCAGAACTGGAAGTTACTCATTTTAGCATCTGTTATGACTTATGACAGATGCTCATTATTGTAGGCCATAAAAACCCTCAATCATCTCACATTCGCATCAATAATAGTTATCAAGAAGAAAGAAAGTTCATTACAGGGCATAAAGTATCATATGAACAGCAAGATCTCAGACATATTTGTTTAGAACTTGTGTCTACATTATAAAAATATCCAACTGAATATGGCAAACAAGTTAGATCACATACCAAGAGAGGTGCCAACTAGGATTGCTGTGGGTGTGGCAAGACCCAGTGCGCATGGGCAAGAAACTACCTGAGGGAGAGAAAGACTTAATCTTATGAAATGAATAAATAATAATGACAATTCTTTTAAATCTTCTCTGAAAATTTTCTCATTTCAATATATAGGATCATCTGCAAAAATGTTTTGCCTGCATAGATGGCAGTTATAGACAAATGGATAAATGAATTACTGCCCTATAGCATCAATTTGAATTATGACAAGAGATAAAGCAGATCAGTGTACTTATAAAAAAAAAATAAAGCAGATCAGTGTTTTATTTTCTATGATGGGTAAAGTGGATCAGTATAACATGATGAGTTTTAAATGGCTGATAGCTTGTAAGATGAATGGGATGCAAAGCTTTCAGTCTGCAGAATTGTTCTACTACTGTCTAGTCCGTGACATAAGCAGCCTTATTTCTTGTTAGCACTTTCCAATCAACAATGAGAACTAACAACTATTGAAAACAAAGTATTTAAGGCATGGATTTAACCTCAACAAGATTTCATATGATACTAGTTCTGATTGAACTTCAAGAAGATTTCATCCAGAGAAAGAAGATTCCTGTACAGTTTAGTAGACATCCATTTCCATTTTAATGTCCCAAAAATCTTTGTTGAGATGACACCAAAAAATAGTTTAAAGACAATAAGTTATAATAGCATATAAGTTCATCATTACTCACCAATACATCCACAGAAAGTTTTAAGCTTAAAAGCAAAGGATCTCCTTCTGGCCCAGCAATATCATTGAGCAAAACATCTGGAAAAATGTGTGTCCCAATATAATACCTGAATGTGAATACAACTAGGTGTAAGAAGCAAGTTAATTATAACAGGATGTATATGAGAGTCATAAGAATTTTTAACAAGTTAAATTGATTAATGTTATTAAGAGGTTTATAAATTTTAGCCTTTCTTCAAAACTCCAATATGGGTCCTATTTACCCTTGCATTAACCCTCAAAGCAATTTTAAGTGTTATGGTTCTATCAAATGGAAAAGCAACTAAAGAACTAGACACATACCAAAATCCAAATGTAGCGGCTGAGAGAGTCATTACACTATATACAAATGGCCCAGCTATTGAATCTGCAAGCCTTTGTATGGGTGCTTCATGACCTTGAGCATCCTCAACCTGACAATAAAACTTTTATATAAGTAGAAAATACTAATATATATCCATGTAATAAGCTTTAAAATCTCATAAAATCTGAACCATCAAGCATTTGATTGTTCATTTAGGCTTAACTCAATAACTGTCAGTCCAACCTGGCCAGGTATTTGAGCTGTTCATACAAGTGTAGCAAGTTTCCAATGTAGCAAGTTTCAAATGTATGTTTATATGAGTTGCTACTTGCTAATATTAAAGATGGAGCATCCAACCCAAAACCAATTGGCTATGGGTGGAGAGGCCCAAAATCTTATATGTAAAGATGCAAGGTTTTAAATGCCCAAAGTGGGACTTTTGATTCTCAACAGCTAAGATGGTGGTAAAGTAATACGAGGAATGGGGTCAATTCTTATTGTTGGCTTAGCCTGTTGGCAATGATGTTTGTACTACATGTTCAAGGGTTGGGATTGAGTAGTGGTAACCCCCCCTTCTTTTAAAACATGAGGCATTTCAAATACCTCTATTTAAAAAATATGGATCAAAAAGAAATGAAAAAAGAAAAGAAATAAAAACAAATGTAGTTTACTGACCATGCGAAAAATCTTGGATATTGTTGAGTTGGCACCAGTGGAAGAGGCTTCAATCCTCAAAGGACCATCCTGAAATAAATAATAGCTCTCTAATTAAATTGAACAAAAGACATCAAAAGCTTCATCAATTTGGAACTCCTAAGAGTTAACTGAAGAGTGTGCTATGTGGCCTAAAGCATGATTTCACATGGAGAAAATTGCCAAGTAAAAATGTGTTTCAAATATCGCCCATCTCAAATATCCAAAATATATAAAGGCAATACAAAATTTATTATGAAATGTTCTATCTATGTCTAAAACATAACCAACACAAAAAATGATCACCCTAAAGAAAAGAATTAAGAGCATAAAGAATAACACTCAAGTCTTAACATAGTCATACCCAGTTTATAGTTCCAGCAGAGACTGTGAGGCCTTTTTCCTTAAACACAGGAAGTGACTCTCCTGTAAGCATGGATTCATCCACAACACTTCTTCCTGAAAGAACTCTCCCCTGTTGCAGGCAATTTTAATTTCAGCTGGTGTCAATATGCACAATTCCATTTTTGATATATGTATGCACATATATACATAGATACATAATTCCTATTTGAAATTATGGTCTAAATTTGATGTAGGGCCTAGTTGTAATCTTAAAAAATCTCAGCCTAATTTAGTTTTGGCCTTAACTTTATGTCTATTTGTGCTAGAAAGCTGTTGGTTCAGGTCAATTTTAGATTTTCTAAGCTAGGGGTAATCTGGTAATTTTCATATTTTTGGAAGGAGTTGTACCAAAGTTTTGTGAGTCTTATTTTAAGTTTTGGAATCCTTTTCTATTTTATCTAGTAGCTAGCTGGTTTAGTGGTTCTTTCCCATTTTTTTTACTTACGAATCTAGTCTTTGTTGGAATAGGATTGACAACAGCCTATATAAAGAGCTTATCATTATGTAGGCTGAAAATTTGGAGAATGTTCTAATATATCCGGCAGCTTTTGAGCTTTTAAGGGGTATTTTGCCTAGGCTGTTTCCTTCTTCTTTACCATATTTGTTTCAACAAGCACCAAAACCATCAAGATCCAATTTTTTTCAAACCTAATTAACCCTAAGCCCCTTTACAAGTGGCAACGACCTGTTATTGTTCCACTGCCATGAGTGAGAGGTAAATGCTGCTCTGTGAAGCCACCCTAAAAAAAATGTCATCCTCTCTAGGAGTCACTTGACCCACTCCTCTTTCTCAACTTAGCAAAGGTGAAAGTGTGTGTGTGTGTGGGGGGGGACGGATTCCTAAGGATCCTTTGTAGGCAACGTCCTAGATGGTTAAGAAGCAAAGAAGCGTGAACATGGACACAAACATGACATAGGAAATAGGACATAGTGACAAGGAAAATTTTGAAAAACTAGGACATGACACGGCGTGACACGACGATTAATTATTAATTTTTATGTATATTTTAAGCATATTTTGGGTTAATTAGTGATAATAATTAAAATATTTTAACTAAACCACGTAATAATAATTAGTTGAAAATAATTACAACTTAAGTATTAAGTGCTTAGCACTATTCCCTATTGCCATATAGCTTTGTTTTGGTCAAGAGAGTTAGAAACAAAAAGCATTAATTACATTCAACCATGTTTAACAATTGGAAAATACATAGTCAACTCGGTCTAAAAAAATGAATGCAAAGCTTCAACCGAGAAGGCCTTTGGCTCTTGAACATAAGCAAAAGCAAATAAAAAACAGGTAAAATAGAGAACTGAGAGGAGGGAACATTGAGAGTAGTGTCGGTGCGCTGAGACGAGCACTGATGAGCTTCCGCCAGAGTGCAGGTGTAGGATGACAACAACCAAATTAAGAGAGAGAGAGTCCAAGTGAGAAAGATCGATCATTTTACAACCTAAACACTGATCGACAAGTCAAGTCATGCTAGGTTGTCGAAAATACCACCTATTTTTTTTTTTTTTTCAAATTTTTTTAATAACTGTGTTACTTCCATGTCCCAAACGTGTCTTGACCATATCTGAAATAAAATATAAAAAATAACTTTTTTTCGTTTGACACTGCTCGGACATGCTGAGCTTTTTGTCGTGTCCATGCTAAGAAGTCAGTTAGATAATTATGGGAGGAAGTGCCATTTGAGCTATATAACTCATTGGCAGGAGCTGCTTGAAGATTCAAATGTGATTTCTCATCATGACTGATTTTAAACAATGGAACTCCATAAACATTCTGAAACTTACATCTACAGGAATAGTTTCTCCAGGCAAAACCAACACGGAGTCTCCAACTCGAATGTCATCGGTCGGAACCTCAACACATATTGCATCAGAGCAAAGTACACTATCAGCATATGAATCACTTTCAGAGGACATAATCACAAGTCGCGATTGAGTGGATATCAGTGACTGCAAAAACACCCAGCACGCTTAAATCAGTAGAGTTGATTAATATATCCACCATAAGATATAAAAGTATATGGGAAAGGACATCATGCATAAATCAATTTCATGTACACTCAAATAAAGCTCATTTCCACTTGTGATTTTTCTTTGTTAAGCAAACATTATACAAAGGGACATAGAGAACAAAAAAAGGGAGAGTTCTGAAAAGTACTGAATTGAATGAAAGTAAATCATGGTGCCATGCTTTTCAACAATACAGTAATTTACGAATACCTAGGCTAGCATGTTCATCACAGTGAGCAAATGGTACTCTCTCATCAAATGACTGCTTATCAGTGCTGTCTTCATATTGCTTATGACATTACGATAGAGCTAATAAATATATATTTTTTAATAAATTAGGCTAGACCTAATATAGATGATAGAGACATGGAGAACTAAGTCAAACCAAAAATACATTGAGACAATTGTAATCAATGTGTTTCAGCAACTGAGAAAATAATCTGTCTTTTAAGATAAAACAAAGTAGCTTGAATTTCGCACATTAAAGTATTTCATTTTCACTAGAAATGAAGGGGAAAAAAACCCAAGCTACTAGAGTACAGAATAGAGCAAAGAAAGAAAACAGCTATGGAAAGAACTAGCATAGTGAGTGTTCCATCAAATGCACTGAAAAACTAAAAAGAAAAACATTATGCCCATCCAAGATCAATATCACCCATTGAAAACATTTCAAACAAATATAAAGAAAAATAAATCAGAATGGCAAGTAAAAAAAAAACAATTATGCAATCCATGTACTAGGATCAATTGCAATTGCCCAAACAGAAGTTTGCAGAAGAAAGGCACAACTAATAGAAGTTATAATGATGCCAAATTTCATGAGCAGAGACTATCGTAATATTCATAGGTTATTTGTTGAAATTGGTGACACGAAGCACATTCTAACTTACTAAAAGTTCATTCATATCACTTGATGCCCTGATTCTCGCCTTTTCTTCCAGAGAACGTCCTAGGAGCACGAAACCAAGAAGCATGACCTGCATACTAAAATACAGGAGCCTTTCATGAAGAAACTTAACAAGCTCAGCTTAAAAAGCAAAAAAAGTTGAGCCAAGTTGAGTTGTAGCCTTGTAGGTTTCCCAAGCTCGGCTTAAAAACTTAACAAGGTTCTAAGATCATGCAAAATATTGCAAAGAATGAAAGTAAAGCAACTCACCGGTTCATCAAAGAATGATGCGTCCCATTCAAGCCTAGGGTTAAGAAGTGAGACCTACAAGAGAGAATAAATTTAAGATGATAAAATTTACAACCAAAACTAAAATGTAACATAAGCATCTTGCAATGCAAGGGAAAACTCAATGTCAGCTTTCAAAAGGGTCTCACCGCACTAATTATAAATGCAGCGATTGATCCAAATCCCACTAAAGAATTCATATTTGGTGAACCTTTCTTGAATGCCCTCAGACCATCAAAAAGCAAGTCTGCAACATATTCTTATTCTTTTTAATCAAAAAATAATAACTGAGATAGAGAATTTTGAACATACAAGTCTGATTACATTTTACCTCTTTGGCTATAGTTTGAATTAAATTCATATATTGATCGGTTCAACATCCTTATAGTTTGGACTTTGGATTAAATTGATACATTTTGGTGAACCAATCAAATGATGCTTACATCATCATCTATTTGAAACCCTAGTTTCACACAATCTTCCTTCCTTTCTCTTTTTCATCAAATGCCTGGTGTGCTTGTGGGGTGGATTAAATTGATACATTTTGGACGCATGGTTTGAGGAAAAAGAAGAAGGAAGAATGATGGATTAAATACACTACTGATCCTAAGATTTACATAAGTTGCACGTTTGGTCCTTAATGTTAGAAACGCGCACAATTGGTCCACTAAAGTTTAAAAAAGTGAGCACTATTGGTCCCTAAATGGTGCGATTTAGGGACCAATATAGCTTATTTTTAATCCCCTAAAGTTTCAAAAATGAGTGCTATTGGTCTTTGCATGTTTTTGAAACGTTAGAGACTAATTTTGGGCGTTTCAAATAAATATTAGGAGACCAAAAGTGTATTTAACCCAAGAATGACTATACAAATAGGGTATCAAATTGACAATGATATGGCATTACTTGATTGGTTTACAAAGACGAATCAATTTAATCCAAACTATAAGGAGGTTAAGTACAACTCTTTAAAAGTCAGGAACGTAGGTGTAAATAAACCTAATCCCAGGAGATAAATAGTAATTTAATAAAAATAAATCAATGAGCGAGATCCAGCCTGGTTTGGAGGAATTCTCTTTCAACCCATTACGTGTCAATTAAATAAACTATCCACATGTATTATTTAAATTAAAAGAGTAGCATGATTCATCAAAAAGGTTATGTGACTAAAAATACATGTGGATGATCTATTTACTTGCCACGTAATGGGTTAGAGGAAGATTCCTTCAAACCGGGTTGGAGGAAAATTCTTTCAAACCGGGTTGGAGGAAGATTCTTTCAAACCGGGGTTGGAGGTAAACTATTTCCTAGAATAAAATAGAACATTAATTACAACACATATATTAATTAAAATAGGACATACTAGTTGACAAAATTTAGGAGTATACCAACAAGAGGAAAGGGAAACTAATACTGACCACGTCCAGGTCCCAATAGAGCTGCCAAAGCCAAACCACCCTTCACATACGAATTATGAAGTACCTCCCAGAAAGATCCTACACCAACAACAACAATGAATAAATCAAAAGCAAAACTCAAGAATAATAATAAAAAAAGAACTATGCTAAACTTGGATCGAAAAATGGTTTCCGATATGATCAAAGATTACCATGACCAACGTGAATTCCAAAAGAATGCAAGATATGCGAAGCGTGCGATCCGCAACACAAAGCCACCAAAGTCCACGCGAAAAGCCACGCGGTTCCGACTGTTTGCGAGCAATTCCTCCTTCTTCTTCGCCATCTCCTTCCACTTCTTCACGTTCTCCGTCACTCCCATCCCCGAAACCCTCCTCTTCGTCGGGAAGCCACACTCCGTCAGCCTCTGAGCCAAACTCTCCGCAACCAAGTTGGCCTTCGCGACCTCGGGCTTCAATTTGACCGCCGCGGTCTCGGTCAACATGTTGACCACCGCCGAGTCGACTCGGTCGTCGGCTGAGAGGAGCGATTTGACTCGGGACACGCAACCCCCGCACATCATTCCCGAGACATCGAGAAGAGCCGATGACTCGTCGCGATCACGAAACGCATCGTTTTGTGTAAGCCGTTCGGTTTCGAGAGAGTTCGAAAGAACGAGATTAGGAGCTGAGTGCGGCCGGAGAAGATGACGGCGTCGTTTAGGGAGCAGAAGGTTACGACGCCGTTTTACGGTAACCAGTGAGTTGTAATCAAAACGGCGAACATTAGAGTCTGTGCTGTAACTGAAGCAGAGGTTTTTGTGAGGCAAGAGAGAAAGCCTTAGTAGATCAGTCGCCATCGGAGGTGGACGATCAGATTTCTTTGAGAGAGAACTGGGAAAATGAATGAAGTAGAGGTGTTCGTTGAGGATTTGAACGCGATGAGCGATCCGGACGTGACACGTCAGATCATTATATCCTCAAAATTTTCTTTTTCTTATTTTTTCATTTTTGGCTGCGGGTCAACTAACTTGTGGTCAAAATAGAAAGAGGAGTGCCGCGCTGTATCCACCGGCAAAAACGTCGTCGTATGGAGTACACAGCTTTTTTAGGATCAAATATCTCTATGCGTTATCTCTATTAGCTTGCTTGCTTACCAGTGGACTCGCTGAGCTGAGTTTTGCAAGAGATGGCCCTCAATGAGTCGTCTAACTCCACTGACATCACAGAATGTAAGGCGACTAAACCAGTGCCGAACTGTGGAATGGTCTCTTGGGCATTCACTCAAACACCATTGGCACCCCCATTTCTGAGACCAACCAACTCCAACTCCAACTCCAACTCCAACTCTAAGCCTTGTAATTATGTTTGTCCAATTATCATTCTTCGTGACCTTCAAAGCTCAATCATGTCAACTGCTGATAAGTGTTTCAGATTCCTTCACTTATTCGCTTCTGAAAATCCGGTTCTCAACAAACTCCTCTCTTTATCTTCTGAATTTCACGCCTTCCGCAAACAGGTAACTCTCTCTTTTTCTCTAAGATATTCAGTAAGGGAATGTTGAAATTGTTTTATTTTATACTTTGATAACTATATCTATATATTTAATTTAAATACAATTCTTAAATTAAATTGGAACAATGTTGGAATCTTGATGATTAAATGGAGTAATTGCTTTTGATTGACCAGTGAGTGGAGTCTGAGTTGTAGAATGTATACTTCTATGACTTTCTGGTAAGATATTCAGTAAGAGAATGTTGAGATTTTTCACTGCAGAAGTTGTGTCGAAATAATAAATCTCACTCAAGAAGAAAGTATCTAATTAAATATCACTTAGGTAAAATACACAAAGGAATTCTTAATAAAAGATAAATTGTATTAATACTCAAAATTACTCACTGTTACAACACATACCACACCACTCTCATTTCACTATTGCTTTTACTTTCCCTTACACTTCAACTTGCTTATTCAAGCAATCTGTAAGATGCTATATATAGAATACATAAGAGAACTAAACTATGCTACACTCCAAACCAAAAAACACGATGCATTAAAAACTCACCTAAAAGTAAAGAAAGTTGAACTACATGAAAATGAAAAAAGTTAACAAATGGAACCCAATGTCTTCTTGAATTCTATAGCCATGCAAACACACAACATACACGTGAAAAATGTTTAAAACGAGTCACCGTCCAAATGTAGTCAATGTAGTTGGTGATGAATCTTTACAGGGAATGTTTCCCCTATAGTTTCAATAAGGAGAAATACGTATTTAGTTAAGATGTGGTTTGATCACGTGAGACTGCACTGGAGAGGAGAGTTCATGTAGTCGAGTTGATCCATTGATGATTCTGAAAATGTTTCATTCAGCCTTGATTATGTATTGTGCTACCTACATACATAGTGTTATTCTTTTAGAAACTTTATTCGACTTGCCCAATAATTTAGATGTTTTCTAAATTGTTTTAGGGCTAGTGGTACTGCAATAGACCAGATTGATTGCCTAATGACTGATGTCAATAGTGATTCCCTATCTATCTTACAATTGAAACAAAATGGTCCATCATAAAGATTTATCTCTACTTTTGGTGAAGTCCCATAATGCGTGCTTTTTGCAGACAATATAGTATTAGTGGATGAACTAGGCGTGGAGTCAACGTCAATCTGGAGGGATCCTTTAGAATTTAAAAGCTTTAGGTTAAGTAGGTCTAAAACACAGTACGTAAGTGTGTGTGGGGGCTTACTTCGTCTTCTTTAGTAGGTGATTTTTTAGAATCATTAGCTATTGATAATTATGCTTATACATTTTAATCCTTTTCTTTGAGTGCATGCTTTATGCACTTGGAGATCTTTCTTAATAAAATACTTTTATCTATAAAAAAAATAGTAATAGGAGAAGTAAAGATAAAGTTGTAAAACTTGATAGTCAAGAGATACCAAAAAGTGAGTGCTTTTGATATCTTGAATCAACAAATCATAAGGATGGTAAGATCAAAGAGATGGTTTAGTCATGTGTAAAGGAAAGCGATTAATGCACCTGTGAGGAATATTCAAGTAGATGGAACAAAAAGAACTAGGGGAATACAAAAAATAACACTAATAGAAGTAGTAAAAATGACATGTTATTTAAGGAGGTGACCGGGAGTATGATTTTGAGTAAGATAGAATAGCGGAGAAGAATGTATGTGAAACCTAATTGCTTTGTTGAGTATCCATAGCTGACCACATAGTTTTGGACCTAAGGTTCTGTTCTTGTTATTGTTGTTGTTGTTGTTGTTTATCTTGTAATTTATCAATGAGTTGTTCCCACCTTTCTTAGCATCTCCTTGTACTTTTTTTATGACACACCTGAATTGACATTTAATAGCCTTCATTTCTATGATCAGTAGGAGTAACTTGTTGAACTTTACTTCAGATTGACTGCAGGAACTACAGGAATAGGAATTCTCTGTCCAATCACAATTTTGCTGCCATCTTACCCGGAGATTCAGTGGCAGGGCTTGTGGTGACTAATGGTATCCTGAATTTCTTGAACATTTATAACACACTTTTGATTGCCAGGCTTGTTTTGACCTGGTTTCCAAATGCTCCCTCTGTCATCGTTAGTCCCCTCAGGTGAGCATCCTACCTGTTGAAACTTTGATATAATAAACCTTTCAATTCCAACAAAGGAAGCAAAAAAAAAAAAAAAAAAAAAAAGACAGGAAAATTGAATTCATGTGAACATGGTGTTAGAGCAATTTGATTAGAACAGAGATGATTAATAATGACTTTGCCTAGAGTCACACTGGCTAATGGTGATAACCTCCATGGTCCAATCTGAATTACAATATTGTAAAGCAATAAAGGCAGAACTGTTCATGGATAAGGTCATCTTTGTTCTTTAGTCCATGGGGTGTCCAGAACATATAGTTGATATAGGAGTTTGTAGTCTGCTTTATGCCTTTGGTGTTGAATTACAACTTGCTTTGGTGATATGGAAGATTGACTGATTGTTTATTCAGTTCACTTGATCTGTACATATTAATGATGGATATCATGATTGACTGATTGTCTATTCAGTTCACTTCATCTGTACATATTTCTGATTATCATGTTTTCGTTCAGCACTTTATGTGACCCATACTTGAACATATTCCGTGGAATTATCCCACCACTTGGAGGGTCACTGGATTTCTCTCCCATACTGGCATTCCTCGTTCTGAATGTCTTTACTAGCACTGCTTCTGCGCTTCCTGCTGAACTTCCAGCAACAGGAACATCTGAAGAAGGTCCTGCATCTCGTACAAAGTTTACTGATCTTACTATGTCACAGAAGAAATGGCTGAGAAGGCTTCGAGGAAATAGTTCAAAGAGCTCCGGTGGTGTCAATTAGGCTATTCTGTTCATTTCCATCTCTCACCCTTCAAAATTTTCTGCATTACCAATTGTCATAGTCTACTAGGTATACATTTGTGTATTCTTGTAATTTTTGAGTTTGGAAAATAATCTTCCGGATTTGTTACCTATTTACCTTGAATTCTGATGGCTGAGGTGCAGAATTCTTTTGTTACGCATGAAATGTTGCTGTCTCATCTTTTGGCATTTAATAAAACATTGTAGTAGGCACGCATGAACAATGCAACTTAAATTATTTCTTGTCAGGGTGACTAGTCTCCTGCTATTGGTGACTACTTGATTCTGTCCTATGTAAGCAAATGATGTGAATATGAGTTTTTTTTTTTTTTTAAATTCATGTGATCAGATAGTAATGAATAGAACAGAAATTAAGGCCCAAGGTCGATTGTCGACCAGATAACTTATGACCCAATCACGTTCTTGTATTTTTGGTTGGTAGGCCTATACATGAAGATCTCCTGATTAGGGAGACCTTTTCGGCTGCTTTATAATATGCTTAGAGAAAGCTAATGAACTCTAGCTTAAATGACACCTAAAAATTAGTGGAGGGTAAGCTTGTGAGATATGAGTTTAAAACCCGTTGAATGCGTGTATAACTTACCTATCAAAACTAAGAACAATAAAATTACCATATGCTTTGGGAAAGTCTAGGATTTCCGACCAAGTAGGCCCAACTGGTACATCACCATCCTAGTACGTACTTTAGTTTTCCATGTGCAATAATCATCTTTGCCATACTGGGCATATATGTCAAGACCTATTCATCTTCAAGTTTTACTTTGCAGAAACCATTGCAAATAGGTTATGACAATCAATCCGTTTCTGCCCTCTATTTTCTTTGTTCTATTGTGATTGGTAAGGGTCACAAATCCATGTTGCTTTAGACGGCATTACCACCTTGTTTATTGATGGATTTTTAAATTGATTAGAGAATTTATGCAACTCAGACAGAATCAGATTCCAAATAATTATGCAGACAGCATCTTTATATATTGTAGTTAATGGGGAATAGTCTCCTTTCCAGAGCTTGTTCACATCCATTCAATTGAACCACTGTGACTTCATGAGTAAGCTTCCAACGCATTATCTTGCATAGTACATAATTTTTATCAATTGTGTATGGAATATGGATTCCCTGTTAGAGTATTAATTGAGTGTCCAAATTTGCAAAATTAAAAAAAAAAAAAGGAGTGTCCTTTTCCTGAACTCTTCTCCAAAGACATTTTCTTGGAAAATTCCTTGAGATCAGCTCCAAAAACAAGCTAACATCAGCAACTAGTTCCCAAGAATATATCAATCTAAACGACCAGGAGGTATGGAGAATTGTCTGGGCAAGGCCCTCCCATCACAGCCTTCCCCCTTTTGTCACCAAGTAAACACTTGGCCACTACAAGTTTGGGTGAAAAATTGATCAACTTGATTCCTGAATGGAGCTTGGAGCTACTACATGCAGGACAAGCAGGTCTTGTTCTTATGAGAAGCTGCTGGCAATAGCCTTTGCTCTTCTAGCTGTGGTTTCTCCTCTCTATATTGATCGGAGATCGGAAAGTGATTTGGAACTTGATGAGCAACCCATCAGCCTTGTTTCTTGGCTACCTCTACTGCTCTTTTTGTTGATATTGGCCATTGTTTTGTCACGTTACTTAGACCAGAGCTTTAGCAGGTTTGATCCTTATTGGATTCACAGAGTTGGTGGTTCTTCTGGTGGTATAATTTTGATTCTCTTGGTTCTTGTGCTTGTTTTGAAGTGCAAAGCTTCTGTAATGAACTGGGAGGCCTGACTGAAACGAGGAGAGAAAGAGAGAATGTCCTGAATACTTTGCATCCTGATGTGTTTGGGGCAAAACGAATAAGCAGCTTCTCAGTTTTAGATTGAAGTACTTTTTGTATCTTTTTCAGATATAAGAGTAAGCAGCTTATTGAATGAAAATCTGTAAGTTTTAGTTATTAATATTGTTTATCCATTTCTTTCTAGAGGTAAATAGCCTCTCTCTCTCTCTCTCTCTCACACACACACAGAGACACACACAACACAAGATTACTCAAATCAAAATCAGTCAGCCACTGACAAGCATTACTACCCAATATTTCCACATCATAAAAGCGCAGCCTCCATGGCTAATGAAGCAACAGAACAAGCAATATGGGCAGTTTTCATCAAAAAGCACCGTATTAAATGCATTAAAACAGTTTCAAGAAGTGACATTAATATCTCTAATACTCATAGAAAATTTTTCTACAAAAATTTAAAAGCTAAACAGAAAAGGTTAAATATCTAGACCAAACCAAATACAATGACAATAAATCTAATGACATAATATTTTTCACAGTTATTGAAGTGATAGACTGTGATTAGTGTATAATAAAAACAATATTAGTGGTGATTTCAGTGAATGTGATGTTGCACTGATCACGATCTATCACGCCAATATATTGAGAAATTAATTGTATTGTTGATACAATAATGAAACATAAGTTGATTATACCACTAGCTAAACTAAGACCAATCACATCTTTCTCCATCTTAGTTGTTTCCATTCAGATTGAGGTGCAGCATTGAACCAGAAGCTAAAGCTGTTTCCAATGACACCGACCCCAACCTAAGACTCAACCAACCATCATCATCATCGTCGTCGTCCACTTTTAGTTTTTTCCTTCCCCTTCTCTCCCTTTGTGTATCTTTTCCTCTTATCCGTCAAAGACAGCATTGACTCCAACCCAAGAGTCAACCAACCACGATCATCATCATCGTCATCATCAAAGACTTTTGCCTTCCCCTTCTCTTCCCTTGTGTATCTCTTCCTCTTATCACCCCTCAAACTATTTCCCTTTTCTTCTTTAGCATCATCACCATCCGAATCAATGACGATAACACCGTCGACAATGTCTCCATGTCCGAGCTTAACTGGTTTCACAATCGGATAATTGAGATCAAAATCCAATACAGATTTTTTCCCATCTGACACCAACCCTTCAAACCCATCACTATCTTTGCCTTTGGGATGAGAAAGCTTTGGTTTCTTTGTCACAGGGCTCTCAGAATCAGACTCCAGAGGAGAAGAACAAGAAGAAAAAGAGTATCTCTGACTCGGAAGCCATTGAGCAATTCTCCAGAGGTCGGTGAAAGAAATTATGAGGGTTTAATTCTTATTCATTACGATACTTATAAAGGGTATTTTCGGAGCAAACAAGGAAAGTTTGGACTGCCATTGACTCTCGGACAGAGTCTCAGATTTCTTACCAAACTAAGGAAAACAGATTTAAATGTTTGAGACAGGAGAGTTTTGAGGACCTGCCGCGTAAGTTAATAAATGAAGTCCAAAATATATAATTACTCCATGGGTTTAGGTTAGTTGCACACTGACACTCAGGTTTCAATTTTGCTAATTAGGTTTTGAAATTGGTGAAATTTATGGCTTTAATAAAAAAGTTATTTTTTTATAAAAAACTAATAATATATTCATTTTAAATTTGAATAAAATAAAATAAAAGTAATTATTATTAATATAATATATTATTAATTTGATTAAAAAATTATTATTATTATTTTTTTATTAAGGCTTAGGAGCTAATTTTACAAGTTTGAAAACCATATATGGTTTTAATGCAAAATTGAAACTTAACTGATCTAAAGCTTAGGGAGTGATTATATAATTTTGTCATAAATAAATAGGTAATTGTTATGCAGTAAAAAAGTTGTTGTTGGGTGAGTTGGACGGGCAAAATCATGATGCGAAATTCTTGATATCTTTTCGCCACGATAAGTTATATTGGTAACAACATGATCATACTCCGTAGGAAAGAGGAAAGGCGTTGAAGTCTCCATAAATTTTTTTGAGTGATGTTAGAATTATTATAAATTTTAGGGTAAATTATTGTTTTCATCTCTAAACTTTGTATGAAGTTCGTTTTTCATCTCTGAAATTTGAAAAAGTTCTTTTTTACACATAAAATTCATCATTTAAAAAAAATCAGGGACGAAATTCATGTGTAAAAACGAACTTTTTCAAAATTTAGGGACAAAAAACGAACTTTTCAAAGTTCACGAATGAAAACCAAACTTCATGCAAACTTTAGGGACGAAAACAATAGTTTAACCTAAATTTTATTACAATTATAATTTTTAAGAAATTTATTTATTATATTATTGATATGACATGACTATATATCTTGTCATGTTAGTTTGTAAGCTTTTTTTAATAAACTTGATAATAAATTTAGCATTCTCCTTTTTAAAAAAGGGTAAATTGCATTTTCTCCCATTTATCTATTGGGTTTGTTTCAATTTTTCATTTTATCTATAAAACCGAGCAATGTCTCCCTCTATCTATTGGAAATGTGCAACTTACCCTTAACTATTTATTTTTCTGTTAAATCTAACGAAATCTAGGTGAAATGTTTAAAATATCCCCCATTTTAAAATAAAAATCATTAAAGAAAACAAAAATAAAACAAAGAAAAAAAAAATACCCAAGTTAATGAACATGATTTTTCTCTCTCTCATCAATTGCGTCTTTAAAGAAAATGTTATGCTAAAATCAATAAAACATGTACTAAAAGTCTTAAAACTACTATTACTTCAAAAGAAATTAAATTAAAAAATAAGAAAAGGTGGAGAACGGAAAGAAGGGCGAGGGGAAGATCCAAAAGTGGGTGCTTGTGATTCAATAGGTTTTGTTTACTGGCCCTGAAGCTTTTCCCAAATCCCAGATTAGCCCTCTTTCTTTTTCTTCTTCTAGACTCTAGCGCTATTGCATTATATAACTCGACGAATTTAACGACCAAGGAGAAAATTACTATTTCTTTAAACTCTCTCTATGTTTTAATAAGAGTGCTTTTTGGTTTTTGAATCTGGAGATCGGTGTTCTTGTACAAAATCAAGTTTTTGAAACTAATAAAAAACGTTCTAATGATTTAAGTTTTCTAAAAGAACAAGCACCTGTAAACGAGTTGTCTCTCACTATTTGAATTTGTAAGAGATGAGAGAGACAAGAAAGGGAGGTGAGAGAAGAGATTTGATTTTTATTTTTGGTATAACATAACTTTGCTTTATTTTTGATTTATTTAATGATTTTTAATTTTAAAATTTGGGTATTTTAGACGTTTCATCTAGATTCTATTAGGTTTAATAGAAAAATACAAGGTTAGGGGTAAGTTGCATATTTTCAATATTAGAGGAAGACATTGCTTGGTTTTTATAGATAAATGAAAAGATTGAAATAGACCTAATAGATAAAGGGAGAAAGTGTAATTTACCCTTTAAAAAACCATCACATTGCGGTAAATTGTTCAATCAAGGAAATTTAAATATAGAATATATTAAAGTGAATACTCAATCAAGAATCCAAATTAGATTCTAATTTTGACATCCATTAGGAAGGAGCCCAATGGTGTATCCCTCCTCACACTTAATCTGCATCCCCCTTTGAAAGTATGTGTTCGTGTCCTATTTCTTGAGTAAATTGACAAATATTTAATTGTTTCCATGGGTTCGAGTCCTATTGCTTGAGTAAATTGACACATATTTAATGATTTCCACTAACTTAAGTGCACAATTAGTTTTTTATATTCTTGATTGTGTGTTATTAAATTTTCTTTTGTAGAATGCCATAAATAATTAGTGAGAAAATTACACTTTACCATCCTCAACTATCACTACTTTTTTAATCTCCTCCCAAACTTTCAAGATGTACGATTTATCCCCAAATTGCATCCAATTGCACAGCTGTTACCCTATGGCCAAAATTGAGTTAGAATTGAATTGACGGAATAGTGCAGCATGTGGCATGCACGTGATGCCCGGACCCACCAGTCCAACTACCACCTCATTATTTTTTTTGAAAACC
Organism: Fagus sylvatica; assembly: GCA_907173295.1. Classification (NCBI taxonomy): domain Eukaryota; kingdom Viridiplantae; phylum Streptophyta; class Magnoliopsida; order Fagales; family Fagaceae; genus Fagus; species Fagus sylvatica. The sequence goes on from OU015764.1 coordinate 26,750,795, forward strand.
CCGAAATACCCTTACCACTGCAACTAAAACACTAAATACTAAAACTATCACAGTCGGCCAAAACCACCCAACCCCAAACCGTAACCCACATTTAGTGGTTGGCACTACTAAACTCCTCCCGACACATCCCAATCTCACTAAGATCCCACACACATGTTTGTTCAATTCTTATCATTGTTCTCCAGGGTTATGTGCTTCAACAAATTGTTAGGAACATCCTTTACATCATGCCACTTAAACTGGAAAGCAACCATTACACTTTTCTTATTGCCATTATTACTCCACACTCTTTCAAAATCAACCTGACCAACGGTCCAATCATCTCCACATGGCCAACAAATTGCCTACTGGTATTGATGTAATCAAGAATTCAATAAATAATGCTAAGGAGCAAGCAAGGAATTAAAATTCATTAAATTTTTTCCATCCATATTCTCTCTGAGAAGAAAAGATAAACAGGGCAGTCACCATATTTATCCTTATACTTAATGCTCTTATGGACATTATCCTCACTACATCACTTTATAACAAAAAAATTGGCATCGGTATAATCCTTTGGGAAATCTGGTTTGTTGTACTGTTCACGATCTGGAACAACACCCGTCTTATCCTTCTCCTCATCACTTTTTGCATTTATTGGCTCATACCCATGACATAAGATCCATTAAAATCGCTTACCCAAGCAACGCCGCTTACCCATTGGAGAACAAAGAGAAGATAGGAAGAAGTTTATACCCATTTTCGGTATGCTTTAAAATTTCATACCCAAGCAACGCCCCCCAATCAACATGTTTATGCCTGTAAATTCCAAATAACCTTAGAGTTGGTGAGGAAGAAGAAAGGGGCTGCTGCATGTGAACTGTTGGCGGTGAGAAGAAAGTGAAAAATGGGTAAGCGGAAACCTATAGCGTTTAACCGAATAAATTCTCTCATAATAAAAACCCAACCACCTAAAAAAACAAAAAACAAAAAACAAGAATGAAGAAAGAGAAATATGGTTAACCAGCGGTGATTTTCATTAGGTTCATTGTTGAGGAAGAAGAAAGGGGCTGGTGAGAGGAAAAGTGAACCATGGGTTATTTAGTAATTTCATACACTTTGTTTTATAACTGACTCTAACTGATGTGCGGGCCCCACGTGTCACGTGTTTTGCACATGACCAATTTTTCCATCCAAGTTAACAACAATTTAGACTGTTGGGTACTGGGCTTGCAATTTAGTCCAATTATGGGATAAATTGTTCAAATCAAAAGTTTGGGGACATTGAAAAAGTGGTGATAGTTGAGAGTGGTAAAGTATAATTTTCCCATAATTAGTTTATCGTCTACAAATAATTAATACATGAAAATAAATGTTTTATCTATTAATCCATGTCTTCAAAATGAGTTAGAAAATGTAAAATTTTAAGATTAATTCAATAAAAAATATGAACATATTACTTTAGTGAATTCACAAATATTTAATTATTCCAATCAATTTAAGCAAACAATTATATTATTGATTGCATGTGTTATTAAATTTGTTTTTACGTTTTGATGTTTTTATTTCAATTGTTGCCAAATCAGCTAAATATGAAGAAGTTAATGTTCTAAATCATTTTTTGTTGGATAATAACTATTTTAATAAAAAATTTCTTATGTAAATTTTATATAAATAATCATATAAACTCATTTTATATAAATAATTGGGAAAATTATAGGTACGGTTACTTAGGTGTTGTACTCTAGGTTTCCCAATTCAATTAAAAAACATGAATGTATTAACCAATACAGAAAAAACTATGATATCTTTTTCAAGGATGATTAAATTCAACTTATGTGGTTGTAAGGTTCATTGGTCAATGCAACCACATGGTTGAATTTAATTGAGAAACCTCACCTACAATATGTAAGAAACTTTATATAAGTTTTATAGACTAAATATTATTGTATCATCAATAGATAATTTATACATGAAAATAAATGCATTTACCTTATTAACACAAACCAATTGATTAATACTTTGACATAAATGCAAAGTATTGATGAGGTGGAAGGTTAAATGAAGAGAGTCCTCTTTCCTTCTCAAGGAATGAGCCACATGGATCCTTGTTTTCTCATCGTGTGATTTCTATCTTTCTTACTTTGTGCCTTATGTGACCTTTGTGTAATGAGACAAAGGAATGGCAGGTATTTCTTTAGCATGTTGCCTATGGCCATGATATATTCGACTGACTTAAAAGGGACATAGTTGGGTGAATCGTTGGGCAAAAGTTGAATGACATTAAGGAGAAGGGGAAACAATCTAGTAACACATCTTGGTTTTGTGCTTGCTCCCAGGATTTATGTTGACTTAAGGAGTATGGCACTAATGTGAGTATAATATTATGAAGTTGGGGTTGAGCATAGCTATGAGTTGGTTAACTGGGAGGCCTGACTGAAATGAGGAGAGAAAGAGAGAATGTCCTGAATACTTTGCATCCTGATGTGTTTGGGGAAAACGAATAAGCAGCTTCTCAGTTTTAGATTGAAGTACTTTTTGTATCTTTTTCAGATATAAGAGTACGCAGCTTATTGAATGAAAATCTGTAAGTTTTAGTTATTAATATTGTTTATCCATTTCTTTCTAGAGGTAAATAGCCTCTCTCTCTCTCTCTCTCTCACACACACACGCGAACTCTCACAACACAAGATTACTCAAATCAAAATCAGTCAGGCACTGACAAGCATTACTAACCAATATTTCCACATCATAAAAGCGCTGCCTCCATGGCTAATGAAGCACACAGAAGGTGGCAACTCAAACTAGTGGTAACAAGGATTAACTAATCCATTGACAACATAAATCCAAGAGGAGATCAATATAAAGCAAAACACTTCAATCACATATTTCCTTTTCTGATCAGTAATACAGAACAAATTCAACTTATCATCTAAAGCATGATCAGTAAAACTTATTTTCATTAGTCAAATATTTGAAAGTAATCATTAAGTTTAATTTTTTTCCACTGTTAGATCATTTATTAAGAAATGAACAAAAAGTGTATCGTGAAGTAGACTTCATCAAGAAATTCCCAACGACCATCTTTAGTAGCACCTAGCATTTGTTAAAGTAATGTGATTTAACAGATACTAAAGGATCAAATATTTTGCGGGTCCTAGGCCTTCAGCGATGATAATTAAGAAATGAGCAATTTCGTTTCTAATTCATGAACTCGCAAATTGTTAGATGGAAAATTTGTTTGCTAATCTCAAGCTAACACCAAACTGATCAGTTTTTATATTCAACATTTGCTCGTTAATTTCTCGAATGAACTCAAGCTTGTTTCCGAGTTCTAAGTTGGTTAAGTTTATTAACTTTGATGATACTGATTTTTCACTAGATGGTTACTGTAGCTCCTAACGTGATGACCGGTACCTGCAAGAAGAGGGGCAAGGTCAAGCTCAAAGAGCACCGGTGTGGTGCCGACCTAGAACTCTCTGATGCCAAAGTTAAAGTCTATTTCTAAGAAATAGGGCAGAGTTTAGGAGCTTAGAATTGTGCACCTTAGCTCGGTAGAGCTTTGGATCATTTATAGAAGAGGCTTGCCCCCCACTCCTTTACTAGAAATGTGGTTATGGGCGTTCATGGGGATGAACGTGAGGGTTGTTGCCTAAAGCTCTGTGAATGTGGGTCGTCCTCCGAGATTCTCGAGATGTGGGTCGTCCTTCGAGATCCTCGGTACGTTGGACGTGGGTCTCGTATTTTCTGGGATCTAGTGTTAGCCTTGAATAGGACGACCTTCCACAGAGGTTGTCATGCTTGCGTCATCTTGCATATAGAGGAAGACTCTAATGCCAAGAAGACATGATGATCAATAATCTTCGAAAATCTTCAAGTGTTAGGAGGTCGTCTCATCATCATTATGACTAGGGTCGTCATATGAAAAATATGATTCATCAAACTTAATGCGACTTACTTAAGAAACTATGTTTTTACATTTCTCAGTGTATATTAGCCACCAAATTTTATACTTAAAATTTACTAATTAATTTATTTACACTTCATAATAACAATAATTCTAAAACAGGAAACAAAAATGCACACATTTGTTTACCATTTCTTTAATATTGCAGATATCAATCATTATAGAAAGTATTATCTTTAGTGTTTACCAACATATTGAACCATGCTTGACTTTGTTCAAACTTGGAACATGATGTAGGACAGGTAGTAGAAGATTTCATGGAATAGTGTGAGCACAGAAGACTAAGCACCTGACCCGACGTCCCCAATTTTACGATTACCTTAAATGGGTCATAACTTTTGATTCAGGAAGAGTTATGAATCCCACAAGATATGTTCAAAAAACTTTAAAAGATTTCAAGATGAAGATTTGGATGCATAGCCTAAATTCACGTGTTTAGAGGCTGTTTCAAGATGTTTTAATTTATTACGCAATTTTCGCAATTTCTTGTTTTAAGTCAATTAGGATTTGCTTTTAATAACATAAGTACTAGTTGTAACAAACCTAATTTCATTATTTAGCTGTCAATAAAATTTATCTCTTTGAGAGTTTCTTTTCAAAAGTAGATTCCAAGTCTTTGAATACTGGCACAATTGGTATTCTTAATTATCAAGCTTTATTCTGCGTCAGTACATTACTAATTGAACTTTAATCGTGAAATCAACCTTGATTTTGTTTAGTTAATGAACAAGCAGCTTAACGAACCATATCTTGGTGACCAGAATAATTTGATGACGAGACACATATTTGGTGATCATTAACTCACCTTTTATCAATCAAGAGAGTACAAACTGTCCCCTGTAACATCATGGTGGTCTCAACAATGTCACTCACACACTTTTTTAAAGGAAACTACTAGAAATTGTTGCCAACAATGAAATTAGGGTTAAGATAAGAACAGGTTAACCAGATAAGTATGTTTGACTTGCCCAGACGAGGGGAGGTGTGCCCAGCCCGTTGAGATTTTTTATGTAGGCCTCTTAACCTAGCCCACTGCCACCTTGGTTAGTGATTAATATATTTCTGAATCAATGTTTAATACACCCAAATTAATATAATGAACTTCTCGATATTAATATATTTCTGAATCAATGTATTAGCACTCTTCATAACAGCATAACACAAAGGATTCATCCCATGCTTGGGTTACAAGGAACACAAAACCAATGAGTTAGTGCATTAAGGTGAGCACCCGATGACAGTCCAAACTCCAACGTATTAGCACTCTTCTAGTAAAACCAAATTCACCTGGCCAAACTAACAAAGAAAGTCAAGAATACATTGAATCCGATTTCTGACTCACTGCCACACATGATGTTTTTTTTTTCGCTGAATACACCTGATGTACTTAAAAGTAAGTGGTATCTCTTTCTTTTCCCTTATTGATTTCCCCCTCTTAACAAGTAACTCTACAGCTCGTTGGTGTAACTGCACAGCTTGAGGTTGAAACTTCGTAAGATGCGACAATTTATGACTAGTACTTTACCACCCCGATACACTTGTAAGCTTATAATGCATCGAACCAATAAAAACAATGTCTTCCTTCTGGAATTACTTCTGCAGATTTAAGCAATGACCATGTAGATTTTATACTTAGAAGAGATAACAGGCCAGTCCATGATTGTAAACTTTGGAAAGAAGTCCGTGATTGAGCCAGTTACCCAGCCTAGCAATTGGGTTAAAATTGGGCAACTGGATTCAAATAGAAAACCCAAGAACGTATTCAGCATCTGATAGAAACTACCCCTGTTTACCTTTAGACAAGGCTAGTTCTATTAAATACCAAATTGCAAACTTTGAATATTAAGCTCCAAATTAGTTATTCATCAAATATTTGTATCGGAAATGCAAACAAACATCAACCATTTATGCATTTATATAAATTTAGCTGAATATTTAGAAAAATACTTCATGTATACAACAAAACAAAAAGGGCAAAGAAAGGATGCAATTTCTTAGAAATGTGGATAGCTATAGCCGAATCTTAGTGCATTTCCTCATAATTCACTTTAGCAAGAACAATAAAAAAACATAATAGATATAAAATTACTAAGACATCTCCACAAAATTGCACAAAAGTATTAGTTGAACATTGAGTTAGTTCCCTCTTGCAGTAGCCATATTTGATTTTAGGATATATTCAGTTTTCAAACCATGCATTTGTATTGTAAGAACAAATTAATAATCTTGTTACCCTTTTTGGATGTTTCTTAACACATTTCCTTGAACATTCCATATTTTCCTATTTCTTTTTTTGGTAAGTCCCTTGAATATACCCTACTGTCCCACTAGGTTTTAGCATTAGCCACTAAATAGTAATGGTGAAATCTATTGTATCATTATTGTGTTATAAGACATTGAGAAATGAGCTCTTTCTTTCTCCATAATCAATGCATAAGGCATGTGTTGCAGTTCATCAAGACGCGATGTAATGAGAAGTGGTCATCGTCACCTACATCACCCACCTCAAGACAAGAAATCCAAAAATTCAAATAATTGTAAGTTAGAGCTCTTAAAATCATTTTGATAAACTTATCATCATTTTTACTATAACATGAATTTCCACCGAAGTGAAGCAAAGATTTTATTATAAAAGTAAAAATACAGAGGCAAAAAAGTGAAGAACAATGCTAACCATCTACGAGTTCATGCATCTACAATCACAAAAATATTGTTGATTTCAAAATTGGGAAGAGCATAGTAGACTTGTAAATATGTGCACCTGCAAGAAATCATCCAAGCCTTTCTCGCTGAGTCCGGGTAGTGTGGGCCTCTTCAATATGTCGGGTAAGAAGTGAGACCCCATAATGGGAGGCACTTGAGGCAGCATAGTAGGATGTCACATTGAGTTGAGTGAACTTTGGAAGTGCATAACCTACAACAGGTTAACAGCCAGTTTGATTTATATATATCCAAAACTTAAAGACTTCTTTGAAACACAAAGCTTAGAATCCCATGTACAAGAGTTTTTCTCTAAATGAATGTCTGCCAAGATACCTAGTGCCTGTGACTCATTTTACTAACCAAATCTTACTTTTCTTATATAAGTAATACAAAAAAGATTAAGTGACATTAACCCAATGAGGTTTTAAAACCTAAACCTCAAGTCAAACTATGTACACCGTGTGGCCATGAGAGAGAGACGAGGGGGATTAGGTGAGAAGCCATAAATGAAGATGAGAGGTTGAGTGAGAAGCTTCTGGAGAGACGTTGAAGGGAAAAGAAAGAAAAAGGAAAGAGAAATGGAGGGAGGGGGGAGGCGTCTGCACGAGTGGGGTTGAGGGGAAAGGAAGAAGAAAAAGAGAAATGGGGGGAGATGGGAGGGTTCTGTACGAAGGATTGAAGGGAAAGGGAGAAGAAGAGAGAGAGAGAAGGAGTAGGAAAGATGAAATGGATGAGGATGTGAGGGGCTGGGTACGGGTAAAAGAGATGGATGCGGGGGAGGGTACGTGTAAAAAATTAATTGGGTTTGGGGGATTTGTGGAGAGAGAAAAGAAGATAATATAAAGAGATAATTCTTTTTGTATTTTTATTATTTTAAAAATTAATTAATATTGTAATAATAAAATTGTTAATTTTGTATTGATAGTAGATCAATTTTTCAACAAAATATATTCTATCAGAATACATTATAGAATGCATTTTACCTATTTTATCAATTGAAAATAATATATTAGAGAAAATGATTATAAAAGTATGATAAATAATTATTTGTTTTCAAAAATATTAATTTAATAGTCAAAGGGCCCCAAGTTGAAATAATGAATCATGTGTAGGAAACATTTTTTTTTAACTATAGCCATCCTATTAAAATTTAGGTTAATCTAACAAAAATGCATTCTACACTTTTTCAAATCAAACGCAATTCCATTCTACATAATCACTTCTGAGCAAAAGTTTTTGTATATTACCAAACACACTATTTCAGCAAAATGCATTCTATCAAAGTGCGCTGGAATGCATTCCCAGAATAGAAGATCCAAACGAGGCCTAATTTCTTTGCACAACTTCCGAGGCCACTAGGGTGTGGTTTCTAAGTGTATTAGAAGCATAAAAGGCACAATTTGGTTGGGATAACGTATTGCTACAATAGCTAAAGTGTGCAATTGATTAAAACCTAGAAAAAGTACCAAGTCTAAAAGCTAACAGATGTAACCCTTCTATTGAACTTAAATCTGGAGAAAAACGTGATTCTTTTCCAGTCATCTTTTCCAGTCACCGAGGATGTCAACATCAAAGCAAAAGTTGACCATTGCGTTATGACAATCAATGTTGAGTGTGTATTGAACCCTTTATTAGATCAACATAAAAAATTGAATTAGGGCATGAATTTCCATATTTTTTTTTTGATAATTATGATAGAATTTAAATCTATAGCGTCCGCTCATGATGATTGCTCTTAGTATCAGACCAAGATACCAATTGATTTTTGGTGTAGGCGGAATTTGAACCCAGGTGCCAAGACACCAATTGATTTTTGGTGTAGGTGAGATTTGAACCCAGGTTCCTTGCTCGATGACAAGAGACTTTACCAGTTGAGCTAACTGGAACCCACAATTTCCATATGTAATAAGATTAAATATATTTCTTTCATGCACCCGTCAAGGTGCAACCTAGTTGGTAGGAGGCTTGAGATGAGCATACTAGGTTCAATAAATTGAAGAGAAAGTAAAAGAATTGTAACACCACTTGTACAATGTCTTCAAAAAATGAACTTAAGCTTTAATGAAAGCTCCTCTCCCTCAAAAGTACAACGGTTCCTCTCTTTCCAAATGCACCACATGAGGCAGGATGGAGCAGCACCCCATACTTCCCCACTTCTACGAGTACCCATAGTGCTTTTCCAAGACTTCAACAAAGCTAGAACAGAACTTGGCATTAGTATTACCCAAGTGATCCCAACCAGGCGAAATAAAAATTCCCACAATTCTCTAGCAATAGGACAATTAACAAAAGATGGCCCATCGATTCTCCATTGAATATACAAATACAACACCAATCTGTAATGATAAATAATTGCCTGCTTTCTTAAATTATCTGTAGTCAAAATCTTCCCTATAGCCGCAGCCCAAGTAAAGAAAGCAATTCTAGGCAGTATTCGAATTTTCCAAAAGCATTTCTAGGGGAAGGATTTATAAGTTATAACTCACATTCCTTCCTTGGAGTATGGGAAATAAAGACAAGAAGTATGCAGTATGGAGGCTAGAAAGCGTACTCTTAATTAAAGTAAGATGACCTCCAATTGAAGGATAAAGTCTCTTCCACCCCACTAACCTCTTCTCCATATTCTCTATAATCCCATCACAAATACTGCTGGATTTATAATGAGCCCCCAGAGGGAGTCCTAGATATTTCATTGGGAAGGCCGAGATCTTACACCCCCAAGGTGTTAGCTAGCACTGGGTTGTGTAATTCACTATTTCATTAATTGTTTTAAGATTAAGGTTCAGTTGAGAGCTGTAGCCTTGGAGTATCAAGTACTGTTGGAAGTTAGAACTTTGGATAACATTAACGACTTTTTGTTTATGATTAGAGTTATTCATAAGGCTGACATTTAGAGAATTTTAGTTATTGATATTTTATTGATTGTAAATCTGTTATGAGAGTTTATGGGTAAGTTTACACATGCACCCAATGGTTTTTGAACTGATGACTTTACCCTTCATCTCATTATTATGAGGGGAGGAAGTACCATTTGAGTTAAAACTCATTGGCTTTTTTGGGAGTTCATTTATTTTCAGTTTTTATTATATTTTGAGGTTTGGTAACTTTAGTTGCTATTTGTTGGATTTTTAAGTTAGTCATGCACTTAAATTCATATTTATACAGATTAGGATCATGATAGCAACAACAACTTATCCTCACCCTTGGATAAGATATATTTCAGCCCTACATTCAAACCTACTAAATTCAAAAGAACTCAGAAACACCAGAAAGACCAAAACCACCAAAGAAACTAGAGCTATATTAACACATGAGCAGTACTGCATTATTATGACTAGACATTTCTATTTGGTTAATGGTTAAATAGAATAAAAATTTGAAGGTCCTCATCTAAGCTATTTATATATCCAATAAAGTACCATGACAATTTTCTCGAATAAAATGTTTTTTCTTGATTGTAGTGGGGTAGTTACCAAGATGATAAATTTTCTATAAACAATTGAGAACTATGTCCATCACCTTTGCTACCATCCTGCCATTACATTAGAATTATTTACAGCAATTATATTACCCTAAGAGCTGTCCAGCACCCATCAGACTCAACCATGTATTCTCTTATTCTTATTTTTTTCTAATTTTATAGGTGATTGAAACCAGCAAACTCTAACTCAAATGACACCTCCTCCCTTTGTTGTTGGTGAGGTTTTGGATTCATGATCGTGTGTAACTCACCAACCAAACAAAATATTTATAGGTGATTGATCCCAATAAGGGGAGTCGAACTGCAACCCCTAGTATTCCTTTATCTTAAAATATATTATATCTTATTTAAATTTCCTTTGAGAAGTTATTTTATCTGCTTTTCATTGACAGCTTCAGCTTCCTTAAACATGAATCCCATACCTGCTAAAAGGCAAAACTTTTGATTCCCTCTAAATAACCCTCATCAATTTCATCTCAAAGCCTCCAATCCAAGATATATTCGAAAATAATTTGCTTTGAATTCACATTCTATAAGCATATAATCCCTAAGATCAATAAGCCACCACTCCAAGATACAAAAACCAAGCTCCTTCTAGATTGGGCCACACGCTTATATGGAAAAGTCCCAAAATTTATCAAAATTTTTACAGTGTAGATTGCAGCTTAACCTAAAGAAGGCCTACAACAATATTCCTAGTGGAAAATGCTCCTAGAAAGCACAATTGCTAAGTTGGATCATGAGGCATTAATAGATAAAGGATCAATTCAGCAAGTGGAACATAATGTATTACACATAGAGAATGGAACTGAAACTGTAATTAAACATAGAGAAAGAAGGGAAATATCCTTACTTCCAAATGCAGCGCTGGCACCAGAAAAGAGTAGCAGTGGAGGAAGCTGTGAACAAAGAAGACAATGAAACATGGAGAATTACATTTTAGATTTGAAAGAATTAGAAAAGCAGAGAGGAAGTATATGAGATGTACCCCAACTAGAAAAGGAAGCCACTTTGGTCCCTTGACACGATTTTGAAGGTATGGGATCCCTGAAATTGAAGAATATTATTAAGTAATTTCAATACATTATTAGGTAAAAAGTTTGTAACAAAAAATATACCTGTATTGAAACCATGAACTGAACTAAGCATTGCACCAATACTTGTCCCTACCTATATAAATGAAAACAGCAGAAACAGTTGAACGGTAAGATTACTTGTACAATTAAGCAGTAAAATTGAATTAATATAAATAATTGTTAAAAGAAAAGCGCAATTGAAGAGAAAGAAGAAACTGACCACAGCAGTGGCGTCGTGTAGGACGGAAGTGATAGTCCATTCACCCGCACCCTGAACAATACACAAAATGATTTGATTATAAGTGATCAAAAAAGGGAAAAAAAAGGAATTGGAGAGTATTTGTGGGCGTACTGAGTTAGGGTTTAAGAGCGAGAGACAGCGAGGACAGCGAGGGGTTCCGAGTCCAGGGTTTATGGTAGGATCGTGATACAGATTGCCGCTCCTCAGCTTCTCTTCGTACACCTCTCTCGTCCCCATCTATTTTCCTCTCACCTCTACAATTTGCACATTTTTTAAAACTTTAAAGACTGAAAGTCACCAAACGTGCAGTAGAATGTTCTCTACCCTTCCTCTTGTGGGGTAGGACTAGTAGAACTAGGAGTAATGTGTGGACTTGGCTGACTTGGATTATTATCACAACTATCCATCTAACAATATAATGAAACCACCCATCAACACAGAAAAATAAATTTCAACATTCAAACCAAACCAACCGAGTAATAGTCACAATTATCCTTCTGACCGAACACACCAAAAAATGGAGACTGGAAAAAACAAAAACCCCACAGTGCTTACTCAAATTCCATTTAAGGGACCCCAGAAGAAAGAAACTTTAGAATCGAAAACTAAATATAATAAAGATGAAAGCTCTAAAATTGAAATACATAATATAATAAAAAAAAAAAAAAATTACCTTTGAACTAGTAATGAGCCGGCAAGATCTTTAATATGAGAGATTGATGAAAGCTCTAAAATTGTAAGACATCAGAAAGTCTGCAACATCAAAAACATATCTTTAATATGAAAGATCATAAAATTCAAATACATAAATTAACGGGATTGGCTGAGTGAGGCGGCGTGAACACACCAGAGAGAAAGAGAAAGAAAGTGAGTGAAGAAGAAATATTTTTGTCACCTCTTGGTCTTGCAAACAGGGACGCCGAAGAGAAGCACCGGTGTTGGCTAAGAAAAGAGGAATGAGAGATGACAAAAATGGGAGTTGATTGGGTGTGGTAGGCTTTAATCTTTAATTTTCACAATTATGATGTGGCAAGACCCTATTAGAGGGTGTAAAAGCCCCTCTCTACACCGGCTCCGTATAGAATTTAATCTCTTTTTAGTTTTAGGCTTTTAGGGTTATTTCTTCCCCCGCGTTTTTTTTTGGGGGGTAATTTCGGTATTTTTTTAAAAAATTATAAAATATTATATATATATTTAAATAATTTGCAGTACAGACAAGGAGTGGTAAAAAAAGTCTAAACTCATTAGCTCACTCAAACTCATTCACTAATTGTCCAACCAAACTCACTTATTTAATAAATGGACAAATAGGTGCTGACCCAATTACACCTAATTAAGTTAGATTAGGATCCTCTAGAGTTCTTAGGGTACTCTACCACATAGATTTCTTTAAATCTTGACAATTCATTTTAAAATAAAAGGTTAGGATAATATCATATCATCATTCCATTAACATAACAATAAAATAATAATTTTTAAACCAAATTAAAATACTCCAAGGTTAACTCATCCAACCAAATTATTATTTTATTGTTATGTTAGTGGAATGATGATATGGCATCATTCTAACCTTTTATTTTAAAATGAATGGTCAAGATTTAAAGAACTCTATGTGGTAGAGTACCCTAAGAACTTTAGAGGATCTTGATCCAATTAAGTTAAGTTTAATTGGGTTTCTCATTGGGCACCAACAAAAGCCCAAACCAAGCAAAAAAAAAGAAGTATAGATTTTAAGGGTATTTTGGTAAATTTCAAGATTTTAGGAATATTTTGGTCATTTTAGAGGTTTTAGGACATTTTAATTATATATATGCATAAAATAAATGGGTAAATGGGTGGGTTGAGTTTTAGCTTAGATAATTGGATTGGGTTGGGTTTGGATAATATCTACTTTATTAAATGGGCTTAAATGGGCTATTGGATTTTAAAGGTTCAACCCATTTAATACCCACCAAACCCACCCATTTGACAGTCCTAGGTACGGTATACCGTATTTTTCAAAATCAAATATCGGTACCGATACCGATACTGCAAAAACACTAAAATTCAATACTGATATCGTACCGCATACCACAAAATACCATGCCAATTGATCGGTTCGGTACGGTACCAGTACGATATTGCGGTATACGGTATTTTTGTATAGCGCTAAATAGGATATGAGTAGATGAGTAGTGACTAATAAATGTAATAAAAGTGTAATGTTTTAATTTTTTTTTGTCACATGTAGTGACTAGTGAGTAATTTTAAAATGTTTTAATTTTTTCATGAATGACTGACTACCCATAGAGGAAAAGAGAAAAAGTGAGGGTTTCACTAAAGAAAATAATAAAAAAAAGGGTAAATTACACTATAGGTCCCTAACGTTTACCCAAGTTGCGCGTTTGGTCCCTAATGTTTAAAATTGGCAGAAATAGTCCTTAACGTTTCAAAACGATACACCATTGGTCCTTCCGTTAGTCTTCGTTAACTTGGTGTATACGTGGCTAACGGAATTATGACGTAGACAATTTTTAATTGACATGTAATTTTTTTTTTAATGACAACTAGGATATAACATGGCATACCCATTTAAAAATAACCCAACCCAAAAAAAATTATCCCAATCCAAATAAAAAAAAACCCACCCAAATTAAAATTAACCCACCCCACCCAAATCAAATCAAATCACAGCAAGCAAATTAGAGACTTTTATCAAAAAACAAAATTAGTAGACTTCACAATGGAGGTAACCCATTCAACATCACAGTTGGCTATCCCTTCTCCATTTCCCCTGACCCTCTCCATATGTCTTTAGAACCAACGACTCCAAATATTGTTTAAGCTTAAAAATAATTGACTAAAATTCTAACCAAAAGATGGGGGAAAGCTATAATATCAAGTGTTATAGTATAGAAACTGATAATTATACTCTTTTTTACGAACAATTCTCAGAGGCCAGACAATAGTGATCATAGCAGATCTATATTTTAGGGAACAATGCCTCATATATCGTAAAATTCAGATCACGTACAGGAGAAAGGCATAACTGTGGCTCCAAATGACAAATTTCCCGACCCATATCTCAATCCCATAACACCATAATCTTCAGCAGATACTCTGCAGGAATGGTCAGATACATCAACAAAGTGCATCTGATTTAGGTGGGGTGGGTTAATTTTAATTTGGGTGGGTTTTTTTTTTTATTTGGATTGGGATAAATTTTTTTTGGTTGGGTTATTTTTAAATGTGTATGTCATGTAATATCCTAGTTGTCATTAAAAAAAAATTACATGTCAATTAAAAATTGTCCACGTCATAATTCTGTTAGCCACGTATACACCAAGTTAACGGAGACTAACGGAAGGACCAATGGTGTATTGTTTTGAAACGTTAGGGACTATTTCTGCCCATTTTAAACGTTAGAGACCAAACGCGCAACTTGGGTAAACGTTAGGGACCAATAGTGTAGTTTACCCTAAAAAAAATCTTTTTGTCTAATGAACAGTATTAAGCATAAATGCCTTAAGCAAATGAGAACATGTGGAATTCATTGGTGGGCCTAATATGACGTGGAAAGGAGTTGTGGCTCATCCCCTATACAAGTTTTGGTTTGGAGTTCTTTGTCAAAACCCAGAGGTAAGTATTCAGATCTCATGCATGTGATTGTAGATACGCGTATCTCGACTAATCCTAAGAGGACATACAACACCTTACTAGCACGTGTACCACGATAAGTGCAAAAGCTTTGCTTTGGGTAGGTGACTCTGAGAAGACTCGAAGTAGTGACCATTGGAGAGCACACCCAAGGCCGGACCAATTGAGCTACCCCTCAAGGTTTATTGTTAATATAGTTGAGGCTCAATCAAAATATGGTTTTTGGATGATATGATATATATATCATTGTGGTATTAGAGCCAAGTTCTTGCTCTTTTGTTGGCCGTTAGTGTTATCATTTGTTAAATTTGTTCTTTCTTTCTTACTAATCAGTTATTTGTGTTCTTCATACTAATCTTGATATTGTCTATCTCTTGTTATTATCTTATCTATTTCAAAACTGTGTGTCCTCACCCAAACAGTGAGTCCTTTTTCCAAACAGTAAGTCCCGAGAGAGTGGCATGAGCGGTGGGCATGAGCGGACAGGATACAAGTAAAGAGAGAAAATAGGATAATAGTAAGTGAGAAAACTTTATAAAGATTAATTTGAATAACCCAATAAATTGATAAATTTGAAAATGTTGAATAAATTTCGTAGATCTAATTCAACTGTCAGCACTAGATCTGGATCTAGTAGCTTGGCATCATTAAATGACATAGTGCATGAAGAAGATGAAGTTCTTCTTCATTCTGATAATGATCTCCAAAATTGGAGTCTTCCAAAACCTGATAAAAAAGAGGTTTACCAAACCTCATGGGTTCCAAGTGTGTTCAAATCCGAACACAAAGTTAAAACTGTTGAACGAGCTTATGCTCTTAAT
This sequence comes from Fagus sylvatica, assembly GCA_907173295.1. Taxonomy (NCBI): domain Eukaryota; kingdom Viridiplantae; phylum Streptophyta; class Magnoliopsida; order Fagales; family Fagaceae; genus Fagus; species Fagus sylvatica. Next base: position 26,766,699 of record OU015764.1, read on the forward strand.
AAATCTCAAGAAGAATGTCTTTTATTCCGAAAAAGGGAAATGAAAGAATTTAAGAATAAAGGTTTCAGGTTCATCCATCTTGGATTAATTCAAGTCGGTATTAAACCCCTCACAAGATGAGGAATCAATGCCTTTGTCTTATTAAGATTAATTGATGCTAGATTCACAAATGAGAATCAAGCCCATCTAGGAATGGTTGAAGCCAATATGAGCCAAGGCCCAATCTGGTTCAATGTCAACCCAGATTTAACCTTAAGCCTAGATGATGGTGCTCCTGAAAATGCACTAACCTTAAGAATAAATACTTCTGGATATCACATGATAGAAGGAAGTCGTCCACTTGCTTTAGTATATAGAATATACTACAAGCTGTTTAAAACAAACCTCAACCCTCAAGCCTTAATAAAAGATTCACAAGACCAAACTTTGCTCCTACAAGCTAGTAGGGAAGACATTAATGTAAATGTCCCAAAAATGATTAAATGGGAAGATATCAAGCTTCCTGAGGAATGGAATCTCCCAAACGAGATGCCACCTACAATTCCAAACCCAATAAACATTGTTGAACAAGATAACTTAGAATCTGTTATGCAGTACCATGATGGAACTGTAAAAATTAGGTTCAACCATAGTAAACCAAAAATACCATCAATGATAAAATATTCTAGCTCAAGACACTCATTTTCTGGTTCTTCTTCAACCAGTAAAAGAGATCAAGACCTAGAAAGAGAAAGAGAAAAAGATTTAGAAAAATATCTTAATGAATTAAATCTTAATAAACAAAAAGAAAAGAATGATAAAAAAGACAATAAAGATATTAAACTAAAAGGTGTTAAAGAAGACTCTTCTCAAGTAAATTCAGCCTATTACACGGTTGACAATAAAACAAATGAAGTTGTTGAATCTGATAATGAATCTTTAAACCCAACCCCCTCTGACATGATTGGAGAAGAAATTGATAACCAATTAAATGTTATTAAAAAACCCTTTGAAATAAATTGGGAAATGTTAAACTCAGAATTTGATTCTGAGAAAAACCAGGGTAAGCGAGAAAAACATCGCAAAACCCATGATAAAGAAGAAAAGAAATTAATCTTTAATAAATGGAAATCTGTAATGCAAGATCTAAGAATGAACATTCACTTCTTTGATTTTGTTGATAAATATTATTCAGAATTAAAAGAATTAAATGTTATAACCACTTCAAAATGGACAAAACATGATAAAACATCTGTTGAATCCTCTCATCCACCAAAAGAAAGCATTTTAATAAATGTTGGAAAAGACTTAGTAAAAGTCTCTCCATTTAAACTTCCTCCTAAAATTCCTGAAAAGGATGAAGAAAGAAAAATAATTGAACAAAACAATTATACTAATAAATGTTTAAATGTTATTGGTGATCAGCTTGATAAAATTGAAAATAAAATTGATTCAATCAATATTAAACAAGATTCTATTAAAATAGAAACTCCCTTAATAAAAGCTCAAGAATTAAAAACTGGTTTAAGTCTTAAAACTAGTCAAACAAAAACTAGGGAAAAGATTGACCAAATGTTAAAAGAATTAAATAAAGTAAAAGGAGAACCCTCCACAATAAATGTAATAAATAAAAATGAAGTCACTGTTGAAACATGCTCTTCAAATTCAGAAACAACTTCTGATGAAGAGATTGATAAACTTGAAAAAGCTTTTGGTAAACTCCAAAGAATAACTAATAAAAAACCAAACCCAACAACTTTCACAAAAAATTGGTATCCCAGGCCTACACCTCCGGATATGCAATTTGAAGAAAGAAGCTTTCAGCACCAATTCTCGGTGTCTGCTGATAAACTTTATGAATGGAATATTGATGGACTTTCTGAACAGGAAGTTCTTAATAAACTTAGCCATTTAACCATGGTTGCTAATAGTTACATGACTAATCATCAGTTATCTCATGCTGAAATAATTGATTTATTAGTCATAGGTTTCTCTGGTAAATTAAAATCTTGGTGGGTGAAACATCTCACTGAAGAATTTAGAGATCTTATTAAAAATTCTGTTAAAAGAGATGAAGAAGGTAACCCCATCTTCGATGAAAGAATTGGAATGAGAATTCCTGATGGAGTTAATTCCCTTGTTTTCACAATAATAAGACACTTTATTGGTACACCTAGTAACATTACCTCTAGGATCCATGACCAATTAAGTAATCTCAAATGCCTAACCATGAGTGACTTTAGGTGGTAAGAAGACGTCTTTACCTCTAGAGTTATGTTAAGAGAAGATAGTAATAAACCATATTAGAAAGAAAAATTTATTGATAGTTTACCTAATCTTTTTGCTCATAAAATTCGAACTGTGTTAAGCAACTCCAATGGGATCATTGATTATGATACCCTAACATATGGAGACATAATAAGCACTATTAAACAAGAAGGTTTAAAAATGTGCATTGAACAAAGAATTGCTAAACAACAAAGTGATAATAAAAGAAAAGCTAAATATGAAATGAGAAATTTCTGTGAGCAATATGGAATCCTTCCCATGGCTCCTTCACAAAGGAAATATGTTAAACATAAAAAAGAAAAATATGATAAACAAAGAAGAATTTGGAAGAAAAAGAAAAATTTTCAACCAAATGAATACTATAATCAAAATAAAAGATTTTCTAAAAAATCTAATAAAAATTATAAAAAAATATGATAACAAAAAATTTGATAAAAAGAAAACAAAATGTTTTAACTGAAGAAACAAAAGTTTACATTAGAACGAGATATCATATAACTGAAGAAAATCAATAGGATGGATCTCACTTACAATCAACGTGGAATAAAAATACGAAACAGAAATTGAATAAGAGAGGCCAGGCCTATCACATATCAATACAACATATCACAAGAGGCCCCCAAATCAAGTGGTAAATAATTCAAATTCTGATTAAAAAATTTGATCAGAATCGAAAGGCATACCCTATTACAAGCAAAGCTGTGGCAACAAAAGGCCATACACGACGGGTTTGAGACCAATCATAAGCACTACTGCAATCGTCATTAGCACCGCTAAAGCACCCAGGTCTTGTTAGCTTAGCCACACCTCCCTCTAAAGCAAAGCTGCTGCTGGTGTTGCCACTGCTGAACAAGAGAAACCAGAAATAGGGACCCCCACCATCGGTGCCACTCACAGCAGCTCCGACTTCAGTGTGATTCTTATTGTAAACTATTTCTAAGCTCTTGTTGTTTTTCATCAGGATATCTAAAAATGCTTCAGAAGGATCAGCATAATGAGACTGGCAGCCAAGTAAACGACCGGTAATAGGAGAGAGGGTTGAGACCAGAACACCACAGTTGGGGGCAAAAGTTTCAGCAAATTCAGATTCAGCAGGCTTCTCTGCATTAGGCCCTCCTACCGCACCACAATCACCTTGGTAGGCTTTTACGTACTGCAGAGCGATGCAGGCCAGGCCCGGGTTGTCATAGAGGGATTTCATCTTGTGTGCAGTTCTATTATTGTTAAGTGCAGCCACTAACTCATCAGCAGGGTTATTGGTAACTTTTACTGCATTTTCATTCGTAATGTCATACAAATTTGTTAGAGCCCATGTATAATGATACCAATAAATTAAATCATGAACAAGAAAGAAATATATGTTTGCAGCAATGACTTTTGAACTATTTGAGAGCATATAACAGATAGGAAAGTCAAATTGAGTTCCATGGAAGCAAAATATATAACTAAGATGTCAACATATAATAAAAACCAAAAATGAAAAAGTAGAAGCAACTAATAAGAGAGTAAGACAAAGAGAGGGGGTGGAGAGAGCGACAAAGAAAGTGGCTAAGAGGTTGAACATTATATTCCTTATTACATGAAGGAATTATTTCATTATTGTTCCCTAATAATCATTATGTTCGCTAATAATAGTGGTGAATATAGGGGATTTGATCTCTCTCTCCATGGATATAGTTAGTATGCTGACCTGTGTTGTAATCCTTATTTGCCTTTACTGATATTAATTTGTACAGATCCGTTAGTGTTATTGCACAATAGATATTATTGGTACTATGTTCACTGAATGCATTTTTTTCTCCCACCCTCAAATCCGAGACCAGATAACACATTTGTTCTGCAAATTTATCTTGCTGCTGCTACAAATTTGTGGTGATGTTAATACATTTAGTGGCATGTCCAATGACCCACACCGAAGTCTTAGCAGAAGATGTTATAGTGTACTAAAAAGGCTTTGAGAATGCACTATAAACCTGTAGGAACTTAAACCAGCAAGTTATATTAAATAATGGTGGAAACTGGAGAGGTGACAAATAAGAAGTATTGGTTAGCAATAGCATCATAGCCCTGTGGTTTCGGCTTCCTCGGAATATGTGTGAGTTTTGATGTTTAATTGTTGTGTTATTTTTAGTTCTACAAAACCTGCAGACCACAAGAAGGAAATGACTGGCTTGACTTCTTAATATAAAAACAAAGGGGAAAAATTCCACATTGACAACCCATTTGATAACTAATCAGCTCTGCCTTGTTTATTCTGTTTTTCACTTTTCACACCCCCTCTTCCTCCCAAAAAATAATAAATTTAAGAAAAAATCGAGAAAAGGGAATGGATTAGAAATGTAGAATGGTAATGAAATATTCAATATAATATTTTCAGTGGTTTTAGTTGCCCAAAATTAGATTCTTTAACCAAGCAGAACAATTGCATTGGGGTTCAAATTGAAAGAAAAAAAAAATCCCAGAAATTGAATAACAAAAAATAAATCCAAGATCTGTAATTCCTTTTCCTTTCCCTCAATTTCTCAGGAACCAAATAAAGCACTGAAAGTGACAAAAAGTCCTACCAGAGACATGAACTAACTAATGACTCTGATCTTAAGCAAGAGATCTAATCAACAAAACTGATTCACTCTTTAATTCATACCATAAAGACTCATATTTCGAAATAAACACCTCAGGTTTCTGTTCAGACATGGGTAGCTACATTTATGGAAATATCAAAGAGACAAGCATTCAAACAAACAAAAGTACTCAAGCAGATCAAGCATCTAATAAATGCCCACTAAAACTCAGTTGGGTTCCAAATCTTTAACATGCATACATTCTTCAAAACTACACTATGTTACACATACAAATACATACATAGAAATGCGTGTTTTTTTAAAGCAATGTAGATTTGGAAGAGACTTACTTTGAGTAGCAGCAGCTGAAGCAAGGATGAAGAGAAGTAAAAGTAAGAGAAACCATGGAGTTTTTGTCATTTTTGTTGTTTGTTTAGGAACAAGGAACAGAGTGAGAGAGAGGGAGAGAGAGAGAGAGATGAAAGTGAAACAGAGGATGCGTCGGTGATATGTCTGCTTCAATCAGGTGGCTGCTTGCTTTGCTAAATCGCTATGATTTCAAATGCCACCAACCGGGTTCCTGGTCCAACCCGAGTCGCAATGATTCCTGATTACAGAAATACCCTTCTACCGTCAAGTGTATAATAAGCAATTTTTTTTTTTTAAGCATTCTCTTAATATTCCAACATAATATAAAGGGTATTTTTTTTAAGCCTTCTATATTAATGTTCATTCTGAGTTGTTCTTCACTAGTGGATAATTGTATGTTTCTTTTGTAAAAGATACTTTGAATGGAAGTCAAGAATCTGTACAGGTAAGCAAAATGCATATGCTAATGCCTTATAGCTGTTGGAAGAGCCCAATTTCAAGATGTTACTCGATTTTCTTTTCTTCATGTTTCTTATCTTACATTGTATTACTTCATTTTCTTATCAAACTATTTGGTTATCTAATTCCTTTTTCATATAAACATTATGATTATTATTTTTTAATCCTTCACAAATATATATATGATAATAATTAATAACTAAATTATAGTTGAATTATATTATTTGAGTTAATTTGATATAATGATTTTCATTTATAAACATATAAAAATTAGATCATCAACCTTGTATTATAATTTTACAAAAAAATGGATAATTTATATTATCAATAAGTTATAAATAATAATTTGATATCTTATAAATTTATTTACAAACTTAATAATTTGAGTCTTATTCTCATGAGCTTGTTCATGAGCAAATACATGAACAAGCTCATTATCATATTTGAGCTTGGGTTGTTTATTATTTTAGACTAAACTAAGACTTGAGTTTAGCTCATTTGCTAAATAAATAAACATAAAGATTTTATTTATTTATTTTTAGCCAAGCCTAAGCTGTTCATAAAATAACTCGATTCATTTACAATTCTAGTTAGACATGGTCATGGATCTCTAGGTCTTGATTACTATTGGGGGGGAGAGAGAGAGAGAGAGAGAGAGAGAGAGAGAGAGAGAGAGTAACTTTCTAAGTTTAGTAGTAAGTAGTCACTATTGTAATTATAATTTTTGATTAGTGGGTAGCTAGTTTGTTGGAGTTGTGTTGTTGGGCTTGATTCTACAAAATTTAGATAGAAAGAATCTTTGCATGTTTTACTCATCATGTTCTTTGAATATTGATTAGATATTCTTAAAATACTTTTGGAATAACCATGCTCCTAATTAAGCATGTCATATTTTATCTTTTGGTTTGGTGCACATGTAAGTTGACTGAAACTTTACTTCAACATGGCCAGACCGAAAAATTGAAAAGCTAAAAAAATTAATTAATCCCTTAGTTAATTTAACTCAATTTTAGTTTAGTTCAACTTAATAATTGCTTCTTTAAAGTATCATAGAAGATGTGAGAGATAAGATTTAGATAAGATTTGTTATAGCAATCATTTCGAAAAACCTTCTAAAAGTAAGAAATTATTTAGAAAATGAAGCATTGATTTAAAATTTGAACTTTTGTTTTTATTTAGTTTTGAAATTTATTGTTCTGACGTGTGAGTAAACAAGATTACAGCTTAAAAGTTTGTAGCTTTCATTCATCTAGATTCTAGAAAAGAAAATTTAGTTAAACTTAGAATATTTCTAAAGAAATTGACTAAAGTCACAGACAGCTCTGTCAAGTAAGTGTGGGTGTCGGTGCATGGGTGGTAGAGCTTGAGGATGGCTTAGTAAAGGAGAGAGTTGTGAGGGCAAATGTGTCAGTTTAGACAGACATATTTCGTGAAATACGGTTGGAATTAGAAACGGATAAGAGTAAGTGTAAGTAAGACCCATGTTTGTTTGTTTGTTATCTTCTCTTTTCTTTTTAGACAACTCCGCCTGAACAGGAGAGAGTGAGAAACGAATGATCTGCGGGCATGGCCACTCATGCGCACGTTAGCATGAACACCTTCCATTCCTTAAGCTTCCCTCTTTCTCTCACACGCACACGCACAGTCGCAAAAGACAAAAAGAAGTTGCCGCCAGTTAGGTGCGCATTGTCACCACCAAAATGGCGGGAGAGCAGGCGATTGGTCTCCATCTCCCTCGTCCTTTCATTCTCACTCTCACACTTTCTCTTCATGCCCAACCGTACGTCTCTTAAACCCTCTGTTTGGTTGTAAAGAAAATCGAATTCTGGCTGCTCGTTATCTGAAATCTAATATGATATCACCATTTACTGTATTCTTTTCTAATTAGCCTTAGTTGAATGGTATTTCCTGCATTTTCTTGACAAGCAAACAAAGTCTATTGAATTTTTTTATTTTTGTGCAGATGCTATGGCGGGAAGCCCTTTCGATAAATATGTGAAAAGGTAATGAGTAATGAGTATGACATGGTATCAAATTTCAAATTTTAAATTTCTAATCGAAACAAGTTCTTTGTTGAATTACGGCAACAATAAATCACAGGCTGATTTTTCTTTTTTATTTAATTTTTTTTTTTTGGTTATATTCTTTTAATTAATGTATGTTAACCAGGAAAAAACTTGATCCACTAGAAGTTTATGTACCGGTTGTCATCTTGACGCAGTTCCAGATCAAGGACTTAGGTAATTGTCTTTTTGTTTTGGCATCACTTTTTCCTTCTATATGTCAGGTTTACATTGTTTCATTTCATTTCATAATGTCACTTTTATTTGATTTATGTAGCTTTATTTGGTGTCACTCTTGTATATTCGGTAACGCTTAGATTATGTTATTATTGAATATAATTATCATCTAAATACTCCTTATTCTTACTGTGTTCTCATTAGAATCTCATCAAAATTTTCTTCATTTTCTATCGTGATGCAGATAAGTTTGATTTTCTGTTTGGTGCTTAATTTGTGTGTGTGCGTGCACACACTTGTATTGATGCTCACTGCTCATGTGTGTTTGTGTATGTCTTTCCTTTTTCTTCCCACTTCGTTAGATCATGTTGTTGCTCCTTTTTTGTTCTCCTTCTGTACATATAATTTAAGTATTCTATGCTTTCTAGTGTTTCGCTTGTTTAAGAATTGTAAAAGTTATAAACAAGTTGCAAGAGTACTTATATATGTCTTTCTAGTAGTACAGAGAAAACACTAGAAGCTGAGCAACCCCAATATGCTTCCTGCCGATCTTTACTACGTTCTGGCCCTGCAGCATCCCTTCGTGTAAATATTAGAGCAGTAAGTTGGGGCTTCCTTGAACTTTTTAGTATTCTTTATGTTTTCCCTCTTCCAGTTCTGGTCTGCCTCTGATTCTTTGCATTAAACAATGGGCAGTGATATTTCCGCACTATTGGTACAGAAATATCAATTCTTGATGCTTTATTTTGCTTAAAAAACTGATATATCCGCACCAATAGTGTGGAAATATCACTATTTGGTGCAGAAAAAACACCACTCTAACAATTTATCATCCTCTTTCTTTGCCACAATTTGTTGAATAATATTCTTTGGACTCAGTATGCTTGAAGCTTTTATGTCTTAGTGGTGGGATATACTATACAACAGTGTCTCACTTTCACTAGGATGTAAAAAGCTTATGTACAACAAGTTTCCTTGAAATTTCTCGAGAAACAAGACTGTCAGAAATCAAGGCGATCAGCTGTAGTCCATAATTTTCGGTCACTGATTCTTATTTTTTGTGCTGAAATTTATTTATTTTGTTATAGTTTGTTTTATCATGTTAAAACAAACTGATATAAAACAAGTTTCTTTGGCATTACTCAAGAAGTAGGAATGTAAGAAATATTGGCGAATGATGCATAGTCCATAATTTTCAATCCATTGACCCTTATTTTTATGCTGAAATGCAGTTATTTTGTTCTTAACCTACTTCTTTTTCCCGTTAGTTTAGTTTTTCAGTGGAGTTGTAGGAAACTTTAATAATTTTCATTTTCAGAGAAACCCTAAAGAGTTCTATTTATGTAATTGTAGTTTTATCCTGTTACTTATCAAAATAAAGTGTATTTTTATCCTATTAAAATTAAATGAGAATTTTCTCTCTAATGCTTGTGGATTCCAAGGTCATTTGGATAGGAGTATTTAAAATAATGAATTTGGATTTTAATTTTTGGTTTAAATGACTTGAATAAAGTTTGACAGTGCAAATCTCTTTTCTATTCATGAAATTTATGGATGGATTTGAATTTTTTTAATATGTGGATTTGAAATGATTAGATGTAATATTGTAATGTCATTTCAATTCCATAACATCACAATGTTTTTGTTAGAGCAAAATCCCCAAAACTCAAGTCATCTTGTGCTTTAAATTCATATTAAGCAATTTATACCAACAATTCTTCAAATCCCTTGATTTTAAATCCTCAAATCCAAATGCAAGCTTAAGGTATTCGTTAAGTTAGACTGAGATCAAGCCTACTGTGTTTTCATCCTGCATTAAAACTTAAAAGCCCCACCTCAAAGTTTATCAACTTATGCACCCCAAATATTAAGTAGTCTCACTTCCAACAGCCATGAGTCTTGACCACCAGTTATGCAAGTTGCAAGAGTCTCACATATTGATCAAAAATATTCTGATCAGCCATTAATTCTGATTTAGTCCTCCAAATAGTTCAGTTAATGACCATGGCAGTGTGTTTCCAGGCATATGTATTGCATATTTTCGGTTTGCCTCTATTTTGTTTTTGCTAAACTGCATCTAATACATCACATAGTGTTGCCTTTATTGGTTTTTGTTTCTGACTCACTGTTATTCTTGTCATCATTGGTTTCATATGAGATGATAAATCCGTCATCACTCTCCATACTCATTTTGTTTCTGGAATTTTTTATATACTTGAGTTCCTAAGAGCTTTGGAAATTTTCTTCGGAACTATAGGTGGCACAATATGCTTCAGATAATGGTGATGGTAAAACTGCTACCAACAACGTTGATCAATGTCTCAAGTACGTCTTATCACTATTGATGAAAATCATCTTTTACTTTGCATAAATATTGAGTGGTCTGTAATTTTTCCCTGCAATCTGATATGATGGATTGTAGGAACTGAGTGTCTACCTAGAAAATCGAAACACTTAAGGTACTGTTGTAGGGGTGAGACCCATTTTTGAATGGTTTTTAGTGCTAGATTTACGCTAAAGGCCAGTACGGGGTACCAAAATATCCAGCCAGCTGGTATAATAAAATTAGGTTCAACCTGTCCAGGCAGTAAGCATTTAACTGGTATTTTAATCTCTCATTTCTCAGACTAAAGAAATAAAAAATTTCTCATTTCAAAATCATTGGTGTTTTCAGAAAGATTTTGGACTATTAGCCGGTTGGGGTTCACCATTCACCAAAAATGATTCCTGTAGAACTGACATGTCTGGCTGTCTTGGATTTCCTATTTCAAGAAGTCATAATTAGCATCTTCAAATGATAAAATACCACATTTGTGGAAAAGTACCAATCTTCTTGTTCTATTTGATTTGATGGAATTTGTAATTCAGGTTGCAAGTAGCACGAGATTCAGATTGCACTCAATGTTCCTCATTTCTGGATAGGAAAATGAGATTTCAGTATCTCACATTCTGATTGCAAGTTTGTCTCATTTCAAAGTGTATTTTTGCCTAAATCGCATGTGGGATTTATCCATGGAGATCATATGTTTTAGGTTTACAGAACTACACCTAGTTAACATCCTTGAATCAAACTCCCCTAGGCAACTTGCAATTTAAAAGTCATAACCAAGCCAGTGAGCTGCAGCTCAGTTAGTAGGGTACTCTAAATAACCTCTGCAGTTAGAGGTCATGGAGTAGAAGCCTGATGAGGCTTGGTCCTTAGGGTGGAGTCAGATCAGGTGTGCTTTTTAGAATCTGCCTGAAGGAAAACCCCAGCATGTGTTTAACTTTAATATGGTGGTAGACTTGCTGATGGAGATTTTTAATTGGAAGATCTTTTTTTTTTTTTTTTTTTTTTTTTTTTTGGGGTCCATTGGAGGCATATTGGGCCTATGGGTTACACAATGGGAGGTAGCCCTCTCCCTTCTGCCTTCCCTTCCCTTGTTTGCCAAGTCTCAAGGAGAATGAGTATTAGAAATGTCCCAGCTAACAAACATGTCCATGTCGGTTTTGATGCTAGTTAGTCATAAGTTCACAATTGCTGTCAACCAACTTAAGTCCTGTGAAATCTGTACTTCTGCAGAGCCTTAGAGGATCTTGATAACTTATTTCTGCGTGCGTCAAGAAATGATCCAGAAGCCTCAGTTGAATCAATGAAGGGAAAGATCAATATTGCCCTTAACGCTCTAGACAGGTAATGCGTTGATGAACAGATCATATATTATACACCTCAATGGAGTATTGTATTTCTAGTATGCGTGCCGTAATCTTCTTTTGTATATTATACTTTAAATGTGTAATTAACCAAGGAAGCTAAGAAGCTTTCCATTTTACAGCCTCCTTCAAACTGTACCTTCTGATGTGCTAGACAAAGGGAAGGCTATAGCTGATTCTTATAGGATTACAGAAGATGTGGAACCTGAAATTTTGGACCCAGAAATGCAGAAGTTGGAATCAATTTTATGAATTAATGTAACATCAATCTCACCCAATACCTGAAGTAGTCTCTCATTGTTATATGATCAATCTTAAAACATTCTCTTAAGTTATATATTGCAGGCATGTAATCTTTTCCATATAATGTCTGGATCCCAAATCGATTATTGCTTTGCTTATCCACGTGACTGAGTCTTGTATACCCTGAAGACTGCAGTTGGTTTTTCCGAGGGATTAGGCCGTTGGAGGCCTTTCATTACATACAAGTTCTCAGTTTCTAAACCAATGTTGCCAGCACTATTCAGGTCATGGTTTCTTTCCAATAAAGCACAGGGGTCTCAGTCAACAATGGGCATTAGATGCGGGAACATAAAATTGGTGGCTTTCATTTTACTCCCCCCTGCGGCTCCTTTTTTTTATCTGGTCCAATGAGGGATGGCATTTCATGCTTTGCTGCATATTGAAATCAGACACTTTTCCGTCCACTAGTACTTGGCATGTTAGATTATTCAGAGTAAGCTCTTGGTTTCCCTTTATAGCCAAGTTTGAGCTAAACTCACCTCAAAGGCCTTTATATCAGGCTCAACACAATCTAGCCAAAAAATATGAAAGTAGGGTGAGGAACTTTAGCTCAACATTTTGTTTTTTATGATTATTTTTCCACAGCCTAATGTCTCTCACTCTTCAAATGTCGTTGCTGAATCGAACTTGGAGAATCTGAGCACACATTGCATCGGTGATGCAATCCAAGTTCTGTTTGTCGGCGATTATGGTGAGATCTGTGGCTTTTATTGAAGGTGAAATTGCATAGAGGTTCTTGCCATGATATCGTGAAAATTGTAAGTAGGTGGTGGGTTGGCAAGAGTACCAAATCAGTTTTGGTTCAGGCTAGTTCGTCTCATGTATGGGTGGTGTGACTTTGCCTTTTTTGATGGCAGGGACGGTGATTGTGAAGTTGAAACTTGGGGTTTTTTCAATTTAGATTTGGTAAGTGAAGCAGCATTTCTTGGTATTCGATGAAAAAAGATTACTGCACTGATGTTGTCTTTGGGGATCAATTGGCCCTAGGGACAAACTGAAGAAGATTGTATGATTGTATCTATACGACTATGTTTGTTTGAATAAAAATGTAGGTTAGTTAAAATAGGTCATATCTTATACCTAAAATTACAGACTTATAGGACGAAACTAGTTTACCTGCACTGCTCTATCAAATTAGGGATAAGGGTAAGAAATATGTGATTTAGTTCTTTCAAAAGATAACCACCTTGAAAGAAACTTTGCACTACAATCTATGAATTCTTGCTTAATCACTAACTAGTAGTGTTTATAAAATAATGTCAGACATTCAATCATGTTTTGGGGCCTTATTTAACCCCAAACGTAACGCTACTTCTGAAATTTCATGAATTTCATCAATAAATGGAACTTTTTTTTTTGTTGTTGTTGCTAAACTCCATAGATGGTCATGGAACTTTGCTTAAGTGAAAGTCATCCTCCTTTGTTACCAGGTTCTAAATCAACTCCTCCAACCTAGCAGGGAAGACTAGATTTGAAGTAGAATAGAGGGATTTAAAATTTTGAAGTTCTCTACAAAACATTTTGACCTATTTCTTCATTTCCCGAAATCCAATCTCCTTCCCATTTCTCAAGAAATCTACTACATTTCTTCACCTTGTGACTAAGGAATGCAGTTTCAACAAAAAAAAAAAAAAAAAAAAGGCTTAATCAAAGACTGATTAAGGCAAAATACATATATTGGATATAGTTTCTTAGCTATACCTTAGATTTTTCAATTGAATTCGATTACATGATTTTATTGAACAACACAACAAAACAATGTTATCTTTTCTAAGAATAATTAAATTCAATCATGTGGTTCATTGGTCAATACAATCACATGAATGAATTTAATTGGGAAGCTAAGGTACAATACTTAATAAAGTGGACTTTACTTTTATCCTCTTATATATATTATGCTAATCACAAATCAAGAGATCACTATCATTTCTAGCAAATTTTGAAAGTTCCTATCATTATCTGGAGGTAAGCTGATGTCAGTTTCTCTATTATTTATGCATCCTAGAATAATGTTGAATATTTCTATGAAATCGTAAAACATCAATACCAAGTGGTTTAGACAACTAACATAATGGACAAAGTTGACCTCCAACCTAGTTTAGAGGAAATTCCTCTAAACTGTTAGGTGACACCATTCACAAATAGACAAGTGTCCTGATCATGTCCAACTTAACTCTCAGTTAACACTCTTACTCTCATTACCCTCTTCTCTCTCTCTCTCTCTCTCTCCATCATTTCGACAACCACTGCATTCACCTTTCCCACACGCCACCCCTTTCTCTCTCTACCGCTCCCATCCCTCCACCCATTCCTCTGTGTGCTACTCGAGCAAAAAAGACTTTCATATTAATTTTAGGGAAAATTACATTTTAAACCTTATAGTTTAAGGGGTGTAACAAATTAAACCCCGAAATTTCAAAAAATAACAAATTAAACCCTTGTTTTACTTATATGAGTTGAGGTTTAAGTTATTTTTTAAATTTTGAGATTTAATTTGTTATTTTTGAAATCTCAAGGTTTAATTTGTTACTTTTTGAAACTTCGGGATTTAATTTGTTACTTTGTAAACTATAGGATTTAATTTGTAAACACCCCTAAATTATAGGGTTTAAAATGTAATTTTCCCATAATTTTATTGATACTAAAAGAACCAAGCTATGAAAATTGAAATTTTGGTAAGAAAATGTATGTTTACCAAGATCCTACGATTGGATGGAGTAGCCTTCCAAAGAAAAAATGATGGGATGTGGAAGGTCAGAGACAAGCAACGAAGACGGGATTGTGGAAACGGCGTAGGCAACAGGTAGAGGGACTACAATCGACGAAAGCATAAGAGCTGGGAGATTGGCGAAGTGAGACCGGTTTGGAGTGAAGACAAACTGGAGAGAGAGAGAGTTTGAATGGGTTTATGTCTGGCAGAGAGAAATAGGAGGGTAACAAGAATAAATGTGTTATGTGAGAGTTAAATTGGTCATGTAGATGCACTTGTCTATTTGTGAATGCTGCCACCTAATAGTTTATAAATAGGGTTGGAGATAAAATTTGTCTTGGACAAATTCAAAATTAGATATTGATTTTGGTAATAGTCAATAAACGAATTGAATCAATTTTGTGATTTACCAAACGTTCATATGACAGCATTTTGCATCAGTGAGCTTACCATAAGATCACCTATTCTAAACATGGAAATAGCGTTGGCTTCTCAAAATGAATCTCTGGACCTGTTAAGGTAACAAAGCCAACAAGAATAAAATGCGCTTGAGTATGTTGTAATCATTGATCTCATTTAGCACCTGGCCCTCACCTCACACTAATCTCACTCCTCAAACTGGCGAAAAGTGAAGAAAAAACCACCACGGTCTAGGGTCTAGGCTAATGCCTAGTGGGGAGGAGAGGAGGACAACTTTCTATCTGTCACATTTAAAAAACAAAAACAAAGGACTAACAAAAAGCAAAAACCACCATATTCTAGACTTTAGGCAAATAAAGCAAGTAGAGAGGACAACTTTGTGAGTCACATTCAAAAGCTAACAACGAACGAGACCAAACCTAATTATATTCCTGACAGCTGGAAATTGCATTGATCCCAATCAACAAGAGTTAAAATAAAAGAAACAACATCTGAATTTCATTGGCTCCAGGGAAGAACTATTAATTCTAAAAAACATTTCAGCAATATAATAATAATAATAATAATTATAACAAACAATATTAATAATTTACAAAGACATCTTATTGTTTCAATACAAAAAGACCACATGAATTACCTTTGCATAGCCAAACACCGACAGACAACATAGATGGCCATCTAGTGGCCAACAAAAAGAAAATGACGGTGGTTTACTCAACAAGTGAACCTAAGATGAAAAATTAAAATTAAAAGTAAAACAAAACAATTTATTCTATTGTTACATAAAGACAACTACATGAAGTACCTTTATACCAAAACGAACACCAACAATCAAAGAAGATGACCATTTACAATACATGGGAGCAAAACACAGATTACCAAGCTGGATGCCACCTGCAGTCGTAGTGAATAAGCAGTATAAAAGAGGTCTATTACATCATGAAGGTGACAGGCTACTGAATATTCGCTTCAAACTAGGGCATGCCGCACGTAACTTCAGCATGCTATTTGGGAGTATCTGTCAGTCAAAGTAGCAAAACAAACCCAAAAAAACAAAAAAAAAAATCAGGTTGAACAAATGATGAAAAAAGAAAACAACAAAAACCGAAGCATTCCATTACAAGGAATTATTACTAATTGGATTTTTATATCTACATACGATCAAAGGGGAGAGGGAGAGAGAGAGAGAGAGAGAGAGAGAGTGAGTATGTGGGCGCGAGCTCTCACCTTTGGACAAAAGCGGACATCAAGGGTCTCCAGCACACTACACTTTGATGTGGCAGCTTCAACCGCTACTTCATCAATGTTGCAAGACTAACAAAGCCCCAATTTCAAAATAAGTTAGTAAACAGCATTAAACAGAAGCAATTTTGGGCATATACATACACCAACTTCACAAATATATGAGCAACGCTAAGGACAGAATTATTTTCACCAATTTTTTTTTCACAACTTGCTTACGTGGTAAGTTATGATTGGAGCAACATCATTTATATATGGACCTACCACTAACACCACTTTTATTATACACCAATCACTACAAGCCATGTCAACAGTTGTACAAAGAGTAGTGGAAATTTTTGAATTCCTAGACTTATTGCAAATATATTACTTTTTCATGTAGGAAACGAAAATAAAATAAGCTTGCATTGAATTGTGCCCCTTGGACAAATATTACATGTTGATCAAATGAAACACATGACCATCCTAGACTATCTATAGAGGGGGGAAAAAAAAAAAGATACATGCATTTCCCCAGCAATCTGAATCAGTTGAAGAAGCTGGATTAGCTTCTTCTTCTTTTTTTTTTTTCCTTACAGTTTTTAAAGTCTCACTTTTCTTTTTCTATCTAGGTACAAGTACAACTATAGTTTTGCTAACTTTCAATAAATAAGCAAATAAGCTCTTAGCAAAAAGCTAATCCAAACGCACAGTAGTTAACAATATCATTAAGAAAGGGACTCTCCAAAACCTATAAATGTTAAACTTCGCCAATTGGAGCGCTAGTGAAAATGTAAATAACAGCAAGAGTACAAAATCCGAAGTTTGTATGCATTAATAAAAAGATTACCCAGTAACCCAATCTAGACATCTCAAAAGTGATGACTCACCATTATTTAATTTTAAGCCCATTCGAAAATAGAAAATGGTAAAAAAAAGTTTGATATTTTCAAATGACATAAGCCAAGAAAACGATTTAAGGACTTCAAACATGGAACCCAAAATGCATACCTGTAGAAAGAGACTGGTCAATTTCGGACACTCAAGCTTCAACATTTCCAAAGAGCAACAATTACTGAAGAGCATAAGAAATAAAAATTTCAGTACAGATAAAACATCAGAAGGATTAAAAACTACATTAACCACATCAAGAAAAAAAGGGTACCTCAAATTTAGAAAGCACAAATTAAAACAAGCAAGATCAACTTCCTTCAAATTCGCTGATAGAGAAAGGTTTAGCGATGACAAATGGAAACAGCGTGCTGCCGGTGGAATGAAAACTTTCCTAATATTAGCACAACCTACACAGTTTAGGTTCTGCAGTAAACGGTTGGCCTGCTCAATTGGCTCGTGGATGTTCTCAAGTGAAAGCATGGAAGATGAGGTATAAAGACTAGGCAGCTCAGAAATCTGGCCACCACTACAGCCCCAGTTAAGGTCATGCATATTCACACAGCCATTCAAGCTCACATGTGTAAGATGTGTGCAGAAAGCAAGAAGCTCTTCTATAGCAGACTGACAGAGGGTCCCATAAGACAAGTCCAATTCCTGGAGAGCAGGGAGAGCACCTTCCTTGTAAAGGGGCTCAAGTGATGAGTCCGCGAGATACTTGCATGCTTGTAATTTTAACACCTAGGAGAAGAGAGGAAATGTAAGTACTACAATAAAGCCCAAACAATCACCCCACTCACCCCCCCCCCCCCCCCCCCCTCTCTTTCCCCAAAAAAAAGGCTGTGGAAGAGCCCATCTTACATTAGTCAGTTAAGGACTAGCCTTTTCAAAGATTAAAAACAGAATCTGGCGTATGTATGGGCATTTTGGGGGTAAATTTGTTCTATAAGAGATAAGATGATGCTAAACAGAATAGAACTCTTTAGTGTCCCCCTTTTCTATACTTCCAAAAGTAATCCTATTATCTAATTGAAAATGATTTATCAAATGGGCAAATTAAGGATAAAAAGGTAAATTGAGAAATTTAAAATTTAAATTACAATTCCATGAAAATAGTACACACATTGTGTAATTAAACTATAACTACCTGCAGTTAAAAGAAGAGCTTATGAAAAGGCTGGTGTATATTACCGTCTTTAAATGTTAAAACAACAAAGTTGGGGGGGTTTTTTGTCCAATAAAAAGTGAGATTATACCAAAAGCCACGGTATGGATATAACATTGCCAGAAACGAAAATATGGCTATGATAAGCATAAGAACATCAACTTGATATCAATAACATTCACACAATTTTGACACTAAAAAAATAATAAAGTTTAAGAAGCCTCAAAAGATGATGAGTATACATTTTTCAAGATATTCTAGGATTTGAGAACTTAGAATAATGGGTTTTCCTAGTGACGTAAATTTGGTTTTTTGGTACTTTTTCCTAAAATTTTATGGCTTTAGTGGTGATACGCGCCCATGTAAAAAATGGAATGCTTATATATCTGGACATTGAAAATTACCTTTAGTTGCAAACAAGACTCAAAAACAGGCTGCAAGGTCATCAAAAAGGTGTACGATAAATCAAGCACAGTCAAACGTAGAAGGCAGCGCAGGGAGTAAAGTCCTTCAGAACCAATTGATGGGCATGACATCAAAATCAATGACTCAATCAGAGGGCATGAAGCAGTTGTTGCAGACAAACAGTCATCCTTGAGTTGACTGCATGTGAAAAAGATAAAGGTGTCAGCTTGAGCACCAAAAACGAATCACCAAAAAAAATATTAAAGCAACTAACCTGCAAAAGGAAGCATCCAGAGATGTCAAGAGTGGACAATTAATTGATGCTTCAGATAATACACCACATCCTTTCAATTCGAGCAACACCATACATGGTGCTTCAATACTCAGTACATTCAGTTTGGGACATATTCCCAGATTCAATGACTGTAGGCCAACCTAATGAAACGAAGAATTACAATTCAGCTAATGTTCCCATTGGTTGATGCCACAAAAGATGCAACTAAGCATGTCAAAGAACTAGATTAGAACATGAAAGATAGCGGCTTCACACAGAATAAATTTGCGATTTAAAAAATACAACAGCAAATCCTACATGTACTGTATATCATAGTATGTATTAGCAATACATGTTTCAAATTTTAATTCATTTATTAATATTCAATGGAACATTAAAGTTATGCATTTTTCTCTACAATGCAGTAAAAAACCAATTATGCAAATTATTCTCACTTACTGGACAAAAAGATGCTCTTTCAAGATGATCACAACCATCCAAGCAAACTTGCTCAAGATATGGGCACGTAAGGTCAAGAGCAGTGATGGCCCGGCAACCAACAAGGGAAAGACTAACTAAAGAGGTACTGCAGAACCGCACCGCTGTCAAGCTCTGAACAAAGTGAAATCATCACATTATATCAAAGGGAAACCAAATACAACCATTACAACTCATTAGAGGAGATTATAACATCAACGTCAATCAGAATAGTAAACTCCAATAGCATACCAAAACATATAAGACATCAGGAAGTCATGAACCAGATTCAATCAGAAAATTTTAAACGATTCAAGCATTGGCGAATGGTTGAGCATTATTGCTAACAATATAGTTTAAGAATAAATCACATTTAAGATGAACCTAATAAAAACAGTATTCCACCAAGCCAAACCCTTCCACCTGTCCCTTTTCCACCCTAATCCTCAAATTCCTACTTTCCAGATCAGCTCCCTTCTTCTAATGTAATGTGGAATCAAAGGCATTTCTAAACACAAAATCAACATTTTTTCCATCTACTAAAAAGCAACTAGGTCCCTGGATTTTATCTTATGCATAAACATTGCTAATAAACAGAGACAATTTTAAACAATGCAAGTAGCAGCCTGGATTTATCTTAGCAAAATGTTTAAGTTTTGAAATTCATTAACATAGCATTATGAGAGAAATTAGTTTCATATAGAGAATCACTCTAAGAAGTACAAAATATGATAAAGAGAAAACCATCAATATCTTCCCAAAACACCAGGGACTTCATAAGACATAATATCATATGCCAAGCACAAATAAATCTTACAAAATGATTAATTCAGGAAATGTAAAGGGCCCCATTCACAAACCTCACAGTTATCGAGAACTAATGACTTTAGCATAGGGCATCCACCACCATCACTAAAAACTTCACAGATTGAATTTGTCAGAGATTCGCAATCTGTAAGATCCACTTCTTGCAAAGTTTGGCATTGCAATGCCAATGTGGTTAAGCTCTCCTGCTTCTGCAACGCTAATTTCTACATTTCCATGAAAACACTTTAATCCTCTCTGATAAATGATGAAGGACAAGAAAGAGACCAAATTGCTAACCAAAAGACATACCAGAAGAGTGTTTGAAGTGATGTTGATCCGGTGGAGTGCGGGGCAATTAGACACCATTATAGATGATAGCATAATACTTCGTAAATTCAAATCTGCAAATCTGCATGATAAAACTAATTAAAAAATAAAAATAAAAAAGAGGAGGGAACAGGAAAATCTCCACCAGGGGAGAGAGAGAAAATGCTTGGAGCAGCAGAGATGGAGCAGCAGAGTGTACTTGCGACAATGTACTAATCTGATATTCTGTAAGCGTGGAAGATCCAGGGACACAGAAGTCAGTAGGCTGCAATTGTCAAGCTCCAAAACCTGCAACGAATTATGAAATCATTTTTAGATATGTTGAAAGTATCATTTCCTCAAACGCAGCAAGCAAACATCTAGACAACAACAATATCTCTTCTAGTCACTCTATTGTAACGTTTATAGATTCTTTATAAATTATCTTGTTATCATTCTTTGTAATTCTTTTTTTTTTTTCATAAGTAATAATCATTCTTTGTAATTCTTTAGCCCTTTTTATTAAAAGGGGCTCATTGCAATAAAAAAAAAATTTACCTATAAAAAAAAAAAAACTAGACAACAACAATATCTGAAGCAAGTGAATTCAAACCTCCAACATATAACTATGAGATATTGCAGCCATTGAAGCTGAAGTGATGCCCTCGCAGCTGTGAAGCTGAAGCTTCGTCAACATTGGCAGTCTAACAGACTTCAAGGAAAAAGCAATGAAGCATGTCAAATAAACGTATAAACAATATTTCCAGAGAAAAGATTACAACAAACTCTAAAAACTGACCTCAAGTGAGATGTTTGGACAGTACGAAGCATTAAGAATATGGAGATTGGCACAAGTGAGGGCTATTTCACGTAGAGTTTCGTCACTAACACATGAACAATTTGACATGTCTAGAGACTCTAACTGAGGGCATGAAGTCGCTGCTGAACGAATTGCAGCATCTGAAAGCTTATGGCAAGAGCTTATATCAAGCTCATGCAAGAGAGGGCAATTAAGCACAGCCTGCGCCATGTTACTGCGCTTCAAAGACATAGTTTCAAGTTGTGGACACCTGCAAAAGACCATATCTTAGCACAAAAATTGACCAGATAGACAGACATGACAGTTTGATTTTAACCTTAAAACTGCTTCACCTGACGGATATACGCATCACACGACACTTTGTTAGTTGAAGATGACGCAAGCTATCATGGTTTATAGGAATTTCTTGAATACTGTTGCCAAGATTAGCATCATTTACATTCAATCTCTTCAACAAATAACAATCCGACAAGGCATTGAAAAAGGTATCCCCTAGTTGCCCTCTCCCCAATGTCAAAACCTCAAGGTTTCTGCAAACCATGAAAACCTATTAGCCATGATCACACAATACTGACTAGAAACGAAACTAACCAAAGCCTCTTACCTTAATGAATATACTGCTTTCATAACAAGCAAGTGAATAGCAGCACCAGATATATTCACTTCTGTTGCATTTGGATACCGCCGACACATATCCTCAACTGCAAATGCACACGCTGAGTGAGAAGTTTTCCACTTTTCTTTTAAAGGAAAAACCAAATGCAAAATCACCACCAAAATAGTAGATAAACACCACTTCTCAAAGTCTCACAAATCAATATTCCATTTCTCATGCCCACCAAGTGATCTTTAGTAATAAGGGTTAAAAATAAAGGCCAAAGTACTCTGCATCACATCTAAGTAAAACTTACATTGTTCTACAGATATGTTCCGATTCTCAAAATTCAAACATCTCCAGAAATCTTCATGAGCACTAGCTGCTCGCCACTGTCTACAGACTCTGGCAGCTCGGCAAAGGGTACTGTGGTCCAAGAAAGAGAAAACCTTGAAAAAAAAAACATGTCATTTTATCATCATTTCATTTGCAAGGAGCTAGATGAGAAGAAACTCTCATGTTCAGACATCTGGTAGAGATGGAACTAAGAAACAACCAACAAACCTAACCCCAAAAGAACCAGATTCTGTCAAGGGAACCAGATTCTGTCAACAAAATAGGGCAAGAATGAAAGGAACTTTTTCTTCTATTTTTAAAAAGACTAAACTATTAGAAAATCAAAGTAGTTCCACGAAAAGTCGTTAGCGCTGCATACCATATGGAGTAAGTCATCCGTAAGGTCCATCCGAACTTCAAAATCTTCCATTTTTGGAGAGCCACTCTCATCTCCTTCATCATCTTTCCCATCACTAGATTCAGATGAATTCTTACAACCACCATCATTCATTGTTAAAGTATGATAAAACATCTGATTTGTAGATGGAAAAGAAGATCCCAGACTAATATGGTAGTCTCTGTCTGCAGATGAACTAGAAATTCCAGCATTGGAAGACACTACAGTTGTAAAAGGATATTCACTGCAATAAAAGCTTTTGCTAATAAGTATTCAACAAAATGTAGAGCATGCATTTCCAAGTTAAAATGGAACATTGCTTCTATAATGATTTATACATTACTCCATACTTTTTTTTTTGATAAGTAATTTATACATTACTCCATACTTGGTATCAAAACCAAACAGTTCTTAAGTCTCACTATCCATTTTATCTTAGACATAGAAAAGTCATGCATACTAAATGAATTCTGTTTCCATGCCAATGAGCTCCAACTCAAATGACATCTTCTCTCCTTATAAGAGTAAGGTGGAGGGTGAGATTGTGAGTTCAAAGCCCATTAGTGCTTCAGTAAGTTTGATGTGGGACGCTCAAAGAGATATTTATTTTACTTTAGTATTATTAAGTTTGGAGTCAATTGTATTTTTATTGGTCAATTAGATTTTTATTAGGTATTATATAGATTATTAGTATTTTATTTTATTTCTTAGAGTTCATGGTATTTTTCGTAATTCAATAATTGGGATATCCCAAGTAGAATTAGGGTTTATTATGTCAACTAGAATTAGGGTTTAGTAGTACTATATAAGCAAGGTATTGTACTCCTTTCAAGGGAGATTATTTTTTATGAACAAAAGTTCTTCTTGGACTTCTTCCAATGGTCTAGTGTCGACTCTAGTCCAACCCTAGGTGTTGACTCCTAGTGGTTTTTAGTCGCTTGTTGCTGACTCCAAGCAAGGCCTAGGTGCCGACTCCTATGTCATGTCCCTTTATTTTCTTGTTAAATTTCTGGCTTGTCCTCCAATGATGCCAGACATTCGAAGAGATTTTTTTTTTTTTTTTTTTTTATCGATTTTAAAAAATCAGTATCGTGTTTTAAATTTTAAATGCTATTATATATAGCTTGTAATTACACTTATCACAAATATATATATATATATATATATATATATATATATATATATATATATATATATATATAGCTTGTAATACATTTTATTTATCAAAAAAGCTTGTAATACATTTTATGTTATTGGACAAATGCCAATAAAGTGCATTATTACTTATCAAAAAAATGTTATTGGACAAATGCATTAACCTAAACAAAAGAATTGTACATTTGAACATGGAGTGCGTGTGAAGAAGCTAGTTCTAATATTATTAGTGTGATCAATAACAACTTATTTGTTATGTCGAAAATTCGCTTATAAATAACATAAAATTGGCCAAATTTTAAATCCCACGTTTACTCATAAAAATAGAAAGAAAAAAAAAATTTGATAAATAATATTGTTATATTGAAAAAGGGAAGCATCAAGTATACTAGGCAAATACTTGATGTTCAAAAGAATTACAAGAAACTAGAAAATCTTGAAGAGAAGAAAAATAACATAATCCATACGCATGTATCCAATCATAAAGAGTCCGTAAGAATAGTAGCTTCAGGTCTGGACTACCCAATTCAGTGTCTTCGAAACTTCGCATATTGCGTTCCCTCCATAAACACCACATGAGACAATGAGGAAGAGTTTTCCAAATCAAGGAATACTGATGCCGAATCAAACCTCTTGGCCAACATTCAATTAAGCCCCTTACTTGGCAAGGCATTACCCAAGATACTCCAAAAAGAGAGAGAAACACGTCCCACAACTCATAAAAGTCGAATTAAAAAAGATAATTAGGAATATTCGAAGCTGTCTAGGAAAGGAACAGTAAGAGAGAGAGAAATCGTTCCTTAATCTCAGACAGATTCGGATTACTGTGTGCCTCTGCCTGAACCAGAACGGTGTAGTATTTAAGTTTTTGCACCGTCTGGTTATTCTGAGGCAACCAACAAAAAAACAAAAGACATAAAAATTCCATGTTTCAAAACAAAAACAGAAAGAAAGAAAAATAAAATCTGAAATTGAAGAGGAAAAAAGAGATAGATGTGAAAGGCTGATTGATATGAGAGAAACAGAAAAGAGTCCGCTCAAAATCAAACTCAAACGGCCTTTAGTTTAATATATGCCCCCTAACTAAGCCGGCTATGAAATTCTAAATTATTCATATGGCTACTCTATGAGGCAATCACACGTACAGACACCAAATTCAACACACACGCAAAAACCACAAGGGGATAGCAAGAGAGAGATAGAGATAGAGACAAAGAGTTTCTTGCTGATGTCGTGCTGCTAGAGAGAGAGACACCAAAAGAGATATTTATTTTACTTTAGTATTATTTAAGTTTAGAGTCAATTTTATTTTTATTGGTCAATTACATATGTTAATGAGTTTATTGCTTCATTGTCTTTACTTTTTGAGGATGTAATTCTTTGATGCTCTAGTGTACATGCTTTATGCACACTATGACTTTTTTTTTTTTTAATAATATCTCTATCATTACCTATCAAAAAAAAAAAAAAAGATTATTAGTATTTTATTTTATTTCCTAGAGTTCATTTTTTTTTTCGTAATTCAATAATTCGGATGTCCCAAGTAGGACTAGGGTTTACTATGTTAGTTAGAATTAGGGTTTAGTAGTACTATATAAGCAAGGTATTGTACTCATTTCAGAGGAGATTATTTTTTACGAATAAAAGTTTCTACTTGAAATTTTTCCAATGGTCTAGTGTTGACTCCAATCCAACCTAGGTGTTGACTCCTAATGGTTTTTTCTCGATTGGTGCTGACTCCAAGTAAGACATTGGTGCTGATTCCTAAGGTCATATCCCTTTAATTTTCAGTCTTTCAATTTATTGTTGCACCGTTTTGGCTTGCCCTGAGTCAAAGTTACCAATAAAAAACAAAAATAAGGAGTTCTGTTTCCATTCTGTTCCCGTTTTGAACCCAATAGCCCTTCTCACATCTTCAAGGCCCATCAAACACATGGCCTGTTATGCATGGGTAGGCACATCCACTTCACATTGGAACAAGACTGAAACTCTGCCCTTCCAGAAGGGAGTAGCTTCAAAGGGATGGACTCAAATGAAACAGAGGCACTCATTTAATACATCTGCTCTATTAGACAGTAATTGGGCAATACTTTTTAATTATGAAAATAACAATGTCCAAAAAATTATTTTTTTATATTATAGATAAGAAAAACCTCAGAAACTATGGTGGTTTTACTTATATTGCTATTTTTGCATGCCAAGTGTGACTATTTTATGCTGAAGATACTTAAGACTCAAAACAAATGCAATTTTGTAAAAAATAAAATATATATGCAGCATAAATATCCACCACCATTGTGGCTCAATTTACAAAGTGCGGCAATCATGGGCAACATTCTTTCTCTAATATATGTAAAATTAAAACCATATATGAAATTCTCGGTAAATTTAGCACATTGCATTTGTCCCCCCCGTTAGAAAAATAAAGACAACCCCAACACATATGCAAATAATTTCTTGGGGAAAAAACAGAAGACCCTATAAAATTTCTACAAAGTAATTGAATTTTAGACAGCGATTATTGCCAAAACATTACAATATAAAAGAAAAGATCTTTATATACCATCAGTGTTTAAAAAAAAATACTCTTAAATCTCTCCGCCAAAACAAAACCAAAAATCGACATGCAAAACTACCCTCGAACTCACAATCAGAGGCAAAATTCACTACCTATATCTTTTTCTTTTTAAAATATGGAAGCAAAAATTCAGAGAGATACACACACATACAAACATATAGTGCAGAGAGTGAGAGACTCACTGAAAATCAGAGTGAACCTTGGCACGCTTATTGTGCAAATCGCGATCATGATCCTCCACAGCAGTCTCCACTGACGCCGAGCTACTCTCTCCCTCGAAGCACCGCGCAATTCGAGTCCACGGTATGGAAAGCGCACCTTCACGGACCGTCCCGTCCCAATGCGCACTATCAACACCACCACCACGCATCGCAACGACTGCGTCTTCGAACATTCTCAGCTGCTCGGCCTCTTCGCGGTCACGGTCACGGTCAAGCCCTAAAGGACTCGCAGGGAGACCTAATTGCTCGGCACCCTCAGGGTCATCGTCATTTCCGACTCTGCCCTCGGGATTGCCCTCATTTCCGAAAACGCCCTCCCTCATGGCCTCAAATTTATCTTCCTCCCCTACTTCCTTGTAATCTTCTTCGTCCTCTTCTTCTCTTGTAAAGCATAGGCAGCACCAAATCTTCATACACTCGGAGGTAAAGGTATCACCTTTACGAACCCTAGGTCACGATCCCACGCATATCTACCCGAAAATGAACAACTCAATTGTAGCGAAAATCGAGGAAACGACGTCGCTGGCTCTGAAACCCTATAATTGAAACCATCGACTCGATTTCGAAAATCGAATTATTTAGCAAGAATTGACCGATATATAAATATACGGCTATAGGGAGAGAGAGAGATAGAGAGAGAAAGGGGTACAATTTGTAGAGAGAGAAAGAAGGAATTGTAGAGAGAGAGAGAGGGAGAGAGAAATGGAGAAGATGGGGAGGAGGATCTGAATGGATCTGATCAGATCTTGTGAGCTGCTTTGTTGTGGACTTGTGGATGTTTTTGTTTGCTATATAACGGTGACTTAATAATCTGAGAAAGAATTCGAAATGTAAGGACGGGTTCAGCGGATATACGACGACGTTTTACTTGCCCGTTTCAAGAACCTCTATTTCTTTTTTTTTCTTTTTTTTTGGCTAAATTCAAGAACCTCTATTTCTATATGCTTATTTGACTTCCTTCGGATTTAGACCATGATTTCGATTAATCCAAAGTGTCCCAAATTTTTTTTTTTGTTTTTTCCTTCTTTTTAAGAAAAAAGAATAATTTGTTGGAGAAGTTTTTAATTATGGTATTGGTACGATAGAAAAAGAGTAGGTGTTAACTGTTCAAAAACTTATGGCGTTTTTAGTCAAATCTTAAAAAAAAATTAAAATTAAAAAAACTTAGTATATTTCGAGTGAATTTGAATTAAAATTAATAACATTTAAAATACTAATAACAAGGTTTTGTAACATGTGCAAATAATTAAATAACCATCTTATTGTTGATTAGGTGTAACTAGAGGACTCAGGTTCAGGCAATCTCTTCACGGCGTACTTCGTCTAGCCAGGTGAGCCACGCAAGGCTTCCGTGGAGACTATGCTCAACGTGTCTCGGGTATTTCATATTGAGGAGATCTCTTCGTGGCGATTGTGGGCTTGGGATTCACCGATTGCCCATGAGAGAGAGAGAGAGAGAGTTTTTTTTTTTTTTTTAAAAAAAAAAACATGAATACATTTTTTTATTAAGGGCATACATGTCATATTACATGAGATGATTTTAGGTAATGGTATAATTTTCAAAAAAAAAAAAATTCTTTATAATTAAGGGAATATACTAACAGCATGGGGCAATTTGCATATTACCAATAAAATCATTGGGGGATATTACTTGGTTTTATAATTTAGTAGAAGGATTGAACTTGAACTCATTGTTAAAAGGGAAAAATGCAATTTTCCCTGAAATATATAATGGAACTTTAAAAAAAATTCTAAACACTCTTGCTAGTAGAATTTTAATTGGAGTAGTATTTTTAAACGTTTTGAAACTTTGGAAATAAAGTTTCACTTAGAGAAAATATGATAATTATTTGACTAAAATGCAAATTACACCCTCTAAACTTGGCGTGAGTTTGATTTTGGCTCTTAACGTTTCAATATTTGGATTTCAGTCCCTACTACTTGATAGCATTCTAACTCTCATCCTCCTTCCATACTCATTAATGAGTTGGCTATTAAATCAAAAGGTAAAAACCACGTAGTATTAATACCCCAAAACTATATCATTAAAAAAAAAAAGAAAGAAGATAATTACAGTAAATCCCATGTGATTTGGTCGTGTGACACTTTGTCAATTTGTGGTTTGAAAAGTGCCACTTTACCCACCTGAGGTTACATCTGTTAGCAACCATAACCCACCATGCTTTTTTCCGTTAGAAAAAATAAATAAAAACTAAAAAAAAAAAAAAAAAAACAACAACAACAACAGATCTAGCTTACTCCTTAAGAATTTTTGCACAAATTTTTTAAAATTTTCATTTCAAGTGTTACATATATACCCATTAATCCTTTAAATCTCATAATTGACTGAGTAAACAAATAGATTCAATATCAAATGGTTCTTCAATACAAAAATTATTCACAATTTACTGAGTGAACAAAGAATCAAACTCTACAACAAATTGAAAAAAAAAAATCCCTACTCCAAGGAATTAAAGAATATAATCAAATTAAGAGGACAGAAAATGGATTTGAATGTATTTTGCTGTTGTTGTTGAGCCATGTACACATCGGGTGGGGAGCTACATTGAGAAGAAACCAGCAGTGCCACTATCATCAAGATGGCAACACCCAACTCCAACCACCATAAAATTACAACACAACCACTAAGCTTCCACCTTCCTCAGAAAAACCCAAATCAAAGAAAAGAAACAAACAAAGGCGACCAAAGCCCATCCCCGCCGAAACACCTTGCACACAAAATCAATCAAAACCTAACCATAAAATCAATCAAAACCTAACCATGGTGTCAATAATCCAACCCAAACCAAAAAGAAACAAAAGGAACCTAAATTCCCACAACCTAACCAACCAAAAATCACAAGGAAGAGGCAGCAAATGACACTTATCCTTCACATGATTATACAATATACATACCTCGTGGGCTAATTCAAACACCTTGTGGCTTATTTCAAACGTTGAGTCCTCACTTCCAGGAAACACAAAACAACACAATAATCCAAACTTTGCCACACTCCCGAAATCTCTCTATTTCTCTCGCTCTCTCAACAACTAAAAATTGGGACTTTTCCGTTCCTATGGAAATATTGTTGAGAGCAAGAGGCAGAAGCTCAACAACACAACTCGCCTCCACAATGACCTCCAAAATCATACCTTCGTGCTAGGCAGAAATTGACCTCAAAGCCCCTTTGTCTCCGTCTGTGCTTGGCAAAAATTAGGTGAGTTGAGATTTAAAAGATTAATGGGTATATATGAAACATATGAAATGAAATTTTTCAAAAATTTGTGTAGAAATTCTTGAGGAGTAATTTAGATATGAATTATTTTGTTTTTTAAGTTTTTATTTATTTTTTAACGGAAAAGAGTAAGGTGGGTTATAGTTGCTAACGGATGTAACCTCAAGTGGGTAAAGTGGTATTTTTCAAACCTCAGGTGGGTAAAGTGTCAGATGGCCGAACCACAGGGGAGTTTACTGTAATTATTCCAACAAAATTATTCATTTTTTCATCAAACTTTTTTGTTTCTTTCCTGTGTGTATCCTTTCAGCTCTCATGTCCTTATCTCCCTCCACTCTAACAATGCCTTTAAACCCCTCAAACTAGTTGTTAAGCATTTATGTTAAGGACAATTTATGGTTTGAAGTAATTGTGTAAGAGGTCGCATGCAGGACATATGACTCAGGTTAGGTTGGCACTTGAGGTTGGAATGGAGTTAATTTAGGGTTTGGAAGTCGTCTTCAATGTTCCAAACTTCACGTTCTGAGTAATTGAAGGCAATGAAGTTGTGGAGCCGGCGATGAAGTTGTGGAGCGGGCAATGAAGGTCAACAAAGTTTTGTAAGCATGATGTTGTTGGTGGCCAATGAAGATCATGGAGGAAACGATGTGGCCATGGCGATGGATTTGGAATTTTGGAATTGGAATTTTTGGATTTGGTTTAAAGAAGAAGAATAATGAATTGATGAGTGAATTTGAGACCACCCCCCCTCTTAACTTCTTCGCATTCATTTTGTAAAGGACGATTCCCATTTATGTGCTAAAATGCCTTTTTAGGCACTGTATGGAAACTGGCACACTAATGTTGAAACCATCATAACAAGCTCTTTTAATCATGACATCTTGGAAGTACACGTGTCCCAAGAAAAGAAAAAAAGTTTGGCTATGTAATCATGACATCCTGGATAACATTGAGCTACTCTGCCAACGGCCGACTTATAACCATACAAATAATTGAGGATTTGTACAATACAAATTGACCAAAAGGTACACAGAGACAATAGGGAAGTAATGGAACTCGCCATTGCAGGCAGTGTTCCTTGCCCGGACTTGCTGGCATCCAGACAAAAGGTACCAAGCCTTTGGGATTACATGAAGCACCACCACTATGTGGCACTGTGTCAGCAAAGCAAACATTGGTGTGGCACAAGAAGAAAATGTTATTTGTTACCAATTTTGTCATGTACTTTAGATAAGTAATATAGCGACACCTGTAATAAAAGGTTCCTCTCCGCCCTTAGCCTATAAAAGGAAGAAAGGAATTTCACACACAACATAAACCAAAAACCCTAGAGAGTGTCCTAAAAGCTGAAGACACCCACCTTGTATTTTTTTTTTTTTTTACTATTTTTAGAGTTAGTGTAATATCCTAAGGTAGAGGTTTATTTACTTCACCTGTGGTTTTCTCCCTTTCCTACTATTGCATGAGGGTTTCAATTTTAAAATCATTATCTTACACTTTTCATGCAATTCTCCTTAAATGCTAACCAACCTCCTAATTCGCCATTAGCCCATTGTTAGTGACAACTGATGCACTGGTTATCTTAAGTTACTCGACTTTGTACTTAAGCTAACTAGTACGTACATGCATTGACTGAGCCTTTATTGTGACTCAAATCCAACTCAAAACTTGTAATACTTTGCTTTTATGCGTTTCTTAGTAACCAAACAAAGGTTTAGGAATTTAGAGATATTTTTTTTCTAGATAATATTTTTTCTTTCTGTACAAGGCTTAAGAATTTTTATATTTATAGTTTTTAAATGATATGACATATTTTAATTAGACCGGTTGTCATAATTATACACTTATTTGGTATTTAACAATCATCTTATTAACGAAGATAGACAAAATGACGAAAATGAGAATGTTATCAAACGTTGGGGATTGGAATCCAAATTTTAAAACGTTAAGGGCTTCATACGTTAGAATGAAACATTGGATTGCTAAAGGTTTTTTTTTTTTTCCTGTAGAGAAAAGTCAAGCACGAACCCGCGCTCACGCCTTTGGAAAGTCGGAGGTGGCCAGTAGGCCAAGAGGCCTTTTGACCTTTGCATTGCTAAACTCCAAACAAAATCCCACCTAAAATTAAGTATGTGTAATATAATGTATAGCAACAATTTTTTTATTTTTTTTTGAATCTGTATAGTAACAATTAATTTACAGTATATAGCGTATTTTTCCAAGATATTTTACCCAAGTCCATTGTGGAGCTGGGGCCATGAATTAAAAAAACAGAAATCAATACAAATAATAAAGTTTGTAACCTCTCCCTCCCCCTCTCTTCAAAAAAACAAAAGTTAATCCTTAAAAAAGAGTTGGCCCTTAAGGCCCGACAAATCTTCAGAGATTTGTTCTCCAAGTTAGAATGAGACTATGCTTTCAAAGAAATAGAGACACAGTAATCTCTATTGCCATTTTTCTCACTAATCATTGAATACTGACGGAATAAATAGCCAATGAATTTCTGGGCAGACAATTTAGTTATTTCTATTGAAAAGGAAAAATATCACTTTGGAATGCTAATGAATAAGATCCATTAAATTTTCTTCTTAAAAAAAATAAAAATAAAGATCCATTAAATTCGAAAACCCAAGCACAGCCGCCCAAATCCCTATCCATTCAATCCCATTCGGCCACCACCTATCAAAGCGAGGAGAGTGAGCTTGAGGTTAGATGGATCGACCTTAGGGCAAAGAAAGAGAGAGAGAGAGAGAGAGAGAGGCCCATGAAAGAATAAAGAGCTGATAGCAACGGAAAGGTCAGTAATGAGAAAAACATAGTGACAGCAATAGCATCCACTCTCAAAATTAAACATGTTTTATGCCTTGAAATTCCAAGTTCCTTTTGTTTGAAGGGTAAAACTTAGGTACAGTTTTTTAGGTCAAGTATATTAGGTTCCCCAATTGAATTCAAACACATGGTTACATTAATCAATGAAACACAAATAATGTTATCTTTTCCAAGAATAATTAAATTCAATGTTCTTGAATTCAACTAGGAACCTAATTTATTTTATCTAAGGAACTATACCTAAGTTTTACCCTTGTTTGAAATTGTGTTTACTTTAAATCCTATCAATTTAATTAGCTAAAATCATTTAAATCAAGGTTGAATTTTCAAGAAAAAAGATGTTATCAAGTGGCGAAGCTTTGTTTTTGAGGTTCCTTTTAGGTTTTTATTTCTCAATAATGAATAGGTATAGCTGGTGTACCTGCTAATTACCTTGAAGCTCAACAACGAGACTTAAGATAACTAGCAGTACATTGATTGTCAATGACTAAGTGTTACTAACTATGCAATGATGCTTAAAATCAATAAAACACACTCAAGCAATAATGAAAGGTATTTGACACACTATTTTTACGTGGAAACCCTCCGATGAACAAAGGGAAAAACCACGGGCATAAGCCAGGTCTAATCTTCACTAGTATACGGTTGGAATACAATCACTCTCACTCTTGTATTCTTCCCTCTGTCTATTATCTTTTTCTCTCTCCCTTTTACATGGGGAATTCGTCTTTCTCTTTATAGACCAAGGAAAGGGATTAAATCACTATCCACGTGTAACTACATTATTGGATGTCTATGTGGAACAAAGTTTGTTGTAATAGAAGTTGTCTTCTTCCTCGTGTCATTGCATGTATCCCTGACGTCACCTCAAGTAGTGCTAGTGTGTGCATATAAGACACGAGGATTGGTTCCCGTTGTCCTCTTCTGGCAGACGAGGACACAAAGGTCATGCCCAATGGCGTGCTCAACTACTCGTATCTCTGTCTTTATTCACGGGCACACACTCTTGTACTATTTCTTGTCTTTTGACACACATGGGCCCGTAGCGGACTAGACAATGTCGTAGCATTACTTAGTCTTTAGCTACTTTAGGCATTGGTTGAGGCTTTTCCTTCAAACCCCAATGTTGCTCGTTGCCTATCAACTTTATCCCATAGTTTCAAACCCATAATGCTTTTGTGACACGTGTGCGGTCTTGATCACTTCTTGGGTTAAGTGCACTATGATGGGTTCTTAATGGGGTAAGATGGTGATTGGGTGATGATCAATGTCGTTGCCTCATTGGTGGTTGTGAGAAGCTAAAGAATATTTGAAGGTTTGATGGTGATTTAGAAGAAAAGGGGTTAGTGATAAGAAAAGAAAACCAAGGCGTATTTTAATAATTTCATATGGTTTAAAATTACCAAAATACTCCTTGATTGCTCAGAGCAGTCATATGTTATTTTTCATCCAACTTAATATCCAATTTAAATCGAAAGGCACATTGACACAATTCACTTAAATTCGGGTGTCAAATGAGTAAATTGATAGTTGGGGTGTGGGGGGTGGGATGGGGGAGCAACATTGCAAATTGGGTGAAAGATTAGAGTAGAATAATGCAATTTACCCTAAATATTACTTTAAGAAAAAACACAGTTGAACATAACTTTGATATGAAATGCTAAGTTTTTATTTGTAGATA
Organism: Fagus sylvatica; assembly: GCA_907173295.1. NCBI lineage: Eukaryota > Viridiplantae > Streptophyta > Magnoliopsida > Fagales > Fagaceae > Fagus > Fagus sylvatica. Next base: position 26,801,116 of record OU015764.1, read on the forward strand.
TTTTGTTCATGTATATAATAAGGGTATTGCTATAGGTACGATATATTTCATAACAGCTGAGTTAGCATTTTTTTTTTTTATTAATTCTCATCTGGACTCACTACTAATATCACTTTATTATCTATTATTCAAAACATGACACATAAGCAATTGTGAAATTTTTTGTGCATCTAAACTTATTGTTATAACAATTAAGACAACTTTTATATACTATGATATAATTTAAATCTATGGCGTCCGCTCATGATGGTTGCTCTTACTATCAGGCCAAGACACCAATTGATTTTTGGTGTAGGCAGGATTTGAACCCAGGTCCCTTATTCAAGGACAAGAGACTTTACCAGTTGAGCTAACTGGAACCCACATATTTGGACATAATTTCTTCATCTAAACAACTTAAACCATCAAAAAATAAAAAAGGAAAGGAAAAATTAAAAATTGAATTACAAATATGCCGTCATCTTCCAAGTGACTCCAATATGAAAGCAACTATTTTAGTATTAACATGAATATTTAATTAAGACTAACGAGTAACAAACAATCCGTAACAATTATCAAAAAAACAAACAATCTGTAACAAACAATCTCTCGCACTGTGTCTCTTCAGGTTGGACTTTGGAGTTTGGAGGCTTGGAGCATTTTCATTGTCTGAGCTTTCATTTGAGAACTTCTATCTTGTGATTAAAAAATAAAAAAGAATTCATAGTTTCTCCTTTGTTATTTATATTCAGAAGCAACAATAATCAAACACATGACGTTACCTTACATATTGTCAGCGATACAATTATATGGTTTTAGAGGTAGTTCCCTTTGATGTCTTCTTCTGTCTCCTTTTAAGCGTACCAAAGTTGCAGTCCATTTCGTCTATCTCACGCGTGCGCAAGTCTACCGAGCAACAAATAGATTACGCAGTTCAGTGGCAGCACCTACTTTTCTTTTTACCCGTTTACTACCGGTTAAAGATACTGTACGTTTACGGTTTGCCAACATCATTTCTTACTGCAACTGCAGTTTCATGTCAAACGTGTGCCCAAGTGCCTGTCGGCTATGAGCTTATGTATATAATATATGATAACAGTAAATTTTACAACTGATGAAGTGATAGTTTCTTTATTAATTCGAATCTAGATGTATTATTGATATGGAAATAGTTTACCTCCAACCTAGTTTGGAAGAAACCTTTTCTAACCCACTACATGGTAAGTAAATAAATCATTTACGTGTACTTTTAGTTACATGATATTTTTAATGAGTCATGTGATTTTTTAAAATACACATGTGGATAGTCTATTTACTTGCCACATAGTGAGTTGAAGGAGGATTCCTTCAAACCGGGTTGGAGGTAAACTCTGTCTGATTGATATTACTTTATTATCTATCATTCACAATTTGATACATCAACAAATTATGAATTTTTTCCTTCAATATATATATATAACTTTACATACACAATATATTTAGCAACATGTTCTACAATTTGCTGATGTGTCAACTTGAATGGTAGATAATAAAATATGCTAGTGGTGAGATCATATGAGAATAAATAAACATGTCAACTCATGAGTTGTAAAAGTTATCCTTTTTTTTGTTGTTGTTGTTGTTGTTTCTAAATAGGCCTTTCATTAGACATTAGATAGCAACAAACATGAAGTCCAACCTCCAGGCATTCCAAACAGTATTGGAGAGGGATGAGAAATTACAGCAAAAAGCATAAACTTTGGGTGAAGGGGTGGATTTAACTATGCAATCTCATATGAGTTGTAAAAGTTATCTTCTCTTTACCCTTACTCTACTATATATATCCTAGGTCTAAGATTGGATTCTGACATGGTTTTAGTTTAGAACTTTAGATCAAACCTAGACTAGAGAGCTGGACGCAATATATATATGGTCTAATGTTTGTTCGGATGTTTTGGGTTAGTTTTCTTACCCATTTTCAATTTTCAATGACAAAAAAATTATTTGATTAAAAAGAAAAAAGAAAAAAACTAAAACTAAAAGCATTAATTCACGTTAGGCAATGCAAAATTTTAGCTGAAAGCTAAAAGCCCCCATTTTTTTTTTAGCTAATATACATTTTACATACACATGTATTAAGGGCAAACGACAGGGTTTTTCCTTTGGTAGTTTTTTTTTTTTTTTTTTTTTTTTTTCTATCAATCAAATAAAAAAAATATGTTTTTTGTTCTCGAAAAAATGTTCGTTTTCCCACTTACAAAACATGTTTTTGACATTGAAATAAATGTTTTTTTTTTTCATTCTTAAAATGCAAGTTTTTGAAAACAAAATACATTCCCAAATTTCTTGTTGTAAGTTGCAACTTGCAAGGCTTTAAAACCATACAAGCCCATGCATAAAAAAGAAGCCATAATCCAAGTGAAATGTTATTATCACTTGTTGTTCTGGTTCAATAGGCATCATAGGCAAAAGGTACAAAATGAGTTGAAACATTAATTTTTTCCTGGTTTATTTACTTGTTTTTCTTCTTCTTGAAATACGTGGATAAGGAAAGACATATATGATTATGAACAAAGCCAAAGCTGATTATAGTTGTAATTCTTAGGGAGAAGAAACTATGAGATGTTCTTTAAAAATGTTTGATGTACAAATAAGGTACGATGGGCGGAACTCACTCTAATATTCCACCTCCAAGGTCAGGGGCGAATTTAAGGTGGGAGTAGTGGGGGCATCTACCCCTACTTAAAAATTAAAAATCCTGTAAATTAATAAAAAAAATTTAAGATATTTTGCATTTGCCCACACTAATTTTTTTTTTTTTTTTTTTGTTTTCCCGCTATGTTGTTTATATAAAAAATTATGGATTCACTTTGAAAAAAATAAGAAGAATGAGAGAACCCACAACAACAGTTGAGATCAGCTGAATAGCAATGAATTTTTAGTTGAAGCAACTTAGACAAAATCTTGGATTCACCCCTGTCCAAAGTTGATACCATGTATCCTTTTTCTCTGTTCTTGATGCATCTTAAGTTCCAAACATAACTTTTGTATTTCTGTTTTGGTAGAGGGTTGTTTACAAAATGTCCTTATTATAATTTTGGGTTTCAATAGATGTCTCAATAATAAGTAGTTTGATTTATTAACAAGTTTCTAATATTTTTTACAGGAAAGATTATGTTATTATTTTGTAAGATTTTGGCAATATATAGTAAACATACTTAAGATGTTTCATGCTTATTCTTGGTCATCTTTATTCTTTATGACTCAAGTGCAACGTATAAACATGCTTAAGATGTTTCAAAATTTGGAATATCAAACCAATCATTGTTGCCAATCCCCAAATTTGATAATTAATAATGATTAGCCATTAGCTTCGTGGGAAACCATTGCTATTAAGACACGGGCAACGGTTATCCTAATATGAGTACATGTGGGTCCCATGGATCCTATCAATGGTTGCAAAAAAAAAAAAAAAATGTCAGTAGATCCGGCGGTCCATAATATCCTTGGCAAAGCCTAACCATTATTAGTAAGTGGCCGACCATTGACCATTTTACATCTTTTGTGCAATCTACCAGGCATAGAGCACATAATACCATAGGTCCATCACCATAGAAGAATATGTATGGTGCCATGTGTTTCCAATTAGTTGGATTGGTATTTTGACTTGACGATAAATGACAATCATCATTGAATGAATGTCATAGATATCTCGTTAGTGATAGACTCTATTTATTTTGATTATTTCATTTCCACTTCCTTTATTCTCCTCGCCCTCTTTTATATATAGATATTAGTAAGTGGCTAACCATTGACTATTTTACAACATTTGTGCAATCTACCAGGCATAGAGCACATAATACCATTAGGTCCATAACTATAGAAGCATATGTATGGTGACATGTGTTCCAGTTAGTTGGATTGGTATTTTGACTTGTCGATAAATGACAATATATCATCATTGAATGAATGTCATAAATGTTTCGCTAGTGATAGACTATTTATTTTGATTATTTCGTTTCCACTTCCTTTGTTCTCCTCGCCCTCTTTATATATATATATATATGAATGAAAAGGTAAAATATTTATCACATGTAAATTTCCTTGTACAAAATGATGACCTTAGCTCATTTTAGACAAAAATAAATAAATAAATAAAGAAAAATTAAAAAGGAGAAAAAAAGAGAGAGGACCAACAAACAAAGTTACAAAAAATAAAAAATAAAAAAATCTGAGATGTACAAAGGATCAATCTGGTTCTTCAAATGGACTTAAATATATTTAAATGTTTGTCACCTCATTTTATCCCCTTAAAATTTCCAATTAAATAATAATTTGATACATATGGGATATCCAAAAATTATCATTTATCACGATATTACACGAGTTGTCAGTAGTCAAATTGACGAACCTTGATTACTCGAACCGGACATGGAACCATAAAGTTTCATAAATTAGCGAAGAATATTAATTTTAACCAACTTTGACTAATGTTGACCATGTTTTATCGAGCTCGATTTAAAATCAAATCTATAAATTTCTTAGGTTCACGGTTACATGTTGACTTTAGTAAACTTTGACTAGCATTGGCCAATGTCCACCCTAATTTGACCAAGCCTTAGTAAAAAAAAAATATGACCGTCTGAGTGGAGTAAAATGTGGTTTTCTCTCCTAGGGATGGAAATTTCACCTTGCCACTCCCTAACTTTCCTTGCCCTGCCATACCTCATCCAATCTTGAATGTGTATTCCACTCTGAAGAGGGAACAAGGTGAAATCTTTTGACTAGACCACCAAGGTAAGATGGGAACAAATTTTGACCACCTTGCCCCACATGTCCCGAATATATTTACTAAAATAATTTTCTATATGTTATATTTACATCAAATGCCATAGGGTTACTTATTGTATTTCTTTTCCATTTTCACATTTTAAACACCCATTAGGCACCCTCATCAATCGACTCATGCCTTTACGCTCTTTGTTTTTCGATAAACTCGCTCCTCCCTCTCTTTCTCCTTCTTTATGGAAGAAGATGGAAGGACGCCCACAATGAGTGATCTCTTCCACCTCCTCCAAGACCAATAGTTATTGTTTTACGTGGAGGTTGGCCATTGAAGTCATCGAGTGTGGCTATATATAGCCACCCTTGGATGGACGACAACAACTAAGGAAAAATCATAATCTATCTATCTCTCTAAGTGTGTTATAAGTGTGAACAAGCTCTTAAGCTGTGGGTTTGAGTTTGCATCTCTTTGGTAGAGTGCAACACCATCAAAAAATCGCTTTTGGTTGTGCATAACGTGAATTGGAACACAAGGAATGAGATAGGATTGATGGTCTGCATAGAGGTTAGTTTTGGACAACGTAAAACAACCACAATGCTCTTGTGTGATGATAAGTCGAAAATCGATGGTGGAAATTTTTCTTTGCATTATCTTTATTTATTTTTTAATATTGGTATCAAAGCATGGTTAGGTTGTTTTACTATGTCTCATGATTTCTTTACACTATATTAGTGATGATCTGCGATGTATGCATAACAAGCTTTAGAGTTCAGTTGCACTCTCGGGTCTCACAGTTGCACTCTCGGGTCTAACACATGGCACATTATATTAACACACTCACAAACATGCTCACAAATTTCGTTATGATTGGTTTTGAATTTTTGAGATAAAATCGAAAACCTAATTTAATTAGAACACAAAAAATTTGAGCTCAGTTTTTCGTATTTTTATATTGATGAAACTTTTTTCCATGGTTGTATTCTACTCGAAACAAGCATTCCAACGGCATATTACATGAAGTAAGAAAAAAAATTATAAGCAATTGAAGTTTAGGATAATTTTTTTTTTCTTCTAAAAATTGAAAAATGGAAGTTGAAGAAGACACTTTTTTCCCAGCTAGGCCCACTCACGGCAGTGGAGAGTATCGCGCGTGGAGGCTCCTACAGAGGTCCTTCCTCCACAATAACCACCTAAACTGAATCCATTGTTTGAGATGAAGCCAATCGAATGGTCGGAATCTTTAGAAGACACCCAAAAGGTGGTGAGTGATTTACACGCTCCAGCGGGAAGATTTTTATTTTTAAAAATGAAGGGGAAAAATCCGCCCCACTCTCATGACCATGAGTGATAGCGCGTGACGATTTTTCCGTGGAGCTGTTTGACACCTCCGACAAGTGTGGGTTTGACATGATATTTATTTATTTTCATATTTATTAACATTTATGCTAAAAGTAATACTTTATGGAATTAAACATATTGGTATTATGTTTAAATTCTTATAAATATCAAATAAAAAACTCCCAAAAAATGTAATTATTTTGAAAAATATAATATTGAATTAAAAATTGTTAATTTTTGTGCATAACAATTTAAGAAAACAAAATATTGATTTTATGCATTTTATTTAATAAAATTAGACTATATTATGTAAAGTGTGACTTGTTTTCATGCAAATTTTTCCTAATTATTCTATATTAAATAAAAAATGAACGCAAAATATTTGTACAAATTTTAAGATGAGTTGGGTCTTTTTTAAATTGTATGGGATTAATTTGAATTTGAATTTATATATATATATAATGTTAAATTTATTATTTAATGAAATAAAAATTATTTATTTGTGAAATAGACAACATGCTTAGCAAAGCATAACTTCATGGATATGCATGGAATTGAGAAATGCATAGAATTTAGATAGTGAGAGTATGGTTGAGTTAGATTTGTTTCCTCTCATACATAATTTTGCCCAAAAAGAATAAAAATAAACTTTTAGTAATAAACAACAGTGGCACGGGAGATGATTAGGAAAGCTTAGCGAATTTTCGATCTTGCGACGTGTGATAATTATTTAATTTTTTATTAGATTAAGCGTGCAAAAATATTTGAAGTAACGACATCTAAAAACATTATTGCTGATTTAAAAAAAGATCAAAAACTAGATAGAGAGTATTATATATATGTCATCCTAAAATCTGGTACATCTTCAATGAGCTAGAGATCTTGGAGACTTCAAATTATTCATTGAGTGCACATGAGAAAGGGAATACTAAACAACACCTATGTAATTTTTTTACCAATTGAATTAACTAGACCTCACATCTAGACTGAAAAACCAAGGATATATCTTACACCAAAGACCTTAAGACTGCCTCGCTAAATGGTATTTAAATCCTTATTTATATATGGCAAAATATAATATTAAACTATTTTCCAGATTAGAATAGAACCTGGCACTTTTTTTTTTATTGGTCATTAATCAGATCATCTGAAATGCTAAAGGCCGCATCGATATATTTTTTTCCGGCCCGTCATCTAGCTTAGAAAAAAAAAAAATACCAAAGTTTCTAAGCCCACATGGGTTCCAGGTTTGATTATGAGGCAAAAAGGGTCTCGATTCAAGTTCTACGAGGCCCAACCACAGAAGTGGGTCTCTGTTCAAAGTTGATGAGGCCCAACCATAAGTGGCATGAGAACCAGTAGGGGTCTAGGGGACTAGCTAGGTAGCTATAGTCGAAAAACTGGGGCCGATGTACACGTGCTTAAGTGGGTTTGGGTAAGTGTAGCTCAAACTCACACTCTACAAGGACGGGTTACTAGACGTACGTGCATGACACGTTAACCAAAGTACGTATAGTATGCTTTTCATGGGATTAAACGATCGAGGCAATGCTTTTCTGATTTGGTTGGTGCAACTTACAAGAAATCATGATCTTATAATTGCCGTCTCAAGTCTTTTGTTTTTTGTGTGTACAATTTCTTTTTTGTTTTCTGATGGGAGGTCTTTTAAGTTATAAAGCCAAACCTACCCATTTTTAACCTTTCTCTACTTTTCATAAGAGAGAAGGAAAAGGGTCAAAAGAAAAAGGGAAAAGCATAGTGAAAGATGATGAAACCAAGTAGATTTGATCTTTGCATGGAAACAAACATACAAACAAAGCTACATACAAACAAAGCTCGAGGTTAGTGAGGAGCCAAAATCGTTAAGAAAGAAAGTGAAAGCTTTTTGGCACTTTGATCTTTTGCATGAAAAAGAGAATCTGATGCCTAACTTCTTTGCCTAGTTAGCTACCCTTTTTTTTATCTCTTTTATGTTGAAAAGGAATTGACCCTTAGGAAACTGAAGTCAAATAATCTTGAACAGGGAAGCATCAAACCCAATTAAGATTGTCTCAGATCGTTGTGCTAAAAAAACAAGAAAAAAAGGTGTTCTTAGATAAGACATACTGGACAATCAAAATTGACGGGCCTATATATTGATTAAAAAAAGAGAAGAAAATAAAAAGGTGGGCGGGTGGGGATTGGCTAGATTGTGACTACTAGTAATTAGTTGCGTGGTAGTGTGACAGAGACATGCACCAATTAAGCCTTTGCATTATTGATGCCATTGTCAAGTACTTAAGTTACATTATTTATTTTTAATTTTATTTTTAATGAGATCAATCAGGTTTCGTTATACCCTGGCAATGGCGCAAAATTTCATTTAGGAGCATGATGATCAAATATGTGGCCTGTTGAAATACTTCCATTTTTTTTTTCAGCATGTATTTTGTGAAATTCTCCTAGAAAAACTTGTTATCTATTAAAAATCTTTCAATCTTTCTATTTTCAATATTTTGTTGCTGGCTTTAGTTTTAAGAGGGATCACAACGGAACAAAATTTTTGCTAAAAATATTCCTTTACATTGCCCCAACTTGTTCCTCAACTAGTATCAAATGGATCCGATCGATCCACCAACATATGGAAATTAAGGATAACACAGATGCCTGCAAATTTAATCACAATGGACCACATCGGATGGTGATTGGACTAGAGGTGACGGTTCCTCGAGAAGATTTTCTGTCCAGGTGCAAGGATAGCCAAAGGATCAAAATCCGCTTTCATTTCCACAAATCTTGTCCATTGGTTCCCAAAATGTCGCTTCCATCCATCTTGTGAGTCATAGTGAGGGAGGTATAGTTTGAAATCAAAGCCCCTTTTGATGCAACATTGAATAACTTCATGGTTTTGTGCAACCATTTTTTCAGCTGAAGGGCATTTCTGGTACGGAGGACTGAAACGGAGCAATGCCACTATGTAGAAGATCTCGTCCTCTGGTATCACTACAGAAGTACGAGTATCCCACCTGGTATATAGGTATTGTTGCCATTAGCTAAAGACCATCCCACTAAAGCACAGTTTTTTTTTGGGTGTAAATCGACAATCGTACAAATAAAAGTATCTACCATCACCAATTTGGCTCACTAATTAGATTCTCTTATGAGTTTGTGACAAAATTTGAAATTTTGCTTTTAACTCTTACGTAATGGGAACAAATTAACAAATAGTATATAAATCTAACATTTTCGAACCCGTTAAAAAACCATCATGGATCATTTATAAAAAAAATATAATAATAATAGTAAAAAAAAAACCCATCATGGATCAGCCGAAAAAAAGGGGGGGCATTTTCGTCCAAGAGAAAATCATTGCTGGAGACCAGACAAATTATGTTGTCATTATAAGCTGGTGGCGAATAAATTTCTTTTGTCATTTCTCGGATAGCAATACTGACCAATGAATGTTAGTATGTCTGTATGTTATTACTATACATCAATTTTTCAATTTTTTTTTTTTTTTCCCCAAAACGATGAATATTCACAAATGACTTGTAAATTTTTTTTTTAACAAAAAAATTGACTCCGATTGATGAAATGCCCCTGAGATCACTTCCCAATTCCTATTCCAATTTACCAAATGAGTTTCACAAATACACAGAGACTCAGAAATTGAATTACCAACCTACCCCCAAGTGATTTGATTATATTAATTATAAAGGCAGTGCCAATCGGCCCTTCTCTAACTTTTATTTTGGGGGATAAGTTAAGTTGACCAAACTAGATTCTAGAAAGCGAAAAAAAATGGCAAAAAATATAAAATAAAATAGTATACAGTGGGTCCCACGGTATCTTTGTCCCACAAGTACTCGCTTATACGCTAACGCACCGGTCCGCAAGGCAAGACCAAACACCTACCCTGACGTGGTTGGAAATGGATCTGATAGAGTACGATCGGATGCAGAGTTAAAATTGTACAACTCTCAGTGTAACAAAAAGGCAAGGGATGGGAGTGTGGTGTGTGGGTACGTTTAGTTTAGTAGGGTCATTGGATTTGGGGGTAATGGGCATTATCCTCCGGGTCCCACTTGGATGTCCTTAGAAGTAGAAAATATTTGATCTACCTCCAAAATCTTAACCACCCGATTTAAAATGTTCAGCAAATTAGTCAGCATATCGTATCGATAGGGCCAGGTGATTCAATCCCTGCGTGACATGTTATGGTGGGCCCCCAACATAAACCCTAACTCAAACAAAACAACTGTTTGTAGAACCTCGTCACTCACACTGAGCTGAATCTGTCCAGCTCAGATGGAGCAGGCATTGCAGGGGGATCAATAGCCAATACCAAGTACCAACACATTCTATGACTTTCTTAATTTATTAGTGTTTGTAAGTAGTACTATATTATAAAACACTAATAAATTAAAGAAGAATGGATAATCATAATTTATTTGCATGTCAAAACAATAAATAAATGCTTTTTCTAACTAGTAACACGAATATACACTAATTTTGTCCGAATGAATGAATCATTTAATCGAATTAATTGCAAAAATGGTTTTGAAAATAAAATAGCGTTAAAAAACAAGAAGAAGTCAAAATTATAACTAAAAATAGTAATTTTCCGTAGTTATATAATGCAGGCCCAATAAAAAAAATATGAGATAAAGTGAGCAGGACTTACATGCTTCGCAACAGAGGATAGACTAACATGGGCCCACCGACCCCTGCCTTTAAGATATTCTTGAACACCGTGCGGTCAAAATCAGCAATGTCTGATTTTGATACGAACAAGTTTAACCAAGGGTGAGGTGCGTCCCATATACCATTGGCCTTGGCATGTTCCTCTGCACGCTTCACACGTAATAGAAACTCCATGTAACTCAAATCTACCTCGAACTTCAAATTCTCAACAAATCCTAGCCGTCCAAGCAAGCGATCCACAACCTATCAGGAAACCAGCAAATAACACATAAACAAAGGGTAATATGATAGAATCCAATAATCTTTTTGAATAGGATAGAATCCAATAATCCAAGAGACATAGTTGTGTTCATTATTTGCAGATTCCAGAAAATGATGGCTTTTTGGCCATTTGCGGAACTGTGGGGACCAAAACGTCAGCAAACTCTCAATGATCAGCGCAAGAAATTTTTTACTGACCCATTATTACCATTTTAACCCCGACTCCGATCTTACATCTGGAAAGTGACTATACTGACAAGGAATTTGCATTTTTGTAAACGTCCTAGATGACGTTAACTAAATGCTGAGAACGATTGCAAAATTAATGGCCGTTCGATCTTTGATCAAATAAAGTGTATATTAGTTTCAACAATAGGCGTAGAAGAGGCTTTCATTGTTGTGCTATCATAATTGAGCGTTGTGATTGGCCAATCAGTTCCTATCCCAAATTGAGACCTCAAAGTCAGAACTCAGAGGTAAGAAACATATGAAGGAATGTTATTCTCGTAATTATATCCCGAATTCATGGCCTTTATTCAGAGTGGAATGTGTCAGAAAATCCAATGGAAGATACATGATACTGTATGGTCGGTTTCAAGTTTGAAGCAAGTCATGAAATTATAAATAAAAGAAAAATATATAAAATAATAATAATAATAATAAGTAAGCGGAAAATAAAGAGTGAAATAGTTGTGTGTCATGATGATGGAGGAGAACAAGGCGTCCTCCATTGTTGAGCTTCATACACGTGTAAGTGAATTCTGAGTTTTTGACTTTTTCACTGTCCGGCAGACAGTTTGGGCGTGGAACCCACGTTCTGATTCATGGTCAAAATTTTCACGGTGAGACCTACTTAGCAGCACCTAGGTCAAAACTCAGTGATCAGAGGCTAAGTACGGCCCCACAAGTACTGTTCCCGAGGACGCTAACAACTTATGTGGCCCCAAAGCCATGACGCCAAGTAACTTAAGAGACTGTGTCCTACAACCCTATAACCCCACCCTCAATATAAAAGCTTAAAAAAATAAGAGAGAGAACAAATGAGAAGAGTAATTAATAATATGGTGCATTTTATTTCAATTGAGACATGTTGCAGGAGGGTTGGTAAATTCGTTACCGTATCAACAGTTGAAGGGTGTTCAGTGTTTCGGTAGTGAAGAGCCACTTCAAGACAGTAGAGAACGGAGCCAGCGGTTCGAGGAATACGAGTCGGATCGAAGGTCTGGTTCGGGTCTATCGGAACTGTAGGCCAGCCATTGGATGGGTCATCACTGTTAACGAACACGAAGCCTTCCACGTAATCAAAGGAGTCACCCTCTTGCCGAGTCACTAGAAACTCAGCGTCCCGTGTGAATTCCTCAAACTCGGTGTAAACCACCCTTATCCATCTCACCTAATCACAACAAACAAACATAATTACGTTCCGTAAACGTGTCTTTCATGCACTAATTTAATCTCACCAAAGATATCCAGTAACCAGAATTTCTTAAATATAAAATAAGAAAAATTGGGAAATGAAATGGCAAATTAAATAAATACCCACCATGTCCGGCGCTGGCTGTAGCAAAACCCTAGCTCTGGTAATAATACCAAACTGACCAAGACCACCGAGAGCCCCAAAGAAGAGTTCCGAGTTCTCGGTCTCGGAGCAAACGAAGATATCGCCTTTACCCGTCACGACTTCCAATTCCGTTACGTTCGACGTTTGTGGACCGTAACGGAAGGCCTGGCCACTGACTCCGGCGTTTGATAACGTCCCTCCCACCGTTAAACTCAGATAATCAGTCCAAGACCTCGGAGCTAAGCCAAAGCCCGAAACGCACCGTTTCAGCACATCTTCCCATAATGCCCCTCCCGAGACGTCAACATAGGCTGTGCCATTTATCCTGACCACTTGGAAATGGTCCTCCATGGACCGCATGTCGATAACGAGTCCCCGATCAACCATCGCCTGACCGTTGATGGAGTGGCCGTTGCCACGCGCCGCAACCGTCAGATTCGATGACCGCGCCACCGCCTTGACCACCCTCGCCACGTCATCGGAACCTACCGGCCTGACGAGGGCCAAAGGTTTCATGGAATACAAGCCGCCAAAATCCTTACCGGCTAAGCCGGTAGCCACACAGTCGATACTTCCTTGAAGGTCCAGCGCGTCACAGAGACTCGAACAGTCATCGTCTTCGTCTTGCCTCGATTCGACGTCGTTTCCGTGTACGAAACGCTCCAGGTATGCTATCATCTTTGCCGGCGAACTGAGGATTTGTTTGTTTTTGTAAAAGATAGAAGCTTTGGTTTTTTTCCCGGTCAATTTCACCGGTTACCGGTACTGTTGGATATCTGAAACCCCTCTCTTTTAACACTTCTCTCTAGCTTACTTACACTTGCTTTCGTTTTGGAGTTTAGGCTTTAAATAGCCGCTGATTGAATTTGTTTTTATTTTTTATTTTAAAGAAAATAAAAAATAAATATTTGAGAAGTAATTTATTTATGACATCAGCAGCCCAGTTTCGATATTCTGTTTGACGTTGTGAGCCTTTATCGACAACCTATGTCTGCCACTTCCACATATATAAGAATTTTTGAATTTTCTAACTTGGGAGCAGTGCCAGAGTAGACGCAACCTCTTGAATTGATCCTGAGTATCACGTTTACGTTGGTATTTGTTTATCACTTACTTTTAAGAATTTTATTGGGTATAATAGGAATATAGGATACGGATCTTCTGTAATTATAAAAAAGTGAAATGAGTATATAGAACGTAGAAAATTTTATAACAAATTTTAATTTGAAATTCGACCAATTTAGTTATTCATATTCATTATTCTCGACAATTGGAATAGAAAAAAAATATACATAAAAAAAAACATTGATAAAACTCAATGATTTACTTAAGGTTTGCTCGTAGTTAATTTGACAGAGACTAATCAAAGAGATCAGAAAGAGAAAGAGAGAAATAAAATTTGTCTTCCAATGTGAAAATGAAGATTTTATACCAAAAAATTGAAGTTGGTTTGTCTGCGTGAAATGCAAAATTTTATTAACGATTTACCGTTTTTTCTATTTCATTATTTCCTAGAATAACAATGATGTATAAATGTTTCAAGTTGAAACGATTTTATAAGTTTATACTTTAATTGACAAAATTAAAAACTCAGAACATAATCTGAAAGAGTGAATAAGCTCTGCCTTTTATGTAGTTTCCCCTATAATTTTTATTTATAAAGTTAAAGTACTTGAAATTAGTCAATTACTCTGTTGTTCTAAATGGTTAACTTATTAAAAATAATACTAAATCTGATCATTTAGCCATTCTAACAAATTTAATGTGCAATTTGAACATTAGTCCATCTCACCATCAACTTATATATATGGATTTCTCTAACTCTACCATGTTATCAAATTATCAAATATTCCGATAGATGTACATTATACCCATTAAATGAGATGAATAGGAGAGATACCAAGAGCATTTAAAGTTAATTATTTGCAACCTTTTTATAATGAGAAGAAGAAAGAAATAGTTGTGGTGACTGGTGAGTGATATCCATCATAGGATAGGTGGGTCTCATTAATTCATTATCCTGAACTCTACATTTGAACCCATTTAAATTTAACATTTCTCTTTCTAACAAAATGATGTATTCTCCTAGCTAATAAATAAACTCTCTTTAACAAGAAGAAAGAAAGAATAAATAAATAAATCAAGTGTGGTACACACTTGAGAACGAACTAAATTGGGTGGGTACTAAAGCACTAGTGCATGTCCAACACTCCTTAGAACAACTCCAACACTGCTATCTATATCCACAAATGAAGAGCCAAAACCCAAAAATCAGCTCCAACAGACTCTTCACCCGGTTCTTCAAATCCTTATATTGCTACAGTAAATATTCATTTATGAATACTTACTGTTCATCCTTCAACCATTATTTTAATTTATTTTGACTGGTTATATAAAGTTTTTTTTTTCTTCCTTTCATTTCATTTCTCCGGTTTTTTTTCTCTCTCCTCACATTTTTCTCCGTTCTCTCCGCTGTGCTCTCCCTCTTTTCTCCGTTCTCTCCCTCTGTTCTCCATAGCTCTCCCCTCTCCTTTGTTGATTTTCTAGTGGTGGTTGGGTTGACGGTGGGCTTGGGTTTTGGTCTCGGTGGACTTGGGTTTGTTCGTGGGTTTGGGTTTTGGTCTCGGCGGACTTGGGTTTGCCGTGGGTTTGTGGGGTTGTGGGGTTGCCGTGGGTCTGAAGTGGTGGTGGAGCCGTGTGGGGTTGCCGATCTGGGTTTGCTGTGGGTTTGCCGTGGGTCTTGCCGTGGGTTTGCCGTGGGTCTTGGGTCTTGGACGGTGGAGTGGGTCACCGGAGTGGAGAACGAAGAGGAAAAGAGAAATGAGGAGAGAGAAAAGAGGAGAGAGAAAAAAAAAAGTTACAATAAAATAATAAAAATATTATTTTAATAAAAATGAAGATAAAATAAAGAGTAGTGCTGAAGTGAAGTGGAAAAAATGACTCTTCACATGTGAAAAATTCTTCACATGTGAAGATAAAATGAAAACAGAAGTTGCTCTTAGGCTACTGCAAAGTCCAAGCTCTCATGCGTGCGCGCACACTCGCATAGATATATTACTTGTCAACTCTTCGCATTAAATTAATTAAGTGAAACCTTATTCAGCCAAAAAATAATTAAGTAAAGCCTTTCCTGTTTTGACTTTTTGTTTCGGTTGTGAATGGTGCCACACTCTCAGCATTTACAAAGTTGAAAATCAGAATATATAAAAGAGGGGAAGGGAGGATGAGAGAGACGTCAAAGAAGTTATCTGCTATTTTAAAGTTTGACCCAAAAAAAAAAAAAAGAAAGAAAGAAAAAGAGGATTTTTTTGGGGGGGGGGAGGGGGGTGGAGAGTTTAATGGAAAAATTATACTTTTCTTTTCTTAATTATGGAGTACACCTATACTTTTCTTTTCTTAATTATGGAGTACACCGTACACTTTAATCTCTCTTAAATTTTAAAATCGAGCAAAGTCTCTCTTTGATTCATTGGTAACTAATAAATTACCTCCGTTAATAAATTATGCTAAATTAAAAGTTTTTAACGAAAAAAATAATTTTATTGAGATTTGTATTATGGCCTTATGGGCATATTGAAATGTCTATTATAACCTTCATAACATACATCTAAAAAAATAGCAAAAAAAAAAAAAGCCTCATAATTTAAAGAACAAAAATTAAAAAAGCATTCAAAGAACTGGAATTCAGATATAAACTTTCGCCACTATCTCGTTCATCTTTCGTGAGCGCTACAATCTCGCTTGAGCAAATCTAATTTCGTTCAAGCGAAAATATGCATAATTCTTTTATACATTACTTACACAATTATAGATCCAAACACTTCGAATTTCTAATATTACAACATATATTTATAATACAACAATTAAGATACTCACCTTTCCTCTTTCCAAGTCTGGTAATTGTTGAGGGCAAGTTAGTTTAGCCTAAGTTTCTCAATCGGAATATCAAGTTAGGTTAAGTTATAAATCCTTGTGTGATGAGAAGTAGAGAAGGGAATCTCTAATAAAAGAAGAAACTATTCTCAGGATTTCTGTTGGCTTGAGCATTGGAAGTTAAAGTTTCCCTTTAAGCTAGAGATTTTTTTTTTTAATATATATATATATATTTTGGAAAGCAGCTCTTGATGCTTTACCAATGAAAAGTTGAAAACAAAATTGGTTAAGAGAGGTGAGGCTGTATATCAATTGTCTTTTGTGAGGAAGCGGCAAAGAATATTGATCATGTTTTTCTGCAATGAGATTATCTAGACTATGGCTTGGTTAGATCTGACCTTTAAAAATGACATTCTTCAACCAAATTTTGTGAAACATTCGCTGAGGAGTTTATTATATGCCTTACACAAAAAGAAAATGGTCCACTGCATACCCAACACAATTGTCATTATTGCAACAATCATGTGACCCATTTGGAGGCATATATAGAAAACATATTCTTTTTGAAGGGATAACTTTTTCCGTTGAATTTATTTTAATCGCTAGTAAAATTCTTATCTACAGTATGTCAAAGCTTTCACTGGAGAAAGGCAGGAAATGACAACTTCAGTCTATATATTCATATTTGAACAAATATGGAGATCAGAAATGTTCATTAAAGTTTCTCTCTCTCTCTTTCTTTGAGGCTCTCTCTCTAAGAGACTGAGAGAGAAACCCTAAAATTTTTGGAGCCATCGCTGGCCTGTTGAAAAGCTTCAACAAATGTTCGTTGTTGCTGGCATACGCTAGGTTTTTTTCAGGCGGATCTTGACAGCGTGACCTTCACTCTGTGATATTTTTCGCCAAAAAAAAATTCGTACTAGGATAAAAACTTTATAAGCTACATCTTTATTATATTTTGTGTGTTAGAATGTGTAGTGAGGTGTTTTATTTATACTATGATTATTGACATAACTCTCACATTTAACCAATGTGAGATTTCTTAATAGTTAATGGTGGGCCAGATGAAAACCAGTAAAAATCTGTTAATTCAACTATTTTGTGAAAAATGTTTGGAAAAGTTGTGTGTAAAATATTACTCTATTTTGACTGTGTCACTCTACTAACACTGTAATATATGTTAACTATGCAAAGTATTCTATTATCTTTTATATATATAAACCGCAACAAATTACATGATACATTACGACATTTTAATTCCATGATGGCATGCGGATCTTTATACTCAATTATGGTTAATTATTGGTTCGATATACGACAAGTTTGTTTTTGGCCATTTATTTCATTTAGAGCCATATATCAAAATCTTCAAATATAATTGATTAATATTGTGGCCTCTCTAGTGTTGCGAAAGGGTGTAACAATTGGTACCGCGATTATTGCAAATCAAGCCAAAGATTTGTATGCATAATATGCAAACGGAAAGGCCATCAATGACCTTGACTCATTTAAGCAAAACCACTTCAAGTATAGTCTAAAATAAAAAAATTCTTTCATCCATGCAAGTTCTTAATCTCTTTAGATATCATAGTCTTTTCTCAAAAAAAGAAAAGAAAGACATCATAGTCAACACTTTACCCATCCCTTCCGGCCGATAGGTGAATGTACACTATGATTGCTTTGGCTAAATAAATTTTTCTTAGATGAATGACTGGTTGAATAAAAATGGGTTAGATGAATTTATTAATGAAATAAAAGAACAAGAACCGCCCTCCCAACAAACATATATATAACATATACATAAAATAAGAAGAAGAAGAAGAAGAAGAAAAATGGAAGTATATAACTAATTATTGAGAGAAAAAAAAGGTGTAGAACTATTTAATATTAAAAATGTGGTTAAAATGGATTGTCATATGCACTTAACATTTCTCAAGAAAGAATTATTCAAAATGTTCAATTTAATTGAGATATTTTCTTGTTTATTTATGAGATTTTCACTTAATTTTTTTTGTTATATTTTGTTTATTGCTTCTAAAAATTAACAATAAAATCACTCAATGGCCCTAACATTCATGAGTAAAGATGGATTTACTTAAAATCAAATTAATAATTTTTTTTTCACATCAATTATAAGCATAAAAAAAAGAAAAAAAATTATTTATCCTAAATGTTATCCGTGTGAATAAGTTTAAGGTTAAACTCATAAAAGAGACAAAATGTGTTATGGTGAATTGGTGATTAATTGCAAGAGTTACTTTGAGATCTAGAGAGAGAGAGAGAGAGAGGTTTGATTAAATACTGTTTTTTTGTTAGTTAGAGAGAGAGAAAAAAAAAGGTATATATGTATATTTTATTTTTAGTCAAATACCATACTACTTTCTAAAAAAAAGGCTAATAAGTAAAAAAATATATTTTATTTTAGATGATTATATAAGTATAATATTGTACCATAAACTAAAATTATAGGACCTCTTCTTCCATTTGGAGGTCTTAGGCATTGCTTAATTTTTCCTAAGGGAGAGCCGGCCTGTTTTTTTATAGACCCTGGACCCTACGATGGGTCCAACTATATATAATATACCTCTTTCCTAAATGAAATGAGTGAAGAAGTAGAACCTAGATTGTATGATCAGTGTGAGTAGAAACAAATTTAATGATAATTTATTTATTAGCGTGAGTAAAGACAAATTCATACACTATTTGTTCTAGCCGGCTTGCATTGTTCCATTAATTTGAATGACTTTTGCTATACATGCTATTTTATTAGAGGCCAGAGGATAGGTCAACTTTAACCTATTTATGCTTATCTTTTGAAGTTGGCTACCTTAATTAGCCTCTATTTAATTTTTCTTGAGGACTTCGAAAGCCTTCCTAATATGTGTGTTGCATAATTTTATATTTTTATAATGAGGGTGTGTTTAGAGTTTTTCGAATTCCTAATTATACTCTTAGGTGTATATAATTCCCCGTTTATTAGATATTACATAGAGGAATCCCTTAGAGGTGACCCTAAGATCGTGACTAGAGGTTCGAAATCCAAGACCTTATGAATCTCAAATGTATACTTAGCGAGAAATCATGTTATGAGTTCTAGTTAGTTCAATTGGTAATGTCTTTTTTGTCATCGAACAATGAGCATTATAGGTCCAAATCATATTGTACTTATTAAAAAAAAAAAAGAAAAAAAAAAAGGTAAGTGCCAGTTGATTCGGATTAAAAGAATATGTACCCACCAAACATTAAAACAATCGAACCCCTTTAATTTCAGTTTACATAATTTTTAAATACCCTTCCCGTTTTATTATTCAATAATAGTATTATTTAAGCTTCTACTTTCTTTTTTAATTCTCCTTGATATTAATTGCACCTTTGAGAATTATTTGTTGTTGTTGAACTGTTATAAGTCAAAAGAAGCACCCAAGGAATTGCAATTCAATTTGAAAATAAAAATAAAAAACTAACTAAATTGTGAGATAACGGTAGACATGAACTGAAGATACAGTAGACTAAGAGAGAGGAAAAAAGAAAAGAAAAGAGTTTCATAAACAAGAAGATTCGTGAACCAATTCTGGATAAAAGATTCAGGCGCGTTTAGCATGAAAGGTCAAATATATATATATATATTGAAAATTATTCTTATATAAATATGTCAAAAGTCAAACCTTAGCTCTTAGTATTTTAATGAGAATATTGATTAATCGATAACATTATGCTTACTTTGCTCATATTTTCTTCTAAAATTTAATGGGCTAGATGTTGCACTACTAGTACTAACTGATCATCATTTTCCATCGAAAAAAAGAAAAAAAAACTGATCATGATTCTTTTCTAGTGATGAAAGGTTAAATCAGGAGTTCTTTAATCATTATTAGGAAAGCACGTTAAGGAATCAAATGTTTATAAAATGATATAGTTTATCAAGAGAAAAAAGAATATATAAATTTCTAAAAAAATGTTATTCAGTGTGATGGCTTTTGGTTTGTTCTGATAATATTGTACGAGGTAAGAACACGATCATATAAACATCATTTATTTTCATGTTTGACAACTGAGTGTATTTTTTTTTTTTTTAACAATTCAATTATTACAATAAGTAAAACAGGGGATTGAATCATCAAATTATTATTTTTTCAATAATTTGATAGTTTGAGGAGGGAGGTTTGAATCTTGCTTTTACTCATGAAGGAGAGCAAACTCTGATGTCACTAACCTATAAGGCTCTTGGCCAGATAATATCTTCTTTTCCTCATAAAAGAGACAAAACAATATCACTAGACTCTAACCATTATAGTTTTTTTTTTTTTTTTTTAGAAAAAAAAAAAAAAAAAAACTCCTTAAACTTTCGGTCAAAATCAAACAAACCCCTTGATATTTTAATTTGAAAATAAAAGCCCTTCAACTTTGAGAAATACTCAAACTGCTCATTTTGTCTAAATTAGCATCACATTTTTGTTTCATTTATATTAAAAATTCATTTTAGATTATATTTTTTGAATAAAAAATATTCTTGAACTAAAATTTAATTACAAATTATGTTTAATTTTGTTTTTTAATTCATTTATATAGGTTTAGACACAAGGATTTGGGTAATTCTTAAAGTTTAAGAACGTCTAATTATAAATTAGAAGATTAAGTGGTCTGTTTGATTTTGACCATAAAGTTATGGGGGTGTTTATTTTTTATTTTATTTTATCCCCTTATTTTTTTTTATCATTTTTTGGAGTAGAAACTTATCCAAACCCATACGGAAATTAGGCAATTGGCCATATTCCTAAAGTATAAACAGACAACTTCGTACAGCTATTATATATGATGAAAGGAACGGATATTATGCGAATCCGAGGCATTGATCAAACCTTAATTAAAAGCAGAGTAAACAGAAGCCAAGATTTGGATAACTTTACCGACTATAGAAAAGACATTATATATAGACAATAAAAACTTTCTTTTTATTAGTAAACTAAGAAGATAATAATTGTTTACAGCTTTGACAAAGGTTACATGATTAATTTAGTCACAGAGCAATCTAATTGTCATAAGTTCTTTATAAGGTGCCTTAATTTTTTTTGGATGAATATAATTTAGCTTTGTAATCTCGTTTACTTTACACCGAAATGAAGAATATTTTAATTCTAGGAAAGTAAAGTGATTGTGAATCAACTTAGAATTAGAGATTGGGTTAAACTAGCCCACAAAAGGAAGGGAGGGCAAAGCAAAAAGTAAAAGAGAGATACCTAGAGTTTAATCAAATTAATTTCTGAAATTAAGGGACCGCACTAGTCTGTTTTGGTGGAAGTGACTTGCATATAATAGTATTTTTTTTGTTTTTAAATATACAACAGAAGGAAGAACAACAATTGAAGAGTTCTCAGAGGTCACAGAGCCATGAAACATTCATATAAACGAAATGCACACTCACACTCCCTGTCCTTGCGCAATAACACAGCTTGTTTGCCTAATAAATCCAAATTGCATACTCCCTGCGCAATAAAGACTTTGAGCTTGTTTATCTACTAAATCCAAACTATAACAGCTAGGAAAAACACAACGTCTTGCTCTTGATTTTCCACATAGGCACTTCTCCCCACCTTGCTCTCTTAATTTGGGTTCCCTCTACTAACACCACCAAAGACCAGTATGTCGCGTTAAGAGGCTTGTAAATTAATGATATTGTTTGCTCTCCTTAATGAGCAGGTAACTTTATGGTATTATTTGCTCTTCTTAATAAGCATAATCATGATTCAAATCCCTTCTCCCTATTGTTGTAACTATCAAATTATAAAAAAGAAAAGAAAAAGTGAAGAGCACTACAATGATAACTCATCCATCTTTTCTTTGTAAGTGTGAGTGTTAGAGATATTATAGTTCAAGAGGTTTGTAGTGGGTAAGTTTTTGAGCTACAATTAATTTCTTAAAGTAGTAAGAAATATTTTTGTCAGACTTTCCAAAAAAAGATCTCTCCTCATTAATGACTACTTTTGACTTTATATTACATCGTGCTCCGTGTTCTGTTCCCTCTTCTCAATGTGGGACAGTCCTTTACAAAAAAGTACAAAACTTCTACAAAAAAGTACAACATTCTATTTGTCTCTTGTTATTCTTTAAACATCATCTCAATCTTCTAATATAGGCTTGGGCCGAGCTTTACGTTTTGACCTCTGATATGGGCTTGGGCCGAGCTTTACGTTTTGACCTCTGATATGGGCTTGGGCTGAGCTTTACGTTTTGACCTCTGATATAGGCTTGGGCCGAGCTTTACGTTTTGACCTTTGATATGGGCTTGGGCCGAGCTTTATGTCTCAACTTCTGGTATGGGCTTGGGCCGAGCTTTACGTTTTGACCTCTGATATGGGCTTATTTCATATCCTAATTTCCCCACCTCCAATTGCCCCTCAAATCTTTACTCTTTGTTGAAGAGAGAGATTTGACCGAAACAGTGGAGAGATATATATATCACCATTCAAAGTTTTGAACGAAACGCAATTGGGAATAGTGTGGTCGGTCATTTTATCAGAGAATATGGTTCGGTTCACCGTTATCGACTTCGGATGAGAACAAGTCATTTGGTTCTATGGGTCGAAAATTCGGTTACTAATTTCGAGAAGTCCGAACCAGAATGTTGTGGCAATAAAGTAAATCCTTCCAACTTAACATTGCGTCTATTGAATGATAAAACGAATTGGTGACAATTTAATTCAATTTTAGCTTGGAAGCGGCCGTCTACCATAATTAACGCGCCGTTTGGCGTTCCCAAAGACAATCCATCTCTAAGGATTTATTGCGAACTAAAAAATTATTTTCTTTTCTTTTCTTTCTTTTTTTTTTCTTTTTTTTTTTTTTTTTTTTTTGCTACAGGTTTTTTACCGGCCCATGACCGGCTGGACCCCGGTTGCCTGTGGTCCTGTTGGTAGTATATAAGAAAGGGGGGAGACCCCACATTATGTTTTTACCTTTACATTTATTCTTTACCTCAAGTTGTGAACTTTTTCACTGATTAGAATTTTGTTTCTTCTGTTTATTTCACTTTTACTCCGAGTATAATTAAAAACATGCCTATACAAAGGAGGACCATCAACATAGGATCGGTGCTCGGGACGCTTGCCCCAGAGCCGTTGGAAACTTCTAACATCCCTCTTGCTTTCGGGTTCTCTG
Source organism: Fagus sylvatica (assembly GCA_907173295.1). Lineage (NCBI taxonomy): Eukaryota > Viridiplantae > Streptophyta > Magnoliopsida > Fagales > Fagaceae > Fagus > Fagus sylvatica. The sequence goes on from OU015764.1 coordinate 26,824,731, forward strand.
AGGGGGAATCTGTTATGAAAAAGAGGAAGAAGGGAGAGGAAGAAGCTGAAGTAGTAAAGGAACAACAGGCCTTGATCCAAAGCGAACCTTCCGTGACCAAGTCCTCGTCTAAGAAAGGGAAAGGCAAAGATAGCCGAGATCCCCAAAAGGCCGCTGGTCACGTTTCCCATAAACGCAAACATCAGAAAGAACTACCAGCGCCTTGGAAATGTGAGTTTTATGTAGACGGCCGACCTGTGAACGAAGATGATTCGGTCTGGAAAAGTAAGGATGTCAGGGGTGGACAAATAGCTGACGCCATTGGGAGTGCTCTTCTCCTTCCCAAGGACATGAAGTCTTGGAAAGGAAATAACTCAACACAGATGATTGAAAATTTGAAGCGTGACTCGGTCGTGGTGAGTTTTGTCCTCTATCCTCTCTTTTATTATAATAATTTATCATTCTCATCATTTATTCTGACGATTATTTCTAGGCTGTCCAAGGGATTTTTGAAGCCGAGTATCGGTTGGTAGAAACCGAACGTCTTCTTAATGAGTCTCTCGTTGAGAACGATAGATTGCGTGAAGTTGAAAAGACGGCGTCCGCTCGAATTCGGGAGGTCGAGAGTCAACACAAAACTGCCGAGGAGGGGCTTCAAGCAGTTGAATGCCAATTGGTGGAGGTCTCGACAAAGTTGGAACGAGAGTGTGAACGTTCCAGTGGATTTCAGGCGGAAATTGATAAACTCAGGGCCGAGTTGGCTGAAGCCCGACGGGTGTCTAGCAATGCTGAGAATGCAGCTCAGGCTTACTACGACCGGGGTTTTGAAGAGGCTGCAGGATCTTTGAAGCTTCAACTACGTAGGGAGTGTAATATTTATTTTCTGAAAGGGTGGACTTCGGCTCTTGAGCAGGCTTCGGTTGATGACAACTCTGAGCTTTATGTCTTGGGCCGGCATTATCGGCCTTTCGATTCAGGAACCCCCGAGAATCTTGAAGAAATGAATGTTGAGGTTTTGGAAGACTGCGAAGCCGTTGATGACCCTACGGCTCTGGAAACCGCTGAGGTTTTCGATCATCAAGAGCGAGTTCAGACCGAAGAAGTTCAAGATGTGGAGAAAGGTATCTCCGATAAAGAAGACAATGTAAATGTTGATGATTAAGGAGAGTTTACCTATGTAACAGACCTTATTTAGTGTTTTTTTTTTTTAAAGAAGGGGGGAACTGATAAATTTCACTCTTTGTTTTCCCTGTTTCCTTCATAAGAAGGGGGGAACTGTTACATTTTACTCTTTGCTTTCCCTGTTTCCTTCATAAGAAAGGGGGAGGCGCTACAATGTGATCTGTTGTTCTGTTTTGTTTTATGAATAGAAGTTTTTCCTTCATTATTTTAATTTAACATGTTCGTATATTGACCGATCTTCAATTTTTTCTGGATTTATCTTTTCATAACTTCCAATGGATTTGTCAAGTTCCTAATTTGACTGTCATTCTTCATCTTAGTATTTGGTAATCATTTTAAAATTTTTCATAAACAATCTCTTAAAAGGCTGGACCAATCACTTTGTCTATGGATTTGGACCGAGTTATGTACGGGTTTGTTTTATCTTTGCTTCGTAAAGACAAGTTCGTTTATCGCTAGGGGGTGGACCGAGTTTATTTCGTGGCCCCAACTATCTTCGGTCGATATAATTTGGGTGTATTTTGTTCGAATTGGGATGTATGGACTGAAACACGCTTTATGTCCATCATAAGGTCCTCCGAGCGAGTGTTCGGTCTGAATAGACCGCCCTTAATGACGTAGCTCAAAAACTAGATGATTATTGACCAGATCGGTCTTAATTTGAAATGACAAACGAAAAAGGCAGAGTTTCACCTTTTCGGTATACTGCAGATCCTAATTAATGGAGATCTGTCGTTGGTGTCTTTTCGACTTATGGCTAATAAATGAATGACGGCTTGCTTCATTTATTACGCCGTTAGGTGTTCCCCAAACCATCAAATCATTATGAGATTTTTTTGGGGGCCGGGAGAAGTTATTTTAATGACTCCCCAGTCTTTACCGGCCCATGACCGGCTAGGTCCCGGTATCCGTAGCCTACCCAGTCTCGTATAAAAAGGGGGAGACCCCACTTCATTTTCACTATTTACTTTCACTTCCAGAGATAAAAAACATCCCTCTCAACCTCTTGAGTCAACCTTCTCTCTAACTCTTCTGTGCCGTCTTCACGTTAGTAAGTCTCTTTTTACTCTTGTATTTACCTTCCATTATCCTAGTTGTGCTCTTCGACCCGTTAGGTTTTCAAGTCATGGGTAAATTTGCCAAACTCGTAGATACTGAAGAGAAAATCGTACAATTTAAAAGTCGTTATGGTATTCCCGAGGACGTACATATTCGGTACATTCCTTACGGCGATCTTGCGCTTCTCCAACGTCAAGATCTCGTGCTTCCAATAGTAGTAATAGTTGAGGGAGGGGTTAGAATACCCATGCATACCTTCCTACTTCGGTTTTTAGCTCATTTTAAGCTAAATCCTCTCCAGTGTGCCTCCAATGTTTTTAGGATAGTAATGGGGACGGCCGTTCTAATGGAAAAGCTCGGCCTAAATCTAACTGTACATGACATAACATACGTGTATAGTCTTCAAACGACTGGTAGGGATCAGTATACTTTAGTTGCCCGTAATGCCGATAGAAAACTGGTGAATTGTGTCCCGTTATCCGAGATGATAGTTTTGGGTATTCCGAACCTGGTTATAATATTCTTCCAGACGAACTTAATTGAATCTTTGTCCCTGATGTTTGCTAGTGGTTCGACTTCGACCCATTTTGTGAAATAATCTGTAGCGACAATCAGCCAGCGTCTATTACCTGTTGCTTTTAGTAAGGGTCCGACCAGGTCCATGCCCCACTGTGCGAATGGCCACGGACTTACTAATGGCTGTAGCTCACCGGCTGGTTGATGAACCGAATGTGAGAATCTTTGACATTTATCGCACTTTTTTACGTAATTCACAGCGTCTTTTTGCATGTAGGGCCACCAATATCCCTGGGTAAGGGCTCGGTGTGCCAGAGATTTACCCCCAGTATGACTTCCGCAGATGCCTTCATGTATTTCATATAATAAGTCCTCGACGATATCAGGATGGACGCATAAAAGATAGGGTCCTGAGAAGGACCGTTTGTAGAGCTTCGAGTCTTTTGACAACCAAAATCTCGCAGCTTTCTTTCTGATGATCTCGGCTTCTTTTTTCTGCTCTGGTAGGACACCCTCTTTAAGGTAGATGACGTAAGGGATCCATCCAACATGGACCGACCGTAATAGTGTTTACGAAGTTTGCAGTCTGGTCAATGCTGGGCGTTGCAAGGGTCTCAATTGGTATGAATCGTTTGAAATCAGCACTAAGAACAGACGCCAACGTCGCCAATGCATCTGCGTGATTATTCAAATTTCGGCCGATCTGTTCGACTCTTACTATTTCAAAGTCGGGCATGGCCGTTTGGACCTTCAACAGATAGGCCGCCATACGCTCATCTCGAGCCATGTACTCCCCATTGATTTGGCTTGCTACCAATAATGAATCGCAGTAGACGATCAGACGTCTGGCTCCCAATGTTTTTGCCGACTTCAATCCAGCCAGGACCGCTTCATACTCGGCCTCATTGTTAGAAGTTTTAAAATCAAGACGAATCGACTGTTCAATCACTGTCTCATCCGGTGTTATTATGACCACCCCGGTTCCTGACCCTTTGGCGTTGGAAAGCTCCATCTACGTACACTTTCCACCAACCCGTACGTTCGGGAGAATCCTCTTGGGGCGTCGTTTCGCCTATGTTCTTTCGTTTAGAGGTCGGTGTGAACTCTGCAACGAAATCGGCCAGCACCTGCCCCTTTATGGCAGTCCTTGGGAGGTATTTTACGCCCAAGGCACTAATCTTCGCTCCCCATTTCCAAATCCGTCCCGTAAAATCGGCCTTGTGAAACATGGCTTGTATCGGATATTGCGTCACCACGTAAATGGTGTGTGCTTGGAAATATTGAGGTAGCTTATTGGCCGCTGTGACCAATGCTAGGCCGACCTTTTCTAGAGGGGGATAACGCGTTTCTGCCTCTGTCATAGTTTTGCTTGCATAGTATACCGGACACTGGACAGTATCTTTAATTCGAATCAACACGGCACTTACAGCTCGATCGGACACGGCCAAATACAGAAAAAGCGGTTCACCTGATGTTGGGTTAGACAAAAGCAAGGAGGAAGAGAGATATTTCTTTAGGTCTTCAAAAGCTGAAACGCATCTGTCGTCCCATTTGAAAATAGTGCTCTTTTTCAGGAGCTGGAAGAAAGGCTGGCATCGATCGGCCGACCTCGAGATGAATCTGCTCAAAGCCGCGGTCATACCTGTTAACCGTTGGACTTCTTTGTGAGTTTGCGGTGCTTTCAATTCTTGGATGACCTTGATTTGATCTGGGTTTACTTCAATACCTCTATGCGATACCATGAAACCCAGGAATTTTCCAGAGCCGACTCCAAATACGCATTTGGAAGCGTTCAATCGTAGCTTGTGTAGTCTCAATATCCGGAATGTCTCCGTCAAATCTTTTAAGTGGTTTTGGGACGACCTGCTTTTTACAACCATATCATCAATATATATTTCCATTGTCTTCCCTATTTGATTTTTGAACATTTTGGTGACCATCCGCTGATACATGGCGCCGGCGTTCTTTAGACCGAATGGCATTACCTTGTAGCAGTATATCCCTAGCGGGGTGATGAAGGCGGTTTTCTCTCGATCTTCAGTTGATAGGGCAATCTGATGATACCCTTGGAATGCGTCTAGAAAGCTCATTCGGTCATGCCCGGCTGTTGCGTCTACCAATTGATCGATCTTGGGTAAAGGGAAAGGGTCCTTTGGGCATGCCTGATTGAGATTAGTGAAGTCTACACATACTCTCCACTTCCCGTTTTTCTTTTTTACCACCACCGTGTTAGAGAGCCAAGTAGGATATTGAATTTCTCGTATTGCTCCTGCCTGCAATAGTCTCTCTACTTCCTTCTGTACTGCTTCTGCATGCACCGGAGCTGATCTTCTTGCCCTCTGCTGCACTGGTTTGGAGTGAGGATCTGTATTCAACTGATGCTCGATGTAGTTGGGATCCACTCCTGATACTTCGTAGGGGTCCCAAGCGAATACGTCCATGTTGTTCGCGAGGAAGCCTATAAGTTCGGTTCGGTCGACTGGACTCAGTTCTCGACCGATCTTAAAATACTTCTCTGGGTCAGAAGAGAACGTTACTGTCTCTAATTCTTCACAGGGCGTGTATGTTTCTTGGTATTTTTCTGTGTAGGCGTCCCCCGCCTTCTCTGACTGCTATAAGCCTTTGGAGCATTGTGCCGCCATTTTCCCTTTCTGCTTAGACTCTGGGGGATTCTGTTTGATGGCAGCCATGATGCACTGCTTGGAAGCAACTTGGTCACCCTTAATCTCCATTATACCGAAATCTGTTGGGAAACGGAGTTTTTGATGGAGAGAGGATGGCACAGCTTTCAATCTGTGGAGCCATATTTGTCCCATTATTGCTGTGTAGGGAGATGGACACATTTATTACTATGAATTCGGTTTCCAAACTGATTGGTCCGGTATGGACAGTCAATGTAATCTGGCCCATTGGCCGAATGCTTTCTCCCGAGAATCCAAATAGGGGTGCGTCGTAAGATTGAAGGTCAGACTGTTTGAGACCGAGCTCGTGAAACAGGTCTGGGTACATTATCTCAGAACAGCTGCCTTGGTCTATTAATACACGTTTGACATCCGAGTCTCCGATCCTTAACTTGATCACCAATGGATCGTCATGTGGAGTTTGGACATCTCTCAAATCTTCATCGGAGAAGAAAATCTATTGTTCACTTCTTGGGAAATCCATCCTCGGTTTTTTGGACATGATCGATCCTTTGGATACCTGAAAAACTTCCCGAAGGTGTTGAGCTTTTTTTAAATCGGATTTCAACCCGATCGTATGACTGCCCATTTGGCCGAGATGTATGGATCGTTTCTATGATTCTTGCAGCAGGCTTGGTGTTGTGGGCGGTTGTTGGCCTTTCATGGTAATGCTGTCTCTGGCCATCACTTATGTAGTGGTGCAGGTGTCCGGCTTTAGCCAAATCTTCTAAGTGCTTTTTCAACGTATAACATTTCTCGGTCATATGCCCCTTTTCCTTGTGATAAGAACAGTATTTGTTGGGATCTCTTCTCATTGGATCTCCACCTAAGGGAGCAGGCCACATGAAGAAAGGTTCATTCTTTATGTCGCCCATGATGCGATAGATTGGTTGGTTGAAAATCGTGTATATTCTGCCTGCTTCTTTCGGTCGTGGAAAACAGGTAGAATTTCTTGGCGGTATTTCGACCCTTTTTTGCTCCGTATTGTTGGGCCCTTTTGGGGGTCGACTTTGCGTAGATCTTGCCCCAGTTCTTGCTCTGTCTTCTTCCACCCGTACATATTGTTCGATTCGCGACATAAGATCTCGCATGTTTCTAGCCGACCTTTTGGAGAGACTGTGTCTTAATTCGGATTCTGGGTGTAAACCCTCTTTAAAGGTCTTCATGGCCATATCTTCCGTACCACCGTCTACCTCGTTATATACTTCCCAGTATCTTGCAGAATAATTCTTTAGCGATTCTGAGTCTTTCATTCTCATAGACATTAAGGAGGCAAACTCCTTAGGTTTCCGACTGTTGGTTATGAATCGGGAGACAAATGCCTCAGCTAATTCGTTCCAAGAATAAATCGAGGAATGTGGTAGGCGGTTGAACCATCTAAGGGACATTGGCCCTAAGCTTGAAGGGAACATTCGGCACATTAAAGCGTTGTTGCCGAGGTGTAAAGCCATGCCTTGTCTGAAATGACTGATATGTCCGACAGGGTCGGCCTTGCCGTCGTACATCACGTAATTTGGGGCTGAAAAGTTTCCTGGCAGACGGGCTTTCTCTATTTCTTTCGAAAAAGGAGAATGTGATATTTGATGAAGGGCTTTCCACACTGTTTCCCGTCCTCTCCTTTCTCCGTATGGTTGTCTTACAGTTGAGGGGGATTCAGACCAGTTGCCCCTGGATCCTCTATCCAGAGTTCTTCCCCCTTTGTTCCTTCCGTCAGAGCTTTCTTCTTCGTCGGTTTCCGCGGCCGACCTGCTTGAGCTTTCGGATGACAAATATCTTTCATGCTTAGTTCTGATCCTAGGTCGGCTAGAATGCTGTGATCTTCTGGATCGTTTATTTTTCTTTAACTTCTTCTTCAAGTCAAGAACCTGTTGTTGTAGTGCCTCCACCGTATCTTCATTACATTCGTCCCAGGTTTGGTCACTAGTCGAACTGCCCGCTCTGGGTTCTGTTATTCTGGTTCTTTGGTTCATTTTAGAGGGTTTACGATATCGGTGGGATGGTTCAGGCTTCTGTTCTTTTCTGATTTCTAACCTAAGGACTATTCTTCGGAGTGCTTTTTCTGAATGAGTACCTTCGGGCCATCTCTTATCGTTGTTGGAGGAGAGGTCGGTCTCTAGTAGGGGATTTTCTCCTTCTGGGATTATCATTGGGTCTTTCCCTCGGCCCGAGTATACGGTTACTTTTTCGATGCGGCTAGTCATTTCCTTCGGAATTTTGTATCTTTAAAAGTACCTTCCCACAGACGGCGCCAATTGTAGTGGGTAAGTTTTTGAGCTACAATTAATTTCTTAAAGTAGTAAGAAGTACTTTTGTCAGACTTTCCAAAAAAAGATCTCTCCTCATTAATGACTACTTTTGACTTTATATTACATCGTGCTCCGTGTTCTGTTCCCTCTTCTCAATGTGGGACAGTCCTTTACAAAAAAGTACAACACCTTTACAAAAAAGTACAACATTCTATTTGTCTCTTGTTATTCTTTAAACATCATCTCAATCTTCTAATATAGGCTTGGGCCGAGCTTTACGTTTTGACCTCTGATATGGGCTTGGGCCGAGCTTTACGTTTTGACCTCTGATATGGGCTTGGGCCGAGCTTTATGTCTCAACTTCGGGTATGGGCTTGGGCCGAGCTTTATGTCTCAACTTCTGGTATGAGCTTGGGCCAAGCTTTACGTTTTGACCTCTGATATGTGCTTATTTCATATCCTAATTTCCCCACCTCCAAGGTTCAAATCCATTATAAACTTATGTACTTGTAGAGCAGAAAATTCCTAAGGTTAGTTTAGGGTTATCTAGTATATAAACTCCACATTTGGGTTATTGTAGAACACTTGACTTCAGATTGCCAGAGAGCAAAACTTTTAGAAAGCTTTGCCGTCTTGGCGGCAAACATGACAGTGGGTTTTCCATGGGAGGTTGCTGAAAGTTAAAGGTGTGGTTGAGAGAGAAGAGAAACAAATGATATTTGCCAATTGGGTGTTTCTAGGATGGATTATTGTGATTTGTATGTGATTTCTACAATGGATTGTTCTGATTAGTATTATGTAATTTGAATTATAATATGGAAAATCTTTTGCTCAATTTTTTTGTCATTTTATGAATTTTGGGTTTGTTTGCTCGGCTCTTTTTTTTTTTTTTTAAACACAATGGGGTTGGCTATTTTTTTTTGAGAAACCAATGGGGTTGGCTATTATGAGAATTTTTGAGTTTGTTTCTCCCCCAACATGTGAAGAGAAACCAAAGAGGAGAAGAACCAATATAATGAGAATGAAAAAAAAAGGATTGTATTTTTACCATTGGGTCTTGTTTGGTGTGCAATTGGTGGGTCCCAATTATTTTAGTTAAAATGAGAAGCAGAATGCAAAATGAGAACCCTCAGGCTCATATTTATCTGACTTTTGCATTTTTGAAGACAATGCATTTTATGGATTCCCAAAATTTTAACCCTACACGTAATATTTTTTGAAAAATACATTACGTGCCTAACAAATTGTGAAAAGTATTTTGGGTAGGGATGTCAAACACAACCTAATCAGGATGCTGGCACGGTCACCTTGCATGAATTATAATTGTTTTGTCAGTGGAAGCAAGCCTGCGCTAAGTGCTTTTAGTTCCACGTGACCGATCCAAACAAGTAACAGTAGGAAACTGTTATCTTTCCTTATCTCCAATTATTAAATTCAACTGAAATCTTAAGACTTGATTTTCTGTCATAGTCTCCTAGATCCCTAACTTGTCTGCTTCTGTTCTCTATGTGCTTTGGTTAAATCTTGTGCTAGATTTGCTAAGGATTATGGGCAACTTGGAAGTGTCACTCGTACTCCAACAACGTGTTTTCCTAGCTTTTACACTTGAGTTTATATCAGAGCTCTTGCCTTGATTGACATTTGTTCAAAGGCGGCGCTTTCTTAATTTCTTTTCTGTCTATCGGTGATCATAGTTTCTTTATATGATGTGGACTTATTCAAAAGAAAGAAGATAATGTATGCAATCAAATCATCGAAGAAAGGAGATAATGTAATGCATCCAAATCACCTCTGGTTGGTCCTCTACAAAAATCCCCTATCTTGAGTATAACATCAAAAGATTTTATCATATGTATTAATTGATAATTTCATTTTAACATGATAGGTTTTTTAAAACATGATAAAAGAATCCTTAATCCCACAACTTATGTATTATAATGGGTTCACAATTATAGGTCCAAATCAAGCTAGCCACCCAAAGTTACAACTGACAAAATGGTTCTCATCCTTTTAAATGTTTTATTTAATCTTTATAATTTTAAATTTGTGTCAAAATGTCATGAACCGTTGGATAAAAAATGGTAACGTACCAAATGAAAGGAGTTTCGCTTGACCGAGAGAGACGGCTTGCTTGAGCAAGATATATTTATCAACCATTTTCCGTTTATTTTGAGTTGAGATTGTTCAACGACATCTCAAGAATTTTGATAGAAACAAAGGAAGGAAGTGATCGGTTATTTAAATATTTTGTTTACTTTCGTTATGTCTACGTGGAGATAGAGAAAAATCAAAGATGGAGATAAAAGAAGAAACTGCTAACGCTCCTTTATTAATAATATATATATATATTTTTTTTGGGGGGGGGGGGTTGGAGTAAAAAATATAAGAAATAATGCATTAAGGGTACGTTTGGTACATTATAATGTTTATTGTACTGTAATATGAATCAATATAACAAGTAATAAAAGAAGCTGTAATGTAATAACTATTACTATTAATTTGTTTGGTGACAACACATGAATAGAACCCTGAATATGTATTTTATATTTTACTACAACATGATTAATATAAGAGTATTGCTTATTATACGAGTATTAATAATTTTAAAGCATTTTGGAGACTTGGATTTTGAATGTATATATATATATATATATATATATATATGTGTGTGTGTGTGTGTAGAGAGAGAGAGAGAGAAGCAAAAAAAATTAAAAAAAAAAATTGGAGACTTGGGTATATATATATTTAGAGAGAGAGAGAGAGAGAGAGAGAGAGAGAGAGAGAGAGAGAGAGAGAGATTTTTTAAAAAAAGTGGTAGTTAACTATGGTTTTTGGAATCTTTTTTATTTTAATTTTTTAATTTTTTGAGCTATTACGTGATCTAAAGAATATCTATTATAGTCATTTTGATAAGGAATAATCATTCCTCATTTTAAAGAATAGTCATTCCCAGTAATGAAAGCGTAACCAAATTCTACCGAATATGTATTCCTTATGAATAACTATTATATTAGAGGATCTCTTACAGAGTTACAGTGTACCAAACGTGTCATAACAATTAAAAATCATGTATTCTAAAATGAAATAATTAGCCTACATATGCAATTGTCCCTTTTTTGTAAAGGCTTCTTTCTCATTAACATGGTTATTTTTTTTATTTTTAATATTAACATGATTATCCAATAAGCTTTTATAGCGATTTAATCAGAATAACAGTAGAATTTATTCTTTTATACTGCCTTGAATTTATTCTTTTATAACTATTATGAGTCGCTCACACACACACATAATATAACACAATGGACACATATCAACGCATTATCACCAGTGACATCCCCTGAGCATACATCTTGCTTTGATTTTCTCTACCTCCAAACAAACATAAAAGAAGAAAATAAACTATTTGAATAACTAATCTCTTCTCTCATTTGCTGATATCAAAATGACTATATGATTTCGTTGAACAATCTCAACCCAAAGTAAAGGAAAAAAAGGAAAAAAAGGAGAGAAAGTGTGATATATATATATATATATATATATATATTTCACTTGAGCGAACTTTCTCGATCGATCGAGCGAACTTCCGTTGTACGTCACCCTTTTCCTTCCATCATTTAACAGCTGAGACCTTATTGACATAATCTTAAAAGTATAAGTATTAAAACGAAACATTTCAAATGATGAGGACTATTATGAAACATGAACAAAGGTTGAGGATTGAATATGCAATTAAACTCGTTTTTAATATTTTGTTAATACCTAATAGATGTTAATTTTATTTTTCATATATTAACTTTTGAATTTTAGATATTTCTTATTCTTGAATAGTCAAAATTCTTTAGTTCATGATCCCTCAAGATAAAATCTTGATTCCATCACTAGATTTGATGTATCTAATGTGATCAATATTTTTTGTAATCTCAATTTGTTTATATTGATATTCTATTCCAAAAACTTTTGGACTGGTTATAATAGTTCAAATAGTGTTCTAGATGATCGATATATTTTGTGAAGTTTGATGTTGTAAGACAAAGATTAGGCCGCATAACGGCATGTATCCTATTCTTATGAAATACGTTGATAGCGTGGCAGACCCAAAATTATATTCTAAAGTAATTGGAATACTTCAATTGGTCACTATACATGTTGTATAAAATCTGATGTTCTAATTCAAAGATTAGGCATGCGATATTCATATTTTTTGAAAACGAGGTGAGACTGTGAGAGGTCATTGCGTGACAAACTTAAACAACAATCCAGGTTCATCTGTTCTATATGTTTCTTTGTCGAAATCTTGAAAGAGTATGTATTGTCAATTTTAAATCAGTTGATTTTGACCATGTTGCTGAGGATTAGATTTTGTGGGATTTCATTTCATAGGTTCGTTAAGATACGCATCCATGCTGATTTCATTGAAGTAACAGCCGCAGCAAATCTTGCTGTTTGAATATCGCAGCTGAGATCTTTTGTTACCCTTTTCTTGGGGAGAACAATTGCAGAAAGATAAAAAAATAATTTTCTTCCTTAAACAATAGGACTTTCGGATGCTAACAAGTTTTAGTCTTGCTATCTTCGATGTAGGTGCAAAGTACCAACCTGTGCAATAATCAGATCTCTTCCAAAAAGAAGGCTCACTTATGCTGACTACTGAATTGGAGGACGTACTCTGAGAAAAATGGACTCGGTTTGTGTGCACACCCTAACATGACACGGACATGACGTGTGTCCAAAAGAAAAAAAAAAATGATATGCTGAGTTCGTATCCCGTCTTCAAAGGATCCCCCAATTTTTGTCTCAATTGGTGGCAGTTGGTAAACTGCTATTTGCACAATTTTCTCGCATAAATTGGTTCTTTGATAGGCATTGTTCAATTCATTATGTTGAATTAACTATATTTCTTTTAAAATAAGAGGAAATATGAACATGCTGAAATTTTAGGGTGCTGTAAGCACATTCAAGCTTATCTTTAAGCCACTTAAGCCATGACATAAGGCTCATTGGAAGATATTCAAATTTTTATAGTCTATGTGTATGTAGTATACATGTCAAACTTAAACCCATAAAAAATGCCATTTTTTCCACTACCTTGAACGACTTTAGATCTCTCTCTCTATACGTATCTCTCTTTCTCTTGGCATAGATTGTATTTGAAATACATTGCATGAGTAAGGCATACAATATGCTTTCACCGTATGATGCATTATAAGCATATTCAAATTATGGTAAAAAAATATTGTTAGTCTTTAAGGTTTACATGTTACAAGTTTGGTATTCTAATATTTGAAATACGTGCAAATGGTCCTGATGTTTGCATGATTGGTCACTGTGAACACTTTTAGTCCCTAAATGTTAAAAAAACGAGTACTATTGGTCGAAAATGGTGCAATTTACGGATCAATTGTACTCACTTTATGAAACTCTAAGGACTAAAAAAATGCTTATAGGGACCAATAATGCACATTTTTAAACATTAGGAAACAATTGTGCTCATGTCAAACATTAGGGGCTAAATGTGTAACATGTGCAAATGTTAAGGACTAATAGTGTATTTTAGCCTAAAATCATTAAATTAGTTTTCTTTTAAGTAAAACTCAATTTCAATAAATTTAAAAATGTTACTCCAATTAAAATTTTATCATAGAAATTAAATCTCATTATTTATATTAAATTATTTTTATTATCTACCATAATTTTCTTCTTGCAATAATGCATGTTGGGGTTGTGTAATGTAATGTAATATTGTGTAATTCTATGAAAATTGGTGGCTGATGGACTATCTGCATTGGGCTTGGTTTTGGTTTGGTTTGAAATGTATTGGCTAGGGACTTTTTAAAGGGATTTTGGACTTAAATTGGATTGAATTTTGATTGGGTATGTTTTCACATTAGCCCCGGATTTGAACAAGAATTCGGCTGATGTGGTTTGGTTTTTAAATGGGTTAGGCTTGGGTTTGGTTGGTATTGAATTGGACAGGACCATGTTTTTACTACTGGGCTGAATCATGTTGGGTGAGTGCAGGTGGACCTAGGTTGGATCTAGTTAGTGGGTTTTGGGTTGGGCTCGATTAGAACTTCATAGACATGGGCAACGGCTTTAGGCTTGATGGGTTATTTTTGTTTTGGGCTTTTCCCCCAATTTTATTCGGTCTCTCTATGCCTCCTCTACTTCTCACTCATTCTCCCCTCTGAATCTCATCTTAGATCTCCGTGGTGTTTGCTTGAGGCGGCGAGATAAGAAGTAATGCTGAGTAGGTGTAGGTTGGTGACTAAAGGTGGGTGTAGTGTAGGCTTCAGGTGCATTGTTGTGTGAATTAGTGTCACTGATCCGTGTATGTGCAAATCTGTCTCTGAATGTGTAGTGTAAAGTCGCGTCGCGTGTGATTACAAAGTGTATATGAGGAATCTTAAGCTTATGTGCATTACAATCCATTTTGATTTTGTTTTTAAGGAAGACATTAATGTACTTTAGAAGTATTTTATAATTTTTCCTCTCCACTAATGTAATGTAATATTGTATTGTTGCTACGGTTGAATTAGTTGTTCTTGACTTGTTGTTGACGTTGTTGTGGTTAGTTTGATTTACTGGCTCTTTTTTTTTTTTTTTTGTTTTGTTTGTATGTATGGGATTTGGGTTTCTCTTGTTTTTGAGCACCTAGATGGATATTGCAATTTGACATTGGGGGATATTTCAACTTGAAATGCTTAGGGTTCAAAATGGAGCAACTCTGATGGGAGATAGAGCTCACAACTCAGATGAATGGAAAGTCCACTGATATGCATCATGCTTATTCATGCATGCCAAAGCTAGATGATATATATACTCGTATAGTGCAAAAAGACGCAGTGAAGGTAGCTAAGGAGAACCTATATTTGACGAAAATTTCAACGTAGTTCAACACACGGATAAGTGTATATGATTGAAGGTGTTCATTGTGGCACATGTGTGGACTATATTCTTGGTCACAAGACCAATAGGGAATGCATGAAGAAGGGTGTGGTCAGTTTATGTACAAGGATGGCCAAGTCACTTGTTGATGTGAATGATGTCGATTAGTGGGTTATCATATCTGAGAATTAGAATTATGCAAATTATTGGTACCAAGGAAACATGTTGACTACAATTTATCATCAATGGTTATAATTTGATCAAGTGGGAGATGTAAATGTGGGGTTTTCATCACCATATCAATGATGTGCCCTCATATATTGTAGTATCTCCTTTTGTTGGTGATAACTTCCTATGCAGGGGTTTGGTCTAGCTGAAGGAAAAGGCGTGACTCTTGGTGAAGGGTTACAAACTTTGGTAAGGATTACAACTATTAGGAGGAACTCAACACCCCACAAGGTTGTGATCTTTCATGAAGGGGTGGATGTGTGTCTACAAATATGCATGTACATCATTGTCAGGTCATTCTAATTAATGTTCTACTTTCAAACATCATTCCTACGTATGATTTCTGAATCATGGGACGACTGCCATGATGCATCCACACATTGGCCCCAACAGATCTTAAAGTCGTTTATGTGTTTAAAACTCATCCAATTAAAGATTTGCATTCTTCTACTAGGTGCAATGCTAGGTTCTAGTTGGTTTCTATTTTAGTCTTTTAGAGAGATAATGATTGTCATTTGTTAACCCACATTGGATAAAGTTGGAGTGAGGATATGAACTACGTTGGGCCTTTCCACTTATTTAGTTTAACCTTTTAGGTTGGATGCTTTAACATGGTATCAGAGCTAAGTTACTCACTCCAACTCCTTTAATCATGCCAAGTTCTCTATGAGTATATGAATTTGTTGAGCTTCTCCACCTATTAGCTTAGGCTTTTAGGTTAGATGCTTTAACATCATTCACCGCCCATACTAAAAAGTCTAAATTTGTTGGGCTTATCCACCTATTAGCTTAGGCTTATAGGTTGGATACTTTAACATCATTCACCGCCCATACTAAAAAGTCACAAAGCACACACGTGCATGATGAAAGGAGTTCATAAAAGAGGATGAACGACAGACTGATGAAGATCAGAGTCCAAAGACTTGCTCAATCACTCAAGCCCTTAAACCCGGCCTATGATGCAGAGGGTTAGCACTATGACCATGCCATGCACGAGTGACGAGTTAATAAAGAAAATATTCTAATACTATAATTGAAATTGAATAATAAAATAAAATAGATATTAACAACAAAAAGAATACAAAGTAATTTAAAGTGACGTTGTAAAAATACATCTGGTGTAAAATCTAATTTTTATTGAAACCAAAAGAAAGATGACATGTAGCTTAGACGAGTAAACGAGCAGTTTTGATAGTAGGAAAAAGACATGTAGTTTTGGTAAAAGAAACAAACGACATGCAGGTTCAAAAAATAGAAATGACATGATTAGAGGACGGAAACAAAAAAACATTTAGCTTAGCCTTAAGAGTTAAGGACCTTAAAGAACGTTGAATCACTTTCATTTGCTGCCACTGATAGATATATATATATATATATGGATAAGATTTGACTACAAACTGGTTTGTAACCCGTTTGCTACAACTCATTATGTGGCAACTTATAAGACCAACCACATGTATTATTTAAAGAAGTTACATGACTATTAAATAGGTCATGTGATTAAAGTACGTGTAGATGATTTTATTAGTCGACACGTAGTGAGTTATAGTAAACTAGCTACAAAC
The DNA here is from genome assembly GCA_907173295.1 of Fagus sylvatica. Classification (NCBI taxonomy): domain Eukaryota; kingdom Viridiplantae; phylum Streptophyta; class Magnoliopsida; order Fagales; family Fagaceae; genus Fagus; species Fagus sylvatica. Next base: position 26,841,072 of record OU015764.1, read on the forward strand.
TGGTTTGTAGCCAACCTTTGTCTTATTTGATGAAGTGTAAAATCAGCACGGTAGTCCGACGGATGCTCTCTCTGATGGAAGACCTGAAACAAGAAAAATAATGACGGCGGCAGGAAAGCACCGGTGGGGTGCCGGCCAAAGTTCCTCCGATGCCTTTGTTAGAGATTTGGGGAGGATGTTTAACAGGTGAGTAAAAGTGTTTAGGCTAATAGTGTGCGTACCTGGTATCTTTCTGATTGGAGGTTTATATAGGTCCTCCAGAAAGTAGCCGTTGAGCCTTCTTTAATTGCCTCCTTAATTGGGCATGAATGAGGGTTTTTATGAAGGCGGTTACCATATCATTGCGGATATTGACAATAATTGCTCATAACGCTTTTTGGCGTTTAATTCCATTGATGGGGGCATTCTTTATTGAACCGTGGGGGAGGTCATGTGTTTTGTAGCAAGGACGATACTTAGCGTCGTCCGTACCTGTGTTTGCAGTGGTGGACGACGAGCTTAGTGTTGTCCGTTAGTTTGGCAGGAGAGGTCATCTTGGATCATGGTCGTCATGGTGGTCGGTGATATTAAGATCGTTAGTTAATTGGATGGTGGACCTATTAGATGCCCCCTATTCCGTCATCGTCCTATTTTGGGTGACGGGCGGAACACTTATATGTGCGTGTTCATTTCCGTATCTTTTTCGGGGCACGTGCAGCTGACATCGAATCGTCGTATTAAATGGAGGAGCGGCGGTTAGGTCACTCATTCGCCACGTGTTTGTCATTCATTTGGCCTGCGTAGCAAGGTGCCGGTTCGTTTCGCCTGCCAGGGGTTTTGGCGCTTAAAAACGAGAAAAGAGAAAAAAAATTGTTTTCTTTATTTTTCCTCTCTTGGTCGTGTTAACCTTCTCTCCAAGCCTCCACTTTTCCGGTGAGTTTTTCTTACCAATTTTCTTTTCCAGTTTAGTCTTTTCGGTAGTTCTGGATCCCTCACATTTCTCGTTGAAATGGTTCTTTGTGGGAGTGTGCCGTGTGGCCGAGAGCGAGGGTAGGGTGCTCGATTTTGGAGATTTGGTCTCCTCGGCTTGTGTGCTCCGCCGCTTATCGGAGGAGCTCTTTGATTTAGTGTCTCCGGCATTGGATACTTGGAAAGTGGTTAGGGGTCTAATGGCGTTTCAGGGGGGTAGTTGGTCCTTGGTTCGCTCTGAGGATCTACCAAAGGGACTTTCCGATGGGGACGAGGGTAGTCGTTCCCCGGAGGAAACTTCGTCAGTCTCAGGTTCGTCAAGGGCAGTTGGGCCTGGCGACTCTTGGATCGCGAGATCCTATCTGTCTAAAGTGGTAGACATTGAGGGGTTAGATAGGTATAGGCGTCGATATCAGATTCCCGAAGATGTCGTCCTTCGGATTCTTGAGTCGGACGAGGTAGCGTGCTTGTTGAAGTATGGCGACGTAGCCTTCTATGAGGTTGACTTTAATGTCGGCGTGAGGTTTCCACTACAACCCTTGATGAAGGAGTTGTTGGATTGTCTAAATCTCTCGCCAGGCCAATTGGCACCTAATGCCTGGTGGACGGTCGTCGCCTGTATGGTAATGTGGAAGGTCCTTAGTGATGGGAAGGACGACCTTACCGTGGACGAGCTTCTGTTTTGTTACAAGCCCTGTCAAATAGCTACTTCTCCGGGGTTCTGGTCTCTGAACATGCGGCAAAGAGGCCTGAAATTGGTGGTAGGAAACCCGTCGTCCAACAGGGAATGGAAGGACGACTTTGTCTTCGTGTGTGGAGACAATTGGGAGGGTTTTTTTTTGTGAGAAGGACGACAGTTTTATCAATGTTTGTCGAGAATGGGGCGCGCCTCCGTCCTCTGGTGTGTGTGTGTTCCTTTGTATGCCTTATGTTTTATAGGGTGCTCTGGTGATTTGTTTTTGACATTCTCTTTTCTTCCTTGCAGCGCTCAAACGACCGAAGTTGAACGAGGACGGCCACAAAAGGGTGCTTCGAGCGTTGCACCACACCGAGCATCATTTCAAGCACTTCATACGTCCCGAGCTTCTCGCTCTATACTCGTTCGGCCCCAAACCGAGTGAGGCTGTTTTATCGTTGCAGGAGATTTATCAGAGGAGTGAGTACCTTAATCGAATATGTTGCTTATTTCGTCCGTCGGTCGACGCATATCTGACGGTGTCTTTATTTCGTTTTGTAAGGATGGCGACTACTAAGCTCAACAGGGAGAAGCTGAAGAAGATGATAAGCCAGCAGGACGAGGCTCCGTTGACCTTGGGGAAGAAGAGAAAGACCGATTCATCGTCCAAGAAGGTGATGGACGAGAGAAGTCTTCCTCCTCCTCCTCCTGCCCAGAAAACGTCCCTTCCAGATTCTGCTCATGCGTCGTCAGTCGACGTAATTGAGATTTCCGCCGAACCCTCGTCCAACAGGGCTGTGGAGAGAGCGCCGACGCTGTCCAGGGATGCTTCCTTGGCCTCGAGGAGGGCCAAGTCTGTGGTGACGAAGGACGATATCGGTGAGTATGACAAAGTCAACACCGATGTCATCAAAGTGGCTGGCGTCCATTCTCTTATGAAGGTATGGTCTTTTCCTTCTCTTAAATCACACCTTCGTCATGTTCTTTAGGGACTAACCGTTTGTTTTCTCGTGCAGGGCTTGACTGAGCTTACGGTGATCGCCAACCGTTGCATCCAATGGGAGGAGGCACTGCTGAAGCAGAAAGTCCAATTGTCGGAGGCTGCCTAGGCCAATCAGAGGCTGATGACGCTCGTCAACGAGCTAACTCTTGACAGGGATAGGGTCGTGGGTGAGCTGTCGACATTCAAGGTGGACCTGACGAGGAAGGAAGAGGACTTGAGGAAAGCGTTGGACGGTGCGAAGAGAGCCGACGAGCAAATGAAGATACTGGCGTCCTAACTGGAGGCGGCGAGGGCCTCAGCAGCGGAGGAATTCAAGTCGTCGGAGGCTTACGACGACAACAATACAAAGTACTTTCTTTCAGGTTTTAGCTTCTTGAAGAAGCAGGCGAAGGAGAAGTACCCAGAGCTGGACTTCGATGCTTTCCAACCGTTTGAGGACAATGAATCGGTGATGCCCGTCGACGACGGAAATGTAGGGACGACGTCTGCTGATCCTCAGATGGATGATAACGTTACTTCTTAATTTTAAGTTTTTGTAATATTTTCAAAACAAGTATTTTTGTGGGGCCCGTTTTGAGGCTTTTTGAATTTTCAAACACTATTGTAACGCTATGATGCCTTGGTTTGGGCAATTGTGATGTCTTCATACCTTTCCTAATATCGTTCAAGTGTATCTGATTGCACCTGTTTGTGAATGCTTGTTTTTGACCAAGTTCTTATGATCATCCATCCGAATGCTTTTGATTGCACCCGTTTGTGGGTTTGACACTTGTTTTTGGTGCAAGTGTTTTACGTCGTCCATACATGTGTGTTTGCACACATGCTTAGGGACGTTTGACACTTGTTGTTTTGATCAAGTGTTTAGGGTCGTCCATACATGTGCGTTTGTACACATGTTTAGGGACGTTGACACTTGTTGTTTTGTTCGAGTGTTTAGGGTCGTCCCTACATGTGCGTTTGTACACATGCTTAGGGACGTTTGACACTTGTTGTTTTGATCAAGCGTTTAGGGTCGTCCATACATGCGCGTTTGTACACATGCTTAGGGACGTTTGACACTTGTTGTTTTGTTCAAGTGTTTAGGGTCGTCCATACATGTGCGTTTGTACACATGCTTAGGGACGTTGACACTTGTTGTTTTGTACAAGTGTTTAGGGTCGTCCCTACATGTGCGTTTGTACACATGCTTAGGGACGTTTGACACTTGTTGTTTTGATCAAGCGTTAGGGTCGTCCATACATGTGCGTTTGTACACATGCTTAGGGACGTTGACACTTGTTGGAGAACAGGGAATGCAGTGGTTGTGCTTGGATGACTTTGCATTACGTCAGTTTATTCGAAAAAACAAATACAAGGGAAATTTCGCATTGTTTTGATAAAAGAAAATACATACGAATGATGCCTTACTGGTAGTACTTTTTCAGATGCTCGGCGTTCCAAGGGTGAGGTAGTGCAGTCCCGTCAAGCTTCTCCAGGTGATAGGTGCCTCTTTTGTGGAACTTGACGACCTTATATGGTTCTTCCCATGTGGGTCCCAGCTTCCCCTGGGTGGGGTCTTTGTTGCGAGGGTCACTTTCCTCAGCACCAAGTCCCCGACTTTGAACTCTCTGTGCTTCACTCGTCGATCATAGTAACGGGCCATTCTCTGTTGGTAGGCACTGGTCTTGGCTTCGGCTTGGTCACGAAGCTCGACCAACAGGTCTAGGTTTGTGCATAATTGACTGTTGTTACTGTCTTCGTCATGGTGGCTTGTCCTCCAGGTGGTGAGTCCGATTTCTACTGGAATGACTGCTTCAGTGCTGTACGCCAGTCGAAATGGGGTTTCTCCGGTGGGAGTTCTTGCTGTCGTCCTGTATGCCCACAAGATGTTTGGAAGCTCTTCACGCCACAATCCCTTTGCCCCCTCAAGTCGAGTCTTGATCATCTTGAGCAGGGATCGATTTGTGACTTCCACCTGTCCGTTGGCCTGTGGGTGCCCCAGGGATGAGTAGTGGTTGCGTATCCCTAGTTCCTCGCAGAACTCTCTGAAAGGCGAGTTGTCGAACTGTCGTCCGTTGTCAGATATGAAAGCCCTCGGGATTCCAAATCTGCATATAATCATCTTCCAGACGAAACCTCGTATGTTATTCTCCGTGATGGTCGCGAGTGGTTCGGCTTCCACCCACTTGGTGAAATAATCGATGCCAACGACGAGGAATTTTAGCTGCCTTCATCCAACAGGGGGAGGTCCTATGATGTCCAGACCCCACTGGGCGAACGGCCATGGTGCCGTCATTGGGGTCAGTGTCTCTGGTGGTGAGTGGATGAGGTTTCCGAACCTTTGGCATCTGTCGCAGGCGCGAGTATAGGAGAGTGCGTCCTTCTGCATCGTCGGCCAATAGTATCCTGCCCGGACGAGTTTATGCACTAAGGAGCGTGCTCCTGAGTGATTGCCGCAGATCCCTTCGTGAACTTCTCTCATCAGGTAGTCGGCCTCTACCTTGTCCAGGCAGCGTAAATATGGGAGCGAGAAGCCTCTTTTGTATAAAACACCTTGCATTAAGATGAATCTTGCAGACCGGACTTTCAGCTTTCTGGCTTCGACGGGGTCTGATGGAAGGGTTTCGTCCTCCAGGTAGTTTGTGATTGGTGTCATCCATGAGTTGCTGACGTTGATGGGGCTCACTTCTTCTTCCATGTGGCTCGGTGAGTATTGAACTTCGATGTGTTGGTCGGTTGCTTCATCAGAAAAGGCCAGCTTTGCTAAGGCGTCGGCCTCTGTATTCTGCTCTCGGGGCACTTGGACGAGGGTAACTTCGTCGAACCAGTTCATGATATTTCTGACGAGTTTGAGGTATTTGATCATTCTGTCTTCCCTCGCTTTGTACTCACCGTTGACTTGTCCCACAATCAATTGTGAGTCGCTTTGGATCCTGAGCCTGTTTGCCCCCAGTTCTTTAGCTATACGCAGGCTGGTTAGAAGGGCCTCGTATTCTGCTTCGTTGTTTGTGGTGGGATATTGGAGCTGGGTGGAGTGTTTTAGTAGATGCCCTTCTGGTGTCTTGAAGGCTATCCCAACACCTCTTGCCCCCTTGACGGACGACCCGTCGATTTCGATTTCCCAATTTCTATCCGGTTTCTCTTCTGATGGTTCTTCTTCAGCAACTGTGAACTCAGCTATGAAGTCGGCTAGGGCTTGTGCCTTGATAGCCTGTCTTGGGCGATACTCAATGTCGAACTCGCTGAGTTCTACGGCCCATTGGATCATTCGTCCAGCAGCGTCGGGTTTATTCATCGCCTTACGGAGAGGATGGTTCGTAAGGACGATGATTTTGTGAGACTGGAAGTATGGTCGCAGTTTCCTGGCAGCGATGACGAGAGCTAGTGCCAGTTTCTCCATTGCTGGGTATCTTTCCTCTGCTCCCTGGAAGGCTTTGCTGGTGTAATACACTGGCAACTGTGTGCCCTCGTCCTCTCTGATGAGAGCTGAGCTGACAGCCGTCGGGGAGACCGCTAAGTACAAGGAGAGGGTTTCGCCTTGTTGGGAAGGGTTTAGCAACGGTGGAGACGTCAGGTATATCTTGAGTTCTTCGAAAGATTTCTGATATTCATCCGTCCAGATAAATGCCTTTCTCAGCGTCTTAAAGAAAGGAAGACACTTGTCGGTAGCTCATGATACGAAGCGATTGAGTGCAGCCACTCTACCGGTGAGGCTTTGAACTTCTTTAATCGTCCGTGGCGGTGTCATCTCCAGCACGGCCTTTATTTTGTCTGGGTTGGCTTCGATTCCCCTTTGGGAGACCATGAACCCCAAGAATTTCCCAGACGAGACGCCGAAGACGCATTTGCTCGGGTTGAGCTTCATGCGGTATTGGCGGAGTGTTTTGAAGGTTTCTTCTAGATCTTCCAGGTGGTTTGCTTCGTTCTTCGTTTTCACCAACATGTCGTCGATGTACATTTCTACATTTCGTCCAATCTGGTTTCGGAACATTTTGTTCATCAGTCGTTGGTAAGTGGCCCCTGCGTTTTTCAATCCTAACGACATTACTTTATAGCAAAAGAGCCCTTTGCTGGTGATGAAAGAAGTCTTCTCTTGATCAACGTCGTCCATCATGATCTGGTTGTAGCCTGAGAAGGCGTCCATGAAAGTCAGCAATTTGTGTCCCGCTGTCGAATTTACTAACTGGTCAATTAGAGGCAGGGGAAAGCTGTCTTTTGGGCAGGCTTTGTTGAGGTCTGTGAAATCTACACACATTCTCCATTTGCCATTGGGTTTCTTCACCATGACAACGTTAGCCAGCCAGTCGGGGTAGTACACTTCTCTGATGAATCCTGCCGTCAGAAGCTTCTCTACTTCATCGGAAATGGCTTGATTTCTGTCAATGGCGAATACTCGTCTCTTCTATTTTATGGGTCGGATGGACGGATCGATGTTCAAACTGTGGCAAATAACTGAAGGGTTGATACCAGGCATGTCCTCGTGTGTCCAAGCGAAGACATCTGAGTTACTTTTCAGGAATTTGATCATGGATTCCTTCAATCTTCCGTCCATCTTTGTCCCGATATTCGTGGTTCAGCCCGGGTTTTGGTCGTCCAACAAAACCTCTTCCAATTCTTTAGAGGGTTCGACGAGTCTCTGACCTTCGTCAATCTTCATTGTCTGGTGTGTTGTGTCTGCTCCGAGAGAGGCGAAATATCATTCCCTTGCTGTTGCCTGGTCTCCTTTGAGTTCTCCTATGCCATTTTCCATGGGGAATCAGACGAGGAGGTGATAGGTTGAAGTGACTGCCCTGAGCTTGTTGAGGGTTGGACGACCGATGATCACGTTGTAGGCCGAGGGGCAGTCGACCACGAGGAATTCCACCGAGGCCCTCACTTGTTTTGGGAAGGTACCAGCTTCGATAACGAGGGTGACTACCCCTGATGGCTTAACTTTGTCTCCCGTGAATCCCACGAGGGGAATGTCAATCGGTCTTAGCCGCTCTTTGTCTATCTTCATTTGCTGATATGCTGAGAGGTATATGATGTCAACAGAGCTCCCATTATCGATAAGCACTCGCTTGGTGATGAATCCTGCAATGGTCAATGTGACAACGAGAGCGTCGTCGTGTGGCTGGTGGATATTTCTTGCGTCGTCTTCGCTAAACGAGATCACTTGGTTGTCCATCTTCACACTCTTCCGTGGTCTCTGCGTGACCAGGATGTTATGGGCTTGCCGAGCATAGGCTTTCCTGGATGATCGTGAAGTACCTCCTGATGCCAAGCCTCCGACGATGGTCCGTATTTCGCCTATTATGTCCCGGGGACGATCTTCCTGACGGTCTTTATTCTCCTCCTGTCTGGGTGGACGTGACTCTTGACGAGTTTGCTGGTTATCTCGACAGACGAACTTTCCCAGTTTTCCTTGTCTTATAAGGGCCTCAATTTGTTGCTTCAGGGCGTAACAATCTTCAGTGGTGTGACCGTGGTCGCGGTGGAAACGACAGTAGAGGTCCTTAGATCTTTTCGTCGGGTCTGAACGGAGTTTTCCTGGCCACTTAACTTCGGGGTCGTCCTGTATCTGCAATAGGACCTGGTCGATGGACATGTTCAGTGGTGTAAAGTGCTGGGGTCGTCCCTCTTGTCGGCTGGAAGAGCCCACATTCTTCCTTTCGACCTTCGGGTATTCTGGCTTGGAAGATCTACTCCTCGACGATTCGAACCGTCGGTTTTCTGATTATTCGTCTAGGGGCTTCGAAGGCGTCTTCCGCGTTTATGAACTTCTGGGCTTCATACATCAATTCTGACATGGATTTTGGGGGGTCTTTACATAGTTAGAAGAGGAAATCTCCCTTGCGGAGGCCAGCATTGAAGGCTGTGAGGGCTACATACTCGTTTGGCTCGTCTATCTGAACAGCTTCCTTATTGAAGCGTTGCACATAGGATCTCAAGGATTCTCCTTCTCTTTGCCGTATGTTGAGGAAGTAGTTCGCTGGATGAACTGATCTTCGCCCTCCAATGAAGTTATCTATGAAGGCTCTGCTCAATTGGGTGAACGTGTCTATGGACCCTGTCTCCAGTTGGTTGAACCATGTCCTCGCTGATCCTCTGAGGTTCATTGGGAAAGTGCGACACATTATCTCGTCCGACACGCCTTGGAGACGCATGACGGTTCTGAAAGAATCCAGGTAATCAAGTGGGTCCTTAAACCCGTCGAATGTCTCCAGCTGTGGGACCTTGAATTTTGCTGGAAGAGGATATTCATCTACCCTCTTGGTGAATGGGGATTCGGAGCGATGGACGAGCATATCGAGATTCTTAGCAGCCTTTGCCTTGACTGGCTCTTCATCTCCTTCATTTGCTCTTTCATCTCTTTTAGCTCTTCTTCTAATTTGGCGGCCCTAGTGTCCGCTGCGGATCTAGTGGGGTCTGCCACTTGACTCGGATGGGGCACTCGATTCTGGTTGGCAGAACTTTCTTCGTCATGCTGATTATGATTCTGATTTTGATCCTGATTTCTTCCTGCCTCATTGCGAGGAATTTCTTCGCCGTTTTGGCCCTGACCTGGACTGGGAATTTCTCCCCTTGACCGGAGGAAGGCCAGGAGTTCTTGGTTCTGTTTGGCCAGCTCTTGCATCTCTCTGTGATCGGCAGCACTCTGTCGTGCCAATTCTTGGATGTTGGCGGTGAGAGCCTGCATTTGCCTCTCCGAGGCACTCAAGGGCTGGGCACTGGTGTCTCCTGCTTCCATGAGGGAAAGGTTATTCGAGTCGACCGTTTTAGTTTTTCTGGGAAAGGAACGGAATGGCTGTTAGCAACTCGTTCAAACAGACGGCGCCAACTGATGAAGTGTAAAATCAGCACGGTCGTCCGACGGATGCTTTCTCTGATGGAAGACTTGAAACAAGAAAAATAATGACGGCGGCAGGAAAGCACCGGTGGGGTGCCGGCCAAAGTTCCTCCGATACCTTTGTCAGAGATTTGGGGAGGATGTTTAACAGGTGAGTAAAAGTGTTTAGGCTAATAGTGTGCGTACCTGGTATCTTTCTGATTGGAGGTTTATATAGGTCCCCCAGAAAGTAGCTGTTGAGCCTTCTTTAATTCCCTCCTTAATTGGGCATGAATGGGGGTTTTTATGAAGGCGGTTACCATATCATTGCGGATATTGACATTAATGGCTCATAACGCTTTTTGGCGTTTAATTCCATTGATGGGGGCATTCTTTATTGAACCGTGGGGGAGGTCATGTGTTTTGTAGCAAGGACGATACTTAGCGTCGTCCGTACCTGTGTTTGCAGTGGTGGACGACGAGCTTAGTGTCGTCCGTCAGTTTGGCAAGAGAGGTCATCTTGGATCATGGTCGTCATGGTGGTCGGTGATATTAAGATTGTCAGTTAATTGGATGGTGGACCTATCATTATTTATATTATATAGGGGTAAAGTCTATATATTTGTAAACGTTTAATCATTAGCATTGCATTGTGTATCAGAATTTAGGTTCGTCAAAGGCAAATAAAATTTGTTAAGTAAGAATTTGTTGGAACCGATAAATATAATTAGAGACATTGAGCTTTCTCAGCAAATATAGCACATAGGACACAAAAAAAGAAAGGAAAAAAAGAGAACTATAATATTACTGAACACACTCCCCTTTGACTCAACCAGAATTTTTGAATAAAACTGATTCTCCCAAGGCGATAGTAATTAGTTTACTCATACCATATCTTCGAATTGAAATTGGATGGTGATTAATATCAATGTTACCGCCAATCATTAAGAACTCTTGCCCAGCATCAACTTTGATATTTTTGGTATTTATTTTTCATAAATTTGAATTATATATTTGATGGGTATTGGGCAGTTCACTCTGAGTACCAAAACATGCCTTTATAATTGAGTAACGTGCTTCTAACGGGGCTCCCCAAGTAATGATGGCGTAGATGTGGATGTATGAGCTTCTATTTTGTGCTTATGACATTTCTTTTATAATGAAATCTCATACATTCATGAATCATGATCATACTGCTGGCGCAAAATCATGGAAATCTACAGTTTCACTGCTTGACTTTTTTTTTTTGACTACTTAATTATATATTCGGTTATGAAAACACCAATAATTCTGAACAAGTAATAACTCAAAACATAATTAGAGTTTCTAAGTGCATGTGAAGATGAAAATGATCAGTCCACGCACATAATTATTTTACCTTTCTAGTCTCTAAATCTATTAAATAAATATATGAACATATAGGGGTCAATGAACTCAAAAATAGTATATATGCCTCCCCTTTTGTAAAGTAAAATCGTTAATTTAAGACCCATCTAATACCTGTGTAATTTATTAATGAAAAAAAAGAAACAATAATTCCAATGAAAGGCAGGCATTATCTCATTTGAAAATGAAAAAATGAAAAAAAAAAAAAAAAAAAAAAAACTTTATAACCTGTTTTTTTATTTATTTATTATTATTTTTTAAAATTATATATATATATATGTTATACATGTTTAATACGTTACATGTTCAATTCATGGATCAACATTTTAAATGGCCCCGTTAAATTTGGGCTTCCAAACATTTTTTTTGGAACATGCTTGCTTGTGGAAATGACTTTTTTATGGGGTAGTCAGAGTCTTATGCATTACAATTTAACACAAGAGTTATATGGGCTGGAGTATGTGTAAGTGTAACCAAAGAGAAGCTTACTCTGAACAATACGACACCTGTACTTCTCCATGCCCGCCACAGTGTCTCCGGGAATTCACTACTGTTTTGTCGAATACATTGAGAATCATGTGCGCTCCTTTTATGAAGATCCACACACCATGCTCTGCCAATGTAGATACTTCCACAGATTTAATTCAAGATATCATATAATAATGAAATCTAGTGTATAATTCATTATTTGTAACCAAAGGGTGCTGAAACTTTTTACCTAAACCGATAATATATTACTATCCTTAATAAAAAAAACCCATAAAAGAATAATTGCATTAGAAGACCAGGGAAATTTTTAATTACAACGCTTTGAAGCTACAATTTGAGTATTTTTTCAGAACATCAGAATAAAAAAATCAAAAGTTTGGTCAGAGTGGTTAATTCTGGGAGTTGGGAACTTCAGAGAAAGAGATGCCACTTTTGAACTGTCAGGAATGGATGGTAAAAGACAAGTTCCAAAACCAAAACAACATTATGAGCACCATGTTGGATATCAATTTTTTTTTTTTTTTAATCTTTGGGTCAGACTTCAATACAATATTCATGTGTTCTGCAGTTGAGCTCCATCTCCAAAATTTGGAGAATTAGTCTCCGGACACATTTATTTTCCTAACTTATATTGAAGTGATGAGTTATAATAACTTATTGAAGTGAAATGTTGTGAAACTACATAAAGAATACTCACAGTCTGCTACTTCATTAAGTTGTGAAATTAAACCTAGAAAGTTTGTAGGCGGATTGAAATTTGGAACCCAAACTTCTAATCCATGACAGATTCCAATTTCCAATTAGGTATTTGTAGCCTGCAAACGCCATTAAAAAGAAAAAGAAAAGAAAAAGAGTAGGAATCGAGGGTAGTCTGCTTCATTATTAACAAGTTATATGCTCCAGATAACAACAAAGAAAGAGAAAAAGCATAATGAGGCACATAATTTTTTGACTAGAAAACAAGGATCATGTGATTACATGGGCGGATTGAGATCCTATGCAATTGGTATTGCATGCAATACCAATTGAGTGGTTGAGATTGGAAGTTAACTTCTTAACTTTCAATCTCAACCACTTAATAAAAAATTGTTAAAAAATTCAAAAAACAAAAAGTGAAAAAGTAAAAAATTTGTGAGAGGGAAAAAAGAATTGCACCCATGCAATACTTTTTGAGTATTGCGTGGGATCTCAATCCTGGGCATAGACCGGTAGACATGATCCATTCTCCTAAAGGAGGAATCTAACAATTACAGCAATTATTTATGCTTCATACTTTTGATTGTACTTTATGTTTCCCGATATGATAATACATCTTAATTTAATGATGAATTTGACTGCTGTTTTGATCTATATTTAACTCTCTTGTTGTCCTCAAATTCTTCGTTCTTAGTAGTCATTATTCCATTCCTTGTGAACCGCTTGGGATACAGAACATATCACATGCAAATAAGCTTGTATTATGTCTCTTTCATTAAAAAATCGTTTCATTTTCCTTTTCCTTTTTTTTAATCACATTAATATAATCTGATTATATGTACCAACACTAATGCTATAGGCAAACAAATTTAATAATTTTGTTTTCACAAGATCATAAATTTTGATTAGTACAACATCAAATAGCGGCCAATCTAGTAATCAAATGGGCGTTCTGTAAAACTTTCAGTGGCTTAATTTGGCCTAACTCCTTTAGAGGGTGATCTGTAGTCTGTGAGGATGGTTGGGATTAATTGTTATTTCTTCCATATTAATGGATTTCACTTATGGAAAAAAAAAAAAAAAAAAAAAAATTTCTTTGGGATCATTATTAGTATTATATGTTTTGTACATCAATTACAATCTATTGTCAACTATCAAACACATTGTCATTGATAACGGCAGCCATTGATCTGTGCACTTTTTGTTTTTGTTTTTGTTTTTGATTCATGTGCCACATTGTTGGTCCAACTTCAAGTAATAAGTAGATGCGCACCAAATCATAGGTACTAACATTCACATACTAGATATTCTCATCTTTCAATCATTAAGCACATACACATCTCTTGGGAAATTACTGAAGGCTCCAGACCAGAGTACACGCTCATTTATAAGTGGTTAGTTGGGGTTACATAACTCCCGAAGAAAGGTAGCTAGCTGGGTATAAGAAGGGACGCAAATCCCACAACCTTCTGAACTTCTCTAAATAAAATTTGAATATAGCTACTCTTGCTTCTACGAAGAAGAAAGGAAGAGAAAATGGTAATGGCTCCTTTGAGCAGGCATTGCACCAAGAAAGAAGCTAACAGAGGAGCATGGACAGTTGAAGAGGACCAAAAACTGGCACAAGTCATTGAAATCCATGGTCCAAAGAGGTGGAAGTCAGTTGCAGTTAAAGCAGGTGAACATATAAATTCCAACTTATGTTTTTTTTTTTTTTTGTTAACGTATATGTATAGTCTACCGTCCCACACACATCAGGTAATTACAAAAAAGAACGGGGGATAATCGCATGGAAAGAATTCCAACTTATGTTACCAAAAAGAAAATTGTCCAATTAATTACCAAGCTCCTAGATTTTTTTTTTGCTTTAACTAATTTTGTCTTGAAGCTATTTATTAGTTTGTTTCCTCTTAATTTAAGATTCTTGTTTTTAATTTTGGTTATTCTTCTTTCCAAACTCTTGCAGGTCTAAATCGATGTGGGAAGAGTTGCAGGCTGAGATGGATGAATTATCTTAGACCAAATATTAAAAGGGGCAATATATCTGACCAAGAAGAGGACTTAATACTTAGGCTTCATAAACTCCTAGGAAACAGGTAAGATAGCTTGTTCTTTATCTACATGCCAAGGTTTCAGTTTTATTCTGCCTTTCTATATGTATAAATATAAATGTCGAGCATATATTTGCTCGCCGGGTCTTACAGTTCAATTAATTTGGTGATTGTATAGATGGTCGTTGATCGCTGGAAGACTACCGGGTCGAACTGATAATGAGATTAAGAATTACTGGAATTCTCATTTGTGCAAGAAGATGAAGCTGAAAGAGAAACAAAATAGAGGTTTTAGTTTCACAGTACAGTCAGAGTATGAAAAGACAAATGTAACAATGGAGATGGACAATGTAATCAATAGAAGAGAAGAGGGTACTTCTAAAGGAGATGTGGACTCACAGGCTAGCTTCATTGGGGATGACTTCTTTAATAGCTCTAGCGAGGGCCCTCTAAATTTGGAGTGGATGAGCAATTTCCTTGAAATGGACGAAAGTTGGTTCGAATTGTTACATGATATGTGACTTTTTATTATCTTTTCTTGATTTTGTTGTGGTTTATGCATCTGTATGTGATTTTAATGCCAACTGCGCTTTGATAATCCAAGGAAAATCCCACTTCAGGGTGTTTTTGTTTTTTGTTTTTTTATTCTCTACTTGTCTATTTGTGGCATTGGCAAGGTCCCAAATTACTTGAAAGGATTTTCCTTGGATTAGCAAAAAATCTTGGTGGTGTAATATCTTTTCTATGTTTTTTATGGACAAAATTATTTAGCAGATTGTGATGATACGATTATATTTTATTTATTTATTTTGATAATATCTAACTCTATTGATGGTCAACATGACTAAACAATTGCCTATGTAGGTTTCAGTTAGCTCAACTGGTAAAATCTTTTGTCGTCGAGTAAGGGACCTAGGTTCAAATTCCGTCTACACCAAAAATCAATTGATGTCTTGGCCTGATGGTAAGAGTAACCATCATGAGCGGACGCCATAGGTTTAAATGCTATCGTAACTATCAAAAAATCCTTGGACTGTGATATTGGGAATAAACTGTAAGACTCAAATCGCGAGTGGTTCTTTCAAGCTAAGGAAAAAAAAAAAAAAATTGTTTCTAATTATCTCCTAGGAAAAAAAAGAAAAAGTAGGGCCATAATTATCTAAAAGCAGGCAATATGGGTTGTCCTAATCAAGCAAAAAAGAACCGACCACTTTCTTGAGTGTAGTCCAAATTTTGGTCAATAAACCTAAGAATCCGTCCAAGAGTGAGAGCTTCTCCTGAAAAAACAAAAATTGCGAGTTCAGAAAGTGACAATGAAAGTAGAAAAGAAGTGAATGAAGTCTTATTATTTCACACATGCTACATGTAGAAGAATTTGGTTAAGAGAAAAGAAATATTTTATGTGGTATAAAACAAGATCTTCCTGCGCAATTTACTATCTCATCCAAGTTAATTGGAATTTTATTCAAGAACAAAAGTTCTTTGGTTTTGAACTAGGAAAGTTGTTAAAGATCTTCTCGTTCACCCTTTTCTTCCATAACCTGTAAAAAGGAATAACAAAATAAGGATAACAACAATAACAACATATACAATTATACACTAACATGGTCTCTAACTTCTCTACTTCTCATACTCTCCGTACCATTCCAAAAATACTCAACACTCCTTTAAAAGGCAACACACTACACCAACTTCACCAAGACCTAGAGAGCATTAACATTGGAGAAATCATCTAAATGCATGCTAAGTGGAAAAGTCTGATTGAATCTCTTGCACATGGCTGGACATACCTTCTCTCACTTCAACTACACCGATTTTCCCCTCTTTATTCAATGATCATTATGGAAGAGCTTATCTTGTTTTATGGTTGTTAGATCCATATTTGTAGTTGGCAATACCCTATCCAAAACTTGTCCATAGTTGAGTTGTAAGTCTTTGAGTCAAGATTTACGTTCAAGATCAAGTATAAAGACATCAAGACTACAATCTCCAAGAATGCTCAAGACAAGTTGCTTCTGTGAAGCTCGATTGCAACCTCGACTACATCCGATCAGTCAAACTTCGACACCTCTTCCATTGGTTGACTAGTGCGATTCTACAAAAAGACACAAATGGCTCAAAATCCTCATTGGGTTTTGTGACTTAATGGTATAACATTAGTGGTCAATTTTTAGGATTTTATTTATATATATATATATATATATACAATTCAGACCGGAAAAAAAAAAAAAAAAATTTTTTTTTGAGTTAGATATGCAATGTCAATATTTTTTATTATTTTATTAAAACCGTTAGCCATTTTAGCATTTTCTATCCACTATGTTAATGACTATTTTGACACAGATGAAAGATTGAGGACCAAATTGACACATTCGAAAGGTTAAAAACCATTTTTACACACAAAGATCATAGGTTGAGGACCAAAATAATAATTAAACCTTTTTTTTGTTTTTGGTAGAGAAAAAGGGGAAGTAAATATATTACAATGGTTTCAACCAATAAAAAAATGGGTTAATTACACTTTACCACCCTAAACTATCACCCATTTTTCACTTCACCCCCTAAATTTTACAAAGTAACAATTGACCCCCTAAACTATTAAAATTGCACGGCCGTTACCCCCTGATGCCAAAATCCAGTTAAAATTGACGGAATGGAGCCACACGTGACACGCACGTGCTCTTGGGCCCACCAGATTAACTTTACCAAATTCTTTTTTTACAAAACCTCGAATTACCCTTACCCCTTTAACCAAATCTAAGATAAAAACACCAGAACACCTTCAACCACCAGCACAATGGCCCCCAAAACCGGCATTGACCCACTGAGAAAACTCCGATCACACCAGCGTTGACCCACTGATTCAACCCCACTTAACCAAAATCTGAAATCAAATCAAATAAAAAATTGTAGGAGGGATGCGAGTCTCGGAGATGAACTCGGGATTGTAGAAAAGCAAGCACTGAACGACGTCGTAGGAGATAGACATCTTTTTGTTGGGGTTGGTGACGGAGAACCGGAAGTTCCAGTTGCCGGTGATGGAGGAGGAGGAATTGGAGGCTGAGAAGTTGGTGAGTGAGACAGACTCTCCTTGGAACTCAGGGTAGCGAGGACGAAGGACTAGCCAGACGATGAAAATGGTGACGCCCATCACGATGAATGCCACCATCATCGCCAAGATGAAGCTGCGTATGAAGGCGCATGAGGAAGACGCTCAGTTTGGCTGGACATATGTGTATGGGTATGGGTATGGGTTAGGTTGGTTAGCGTGGTAAGGATAAGCGACACCTGGTTAAGGCGGAGGACAACCGTTCGGGGCTGGATAGCCCGTCACTGGTCTGGAAGGGTCTTGCAAGCAGAGAGAGAGAGAGAGAGAGAGAGAGAGAGAGAGAGAGAGAGAGAGAGAGAGAGAGAGAGATGAGATGGGTTTTTTGATTTGATCAAGTACTGTCTGGTGATGTGATCATTGATTTGATCAAGTACCTTAACCCTGCTTAAATTTCATTAATTGGCTCCCCGAAGTGCAGATATGTGAAGTTGTAGATCATTCTTGATATGCAACTATTGACATCAATTGTGCTTACATGGAGCTCTTCTTGTGTGTGGGTGTTGGTCTTTGGGCTGGACTTATTATTGGATTTGTTACAGAGTATTATACTAGCAATGCATACATGTATTAAATTATTAACATTACAATGATTCTTTTTGCTTTTAACTTTCATATACTTACCCAAAAAGTATATTGAATGGTGAAGTCAATGCCGATGTGATCGGGGTTTTCTCAGTGGGTCAACGCCGGTTTTGGGGGCCATTGTGCTGGTGGTTGAAGGTGTTCTGGTATTTTTATTTTAGATTTGGTTAAGGGGGTAAGGGCAATTCGGGGTTTTGCAAAAAAAGAATTTGGTAAAGTTAATCTGGTGGGCCCAGGAGCACGTGCGTGTCGCGTGTGGCTCCATTCCGTCAATTTTAACTGGATTTTGGCATCAGGGGGTAACGGCCGTGCAATTTTAATAGTTTAGGGGGTCAATTGTTACTTTTTAAAGTTTAGGGGGTGAAGTGAAAAAGGGGTGATAGTTTAGGGTGGTAAAGTGTAATTAACCCATAACAAAATACATCATTCATATCAAAAGCTAAAAATGCCTTCCACTTTAGTAGGTGGATCAAGATAAAACCGTAAATTACAAATTTATTGGCTCCCACATTTGGGTAACAACATCAGCACATTGGTTGGTTACCTTAAACGTTGTTCAATGCAGCTGTTGGGAAAGACTTCCAAGAAGTTCCTGCAATCATTAGGCATAGGATCAAATAAATGGTTTGAAACAAAAGGTTTCCACATCAATTTCACTATGACTTTGGTATCCAATTCAATATGATAAGTTTAGAATTCCCAAATTTGACACCATGGTGAGACAATCTAGAGCCCAAAACTCTGCCATCACACTTGTACTCATGGACTTATTAGGAACTCAAAAATTACTTTATTGATATTAATAAGGAGTGAACACAAGTTTTGGAATTTCATTCACAATTAGAAAAAAACATCTTCTTAAAATTCAGAATTCATAGTAGAATCCAAAGGTGATATCTAATTATCAAAGTATCAACATATATTATCACACCATACCTTTAAGCATCTTAGTCTCGATGTAGTATAATTGGAGCTCCATATTGTGGCTGAAGAGTCATGACAGTACAAGGAGCCTGAGTATAAGATGGTGAGAGCTTAAATGAAAAACTTTGAAGAATCATAGCTAGAGCCTTCTTTGCTTCTATCATAGCAAAATTTTGGCCAAGACATTGTGATGCTCCAAAATCTGATAAGTGTGTGTGTGCGCTAAGTTCCACATTGGGTATATACTGGGTTGAACTGGGCTTTATTGACAATTGCAAGGAGCCCTAATTGTAACTTGACTAGTCCTTTTGGGGTATAAGCGCAGTTGTGGCTAGTGCTTTCTTTGGGGTATCAGAAAATCTCTCAGGATTAAATTCCTCTACATCTTCGCCCCAATATTTTGGATCATTATGTAAAAGCAGTATTGGAAGCACACAGTCAACACTGACCGGGATGGACAACCCTCCTATATTGGTTTCTTGGTGAGTATGTCGATAGAGAGAAGTCAGGGGTGGGTAGAATCGTAGGACTTCGTACAATATCATTGAGACCTGCAAATTAATTGAAAAAGTTAGGCTTAGCTCAATTCTTTTTCCCATTCTTATTGTAGTTGATAGAGTTGTATGATTCATTTGTATAAATTAATTAGATTCTGTTTATTTTGATCTAAATCATTTTTCTCAGAAAAAATGTCTAATAAAAAATGTTGTCAAGAAAATAAGTTGGGAGGGAGGAGGTGGTGGTGGTAGTGGTGTGATGAGTGGGGAGAAGGAGGTAGTGCCATATGGCATATAAAATGTTATTGCTCTTGGAAAAATTGTTTTTGATTAGATTCCTTGAGAAAGATCAAGATGATAAATATTGTGATGTTCAAAGGTATTTTAGAAGACCAAAAACAATAAATGCAATGGAGTTTCAAGATGGTAATGTTTGAAGACAAGACTTCCAAGAAAGACCATTTAATTTACTTATTAATGTGTCAACTAGAACTTTATCTATTGAAAGTAAATAGATGAGATTAGTTTGGGAATTTTGTTAGTGAATTTCTTAATGGAATTACATTTACAATATAGCGAAATTAACTCATTATACTTTATTTTCAAGAAACAACACTCCGAGCCTAAAATTAAGGACGACAATTTTGCATTGACCCGACCCGGCCCAAACTGCCCCGCCCCGCAAGGATTTTACCCACCTCGTAGAGGTGGCGGGGTGGGGACGGGGCAAGACTTTTGCCCCGATAACCGGGGTGGGGCGATAATGGGTATTGGCACTGACTCGCCCCGCCCCGCACCTACTTTTAATAATATTACAAAAATATTGGTTTTTATTATTATGTGATCATAACATTTTGGGTAAAACCAATTCAAAGCAAAGAATCTTTATTTGTATTTATTAAAGAAAACCCATGTTAGTTGAATTTTTGAGGTTTGGGTTTCATTTTAATTGAGGAGTACAAGTTTTTTTATTTTAAATTCGGGGTGGGGTGGGGCGGTTTGGGGACGGGGCGGGGTAGGTTGTCCAGACCATCGGGGCAGGGTGGGGCCGGGTCACATGTTTATAGTTTGGGGCGGGTTTGGGTCACTTATGATCCGGTCCCGATCCGCCCCGTTGCCATCCCTACCTAAAATATCAAAATAATTAACACTTCGCTTCCTTCCTTAACTCCCAAATGATCAAAATAATTGATACTCTACCCCCAATATAATTTTAAAAAAAGGACCGAGTGTCAATTATTTTTATCATTTTAGAGGTGAAGTGTCATTTTTCGAAAATCAGGTATAACTAGACATTGATCTTAAAGAATTAGTTAGGCGCATTGAGAAAGGAACTTACCATCTTAAGTTGGTTTATAGCTTCCAAATCAAGTGTCCTCTTCGCACAGATATGTAGCACCTCATTTCTAGCCTTTTCTTGCCAATTGGGATGCATAGATAAAACAATCATTGTCCACGTGAGCAAGTTGGCCGTAGTCTCTTTGCCGGCAAAGAAGAACAACTTTCACTCCTCCACAATATCTTCATATGTCATACCATTATTAGATTGTTCTTTGCATTGCAATAGCAAACCAAGTAAATCATTGTTGCACACTTCCTCATTTCGCATGGCCTGCTCTTTCCTGTAGATCATATCCCGTAGTATCGCATTGATCTCGTTGTTTATGCTATATCTCCTCTTGTTCTTCTTTGTGGGTACGAATCTTAGAGATAAGAATTGAAATGTATTTAATTAAGAACTAAAAACAATCATGTATGATGTGAAATATTAAGTCTTTTTAAGCGCTCATGTTTAATTACTCACTGACTATAGGCATCACTCAAATTGATAACGTTTTCTTCCAAATTAGGTTTGAGGAATCTCTTTCAACTCATTAAAGGACAGTTTATAATACACTCCATGTATATTAAATCATTTAAAAAAAGCACATGATAGTTAAGTCAATCGTGTAATTAAAAGAACATGTAAATATGTTGTATTTTAAATTATTAATAAGTATCTCTGACAGATGTGATGTAGGCCTTGAAAATGGGATAAGGATCCTTTCCATTTGGAAATCTTTCCATTTGTCCATTTCATGGTTAAGATTTTATTTCACAAATCTAACGATATATAGATTGCCTTGTCATTTAAAATTTTAAATGACGTGACAGTCTATACACTATTAGATCTGTGATATTTAATCTGGACCATGAAATGGAGACTCTCTATTTTATTTCAAATGGAGAGGATCCTTATCCTTGAAAATGTCCCTATTATGCAAAATTCGATTTAGAGGCTTAGGATAAGGTCAATAATTAAAATGCACCTGAAACCTGGGATGTAAATATTATGAAAGAATCTCAAAAAAAAAAAAAAAAAAATTATGAAAGGATTCAATCACCAATTTAGTCTGCTCTTGTTGAAGTTCGAATATCCTTTTGCCGTCTTCATAGCTGCTTCCAAAGGCTGTACGAGCGATAACATCGCCAGCAAGATTTTGGAATTCCGGAGCAACATCTATTTCACGTGATCCTTGAGGACTAATCAATTTCTTCCATTGGTCAATTAGGCCAAAACAGCTTGTTGAAAATGCTGGCACGATTCTCTGTTTAGTGCAACAATTAGTATAAGTTAAATCTGTCTTTTGGACATATAGTCACAGGCTCACAGGAACATTTTGCTTTCGGCACCCTATCTTTCGGTATTGACTCAATTTTTGGAATCCGCGAAATTGCCTTCCATTATTGTTATTTTTATACTGATGCATGACAATCACTTCAATTTTTTAAGGGGAACAATTATACATTTTCACCATAAAATTTTACCAATTTACAATATTCTTCCAAACTATTAATTTTCACGATTGAAATCGCATTTGAAAGAGTTATATCAATTTACCTCTGTCATCTAAATTAAGTGTTAAATAAGACAAAACTTGTGTATAATTATGAAATTACCTTATTGATTACAATGAAAAATCACTGTTACCGTATAATTTAACTCTCAATATAGCATTTTCAACATTCTAAAAAAAAAATGTTGGATCAAATTGGCTACTTGTCTGGTAGGAAAATTAAAATATAACGGTTACGAGAGGGGTGGCCAAAAAAGCCCAAACCCATTAATCTATCCAAACTCACTCACTAATTGTCCAACCAAACCCACTTATTTAATAAATGGGTAAATGGGTGCTAACCCAATTAAACCCAATTAAGTTAAGTCTAATTGGGCTTTAATTAGGTTGCTTATTGGGCATCTAATAAATTTACCCAAACCCACTTATTGATCATTTGGGGGTATTTTTGTCCCAACTCATTAAAACCCAACCCACCCATTTACCCAATTATTTTATGTATGTAAATGGTCAAAATATCTTACAACCCTAGGTATGAGGGAGATGCCTTCAACTTTTCAAGGTGGAAAGTACCTTTAACTTCTCAAGATGGAAAGCAGGTGTAATTAGCCTTTTGTGCTTGGCCCATCGCACTCCTTCCAAGTTTGACAGTCCCAGTTGTAGCATATTTGCAAGAGGGAATGGTTTGGCTCCAGTGCACCGCTGTGATGTGGACACATGGCCAAAACTGGACACATGTCACCCTTGCAACGGCTCCAGTGCAGTGGAACACTGGAGGCAAGCCAGATCCTTTGCAAGAGGGTTCAATGGCGGCTTTACGAAGTTACCATTCTTATCTGCTAATATCAGCCGTATTAACTCTATGTCCCCTGCTATCAATCTTGGCCTTGTTCCCATCCAAATTAGAGACATTTTCCCTATATTTTCCAATATTACATTGTTAGGAACCTAATGGTTCTTTTAGTGGGGGAGGCAGGAATTTTTTTTGGGAGGCCACATAGTTATCCTAAATCTTTTTTTTATATATTCACTATAATTTGAATCTAGTTATTTGCCACTTGGGTATGGGTTGAATCCCATGCATATATATATATAACAAAACTACAAGCTTAGGAAAAAAAGTTTACATCAATGTAAAATAATTTGAAGAATTCTTTTTATGTTTTATGTTTTTAATTTTGATTATATATATATTTCTCAAATCACATCTCATTTGCTCAATGATTCATACGCCGCATGAATATTATATGAAACATTTTTTTTAAACAATTTGCTGATGGTATATTGAACTAAGATTGTGATTAAATCAAATATGAGTCGTAAACATGTGATAAAAAAATTAATGGAAAAATAAAAAAGGAATCAAGATTAGAGAGATATTATTATAACCTTATACACAAAAAAGCAATTATGCTAAATTCATGACTTATTATATATATATCCTCACTTGACATATATTTACGAGGGTTATGATATAATTTTTTTTTTTTTAGTATCATCTATAAATATGCTTACACTAATAAGAAATCCAGAATATAAACGTTTTAAAATGTTTGAGAGAGAGCTAAGTGGTTTTTTTGTCAAGGACAACTTATAACTATAATTATATTATAATGGATAAAAAATCAAATATTTTTGGTGCTCATGGTTTACAAGTGGCGCTAAAAGGAGGGAGGGATTTGGATTTCAGTTTTTTAAGTTTAAACGACTTGAATAAAATATGACAATGAGTTTTTTTTTTTAATGAAATTTATGGATGGATCAATTTAAGATCTAATTAATAATAGAGATATATACATTTTACCCATATGTAGTTTAGCCTATTTACACGTTGCATACTTGTGATTTGAAAATTAACATTTTAACCACCTATGGTATTCTCTATTAGCTTTCGTAATCCTACCTCATCATATTCACAGTTAAAAACACAATAAAATTTTAAAAAACATAAATTTAAGAATCAAAATCTCTTCTTTTTTCTTTTTGTTGAGTCTGGTGTAAGAACAAAAAAATAAAATAAAATATTAAGTTACGAAGGCAAGAACACAACTTAGCCCATCTCTCTTCAAATTTTGACAACCAAAATGCCCTCTCTCTTCAACCCATCTCTCTCTTTCTCACAGCTCAAACATGACTCTCACTCTTGTAGCAGACCAAACCAGTGAGCAAAGCGTTCCTTAATTCTTTCTCTTAAAAATCCACTTCTTTGAGCTTAAATCTCTCTCTCTCTCTCTCTCTCTCTCTCTCTCTCTCTCACACACACACACACACACACACACACACACACACAGCGATCTCCTCTCTCTTCGAGTAGTGGCATGATGCCAGGATGGTGGTCGTATCGCAACATTGTTGCTTGATCCGGCGAAGATGTGAGATTGAGCCAATAGCGACGAGAGGGCTTGACTTGAGCTAGATCCTTTCCAGTTAGTTTGTGATGTGGAGCTCTAGGTGGGATGTGGGCTGCCTTAGGTTTGTGGGTGTTGAAATTTTCTAAAGGTTGTTGGTGGGATGAGGTTATTTAAGGGTCAAGTGGTGTGGTTTTTTTGTTTGGCTGTGAGTATGGGTCAAATTGCTGGTGATTTTTATTTGGTGGTATCGGGTCTTGGAGTGGTGGCGGCTTACATTGAGATCTGCGGTGCTTGGATTTTTATTTTTGGATTAATTACAGTAAACCCCTCTGTGGTTAGGCCGAGTTTAACGTTGCCTACCCATGGTTTAAAATGTGTTACTTTACTAACCTGAGGTTTAAAATGTTAGCAGTAGTAACTCATCTAGCCTATTTCCGTTAATAAAAATAAGTAAAAATATAAAACATACAAAATTTTGGATCAAACTTCACGTTAAAACAAAAATTTTCTAGAAATTGAAGAACATTTCTTGAAAATTAACACCAACACCAACAAGAAATTGAAGAAATTTTACACCACTACCATTGCTCCAAGTCCCACATCATTCATCCCCAACAAGGTCAATACATTATCCTAGCTCGCATTTTCCCTAATCTCTCACTCTTAAATTCACCATTTTCCCTAAATTCACGTTAACAAAATTTTTAAACCATTTTGCCCCTTTGCCTCTTTCCAGAAATTAAAGAACACAACCTACTTTGCCCCTTTCCATAAATTAAAGAACACAACCTTCCCATCGACAAACAATAGCTGTCCATTCGAATTCGCATTCTAGCTCTGACTCTGCTGCTCCACCACAACACCTTCAAGCTCTGTCGCAGCAGCATTGAAAGCTAAAAACTTTGAAGGATTTGAAGGATTTTGGTTAATAGGTATTAATTATAATACCTCGGTGTCTAGATCGGAAGAGTTCTTGAGGCGACGGCGGAGCCAGCGAGGCCACCCTAAGGTGATGGCGAAGCCAGGCTACCCGATCTCTCTTTTGCGACCCGATCTTTCTCTTATCGCTACGAGGTGAGCCTCTCTCTCTCTCTCTCTCTCTCATCATGATTTGTAGGTTGTTGGGTTTTGTAAAGCGGTGGTAAATGGCGGTGGAGCTCATGGTGGATTCAGATCTAGGGCTATTTTTTATTTTTATTTTTTTTAAATTGCAGGTGGTGGTTTTGTTGATCTAGGTTTTGGTTTGGTGTTGTTCTTGCTGTATTGTGCTTGATTTGGATTTGTTTCTTGGTTTGGTGTTGTTCTTGATGTACGTACTGTGCTTGGTTGTGATTTGCAGGTGGTGGTTTTGTTGGTTTGATTTGTTGTTGGTGTGCCTAAGGTTATGTTGTTGTTGTTCTTTGATTTTTTTTTTCTTTGGATTTATTGATCTAGATGTTCTTCAATTTCTGGAAAAAATTTGTTTTAACGTGAATTTAGATCCAAAATTTTGCATGTTTTATGTTTTTACTTGTTTTTATTAACGGAAATGGGCTAGATGGGTTACGGCTGCTAATGTTTTAAACTTCAGATGGCTAAAGTGACACGTTTTAAACCACGGGTAGGCAACGTTAAACTCGGCCTAATCACATGGGGGTTTATTGTAATTAACCCTTTATTTCTTTTGGTTGTGACAACGCCGTTACAACATAACTCTCTTGTTTTTGTTGTTGTTTTTTTAAATTGTGATTTTCTTACAGAAGACTCAAGAAAGTTAGTTTTCAATTATTATTTTTCGGTTCTTACACCAGACTCAAGAAAAAGAGAAATTAAAAGAGGGGATTTTGATTCTCAAATTTGTGTTTTGAACGATGAAGATGATGAGGTGGGTTACAAAAGCTAACAGAGAGGACCACATGTGGGCAAAGTGATAGTTTCCAAATCACAGATAAACAGGATTAAACCACATGTGAGTAAAGTACACCTCTCTTAATAATATGTAGATTTGAAGTTATTATATGTAAAATATTATTTTGAATCTATAACATTACAAGTGTCCCCAAACTCATATCATGTTGGGTTATTTAATTCAAATCAAGCAATTTATAGTACCAATTGTTTTTCGAATCTCTTAAATTAATTCCTCATATTGAAAGGCAACCAAAACCATTGATGAATTTGTATCATACAACAGCCAATTTCAAAATATAATTGTATGCCTCATTTGGTCCCGGATTTTACTTTTTATTTGAACCATTTTTTATACATAGAAGTTATTTTTTTTTAATTATATATATATATATATATACCTTAGGGAAAATTAGAATGAATTTCGGGCTACTACTATATATTATATATATAGGTTAGTAGTGAAGAATTTTACCATATTTTTGTACCATATCATGAAAGAGTGGTGCGACACGTGGGGCAATCCGATGCTCTAGGGTCATCGGTTTGGACCAAGCTTCCTTGGTGTACTTCTTAGGGTCCGTTTGGGAGAGCTGTTTGAAAAAGAGTATTTTTAAAAATAGCGATTTCAAATTGAGCGTTTTGGAATCACGATTTTGAAAATCACAATTAAGCGTTTGGTAAAATTGTGAAAAAGTGCGGTTTCTATTAATTAAGCGTTTGGATAATGTTATTTTAAAATTGCTGTTTCTGGTACAAATGACCAAAAAGGACTTAACTATACTATTAAGGTTATCTTGCCATTTTAAAAAAAAAAAAATACAGTCAATATTTCAAAGTGTTATAATAAAATTATAATGAAGCTGGTAATAAATTCATACACAACAACAATACATTAAATAAATTAAAATATTTCATATATGCTTCACTAAGGGTAAGACAAAGACAAAAAAAAATATCAAGTCACTGCCATGGCCTATTTCGTGACAAGTTTACATCTACCACCAAGTTTATATCAAGTCACCTTCTCACTGCCATGGCCTATTTAGTCTCCTGACAACACCAAATTCACATCTACGTTCAATGACCAATTTACATCTACAACCAACACTTTTCAGCTAAGGATAGTCATGGCAAATTGGAAATTCTTGCAACTTGAAAGGGCAATGTTAGTGTTAAGGATAGTTGCAAGTAGCTGGCATTCATTGAAAATTGAAAAAGAAGGTGTCAACGTGGAGGGACAAAGGCCACACAAAGTGACAAAATAAAATCAAAAAGTCAAATACAAACTCGGCAGACAAACTCACAAACAGAAGTAGAAAAGTAAAAAAATTGAAGAAGAAAGAAAAGGAAATAGAAGGGGACGGGTACGAAGAAGAAGAAGCAGAGAAAGAAGAGAGCCAAACTCAGCAACGTGGGCGAGTGCCAAAGAAGCTTTATTTATTTATTTATTTTTTTACAGTTCTCTTACTCCAAGTTTTGTAAGTGTTGTTATCTCTGTTCCCTATTTTATATCTTTTTACAAAGTCATGAAGTATACAGAAACAATCCAATAATTTATATTTGAATTTTAGCCACAAATCGATGAACAATTTCTTTTGGATACCTGAGATTTTTGAAGCAGATGTGTAGGAAAAAAACGAGGATTGAAATTCTTGACATCAACAGTGAGCGGCACAGTATAGTAGAAAGAGCAGAGGAGAAAAAGAGAGGGTTTTTTTTTTGTGCTTATATACCTGCTTCTGGGCTTTTGGTCAATCAACAAATATTTGAGGTCAGTGTAGTAATCTAACAGGTGAAAAATTTGTGACGCGCAAACGTTAAAACCACCGTTTTCAAAAAAGGTGAGTTTAGCTTCGGTGTTAAAACGTTAGAATTTGGCATTTTTAAAATCACAAATTCTTATAAATCGCTGGCCTAAACTCATCCAATTTTGCGATTTTGGTTCAAAATGTTGTTTTGCTCCATGCCAACGGGGGGCCAAACGGACCCTTAATCTCTTTCAAATCACCATGCAAAAGCTTGTAAGAAGTGCCTCGTATTCCTTGCTGCCTTAATTGCTTCTCAAGGCTTTTGGGTCTCCACCAAACCATGTAAACAAACCTGACAACAGAATAGAGAACCAGTAAAGTAAAGGAGATTGCTAGTATTTTGGAAATGTAATCTTCCATGTTCTTATGCTCAGAAGTTGGAAACAATTTTTCTAGACAAGTGTCCAAGTGTGTTTATCATAGTCAATTACACACTGCTATATTTTCATCCTAAACGAAGTAGGCAATGATTGGAACCCCTATATATATATATATTTAATGCTGATAGAATGAAACCCCTCATTTACTTCTTTAACCTTTCTTGATTAAAATTTTAGTGGTGATATCATCCTTTTTCTGGTTTTTATGAATAAAAGGATTTATTAGACTATAATTCACACGTACCGTACGGCTTGGTATCTGTTTAAATATAGGGTTAATTGTACAAATCCAACCTAAATGATTTGGGTGTTTGTACGTTGGGTTCCAAACTATAACTTGCAATCAACACCCATTTAAGAATTATTTACTGATTTAGCAATTTGCAACCTACCATTCAAATGACTATTAGTATTAATTTTAAGTTTTTAACAGTCACGTGTTACCTTTAGAACATAAAAAAAGATCAATTTGTATCTATGTAAACACAACTCCATTCTTGGTCTAATCTATCAATAAGTAGAGGATTCTTGATAACCCTGGTATGAACCTCTTTAGGTAAAAAACTTTCACCATGAATCTCTTTAAATCTTTCAGATTGGCGGGTGGTTTAAGATTGCCAATGGCCTTTACCGTTGTTGGATCCAAGTCAATACCATTTCGGTGTACCAATAACCCCAAGAATTCTCCTAATTAAGGAAACTCCGATGGCATACTTTAGTGAATTCACTTTTAGGTTGAAGTCTCTGCACCGCTACAAGACCTTCCTCAAGTTCATCAATGCTAGGCCTAGCTTTTCGCCTTTACCACCAAGTGATCGACATGGTCATCTACTTATGTATGCATCATATCCCTAAATAGGGCCGCCATGCATGGTTCTTTGGTATGTGATCCTAGCTTTAATTCTTTAACTCAAAAGTACTACCTTGTAAAATAATCTCCGCTCTAAAACCCATCTTTTGCGTATCATTTGGATCCATGTGAATATGATTATAGCCGCTATATGCCTATATCTGTCCATGAATGAAAATCGTTCATGCCTTGCGATGACATCTACGAGTAAATTCACATTAGGTAAAGGAAACTTGTCCTTAGGAAAACCCTTATTTTGGTCTCTAAAGTCCACACAAACACATATCCTCCCTTCATAAGACCGATTTTTATAAGAGCAAATTCGAATGGGGGCAATACAACCCCAAATCGTGGTTGTGTATCCTACCAAATATTAAAAAAAAAAAAAAAGAAAAAGAAAAAAGAAGAAGAAGAAGCCGAAAGTCCATTTGAAACTCAAGAAATTATTTTACTGATCTTAATAAGATGTGACGAGGTGTTTTTTTATTACAAGTTACACAAGTTTACAAAAGCCATATTTTGAGCAGAGAGATAACTTGAAACAAGGTTCATCTAACTATTCAAAACTTCATTTATTTGAGTAGACAAATACAGTTGTCTAGTTCACTGAGCAAGCCTAGAGCAACTTCTCTTGACTCAATTCCCTATTTATTTGCTTGACTGGAAATAAACACTCTCCTATAATTAATAATTTATATTATAATCCAATTTAAACATCTTAAAGTTGGTGTAGTATAATTGGAGCTCCATGTTGCGGTTGAAGAGTAATGAGAGTGCAAGGAGCATGAGTGTAAGAGGGTGAGAGCTGAAATGAAAAATGTTGTAGAATCATAGCTAGAGCCATCTTTGCTTCAATCATGGCGAAATTTTGACCAAGACATATTTTGGGGCCCCAACCAAAAGGAAAGAAGGCAATTTCATCCTTTGTTGCTTTTGCAATTCCTTCAGAAAACCTCGCAGGATTAAATTCTTCCACATCTTCACCCCAACATTTTGGATCACATTGTGAAAACAATGTCGGTAACACAAAGTTGACCTCGGCCGGGATGGACATTCCTCCGATATTAGTTTTACGCCTTGTATGTCTATAAAGAGAAGTCACAGGTGGGTATAATCGAAGGACTTCATTCAATACCATTGATACCTGCATATAAATTCCGTAAGCTACACAAACTAATTACAAAAGCATGAAATTGCAAATCCAAGTCTTCTAGTGGTCGCTTAACCAAAAGAAAAAATCTAGCCTCTAGCTTTCCTACTGTAAGATTTGAGAAAACAAAGGAAACGAGGCAAGCTTAATCTAGAGAGATAAGCTTGACTTAGACAAGAATTGATTAAAATGGCTTAGCCTTATCATTAGCATTTGCTGTGTATTTATACAGAGAAGAAGTTTGAGTTTGTTAGATAACTCAAACAATAATAACAGACTGAACTACTAATTCTGTTGTAACAGAATCCATTAGACTTGGGCACATGTCACACACGTGACTTTAAGTTAAGTTGATCTAAAGCTTAAGCTACTGGTAGTTTAGTACATGCTTAATACTATTGACTAAAACGACTGTAGTGTTTGTTATCTTCATCATCCCCCCTCAATCTTAGGGACGTTGACTGTGAGATTGCGTCGGAGTTCCAGAAATCGATGAGTAGGAAGACTCTTGGTGAAGATATCGGCAAGTTGATCAACTGTGGAGACGAACTTGACCACGAGGTCCTTGCGAAGAACACGTTCTCGGACAAAGTGGGAATCAACCTCTATATGTTTGGTTCGAGCATGGAATACCGGGTTCGAGGCAATAGCTAAGGCAGAGACATTATCACACCAGAGGATAGGAGGATCAGTGAGATAAATGCCAAGATCTTGGAGAAGAGACCGAACCCAGCAAGTCTCGGCAGAGGCAATAGCCAAGGCTTGATACTCTGATTCAGTAGAGGATCGAGATACAGTAGGTTGTTTCTTTGCAGACCAGGTGATTGCATTATTGCTCAAGTAGACAAGGAACCCAGAAGTAGAGCGACGATCATCAGGGTCACCTGCCCAATCAGCATCTGTGTAAACTGATAAATGAAGGGGACCAGGTGTGAATTCAATACCATGGTTGAATGTGCCTCTAATGTATCGAAGTACTCGTTTGGCTGCAGCAAGGTGTGTAGTAGTTGGAGCAGACATATACTGACAAACCTGATGCACAGCAAAGGAGATATCTGGTCTTGTGAAGGTGAGATAATGGAGAGCTCCAACCATACTTCTGTAGGCATGAGGATCAGGGAGAAGATCACCATCACGAACAGACAATCGAACATTGGGACAACTGGGAGATGATGCAGGCTTACAGTCAAGCATATTATGCTTTGTAAGTAAGTCCTGAGCATATTTGGACTGAGTGATGCATAAGCTGGAGGAAGACCTGGTGATCTGAAGTCCCAGAAAATAATGCAGGGAACCCAAGTCTTTCAAATCAAAAATAGAGTTGAGCTGGTGAATGAGATGATCCAAGAATGAAGGTGTATTACTGGTAAGTACAATATCATCTACATATAAGAGTAGATATGCAATAACTTGATTGTCCTTGTATATGAATAGTGAGGAGTCTGCAGATGAAGCTATAAAACCCAAATGTAGGAGTTGAGTAGTAAAACTCTCAAACCAAGCCCTTGGAGCTTGTTTTAGTCCATAAATGGACTTTTGTAGCTTGCAGACATAGTCTGAATGAGTAGGATCAATGTAGCCCTGAGGTTGAGTCATGTAGACTTCCTCCTTTAGAGTGCCATGGAGGAAGGCATTCTTGACATCTAGTTGTCTTAGGGGCCAGTTTAGAGAGACTGCTAAGGAGAGAACAAGTCTAACAGTAGGAGGCTTAATAACTGGACTGAATGTCTCTTCAAAATCCACTCCATATTGTTGATGAAAGCCCTTAGCTACTAATCGAGCCTTGTACCTGGCTATAGAGCCATCACTGTGATGCTTGAGCTTGTAAACCCATTTACAACCTACCACATTCTTGGAGTCAGGTAAAGGGACCAGAGTCCAAGTGGCTTGTTGTTGAAGAGCTTGAAACTCCTCATCCATAGCAGTGCACCACTTAGAATGTTTAGAGGCCACTGTGTAGGAAGGGGGTTCTGTAAGTGTGTAATCAACAAGTGCTGCATAGGTGAGTTTGGGTTTAACAATGCCATTTTTGCTCCTAGTTTGCATAGGGTGAGATATAGGATTGGGAAGAGGGATATCTGTGGAGATAGGTTCAGGTACGGGTGTTGGAGCTGTGGTAAGGAGAGGGACTGGTGAGGAGGATGCAGGGGTAGCAGTAGTAGATGATGCAGGTGTAGCAGTAGGTTCAGGGACTGCAAAGTCAATGGGTCCAGTGGGTAAAGTGAGAGAGTCTAGACTGGAAACATGGGTGTCTATGGGCCTAGTAAGTGGTGAAAGGAGGTCTATGATAGGTGCAGAAACAGTACCAGTAGGAATTGGACAAAGACCAGTGGAAATATGTGTGTCTGTGGACCTGTTAAGGGGTGAAATGAGATCTGTGGCAGGTGCAGAAACATTATCAGTAGTATTAGGACAAAAACCAGTGGATAATTGACTAGAACCAGGAGAAAAAGGCAGCATAGGGTTGTGACTGCAGGAATGCTGTAACTGCAGAATATTGAGCCAAGAGTTAATATTGGAAGAAGTGGAAAGAGTGGGAGAGCAGACCTTGGGATGGGAAAGACCAGGAAAGACTGTCTCATTGAAGAGGACATGTCTTGATGTGTACAACCGATGGGTGATTGGGTCAAGGCAGTAGTAACCCTTTGTATGAAGAGGATAGCCAAGAAATACACACGGGGTAGTTTTTGGTAACAATTTATGTGAGTTATAGGGTGTAAGTAAAGGAAAGCATTCACAACCAAAGGTTCTTAAATGACTTAGATCAGGAGCAACTTGATAAAGAGCATCCCATGGTGATTGATTACCTAGATTAGGAGTAGGTAATTTGTTAATAATATGGGCTGCTGTGGAGATGGCATAGGACCAATATGATAGTGGTAATTTGGACTGAGAAAGGAGAGCTAAGGCACACTGCACTAGATGTCTATGTTTCCTCTCAGCAACCCCATTTTGTTGTGGGGTGTGAGGACAAGATAACTGGTGAATAATACCTTTGGATGAACAGAATTGATTAAAAGGAGTTGAAAGAAATTCACCTCCACAATCAGTTCTGAGGATTTTGATAGGTAAGGAGAATTGAGTCTCTATCATTGCTCTAAACTGAGTGAACACTTGAAAGGTGTCTGACTTATGTTTAAGCAAGTATACCCAAGTGAATTTGGTAAATTCATCCACAAATACAAGGTAAAATCTGAAACAATTAGAAGCAGTAACTGGAGCAGGGCCCCACAAATCTGCATGTATCAATTCAAAGGGAGATGTAACAGTTTTATTAGAAATAGGAAAGGGTAACTGATGCATCTTTCCTGCCAAGCAGTGATGACAGTGTTCTATTACAGATTTTGAGTTAGGAACAGTGCTAAAACAAGGAAAGATATTATGTAAAACATTAGAACTAGGATGTCCTAGTCTAGAGTGCCATAGATGCCACTTATCTGAGGAGATAGAGTGGGCAACACATGCAGTTTTATTTGCAATAGAATGGAACAAATGAGACTGAATAGGATAGACACCATTGCTACTCTGGCCCTTGTAGAGAAGTCTCCCCGTAGGTAAATCCTGAATCAAGAGTTTCTTAGCATCAAAATAGCAACTACAGTTATTGTCTAGACACAATTTATGCACAGAAAGGAGGTTTGATGCTATTTTAGGCACATGAAGAACATTTCTAAGCTGGAATTTATGATATTTGGTATGGAGTTGAGAATTACCTATGTTTTGAATAGGAAGATTTTGTCCATTACCTACTGATACTTGTTCTTGACCTTGGTAAGGTGCTTGAGGGCTGAGATTGTTGGCATTGGCTGTTATGTGATCAGTGGCTCCTGTGTCAGTGAGCCAAGTTTCTGCACCTTGAGTATAATGCAGGTTAGAAGCACTAGCCATTGCAGCCAGCTTTGTGGTAGGGTTTTTGCCTTGATAAGCAAAGTTCATCCTGTTGTAACAATCAATAGCATAGTGTCCCATCTTCCAACAGATCTGGCATGTAGGTCTCTCATTCTTGCCTTGATAAGTAGCTTGGGGTGACTGTGTTGTAGACGAAATCTGCTGCTGTTGTTGGTACTGAGGTACATATTGAGATGAGGGATTAGGTGAACTAAAGCTTTGATTAAAGCTTGAGTTTCTGCCTCTGCCTCTAGAGTAAGAGTTCCTACCTCTACCTCTATTGGAGCCTTGATTGCCATTAAAATGAGGTTTGTTATGAGAAACAAACATGGCTAAGGCTGAGTTGGGCAGAGATTCAGTAATCTCATTCATAGACTGCTCTTCAGTCTGTAGTAAAACAGTAAGTCTCTCCAAAGACAACACTGTATCTCTGGTTCTTATAGCTGAAGCAAAAGGAGCATACTCCTTTGGTAATCCTTTGAGGATCACATGAGTGAGTTCCTCCTGATCTGAATGGACTCCAACTGCAGAGAGCTTGTCTCTTACAGATTTGATTCTTTGAAGGTATGAACTAACAGATTCATTACCTGATTTCTTGATTGATTGCAGCTCGAGTTTGAGATTGAGAACACTGGATCTAGCAGTAGAAGTGAACCTCTCTTCTAGAGTGTTCCAGACTTCTTGAGAAGAACTCTTCCCTACCACCATGGCAAGGACTGAGGAAGAGCAAGTAGAGTAGAGTAAGGACAGTAGAGCCTTATCTTTCTTGCTCCATACCAGAAATTCTGGATTCACAGCTTGAATTCCAGTTTCTGCAGTCAAGAATTGATCTGGTTTAGGAATGGATCCATCTAGATGATCTAGCATGGAGTAAGCATCCAACACAGCAGTGATCTGAAGCTTCCATATCATAAAGTTTGAGCTATCTAGCTTTGTGGACATTAGGTTTGACATATTGTTGAGTAGAAGTAAGGGAGATTGGTTTGAAGGAATGTTTAGGGAAGAATTTGCAGAAGCCATGGTTATGGATCTAGAGCTCTGATACCATGTAAGATTTGAGAAAACAAAGGAAACGAGGCAAGCTTAATCTAGAGAGATAAGCTTGACTTAGACAAGAATTGATTAAAATGGCTTAGCCTTATCATTAGCATTTGCTGTGTATTTATACAGAGAAGAAGTTTGAGTTTGTTAGATAACTCAAACAATAATAACAGACTGAACTACTAATTCTGTTGTAACAGAATCCATTAGACTTGGGCACATGTCACACACGTGACTTTAAGTTAAGTTGATCTAAAGCTTAAGCTACTGGTAGTTTAGTACATGCTTAATACTATTGACTAAAACGACTGTAGCTTTTGTTATCTTCATCACCTACATCAACATGTTTTTAATGGGATGTTGAGTCATTGACAGAGGGATTATTTTATAGATATTTTATAAATTTCAGGGGACTAAAATAATTTTTTTTAAATATCATGGACTAAAATAGAACCTTGTATCAATTTCAGGGTCCAAACGTATACTTTAACCTATTTCTATTTAAGTTTTAATAAATCCTTTTTTATTGAAAAATAAAAAAGATTGTAAGCATTTAGGCACATTGAGGAAAGAACTTACAATTTTGAGGTGATTGATTGCTTCAAAATCTAATGTTTTCTTTGCAGATATCCGTAGCACCTCATCTCTTGCCTTTTCTTGCCAATTGGGATGCATAGACAATAGAATCATGGTCCAAGTGAGCAAGGTAGCCGTGGTCTCTTGGCCAGCAAAGTAGAATAATTGGCCAGCAAAGTAGAATAATTTGCACTCCTCTATAACATCATCAACTGTCATACCATTATTAGATTGTTCTTTGCATTGCAGTAGTAAGCCTAGTAAATCATTGTTGTCCAATTCTCCATCCCGCATGCTTTGCTCTTTCCTGAGGATCATATCCCTTAATGTTGCTTTGATCTCATTGTCTATAGTGTATCTCCTTTTGTTCTTCTTAGTGGGAATGAATCTGTACAAATAAATAACCAGTTAAATTGAATTAGTTTAGATTTTAGAATTAAATAAATAAATACCATAGAAAGTTCTTAAAAAAAAAAAAAAATCATCTGTAATACTTTGGTGCTTTAAAAAATCTATTCCTTTTCGCTGCTTGTTCCGCCCAAAAGAAAACTAAGGAAAAAGACCTTTGGTGCTTATGTAATCCCTGAATCATTGACTATTGCCCCCAATTGGAATTTGGTATGCATCACAAATCAGTTTCACAAATGGCTAAATAAAGTATTTCTGTCAACTACAAATGTAAAAATTTGAAATGCCCCAATTCAAGGTTTTAGACTTTTAGTAACTATTTGCAACACATCTGATGTAGGCCTTGAAATTTGTCCCTGTTATGTATAATATGGTTACTGTTCAACGATGAGTTAAAATGTTAAATGATTGAACATTGTACCTGAAACCTGGGATGTAAATGTTATTATAGGCTTCAAGCACCAATTTAGCTTGCTCTTTCTGAAGTTCAAATATCATTTTTCCCTCTTCATAGCTGCTCCCAAAGGCTGTTCGAGCAATAACATCGCCGGCAAGATTTTGGAATTCTGCTGCAACATCAATTTCACGTGATCCTTGAGGACTAATCAATTCCTTCCATCGGTCAATCAGGCCAAAACAGCTTGTTGAAAATGCTGGCACCATTTTCTGTTTGGCACAGCTTGTTAATCATTTATGTAGAATATAAAAGATTCTCACTTATATGATTCATAGAATTGTTTAAACTTTAAATGGATTGAATCGATAACCAATGCATCCTAAAAATTAAAAAATTAAAAATATGTGATACACTATCAATCTTGGGAAGGGGTCGTTGTTCTTTATTCTGTTAATAAATACAATCGGTCAAAATAGTTCGTATGAGATAGATAAGAACTAAGTAGTGCTTTAATGTATATACTACAAAAGAAATTGTTAAAATAGATAAAATTGGTTGCTTTAATATTAGGGTAAAATTTAGGTAAAATTTTTTAGGTAAAGTATATTATGTTCTTAGTTGAATTTAAATATTTTTAAAAAAGATAATATTGTCTATATTTCATTGGTTAATACAATCATGTGTTTGAATCTAATTGGAAAACCTAATATACCTAACTTAAAAAATTGTACCTAAATTTTACTTTTAATATTATTACTTAGTGATTAAACAGGGATGGGTACCTTCAACTTTTCAAGGTGGAAAGCAGGTGTAATGGCGTCTTCGCTTGGCCCATTGCTCTCCTTCCAAGGTTGTCACTCCCAATTGTAGAATATGAAGAATATGAACTAGAGGGTTTAGTAGCGGTTTTACAAAATCACCATTCTTATCCACTAATATCAACTCCAATTATTAGTCTCGGCCTTGTTTCAATCCAACTCAGAGAAACTTTTCCTGAAAAATTCACTAACGAATCAGTTTCCAGCTTTTTTTTTTTTTTGCCAAAATGAAATCACAAAAAGAAAAATATAGTGACTGTTCGGATAATTTTAAAGTACCTCCAAAAGTTATCTTTACTAATCATTTCAATTTGTATTTTTAATTTTTATATGATGGCAGAATCCTGTGGACTCGATTTGATGATAAATCTCGAATACACCATTTGTTATAATTGCAACCATTCGTGTATATTTATTAAAGAAAAAACAAGTTATCTTATCCTATGAATAATTAAGATAATGTGGTTATTATAAGTGGTTACTATTAATTTATAATATCCTAAACTTTTAAAAGTACCATAGAACAACCTATAAATTTTTCAATTTATTTTTGTTAGTAAACTTGCTTACCATATTTTTGTACCATTTGATGAAAGAATGGTGCGGCACGTGGTGCAATGTGATGCTTTAGGGACATCGATTTGGACCACGCATCCATGGTGGACTTCTTAATCTCTTTCATATCATCATACAAAAGCTTGTAAGAAGTGCCTCTGATTCCTTGCCGCCTTAAATACTTCTCAAGGCTTTTGGGTCTCCACCAAATGATATAAACTGCTCTGATAACATAATAAAGCAATACTATTAAAGCAGAGGAGATTACCAGGGTTTTGAAGATGTGATATTCCATCTTCTTTAGCGCGCTGAAGTCTGAAACAAATGCTTGGGCTTGTCTTTCCATAGCCAGAGTCTGAGGATATTTATAGGAACATCTAGTCCACACACTCCACCAATGGGGCCAACCTCGTCAAACATTACGTCTCCCATGTCAGGATCTTCATAAATCTTAAATCATCACTAGTTAGGACTTAGGCTCAATTTATTGGAACCCAAGGGCCATGGGTAACGTTACTCTTGCTGTACAGAATTTGATCAATTTATTTCCTGTGGTCGAAGAAGTCATCTATACGTTGCAAATTTTGACTGCTTTTTGTCTGGCAGAATTTTTTTTGTTTTTGAAGATAGTCCAAATTCATTTTTTGGTCCCGAATTTGCAGCCCAAGTAATAAAATTTACTTATGAGAAAGATTGAAATTTGCAGCCCAAGTAATAAAATTGACTTATGAGAAAGATTGAAGTGATGAGAGCATTTTTCCAAGTTTAAGAAAGCGATGGGTGAGAAAATTTTGTCATCCCGAGACAGGAAAAATAATATGGCTTGGTCCCCAAGAGTATGATGAAGCCGAATTCATCATCTACACGACCAATTAAGATGCACGCGTCATCTTCTCAAAAAGAAGGAAAAAAAAAAAAAAAAAGATACACGTGTCAACGCTAATTTTTTTTGTATGGAAATTTGTTTGAGCAAACTCTTGATCCACACTACTAATGCACACCACATGTAAATGTCTAAAAATTGTAGACAATTTAATGTGGTTTTAAAATTGTGGATGTGAATGTACATAAATTATGGACATTCTATTTAGTTGTGAATAATAATGTTAAAAAATATAGAAATATATAATAGAAATGTGCACAAATAACTACCGCACATTTAATCTTCGATAAGTTGGTTAGATTTGTATGCATACTAAATACAAAATATAGCACCTTAGTTAGGGGTGGGCAAATACCCACCAAACCCGATCCGTTCGTCAAAATTGCCCGACCTGATCGTCCGTCCGTCCGTCCATTCGCGAGCCATATTCAGACGAATATGGATAAAGATTTTATTATTATTATTTTTATTTCCGGATGGATAACGGATTTCTCATATTTGGTCGGGTATCCACCCGACTCGCCCGACCAATTAACCATTAATATTTACAAAATAAAAAAAATTCTCTCAGCTCTTATATTTCATATTTTTCACCGAACTCTCATATTTTTCACTGATTCTCTCTCATCTCTCAATCTTCAAAGTCCTGAAGCTCCACCGCCATGTGAATCTCCAGCAAGGCCGTGGAAATCTCGTCTCCCTCACTCCTTCTAACCTCAATCTCCCTCTCCTTCTCTCATTTTCTTTTCTGTTTCACCGTCGGCGAAGGGAGATCGCGTCGAGCTCCCCTGCTAGATCTCCCACCGCCACGGAGAGGTTCTAGATCAAGTGAGACCTCACCAGATCTGGTGAGATCTCGGCAAGATCTAGAGATCTCGCCAGATCTAGCGAGATCTTGCCGAGATCTCACCGGATCTTGGCCAGATCTCGCCGGTTCTGCTGCGTCACCACCTTTAACTTCACCGATTCTGTCCAATATTGGTGTATTTGCTGATTTTTTGTTGTTGTGTTTTGTTGATTTTTTTGTTTTTGGTGGTTGTTATGGTGAGTGTTTTGTTGCGGTGATTTGTTGATGTTTGTTGTTGGGTTGATTTTCTATTTGTTTGTTGTTGTAACGGCAAAAACCCGCGAAACCTGACTGTAACCGCCTGCCAAAACCGATCAACCTACCCGTCCTATCCGACCACCTTAATGGATGGTCAACGGGTTGGAGCTTTGCAAACCCGACTCAGTCGGGTAGGATAAAAAAATCCGTCCAACCCGACCTGCCTGATCTGTGCCCACCCCTAACCTTAGTACTCAATGGTTAATTAGATCTAAATATATACTAAATCCTTTTCTTTTAGATGAGTAAAGTGTCCAGTTGATGTGAGTTGTTGGAGATGAAAATGTGTTTCTGTGAGTCATATAAAAGGATTATTATTATAAGCTAAAGAGATGCAAATAATGTAGCCCACTCATTAACTAAGTTTGCATCTAGTAATAGACTTTCCTTTTCTTGTAATAATTCCTCTCTTCCTCTTGCCATTTGGGAGGCTTAGAAGTGATATGTTTTCCTTGCTTGCTTTTAATGAAAGTTTCATTTAGCAAAAAAATGAGAAAGGATTTTTAGTACTTGGATGAATTTTAATTACAATTTATGTGAATTTTTGCTACCATTTATTATTGAGTGATTAAAGTGATAAACTCAAACGATTTTAAAAAGTTATCATTTTAATTTAAACTTTTACTGTTTAATTTGAAATAACTCCCATTATATGGGGAATTATGTAATTTAACAAAAACATTACTTTTATAAGGATCGGAAGGGGTGTGCATGAGTTGGGTTGATCTAGTATGGAGATACTTGTAATCCAAATCAACATTGTCAAGTTGGCAAATCACAAATCTAAAGATCATTTTCGCTTAATAATACTATTTTAATTAAAATCTTTTTAGGTTTAATTAATTTTACCTCTTTATTTTTTTTTATAAAATAGTCTTTAACGTTTCAAATATATTAGTCCTTACCTTTTTATCATTGTGTTATATTAACGTGGGTAAGAGTCTTATTAAAATACTAATAAGTGTTAACGTGTCATGCCACCTCAAAACCCTAAAGCAAAAATCTAAATTAACCTCACGTGCCGCCCCTTAACTTGTGAGTTGTGACCCCAGAATAAGCAACTCTCCATTGCCGACCTCCGTGTTCCACCAGCCACGCAGCTTGCGGTCTCAAGCTCACTCTCTCTCAGTATTCCTCCCCCATTCTCAGATTTGCCACGTTTGAAGGGGATATCATCTTCATTTTGAGAGGTCGAACTCGCCCACCAAGTCAAGCAGGATGGCTCCGCCGCATGGGTCACAGTTCTCCATCTTGCGATCGATGAGGAAGGTCTCCACGCCACCTTTGGCTAGGGGTCTTGGCGATTGAGCCACTAGCTAGGCCGCCATCGATTACAGTTATTTTGAGATTTTGGTTGGTGAGTCTGGGGTTGGATTTGGAGGTTGAGTTTGAGTAATTAGAGGGTTTTGTTTGGGATTTAAAAGTGAAGCTGCAGAGAGAGAATTTGGGTTTGGGAGTTTGAGTTTTTGGGGTTTTGTTTGAGAATTTTCTTTAATGAGGGTTTGTTGATTAACTAATTTGGTTTGCAAGTAAAATTTCCTTATCTTCTGATGAGGTGAGGGGTCTGTAATTGAAACTAGCGTTTGCTAGAAGAAAGAACTTAGAAAAGGGAAAGCACTTATCATGAATTGTGTATCAAATTTCAATTTCATATGTCAATGAAAATGATTTACTGTTATTTTTATCCCTACTTCCAATCAAAGTTAATTGCAAACATCATATACGCCATCCTTTTGAATTCTTTGATGAGTCGATTTGTAAGAACAATTTTACAAGGATTGGTCAATTTTATAAGAAAGCTAGTGTCCCTCCATGATCCAGCAGAAACTAGAAAAAGTACAATGTTTCTGTCCATCAGAGAGAGAGAGAGAGGTGCGTGGTTGGCGGAGCATGGAGGTCGACGATGGTGAGTTGCTGCTGTTGGGGATTTACGTTGCCTCTTCGGATTTGATCCCACTTTACCTCACGTGCCACACATGTGAGATTAATTTAAAATTGTTTTTTTCAGTTGGCATGACACCTCAACATATATTAGTATTTTAATAAGATTGTTTGCCATGTATTTTTCATTCATTATTTAATGGTAAGGACCAAAATAAATAAATGACACAATGATGAAAGGTTAATAGCTAAAATGACACATTTAAAACGTTGATGACTATTTTGACACAAAAGGGTATAACATTTTTTATTTATTGATTTATTTATTTTTATCTTGTCTTTTTCGGACGAGTTCAATGCTAGAACTTTCCTCTAAAAGACACGATTAAAAAAAAAAAGGCTATTATCCAACATACTTTTTGTTAAAGTCCAATAGGCCTAACTTAAGTCGCCTTAAGAGATGAAGGATGTCCATGGCTTATAAATTGTACAACCTAAGAATATTTGATCAATATAGGACAAGACTCTTGCTTTAATATGCCCCTTTATGTGTGGCGGACCAACCAAACACGTGAACCATAATAGGGGGCGGGGAGGAGGAGCTTTGCCCAACACCCAAGGGATGACTCTAATACCATGTAAAGATAAAATAACAAAGGTATATATATTAATATGTTGATACGTATGTATTGCTATACAAAACTTGAATATTTGAATTATATGGCTAAGACTCCTATCCCACTTCTGATGCCTTATGTGTTTGTTGAGTAACTGATGTGGATGAGGTGGATTCAAGTTTTAATTCATTCGTCCTTGTCTGTTGATGTTAAATTGTACTAGGGTATGAGGACTCTAACACTTGAGAATTATTAGGAGCTGATTCTCTTACACTTTCAACTATTGCTAATTTGCTTTTTTTTTTTTTTTTTTAGAAAATATTATTAAACAAAAATGGCCACAACCTAAACCAACCCTTATTCAAAAAAATAACTGAACCAAACTAACCCATACGTGATTGGTCTGGGTTGGTTGGTCGGGTTAGGTTGGATTAGGTTTTCTTATCAGGCCCATTGGACCATTTATTTCCATAATTAAAATAATCATGAGTATATATATAGACACAATGTATTTTATTACAAGTTACACAAATTTACAAAAAGCCATATTTTGAGCAGAGAGACAACTTTAGACAAGGTCCATCTAACTAATCAAAATTTGATTTATTTGAGTGGACAAATACAGTCGTCCAGTTCACTAAGCAAGCCTAGAGCAGCCTCTCTTGACACAGTTCCCTATTTATTTGCTTGACTAGAAATAAACACTCTCCAATTATTAAAAACTTATATTACAATCCAATTTAAAACATCTTAGAGTCGGTGTAGTATAATTGGAGCTCCATGTTGTGGTTGAAGAGTAATGAGAGTGTAAGGTGCGTGAGTATAAGATGGTGAGAGTTGAAATGAAAAATGTTGTAGAATCATAGCTAGAGCCATCTTAGCTTCAATCATAGCGAAATTTTGACCAAGACATATTCTGGGGCCCCAACTAAAAGGAAAGAAGGCAATCTCATCCTTTGTTGCTTTTGCAATTCCTTCAGAAAACCTCACTGGATTAAATTCTTCTACATCTTTTCCCCAACATTTTGGATCACATTGTGAAAACAATATTGGTAACACAAAGTCGACCCCGGCCGGGATGGACATTCCTCCGATATTAGTTTTACGCCATGTATGTCGAAAGACAGAGGTCACAGGTGGGTATAATCGAAGGACTTCATTCAATATCATTGATACCTACATATAAATTCCGTAAGCTACACAAAGTAATTATCAAAAGCATGAAATTGCAAATCCAAGTCTTCTAGTGGTCGTTTACCCAAAAGAAAAAATCTAGCCCATAGCTTCCCTACATCAACATGTTTTTAATAGGATCTGTTGAGTTATTGACGGAATGACTATTTTAGAAATATTTTATAAATTTCAGGGAACTAAAATAGAATTTTTTTTTTTTAAATTTCAGGGAATAATATAGAACCTCGTATCAATTTCAGAGTCCAAATGTATACTTCAGCCTTTTTCCATTTAAGTTTTAATAAATCATTTTTTATTGAAAAAGGAAAAGATAGTAAGCATTTAGGCACATAGAGGAAAGAACTTACAATTTTGAGGTGATTGATTGCTTCAAAATCTAATGTTTTCTTTGCAGATATCCAAAGCACCTCATCTCTTGCCTTTTCTTGCCAATTGGGATGTATAGACAACAGAATCATGGTCCAAGTGAGTAAGATGGCCGTGGTCTCTTGGCCCGCAATGTAGAATAATTTGCA
Source organism: Fagus sylvatica (assembly GCA_907173295.1). NCBI lineage: Eukaryota > Viridiplantae > Streptophyta > Magnoliopsida > Fagales > Fagaceae > Fagus > Fagus sylvatica. The sequence goes on from OU015764.1 coordinate 26,885,364, forward strand.
CTCCTCAATAACATCTTCAATTGTCATACCATTATTAGATTGTTCTTTGCATTGCAGTAGTAAGCCTAGTAAATCATTGTTGTCCAATTCTCCATCTCGCATGCTTTGCTCTTTCCTGCGGATCATATCTCTTAATGTTGCTTTGATATCATTGTCTATAGTGTATCTCCTTTTGTTCTTCTTAGTGGGAATGAATCTGTACAAATAAATAAGCAGTTAAACTGTAATTAGTTTAGATTTTAGAATTAATTAACAAATACAAGTAGAAAGTTCTTGAAAAAAAAAAAAAAATCATCTGTAACACTTTGGTGCTTAAAATAATCCTTTTCGCTGCTTATTCAGCCCAAAAGAAAACTTTTTTTTTTTTTTTTTGGTAATCAGCCCAAAAGAAAACCAAGGAAAAAGACCTTTGGTGCATATGTAATCCCTGAATTATTGAATGTTGTCCCCACTTGAAGTTTCGCATGTGCATCACAAATTGATAAATAAGTATATCTGTCAACTACAAATGCCCCAATTCAAGGTTTTAGTAACTATTTGTGACACATCTGATGTAGGCCTTGAAATTTGTTCGTATTATTATGTATAATTTATGGTTACTGTTCAACGATGAGTTAAATGATTTACATCATACCTGAAACCTGGGATGTAAATGTTATTATGGGCTTCAAGCGCCAATTTAATTTGCTCTTTCTGAAGTTCAAATATCATTTTTCCCTCTTCATAGCTGCTCCCAAAGGCTGTTCGAGAAATAACATCGCCGGCAAGATTTTGGAATTCTGATGCAACATCAATTTCACATGATCCTTGAGGACTAATCAATTCCTTCCATCGGTCAATCAGGCCAAAACAGCTAGTTGAAAATGCTGGCACCATTTTCTGTTTGGCACAGCAATTGGTATGAGTGTGACCTATATCACAAGCATTCTTAAAAGAGCTACTATGATCATACTTAAGTATAGTCTCACCCTTTTTATTCAGCAAAAAAACTGCAGTTAAATTTTCAGTCTTGGTAAGGGGTTGTTCTTACATGCTAGTTTATTCTGTTAATAAATCGGTCAAAAAAATAGTTCGTAGATAGATAAGAACCAAGTACTGCTATATAGTGTATTATAAAAATGAAAATAAATAAATAAAAGGACTGCTATATAGTGTAAAGAAACTATATAGAACTATAGTGTAATACTCCAGGAAAGTGTTAAATAGATCAAATTGGTTGCTTTAATAGTTGAGTGATATTACCAAAAAAGAAAAAATAGTTGAGTGATTAACCAGGGCATGGGTGGTCCTGGTGGAGGAAAGGTACCTTCAACTTTTCAAGGTGGAAAGCAGGTGTAAGAAGGCGTCTTCGCTTGGCCCATCGCTCTCCCTCCAAGGATAACAATCCCATTTGTAGAAGATCTGTTAGAGGGTTCCGTGGCTGCCTTACAAAATCACCACTTTTATCCGCTAATATCAACCTGATTAACTCTGGGTCCCCGATTATTAGTCTCGGCCTTGTTCCAATCCAACTCAGAGAAACTTTTCCTGAAAAATTTCACTGATGAGTCAGTTTCCACCATTTTTTTTGAGGCATAAATTAAAATCAGTACTACAATTACTTGTCAGATACTTAAATTTATATGTGTTAGTAGAGTTGCTTACCATATTTTTGTACCATTTGATGAAAGAATGGTGAGACACGTGGTGCAATATTATGCTTTAGGGTCATCGGTTTGGACCACGCTTCCATGGTGGACTTCTTAATCTCTTTCAAATCACCATACAAAAGCTTGTAAGAAGTGCCTCTGATTCCTTGCTGCCTTAAATGCTTCTCAAGACTTTTGGGTCTCCACCAAATGATATAAACTGCTCTGATTACAGAATAAAGCAATAATATTAAAGCAGAGGAGATTACCAGGGTTTTGGAAATGTTACCTTCCATCTTCTTTAGCAAGCTGAAGTCTGAAACAAATGCTTGGGCTTGTTTTTCCACCGTTGAAGTCAGAGGATATTAAGTTAAAGGAATATTCAGACCACCCACCCCCACCAATTGGGCCCACCTCGTTAAACTTTGCGTCACCCCCTGTCAGTATCTTCACAAATCTTTAAAACTTTTAATAACAATCTTTAAAACACATTACACATGCGACATCACTATTAAGGATAAGGATATGGTCAAGTCCAAAAACTTTAGGGAAAATTACATTAAAATACCCATAATTTATATCATATTTTATACTAAGTCCAAGGTTTTAAATTTTTTCATTTAAAATAATAAATTTATGAAATGGTTTCAACTTATAACATTTGTAACAAAGAAAGAGAAGCAATGGCGGTTCAAATAAACAATATGGAAGAGATCTAAAGGGTAACATGAACAAATGAACAAATGACATACATTTGTAACAAAGATAAACTCAAATTGGGGGGGTTCAGCTTTTGGCTCAATGGTTAGCACCAAAGGTGCTAACCACGTGGGTAGGGGTTCGAATCCCATCAACCGCCTTCTGGGGAGGTGACTTAATGGAAGGAAACCCTCGTGATCCATCACACCTGCGAGTCCGGAAGTTGTGGGTTCGGGTAGTGGTACGTCCCATTATTGCCCAGATGTGCCCCACGCCATGTCAAAATCGGGTTTAAGTGGGTCGGGAAAATAAACGCACCTGCGAGTCCCTTTTTTTTTCAGCAAAAAAAAAAGATAAACTCAAATTAACAAATGACATATATTTTACCCCAAATGTGTGGCATTTTACTAGACATCACACCACACGGGACGATCTTGTCATAAGACCAAACATCACACCCCACAAGGGATGGTCTCGTGAGGGAACAAAAGTATTTTCCCTAAAGTTTCCAGTTTGATAGGAAGGGAAATAAAAAATTGTGAAAACGAGGAAAGAGATAAACCCAATTGTGTAGATCGGATCACAAGGAAGGAGTGTGTGGAAAGGTTGGGCTGGTATTGGAGAAGGCATTACAACCCGTTACATAAAATCATTTTTCCTGGTAGTGGTACCTTATGGAAGGCTTTGGGTTTGGGAGGGTACCAATGGTAGATATTAAATAGTGAGATTCACGCGCGGGTTTGACGCGTTGAGATTCACCTTTACCATGGTGTCTAAATTCAGCTTTCTGCAGGCACCTCTTGACTTAGTTTAGCTACCATTCAATAAAGCATATATGCATAGAGAAGATCACATGAACAAAGGGGCCTTTGCACAACTGTCATGGCTAAGCATGCTTATCTCTTAAGACCAAGACATTTGCATCCAGATGGTATGGTAATGGTGTTGGAGGTAGCATGCAAGTGGTGGTGGTGGTAATGAGGACAACGTTGTAGTAGTTGTGACAGTGGTGGAGGCAGTGATGGAGTTAATTAGAAAGTAATGTTAACGGCACAAAGAATAGAGGTGATGAGAGCACATATGATTGCTGAAAACTACTTTGTGCTTATAAAAGGTGGGCAATATTTTCCACTTTCTTTTTACTTTAAGAAATGTGTTATGTTTAATCAAAATTTTCATTACATTAAACATTAAAAATAAAAAGAAGAAGCATAAAACATTTGATGAGAGACATTATCTTTTTCACAATTTATTTCAATTGTTGAGGTGTCAAGTTGTAATTAGTATAACATCAATTGTACTTAACCTCATCACTAACATTACTTCTAAATTCTAATGAGTATCAATTACAAAAGACCATTCAACCATTTTAAAAAAAAATGTGTGAATTTATATATATATATATAGACTAACATGTTTAAAACCCATCTTTGGCTAAGAGCCTACTTAATATTATTGCTTGGTTTCTGTTTACACATAAAAATAACTTTTGGGCCTACGAATAGTATTGGGCCTAAACAAGTTATTTATTTAAAAGATCAGACTTACTATTTGGGCCTAAATGAAACAAGTTACATTACTTAAATAGAAGCCCAAATAGCTAAGACCTGATTATAGTTCGAGGTTATATTTAAACTCATCTAAAAACAGTTACAAAGCAGTTCGATCTTGAGAAAATTGCTAAGTAACTGTTTATTAACAATCTGGAGATTTATATGATAGGTGTTATCATCTCCAAGAAGATTGTTATTTGGTATTGGACAAGGTCTGTTGAAGATTTGAAATTCAAAATGAGAAAAGTAACTGTTCAATTGAAGAAATTGCTGCTTGAGAAAGGTATAGATAGAATAAAAGAAGATAGTTACCATCCCCCGCATATTTTCCAGAGTTCAGAAGTCCATTTGTGATTCAAAGTGTGTTCAAAGTGTGTTCTAAAGTGTGTTCAAGCGTTCAAAAGTGTGTAAAACAGTGTAATTCAGTGTGTTTGAGTGCTTTTAGTGTGATTTTAGTTCGAGTGAGACTTAGATCTTGCAGTTCGGGTTCTTGAAGTGTGTAAGGGTAACATGAAACTTCTCCTTTTGTAAGTTTCTGTTGTTCTTGTTCATATTCGAAGCGATTGTACTCGATTATTGTTTAATATAAATATTCTACAGTTTATTATTATTCATAGCTTTGTTAAATTCTAAGTTGTTTACATTTGAAGAAGAATAAACTGTAAACTATTATCTCGAGATTAAATCTGTGATCAGGTTTGTCTTAGAGATTGTTTAATATCAATTTCTACATTAAAATCATAAGTAAATTAGTTAGTGTTTACCATTTCTGGATTGAACCAAGTCCTTAATCATTAAGTCATAATTCGGACCAACACACCCTTTTGATTTACAAAAATTGGATAATTAATTAAGTAATTAGTTTGGATAAAACAGATTAATTACAAAATTTGGTTATGTTCAAACAAATTGGCGACCACAGTGGGAGATATTTACTCTTTACATGGTAAGCATTAGAAAAATGAAAAGTATAGGCAAAGGATTAGACACTCGAGGAGAAGTATCCAGTTCTAGTGAAGAAGTAGAATTGCAACAATAAGTAACTGTTGAGGGTTGGAAATTCTATTTAGATGAAAAGATGAATATTCAAAACAACAAGTTGGAAAAACTGAATGTTTTGGATAAATTGGATAAGGGAATACAAGCCCAAAATGAGAAGTTAGACAAATTAGATAAGTTGGACAAAATCAGTAGTGATATTGCCCAAATGAATGTAGGAATGACTGGTTTGTTGACATACTTGAGAGAAAGAGATGAGAATCCTAATTCAAGTAGAGTGAACAACGTAGGAAATGTTCAAGGATCAACAGTACTTGTGATGGGCACTGTTACTAGGAACATCGAGGTAGGACAAAGTTCTGCAGAAAATCATAACCAAACTTATAATAATGAGAGGCCAGTAGGTTATCATGATGCGGGCCTTAATATGTATAGAGATGAATTAATGGTTGAAGTCCCTGTTGGAGAACCTTATTTTGAACAACCTCGAGTAGAGGTTAATAAGGAAACTTATGCAGAGGATGGCTTTAGAAATGAGTTTAACAGAAATGCACATCAAAGGAATGATGGAGCATATAGACCTCCAAGAGGAACAGAAAATGAATTTAGAAGAGAAAAATATAATTTCCATGATAATGACAGAAATGAAAATTATAGAAATGATAGAAATGATAGGAATTTTAGAAATGATAGGAATGAGAGAAATGATAGAAATGACAGGAATAGGTTTCAAGAACCATAAAGGAATGAGTTTGAGGAACCCAACCAGAATGTCAGGCAAGAGATAGGGAATAATGCTATAGGTTTAGATAATATCATGAATATGATAGAACAAACCTATGGAATATTTAGATAATATCATGAATATGATAGAACAAACCTATGATCCAAATTTGCAAAGGGTTGCAAGGCCTGCATTTAGAAGACCCTATACAAATAGAGTAGAAAGAGAATATGAGAGACCAAGGAATTACAAAGTTCCTGACTTCTATACATTTTCTGGAGATGATGAAAAAACAGCCTATGAACACATTTCTAGGTTTACAATCCAATGTGGAGAGGTATCAAACAATGGGAATGGAAAACTTATAATGTTTCCCAATTCACTAACTGGGAAAGCATTTAAGTGGTATTCTTCCTTACCTCCTCATTCAATTGAAACTTGGAATGATATGGAAGAAAAATTTCTAAATCATTTTACTAGAACTGATTTAGGAATTTCAATGGCAGATTTAGCCAGACTTAAACAAGAATTGGGAGAAACTGTAGATCAGTTTATCATGAGGTTTAAAACAACTAGATTAAGATGTCAAACATAACTACCAGAAAGTGAACATATAAGGTTTGCTGTTAATGGTTTGAACTTCGAGTTAAGAAAGAAGTTTGAAGGAGTCAACTTCTATGATTTGTTTGACTTGGCTGACAAAGCCACTAGGTATGAAGGGTTATTAAGAGAAGAAAATCAAAGAAGAAATACGTCTATAGCGGCTTATTACCAGGACCCTAACTTCGAGGTAGATGTAGTAGAATTCAGGACAGCGGTCTTATGTCCTTGAAACTACTTATAAAAAGAATATGCAGGCTAAAGGCTCAAACAGACCATCAGCTCTAGCCAGAACATATCATTTTGATGTGGATAAGGCTGATGAGTTGTTTGATATCCTACTGGAATCAAAATATATCAATTTGCCTGACCCAAGACACATAATATTTTCTAAGGAAGAACTTCGAGGAAGAGAGCATTGTAAATGGCATAGTTCATTTACACATTCCACAAATAATTGTCTAACTTTTAGGAATATTATTCAAGAAAAGTTTGACAATAAAATATTGAAATTTCAAGAAAAACCAAAGGAAAATATGGCAGTAGATACAGAGCCATTTCTTGAAATGGTTGATATTATTATGGTTACAATGTGCTTAAATCCATTGTTAGAAGATGAAAACTGCAAAGAAGAAACTTTTGTTAACATGTATCAAGCCTTATCTTTGCAGGGAAAGAGAATTAACAGCTTAATAATTGAAATGGAGCAAATTAAGTTGAATCAAAAAGCAGCAGCTAAGGAGAAAGGAACTTACATACAAGGGTAGAACATTCAGATCAATCAAGGAAAGATGCCAATGACAGAGGAATGCCATACATCTACAGTCCACAATGATGCCTTAGTTAGGCCTCCAATGCATACCTACAAACCAACAACTTGTGAAGATGCCTTGATAAGGCCTTACAACGGTGTGATAACCCACCAACTTACAAAGAGGCCTTGGTCAGGCCCCCACCTGTGAACATGTCACAACAACTTGAAATAGATAGCTTTTTGTGTGAAAGATGTGGCCATATAATGGCTAGGGTTTTTGTAATGGCAGCAAACAGAACAGATCAAGCCACACAGCAAAATCGGTCAAGGAACCAATTCGAACCTCATAATAGGAGGTTTGAATAGAACAGAATTTCAAGAAATAGGTTTGTTCATAATTCTAATGGACCTCAAGGACCATACATGAGAGAACAATACTATTCAAGGAACTACAATTAACAATTTGAGGATTCAAGGAGGACTAGAACATTTAAGCCTCCAATAGCAGAACAAGGTAGATGGGTGACTTTAGGATCACCAAACTTAAAACCTATTCACCAAAAGGATTATAAGTATGGGTATAATCCTAATTTTCACAAGATGACAAAAACACAAAGGAGAAGATGGATTAGGAATCAAGCATCAAAGCAAAAAGAGATGCAGTAAGGAGGTAGTTCTTCATAGGCACCTTCAGAAAAGAACACCAATGTTGCATCATCTACTCAAGATGACATGGACTGTGAGGAAAAAGTGCCAGTCAAAGAGGATAAGAACATCTATGTTGGTAGGTATATACCAGCACAGTCAGTAAAGGACAGTTGTCAACCTCGAAGTGAAATAGTTGGACCTTCATTAAGGCCACAATATCTCAGAGATGAAAAGAAACAAGTTAAGAGAGAGGAATCTGAAAAGGAAAAACCATATGAAACAACTTGAGTTTTTATTGGCAAAAAGCCAAAGAAGAGGAACCAAGCTAAATCAGAAAAATCAATAGATGAAGCAGTGCCAGAAATAGCTAAAGATGAGTTAGTTGAAGCAGAAAAGATAGAGGCTGTTGACACATCAAATATAGAAGCAGAAGAGGATTATCAAGAGGATGAAGATGATGATGATGATGATGGTGACAAATTTGCCTTATCCATTGGGGCAGTAAGAAAAGAAGAACATACTCAGACAGAAAGTATGCAAGAAGATGACCAAGATCAAGAAACTAACACCAATATTGTTGTTTGAAATATGATGTATGTTTTACCAATGGAGTTTATGTCTTTGGAAAGGTTGGAACTAAAGGAAAATGAAGACAAAGAAGAATCTCAAGGGGCAATTCAAAAGGCTTAGGGGGCAACTCCAGTACTTTTGGTTACAGAAAATGAAAGCTTTGAAGCAGGTAAAATGGTGTTTGAGAAACCATCAAAACAGATGACTCAACACCTCAAACCTCTTTATATTAAAGCTCGTATGAATGGTAGACCTGTGAATAAAGTGTTAGTAGATAATGGTGTAGCAATAAGTATTCTGCCATATAAAATGCTTAGTAAACTAGCCAAAACAGAGGAAGATTTAACTCCCTCAGATATGGCAGTGAATGGTTTCACAGGGGAACCAATAATAACAAAGGGAATAATCCCAATTCAAATAAAAGTGGGAAGTAAAGTTAACACAACAGTTTTCTTTGTAGTAAATACAAAGTCAACATATAATGCATTATTGGGAAGAGATTGGATACACTCTAATTGGGTGGTGTCATCTTCTTTACACTAGGTTACTATGTTTTGGAAGGATAATAATAGCATAGAAATAGTAATGGCAGATGATAAGCCTTCTGTTTGTAACAATGTAGATGCCATGTTGTATAATAAATATATGAGCATTGTTAAATTTGCAGGTTTGAACAATAGGACAACATATTCGATTATTGTTGAACATCTGCTAGATGAAGGAGAAACAAGTACTTTGAGTGAAACACCAAAAACTCTTTTAGGAAAAACAAAAGGGTCTAAAATTGAGGAATTGAATGATGATTAATATACCAAACAAAGAATATAAGAGGGACATAGAAATGGCTATTAACAAGTTGGTGAATTATGCAACAGAAAAGAAACTCATGCAAGACACTTTTATGGCATAATGTGTTATTGATCATGAAAATGAGGACTAGACAAATAATGGTCAAGAAACAAGTAATTTGAAAACAATCAAGATAGATTCAAACAGTGAAAACTAAGATCCTTTGGTAGAAGCAAATCTTGGTACACAAGAGGAACCTTGAGTTACATTCATAAATGGTCATTTGAGATTAGATGAATTTGCAAGGATATTAGAAGTATTGAAGAAGTATAAAGACTGCTTTGCATGGTCTTATACAGAACTACAAGGCCTCGACAGAAAATTGGTAGAACATAGATTGCCAATCAAGACAGGGTTCGAACCATACTAGCAAACACCAAGAAGGATGGCACCAGACATCATCTTGAAGGTTAAAGAAGAAATTGAAAGGTTAGTAGTTGCAAATTTTATTAGACTAGCAAGATATGTAGAATGGTTGTCAAATATAGTTCCTGTGATGAAGAAAAATGCAAGTTAAGAATATGTGTATATTTTAGGAATTTGAATAATGTTGCACCTAAGGATGAATATCCAATGCCAATGGCCAATTTACTTGTAGATGGAGTAGTAGGGTATCAAATTTTATCTATGATGGATAGACATTCTGGTTACAATCAGATTTTCATAGCAGAAGAAGATGTGCATAAGACTGCATTTAGATGTCCAGGTTCAATTGGAACATTTGAATGGATAGTCATGCCTTTTGGTTTAAAAAATGCTGGTGCAACATACCAAAGAGTAATGAATTTAATTTTTCATGATATGCTGCATAAGTTTATGGAAGTCTACATAGATGATGTGGTTGTAAAATCTTAGACTTTTGAAGAACATGTAGAATGTTTAGAAAAAGCCTTTCTTAGAATGAGAAGACATCAATTAAAAATGAATCCATTAAAATGTGCTTTTGGAGTAAATGCAGACAATTTTCTGGGATTTCTGGTTCATAATAGAGGAATTGAAATTGACAAAAATAAAGCAAAAGCAATAATGCAAGCAAAACCTCCAACTAATAAGAAGGAATTGCAAAGATTATTGGGCCAAATCAATTTTTTGAGAAGGTTTATTTCTAATGTTGCAAGTAGAACAAAAGCATTTTCTCCATTACTTAAGTTAAAAAGTAATGAAGAATTTGTGTGGGGGCAGGAATAGCAAGAAGCCTTTGAAGTAATCAAAGAGTACCCAGTAACACCACTAGTATTAACTCCTCCAAAGTAAGGGAAACCTCTGAAGTTGTACATCTTAGCAACTTAGAAGTCAATTGGTAGTTTATTGGCCCAAGACAACAGTGAAGGCCAAGCTCAAGCTATATTTTATTTAAGTAGAATTTTAAGTGAATGTGAATGCAAGTACTCTATTATAGAGAAGTTATGTTTAGCTTTGTATTTTTTTGCATTTAAGTTAAGACATTATACGTTGGCATATGTAGTATGTGTTATTGCTCAAATTGATGTGGTTAAATATATGTTTTCTAGACCTATTCTAAGTGGAAAACTTGGAAAATGGAGTTTATCTTTAGTTGAGTTCAATTTAGTTTATGTACCACAAAAAGTAGTCAAAGGACAAGCCTTAGTAGATTTTTTAGCAGATCATCCATGCATAGATGTTACAGATTTTAATGAGTCCTTGGTTCTTGAAGTGACCCCTTGGAAATTATTTTTTGATGGGTCAAAATCAGAACAAGGAGCAGGAATTGGAGTGGTTTTAGAATCACCAATGGGTGTCAAAACACAAATGGCACTAAAATTAGATCAACAGTGTTCACATAACCAGGCTGAGTATGAAGTCTTAATTTTTGGACTAAAATTATTATTATAATGAAAATTTTTAATATCCAAATATATGGAGACTCACAGTTGGTAGTAAGACAAATCATAGGAGAGTATAAATGTGGAAGTGTTATATTAGCACCATATCTAGTAGCAGCATAGCAACTGCTGCAACAGTTCAATGAGTGCTCAATTCAACATATACCTCGAGAAGAGAATGCAGATGCCAATAGAATGGCACAAAATGCATCTGGATATAAAGTAAATCCTAGGGATAATGAAAAGTTAGGTGAAATCACATCTAAGTCCTTACTTTCTGTTTTGAACAGAAACTTAGGAACAGATATGTTTTACCTCGAGTTAGATGAAAATGACTGGAGAGCACCTATAGTTTCATATTTAAGAAATCCAAATGGTTGTAATGATAACACTTTAAAACTCAAAGTAAGAAAATATGTGTTAATGAGAGAACTAGAGGATGTGTAAAACAAGAGAGGTGTAGAAGGCTTATTGTTAAAATGTGTAAGCAAATATGAACCTTTACATGTATTAGCAGAAGTACATGAAGGTATTTGTGGTGCACATCAATCTGGAATTAAGATGAGATGGCTTATTTATAGGTATGGATATTTTTGGCCATCAGGGTTAAAAGATTGCATAGAGTATGCTCAGGGTTGTGAATCATGCCAAAGGCATGGACCAATATCTAGAATACCAGCAGCAGAATTGAGTTCAATTATAAAGCCTTGGCCATTTAGAGGTTGGGCAGTAGACTTAATAGGGAAAGTAAGGCCTACTTCAAAAAAGAAAAACAGTTTTGTGATAGTTGCAATAGATTATTTCACAAAATGGGTTGAGGCTAAAGCATACAAAAATGTGACTGAACATGAAGTAATCCAGTTTTATAAAGACATGATCATACATAGATTTGGATTACCAAGTTTACCACAAATCTGGCACTGAGGCTTGGAACCTTCAGGTTTCTGTGGAAACTGAGAGTTTCCTTAATTTGACTGTGAGTACTGATTCTGAAAGTACTAGTTGGAGTTATTGAATCTACCTCCTCGACCTCTTTAAGAGTTATTTCTACCTCTTCCTGTAGACATAGAACTGTTCACATAGAATGAGGATTTGGAGTTGGAGGATTGGGAGTTGAACTGTTCAGATTGGCAGTAAGGTGATCTGTAGCCCCAGTATCAGTGAGCTAGGTATCTCCACCTTGAGAACCATTAGAGGTTAAAGCCATTGTTGCTAACTTGGTAGGGGGATGCTTGCCCTAGCATGCAAAGTCCATTCGTTGGTAACAGTCAAGAGCTTGATGACCAAGTTTACCACAAATCTGGCACTGAGGCCTGGATCCTTCAAGTTTCTGTGGAAACTGATAGTTTCCTTGATTTGACTGTGAGTACTAATTCTGAGAGTACTGGTTGGAGTTATTGAATCTACCTCCTCGACCTCTTTGAGAGTTATTTCTACCTCTTCCTCTAGACTAAGAACTGTTCACATAGAATGAGGATTGGGAGTTGGAGTTTCTATTGTTTGGTGTAGAGGCAAACATTGCCATAGGATGTAAGTCAGAAATTTCTGAGATAGAATGTTCTTCTGTTTGAAGCAGCACCATGATCTCTTCAAAGGTCACTGGTTCATTTCTGGTTCTGATAGCAGAACAGAAAGGGCCATATTCTCTAGGAAGCCTTTTGAGAATAATATGAAGAAGCTCCTCATTGTCAATTAGAGTACCAACTGCATTGAGTTTGTCTCTGGTGTTCTTGACTTTCTGCAAGTATGAGCTTATAGACTCACTGCTTTTCTTAAGATTATGCAGTTTAATCTTAAGATTCAGAAGATTGGCTCTTGAGGTTGAAATGAACCTGTGTTCAAGAGTCTTCCACACTCCTTGAGCAGAGTTGTGACCAACCACCATTGAAAGAACTGAAGGAGACAGTGTCGAATTGATCAAGGTCAAGAGAGCTTGATCTTTGGTATTCCAGAGTTGAAATTCTAGATTCACAGCAGTGGTGAGAGCTCCTTCTGCATTAGTGAGAAATTGAGTTGGAGATGGCACAGTACCATTAACAAAGTCGATCATGGAGTATGCCTTCAAGATTGAAGACAATTGATGCTTCCAAACTATGAAGTTTGTACTATCAAGCTTAACTGACATCAAATTTGACATATTTGATAGAAGAAGGAGTGGAGCTTGCATTGAAGCAGTCTGTGAAGAAAAACTGTGAGGTGTAGTGTGTGAGTTTGAGTTTGCATTAGAGGAAGCCATTAATGGCTTTGATACCATGAAAGATTCTAGGGAATATAGTAGAATGAAGGTGAAAACTATGTAAAAGCTTGAATATTTCTTACTTGAATAAATGATATGTATCACAGTGTTTATATAGATTACAGAGGGAAGGAGAGATAGGCTTAGATAGTTATCTCTAACTAACTACAGCCCAAACTATAAGGAGCACGTGGGCTTCTTTGACTAAAACCCAAACTATAAGGAGAGCACGTGGGCTTCTTTGACTAAAACCCAAACTATAAGGAGAGCACGTGGGCTTCTTTAACTAAACCCACTTCATGCGTTGAGCCCATGAGTTCTGTATGACTTTGGCCTGATTCCACATCATGCAGAGTGCACGTGGGTGTGTAAGTGAAGTTTCTAGAACACTCTGGAACTTTCACTTACAACCCACTCTAAGTTGCAGTCGTTTGCTCCTTTGGTAGTTTGCATAAGTTCCGGTCATTTACTTCATCAAAGAAAACTAAGGAAAAAGACCTTTAGGGCTTATGTAATCCCTAAATTATTGACTGTTGCCCCCAATTGGAATTTGGCATGTGCATCACAAATCACTTTCACAAATTGCTATATAAGCATTTCTGTCAACTACAAATGCCCCAATTCAAGGTTTTAGTAACTATTTGTGACACATATGATTTAGGCCTTTAAATTTGTCCCTATTATGTATAATAATTAATATGTTTAATGTTCAACAATGAGTTAAATGATTGACATTGTACCTGAAACCTGGATGTAAATGTTATTATAGGCTTCAAGCACCAATTTAGCTTGCTCTTTCTGAAGTTTAAATATTATTTTTCCCTCTTCATAGCTGCTCCCAAAGGCTGTTCGAGCAATAACATCGCCGGCAAGATTTTGGAATTCAGGTGCAACATCTAGTTCACATCCTTGAGGACCAATCAATTTCTTCCATCGGTCAATGAGGCCAAAACAGCTTGTTGAAAAATCTGGCACCATTTTCTGTTTGGCATAGGAATTGTTATGATGAGTGATTTATATTTCAAGCATTCTTAAAATAGCTACTATGATCATAGTTGCCCCCTTTTTTATTCAGCAAAAAGCTGCACTTAAACTTCAATGGTCCCGTTCGTATATTTTGTGGCATAATTATAAAAATATGGTCATGTATGTAGTAATTGCAAGAATATTCTAGCATCTCTGTTACTCTGGATTTATAAATTTGATTTGATGGGACACGCACTAGACTCTTAACATTATATAAACTAGCGTATAACCCGCGCAAAGCGCGGGATAATTTGTATGTGATGTATTTAAAATTCAGCATAAAATGGTACTGGATATCACTATTTTCACTGAGTGTTCAAATGTTCCTTTATAACTTTAATAAGATAAACATGATACGATAAAAATTCTAAGATAGCTCCAGAAGTAAAAGATGATTGTTAATATATATTCTATCAAGTATAATATCATTAATATATATTTTTGTAAAGTATATTGTTGTCTATAAGAAAATAGACAAACATACAAAAGCAAGAAGGGAAAAATTATGATAGAAAAACAAAAAAAAATATCATAACTTGTATCACTATTCCTAGAAAATTACCCTTGCTTACAATGTTTTGTTAATATGACACTTGTGCTTGCACACTTTAGTTGTTCTTGGAACTGCACCAAACAACAGAAAAATAAAAGGAAATGGATATTATATAATAATTGAGAATAAATGGTTCTCTTTAAATGATAAAACATGAAATAAGTTAGTCTCAAGCAAGAAATAAAAAAATTACCTTAGTTCAATTGCCTCTAAATCCTTGAAGAAATGCAACATGCTACAATCAAATAAAATAGTAAGAGCATCTGAATTAATTTATTAATATGACCAGGAAAAAAAAAAAACTTTGAAAGGAAAATCAATTACTACCATATCATGTCAGATCTAATTTCAATTAGAAGGAAGCCGAATCTATCATTCTTGGAATGAATCTCAAGAAAGATGTAGCAATTGCATAAGCTAGCAGATTATGCACGGGGCTGTGGAAGTAGAAGTGAAAGTGTTTGTTACAGAGAAAAAAAAAACCCTCACAGCCTTTTATCTATACAAAAATTATATATGACGTACAAAAACACAACAAAAAAATAAGGATTTAAGCAAATTATGCTGTAAAAGTAGAAGCAAATGTCCAACAGAAAAAAATCATAACAAACATATGTCTATAATTATATAAGAAGCCAACAAAACTCTTCCAAAGAATTTCATTAAAGGGTGCATTTACCTTGAATAGGCACATCAATTGAGTTTCATACATACAACCACTGAATTTGGTTTTCTTTTTATTTATTTAGTTTTATCAAAAAACAATGTGAGACACTATAGGGTTTTAGTGCAAAATGATTCGAAGATGTTGTGCAACTAATTTATACCAAATTATCAATTTGATTTTTTTTTTTTTTTTTTATATGGTAATACCAATTCTACAATGAAGGTAAATGCAAACAATATTTATAAAGTAAAAATATGATAAATTCAACAAACCATGGGTGAAGCCTAACAATCTGTTGAACAGAACCCGAATAAGTTTGGCTTGCTTACCTTTTGTTTTTTTTGGCAATGGATATAGGCCTTCTATTGAAAAAGATATGGAAAGACAAAAAAAAGAACCATAGAACAAAGAATTAATTGAGGTACTC